>CM051474.1:3070000-3670000 GCA_028015225.1 Carex myosuroides | reverse complement strand
CACCATCAAAGAATAGAGAAGAGAAATCAATTAGGAAATTTGGATATGATTTCTCAAGGGCCATATCTTGCTGTCTTGGAAGACTTATTCCTACGACCATACAACAAAACAACAAGAAGGGCTTCTTGCCATTAGAGTCTAGTCTCGTGCTCACGGAGACGGTTGACGATCTCTCAAAGGATCGAGTTATTCCATGGAAACATCCATGGAATCAGGTATTATGTTCCGCACTTAAGATTTATGTTTTATGAGTCGGCTTTGGCATAGGACGGTCCTTAGGTTAAGGTGGGGAACTGTTTCTCCTTCTCCGGGGTGTAAGTGTTTGACCCCTAGATGAGATGTAATTGTTTGATCTCTAGAAGGCGTAATTGTTTGACCTTTATAATTCCCCAACAATATAAGCTCAAATCTCACGGCTATTACTTTCTGAAAAGGAAAACGAATGCCAATACAATCTGAACTCTTGACAATTTCCTGGTAGTTTGGTAGTAGTCTGATAGCAAAGATCAACAGAGCACTCCAATTAAATCGCAGATATAAATTAGAGGTGCTACTTTTACCCGATTACCCGGATCTGATCTGGAACCGAACCGGAACCAATCCAGATCCAATTAATTTGGATATGATATGGTTTAAAAAATATAACCGGTTAAATTATGGGTATGGTTACAAAATTAATAATTTAATAACCGATCCGAATCCGAACCGGAACCAATATTGCTATGGATAGGATATGGGTTTGATTTAATTATCCAACCCATTACCGAACCCTACCCGATACCCGTATAAATACCCGATAAAATGATAATACCATTCTTTTATAATTATTTAATATAAAAACACATATTAATAACTATGAAAAGTTAATCATTTCTAATATTTTTTAAAAAACAAATCATAATATATATCATATTTAGATTAATAATTAATTAATTTATTTGTTTTAAATCAAATGTCACGTCACTTACATTTTATCTATTAATTTATTAAATAAAATTTATTTCTCTCTTGGCACAAATTATTGAAATCAAATGTCACATTCATCTCTTGCTTATAAATTTTCGAAGCTAATAATTTCTTCTTGATCTCTTTGTCTACCATGTACCCGCTCCGGATACGGAACCATTCTGGATCCGGACCAGACTCGATAATCCACAAACAAGTTATGGGTATCTATCTATCCAGAACCGAAAGACTGAACCCGAAATATCTACAGGTAGATAGGTATCCGGATTCGGACCCGATCCGATTTGAAACTAATAACTATATGGATTTAAATTCGGACCCGAACACTTTTAGGGTACGGATTCAAATATCATAGTATCCGGACCCTACCCGACCCGATAGCACCTCTAGATATAATTGTGCCACGTCACCCAACTATTTATCCGATGTGACCTCCGCAACTATTACTTGTCATTAAAGCATTGTAGTAAGGAGTAGGGTTAAAAACTTAAAATGCACTGTTGGTTTTGTGCTCCAATCATGCTCCATGTTTTTTTTTCCGTTTTCAAAGTTCGAACAATCGATCTGAACCGCTCAATATGATCTTCATATTAAAATGTGTTTGGAGACAAAATTTTATATTTTTTGAAATTTGTTTACTATTTTTTTATATAGGTACAAAATCACTGTTTTGGATGGTCCAGAATCTTCAGAAAACAGTGATTTTGTACTTATCTAAAAAATTAGTAAAAAAATTCCAAAAAATATAAAATTTGGTCTCCAAGCACATTTTAATACAAAGATCATATTGAGCGGTTCGGATCGATTGTTCGAACTTTAAAAACGGAAAAAAAAAAGACGTAGAGCATGATTGGAGCACAAAACCAATGGTGCATTTTATCCCTGCTATGTAGTAAGACAAAATTTTAAAACATTAAATATCCACTCACGCGCTTTGCGGGTGACTTAAAAATTTAAAATATTCCAAAGGAATAAAATAGATTAGGCATTTGGGATTATTTCGAAGAAGACATGCGAACGAGTCAAGCAGATTCCTCATTAAATTAATGGAATCCATTAAACAAATCTCCCTCTCTCTCTCTCTCTCTCCAATCCTTTAAAATGTCGGAGTGCCACATCCACCGTTGATGTTATCAGAGTTTGTTTACAATGTATTTTGTGCACGACCACTTCTCTTTCACAGAAGATTTTTGTTTGTTTGCTAGCCAGATGCTTAAGCGATCTCGAAGATCTGGTTTAGGTTGAGTAATCTGTTTGTTGATCTCATATTTATACTTTTCTTTTGGTTTGATAGAGAGAGATAGACTTGGATACGAATTTTGAAATGAAAATTATTTCATGCACGAGAAAGAATAATTCAGTTCCCGGCTAGTGGCAACATTTTATATATGATATGTCTTATTGCACCGTGCTAAACAATTTTGGATGCAGATGTCAATCCTCCTGGGTAAAGATAAACTAAAATTCAGAATGCAATAGACTCTCTTTCAGGTGAAAAATATCTCAATTGATCAATAATTTGGGGTTTTAATTGTTCTCCAATAAATCATTAGCTGCCCACGGTCCTCTTAAGAAAAATAACAATTACTTTCACAGTCACTCTGAAAAAAGAATAATTACCTAGTTACAAAGACCTATTTAGAGAAGAGACAATCTCTACCAGTAAGACTTTATCGGGCACAAGTCCTCTACCGCTGCATTTAATGGCCCTCTTATAGGTCGCAATTTTATCTCATATAGTTTCGGCCACAATTTTCCTGTGACTGAGGTGAGAAAAATGATAAGTGAACACCTTTGACCTAGTGGAACATGAGGAGGGATCTAGTTACCACAATTTTGAGTTACAACAAAGTTACCACAACTATTTTCTACATTTTCAAAGTCCAAATCGTCGATCCAAACCGTTCAACATGATCTCCACAACAAAATGTGCTTCCAGATCAAATTTTACATTTTTTTGAATTTTTTACTATTTATTAAGATGGGTACAAAATTCAATGGTCTGAATTTGACTAGTTTTTGTAAAATACTTAATAAATAGTAAAAAAATGTAAAATTTGATTTGCAAGCACATTTTAATGTGGAGATCATGTTGAACGGTTTGGATCGACGATTTGGACTTTGAAAATGTAGAAAATAATTGTGGTAACTTTGTTGTAACTCAAAATTGTTGTAACTAGATCCCTCCTCGTGGAACATTTAGTTTTTATTAAAAAAATTAAGTGTTTGAAAACAGAACTAGTGCTGATTCAGTGCCAACTGGTACGTATAACTTGGCATTCAGATAAAACTACAGGCACTAAGCCAAATCGTTTAGTCTCATGCTCTTTCTTTGTTCTTATTTTCAGAAATTGGAAAAAAGGAACCTTACAGAAAAGAGAAAAAGTTAAACTTGCCAAATAACCGATTCTTTTCCTTGTCCAGGCTATACCATTCAAAAATTCAAAACCCTAAAACAAGACATAATTAATGTCAATCACATAATGAGAGAATAAAAAAAGTTATTTACACTGTGAAGAAACAGAGAGACAAAAAGTTTAGCAGTAAACTAACCAGTTTAACGAGCAATAAACAAACGGAAACCAAATAACTAATCAGTACCTGAGCGAAGGCGTTAGGGTCATGGGGGTACCATTTACCACATCGAAAGTGTAGAAGAGATGGTGCTGCGAGGAGGCGTTAAATGCACGCCACGTGGAGTAGAGGAGGAGGAAAATACAGAGGAGGAAGAGCGCAGAGGCGGATCGATTGCGACGGAGGCGGGACAGTAGAGGAGGCGATCTGGATCGGAAGAAGGACAGGGACGGAGAGGCCATGGATGGAATTCACATCACCCCCGGTACCGTAATAGTGAATCTTTTACAATTACTTCATCTGGACCGTTGTTTTTTACTTGGCACGAATCTCAAATCCCAATAATTCTACCTCCTCCGTCAGCCCGAATCCCAAATCGGCTGGGAGTTAATCTCAAACCGTAAAATGAAGGGAATCTTTTACGGTACCGGAGAGGATATTTGCCCGGTTGGGGGTTGATCCGACGCCTCTGGCTCCGCTTTGAGGAAGCGGGCATGGGCATGCTCTGCTTGTGATTCTTTTTGTCGGGCTGTCGGATTTGGAGGTCTGCGTAGTGGGAGCAACAGAGAGAGATTGGGTGGGAGCCCCGGAAGGGTTTAGTTTAGTTGCTGATTAAGACGGAGAATAAAAGGGATTAGTTAAGACGAAAGGGAATAGTCAGTAGTAGGGGTCGAGCAGTAAGTTAAAGTACCAGTCGTTAATTGGGCTGGGCTGAAATGGGCCGGAGTTTGACTTTTTTTTTAATCACTCAAGGTGATCATGGGTTTCCTTGGTCACACCGACGGAAATTATGCATTTTTTCTGATTGTGGTCTTCGGCCCATATTCAGAAGAGGAAATTATGCATTCTCGTAAAGTCATAAAAAAATGATAAAACATAAATGCGGATTATGCAGTGTGTCATATTTATCCATGCGGATCTTATTGACCAACTAAAATTCTTAAAATTCTCTGGCATGATGTATGCTCCAGCATATATTTATTCTTTTATTATCCAATTTTGGAAATATTATACTCTAGCTTATAACTTGCGCACAACTTGAACTTCTAAATTCATTCGCACAGCACAACTTAAACTTATATTCCATAACAATATGCCGTTCCAAGGAAGTTTGGTTGGAACACGTAGAACTCCGTTAGACTATAAATACTCTGTGTAGTTACAACCATCTCCATCTCAAAAACAACAACAGATACATTAACATATATTCTTTCAGTGAATAAATCTCCTTGCTAAACAATTAAAATGAAGACTGTTTGCATGGTGCCTCTTCTGCTTGCTCTCTTTGTGCTCTGCGCTGGTATATACTTAATCTTGCTTACCATATAATTTCAGTACTCACTTTTTATATTATCATTTTAAGGATGATCTTGGAATTAGAATAAGAGCATTGAAATAATCTTACCTAACATTTTAGGTTGTTTGAGCCTACGGTCTACCTGTATTTTAATTAAAAAAAAGTACTATTAAACTTTGATCCACTCATGATAGTTCTCAAAACTTATAAGCTAGTGTTGTTTAGCAAGTGTTCCCATGGAAAGTAATTTATGTTCATAAGCGCATGCAACAACCAAATAGTTAAAATATTGGTGACATATATTAAAGTCTTCGCAACACAATTTTTTCTTTAATATCTTTAGACTAGTACAATTGAGGACATACAATTATCGGTTCTGCTGGGTCATAAAATATTCTATTATTTGATATAACACTTAACTTTTTCCTTGGAAAATTCAATTTTTTTTGTTCATTTTATAAACTAGGCCTGACAACCTCAAGGGAGCTGCATCTTGTGTCAAGACCAAATTACGCAAATTTGAATTGCAGCAAGTACATAAATCACACTCCATGCAATAGTGAAACCCTGAATGACCCGATCCAATGCCGTTTAGATTGCATCTCGGCAGTTGGTCATAGATTCCTCGCTGAATGCTTACCTGATGGTTGCAAGTGCCATTTTGTCTGTGGTGGCATCGAGTGATGCATTCGCACATATTAACTATTAATACATGAGGTTCCTTTTTAAATCACAATTTAGTGATTTATCTTGAGACTTCTCTGTTTTTTTTTAACTACTGACAGGGGCTGTCAGATATCTCGAGACTTCTCAATGATGTAAATTGGATAAAATTGCAAGATACAAGATATAAGAGTGTTACTTCTTTTTCTTATTTGTAATTTGAAAATTGTGTGTATTCCTGAGCAAAATAAGGAAATATTAAAATAAAATTGAGGTATCAGCTATCAAATTAATGGAGTTTCTATCCGGTACCACAGAGGGGCTTACTTTCTGTACATTTCATTTTCTAAATTATCTCGAATCACTAGATAAATAGATTCTTTTCCATTATTCCGGCATAATCAAGTCTGCACATTTTGAGATATTCTTACTAGTCATATGCCCTAGATTTATCCCATATATGGCAACTAAAACCTCATTTTTATCTACCATCAAAAGTATAAGCACAATGGAAGTTTCAGGTCCCCACAAAGAAGAGATTACAAAAAGAACCCGGGCACATATGTTCATCCTTGCACAACAATTTAAGCTAGTGTCTAGTGCTGGTACAAGTCCAGTACCTATACTCCTCACCTTGTCTATCTGGCACAAATTCCATATTACAAGGAACAGTCGCGTATCAATCTCTCAATCCTGGCCTGAAGCACCAACCCAACTGTTCATTACTGACATAAACACGTCCTTGCTCTGCCCTTTATTTTACTATAACAGTCAACATGTAGAAGCTGAACTATTGCTCAAAAGATCACATTTTTGTAAAAATATGTAATCATATTCTTTGGGTACTCTCAGAAGATGATTGATGCCTTGCCAAGTTGCCATCTCATTTAGATTATCTTTAAGTTAATGTCTTGCCTTTAATCCCATCTTCAAATTTGAACCATTTAGAGCTACATTTCCCTTTTTGTAGTTAAGAAAGATGCCTTTTTTCCAAATTGCATTTTTCCATGATAATATTCTAATGTTATCAATCTTATCGAAACCATGCTTAGGAATTAAGAAATAGTCGCAAGAACACTGTTCCAAAGAACTAATATGCCTTCAAGAGACAAAACTCTGTTTTTTCATACAATCTAAATTTGTTAGTGCAGGGTAGTGTTGATGCAGTGTTTGTAATTCTTTTCAAAGGAAAGTTGTAATATCTGACAGCCTCTATCAGTTTTTAAACAAACAAACAAACAAACAAACGGACCTCTATTAGAAGCTAATTCCGTTTTTATATAAAAAAACATCAAAAAACAACAATTATACATGAAGGCAAATCCTTTAAACGAACGGAAGTTCCGAAATAATTTACTGTTTAAAATATTTTCTTATTGATTTAGCTTGAATAGTGTCATGGTAATATTATGTGGTAATATTATGTGATATAGTGAGTTTTTCAAAATTGACAATTTATTGTTTTAAAATTTTGGTGCACATAATAATTTTTGTCCTAACTAAAATATTCTTAATGGTATTCTGGAACTTTTATTTGTTTTAATTAATTAAAACAAGGTGACTAAAACAAAAAAAAAAGGGCCGGGCAATTTGATTTGATCATTTCATCCGATTATCGGTTACACCTGTGTTTTAAAAAACCTATGGTACAAATTGAGTAAATATATATTGTATGCTTTCGAAAAGTAATAGAAGTCAGTGTCTTGTCCTATTATCCGTGATTTTTATTTTTACCCAAAAAAAATATATTTTAATATAAATAACCACGTTTTTAAAAGAATTTTATTTCTACCCAAACCGCATATATTATTTGCGGTTTGAATTAACAATTCAAACCGGACAGAATATATGCGGCTTGAATTGTTAATTCAAGCCGCACAGAATATATGCGGCTTGAATTGTTAATTCAAGCCGCACAGAATATATGCGGCTTGAATTGTTAATTCAAACCGCAAATAATATATGCGGCTTGAATCTCTTTTTTTTTTTGAAAACTATAACTACGGGGGAGAGCTCTGTAGAAGAGAGAGAAAAAAGAAAGAGAGGAAGAGGAGAAGAGGAAGAGGAAGAGGAGAGGAGCTCTGAAGGAAGGAGGAGGAGACGGAGAAGTTTGTCAAATCAGGTAATTTTTTTTTTATTTTGCAAATTTTCACATACGTATTTACTGTTAATTACTGTTTATTTACTGTTCATTAATGTTTATTTACTGTTCATCACTGTTCATATATGTATTTACTATTCATATACGTATCTGCTGTTTATGTACCCTTCATATACGTATTTACTGTTCATGTACGTATGTACTGTTCTTGTATTGTTCATGTAATGTTCCTAGACGTATTGGCTGTTCATGTACCGTGTATGTACGTATTTACTGTTTAATATTGTTCATATACGACTATTCACAACTGTTCACAATTGAAATCAGTAAACTGACCAAATATTTGTCATTTATGAATGTAGTTTATTGGCCATGTCTATTGCAATTTCAATACATTTTGGAGGAAAGTTCATAACTGACCAGTATGGAGTACGTTACTCCAAACCTGCAGTGAATACGTATTGGGTTGATGAAAATTTCTCATTTGAGCAGTTGCAATCGCTTATTTATGAAGCGAACGGCTACAATAGGAATCGTTGGGAATTACAAATTCAGGCCCGAATGGTCCACGCAGGAAAGTATGTCAAAATTACATTGGGAGATAACGGGGCATTGAGAGGTCTAATAGTGCAGGTTTTGAGGTCTGGCGAATCATTATTGGAAGTTTTTGCACGCAGAATTCACGAAGAGTCAGGGGCCGGAAGTTCAGGCCAAAATTCGGTTGCACAAAATTATCAAGAAGATAATGAACCACACACTCCTTTTATCCTAATGCCTGTACCAGAACCGGAACCAGAAATATACAATAATTCACCCCAATCTCCACCTTTTGTCCCACCACCAGTACAATCTCCACATTTTATCCCACCTATATCCGTGTATGAAGGTCCTTCATCCTTACCTGGGCCTGAACCAAATCCTCACCCCAGACCGCCACCAGTACAGGAAGATCCAAATGAGTCGGAATTTGAATTTATGAACGAGGTACCGGAGGAGAATTTGCAAACTGGGGATGAATTGGGGGAAGGAGACTGTGACATTAATGATGAAGGAGATGAAGAAGATGAAGAAGAATACACACAGCCCACTGTGAGGCAAAATAGAGAGAATATGCCGTTAAGTGGCCGTTCTGAGACTCACCCTTTTGTAAACTTCAATGACACATCTGCTTTTCGAAAAGCAGATGTTTCTTACTATGGTCGTCGGGTTGAATACAAGAGTGAGCTCGCAAAAGGCCAATACTTCGTAAGTAAAAAGCAACTGACGAAAAAGATCAGAGAGTACCATGTTGACAAGAACAAAGAGACATATACGAAGAGAAGTGACACATCCCGGCTGGAAATTAGATGCAGCACTCCAGGTTGTCGTTTCAAACTGAAGGCAAGAGCAACAAATGCTGGAGATACATGGATGATAACTGAGCAAGACACTCCTCACACATGCACGTCTGAGTACACTAGGACGGACCATGCACAACTCACAGCATCAATTATCGCAGATATCATCGAGAGCAGCATTAAGGAAGACCCCACTATGAGCATCCGGAGTGTGGCACACTGCGTGAGGGTTAGGTTTGGCAGTATAACCCCGAAGTACAACAAACTTTGGAGAGGTTGTGAGATTGCAGTAGCCCGGCAATTTGGGAGTTGGGAAGAGTCGTACAATTTTATGAAACTATCTTATCGGGATATGTTACACGAATCCCAGCTCGAAATACCAATTTCTGACAAGTCCGAGCATCGATAAAAATACAGGACTGTTCAAACAAGGTGCTCAGGAATTCAGGGCCGTGGCATGGGCTTACGGACCATGCATTACCGCATTTGATTACTTAAGACCGATGATCAGTATAGATGCAGCCTTCCTTTCTGGGCGGTATGAGGGCAGACTTTTGATGGCTTGCGCCTTTGATGCCGAGAACCAATTGCTGCCTCTAGCATTTGCAATTGTACATACGGAGAATGAAGAGAATTGGGGTTTTTTCTTACAATGGCTTAGGATTAATGTGATTCGTGTTAATAGATTTGTATGTGTTATATCGGACCAACACAAGGGTATCAAAGCTGCATTGAAACCTGAATACGGATGGGATAGGGATAATTTTGTGCACAGGTATTGTATCCAACATGTTGCAGATAACCTGGTCCAGGCGTGTGGGAAGGACAAATGGTACGGAACTAGGTTCAAACAAGGAGCCAGGACGAAGAAGCCAAGAAGACTGAAAGAGATGTTCGAAGATTTTTGCTCGGTATGTCTAATATTGTCTAATTTATATCATTTTTGTTTCTTTTAGATGCATTTTGTCTAATTTTGCTTTGTTCTATTGCAGCAAAATCCGACGTGTAATGCTTTTCTGAGGAGAGTGGGCAAAGTATGTCCTAATGATGTCATGGAGCCGTCAAATTTTGATAAAATTTTCCAGACTTGTGATGGAGGGCACCGATTTGGTATCATGACAACAAACGGCTCTGAGTCCCTGAACGCTGTCTTCAAGGATAGCCGAATGTTGCCCGTGGCTGCACTTGTAGATGAGACATTCTACAAGTGCAATAGGTGGTTTGTTCAACAGCGACAGGCAGCGACGGAGCAAAGCAATGCAGAAAAGCCTTTTTCCAAACGGGTACATGTTAAGCTCGCCAAACGGTGGGAGAAAGGTACAAAAATAGATGTCATCCCATACTCGCACGGCGAAGGTAATTACCAAGTCACGGGCCCAAATGAATATGTTCCAGTAGTCCAAACGCAGGATGGAACTATGTCAATTATTCATAGAAGGTTCCAGTATATCATGACATTCGGGCCAGAGAGAAAAGTGGAATGTACATGCAGAGGTATCCAATTAACTGGAATTCCGTGCGCTCATGTGTTAGCGGTTTGTCGTCATAAAAACTGGTCACCCGACCTATTTGTTGCCCACTGGTATAGGGTGGACTACCTTCTGAGTACTTAGAATGCACTGTTTGTTCCTTATGGCAATCCTGAAGATTGGCCTACAACCACTACCCCTAAAATTGAGCCAAATACAGATTGGATACGGCGTGGTAGGAGAACACACATCCGTCAAGATATGACCATGGATGAAATGCAAGGTAGGCGAATGGGGCACTATCCTCGCCGTTCCACTTCTGACAGGCAGAGGCGAGTTATGTAACATTCAACCCTAATTATATTTCAGTGTAATGTTGAATAGCTTACTAACTAACATATTTGGGCTGCAGAGGATCATAACGCAGCAAATGTAGCAGAGAATGAGCGAGTTATGGCAGAGGCAAGTGGATCGCAAGGGCCGCGGCGAAGCACAGCCAGAAGCCGTACAACAGACCGTGAAAATGCAAATATGATGTTTAGGGAGGCAATGGGAGAAGTACTGGCAGGAGGGGAGGCGGTTGGAATGCAAGGGCCTTCAGGTACTACCCAGCGAAGAAGGAGCACAACTCAAGCAGGTAGGAGGAGCACATCTGGCGCAAGGCCATCCGGTACAGCACACCAGCAAGAAGAAGGAGTGCAACCAGCTAGAAGGAGCACATCTCAATTAGGAAGGAGGAGCACATCTGGTACAGCTAACGAGGCGCAAGCAGGACCGTCCGGTACAGCTAACCGGCAAGACGAAACAGTGCAACAAGCTAGAAGGAGCACATCATCATGGGGATCTGGTCGGCTCATGGGAATAAATTTTAGATGGAGTCGTGGGAATTAACTTTATGTTGTGAATAATTTTTACTTTGAGGTTTGTATGAACTTTATTTGTATGTATTTTATTATGTTGCAGTTTTTTTTATTATTTTCCAAATAAATTGTAGACGAGGAGGATGGACAGTAACAATCGAGGAAAGAGCGAGGAAAAGAAATGCAATTTGGGCTGCGGAAGGTTTAGAAAGGACTGTCCAAAATGTGTGCAGATAGATGAATTTTTTAAACGAAATGACATATCTGATGATGATTTTGTAGAAAACTCCTACGGCTATGGATTGGGAAAAAAAAGATGATGTACAGACGCCTAAGGCTAAGAGTAAGGCTAAGACTAAGGCTAAGACTAAGGCTAGCACGTCGTCTGTTGTTACCGAGCCGTCATCGTTAACCTCGGACGATGAATTTGTTCCATGTATGTTCAAGACCGGTAAGACGAAATAGTATGTTGTTCAGTTCGTTTGAAATTCATTTCGTATTGTTTTAAATTCATCAATTTAGTTTTTCTGTTGTAAGATTTTTCTTAATGTATTTTATCATTCATCTCCGAAATAATTTTTTTATTTCTGAGCCCAACTTTGCACCGCTGGTTAACATAGCAAAGCATCTTCAAAAATCACAAAAATTTACTGACATGCAGTCTTGACTTCGTAGAAGAAGACTGTGAAGTTTCATACAAATTGTCAAAACAGATCGTGAGATAACACCTCTCAAAAATTGCCCGAAATGCTGAAGGAGTGCGTCTGACCCCAATTTTGCACCTCTGGTTAACATAGCAAAGAATCTTCAAAAATCACAAAAATTTGCCAACATGCAGTCTTGACTTCATAGAACAAGACTGTGAAGTTTCACACAAAATCTCAAAACAGATCGTGAGATATCGGCTCTCAAAAATTGCCCGAACTGCTGAAGGGGTCGCGTGCTCGCGTGGGATATAGGCGTTTCATGCCGCATATATTCTGTGCGGTTTGAATTAACAATTCAAACCGCATATATTATTTGCGGTTTGAATTGTTAATTCAAACCGCAAATAATATATGCGGTTTGGGCAGAAATAAAATTCTTTTAAAAACGTGGTTATTTATATTAAATTTTTTTTTGGGTAAAAATAAAAATCACGGTCCTATTATCATTTAATATATCAAATGTTATCAATTTGTTTCACAGTTGTGTTAATTACAGTCCAGAATACGTCTTCATGGAACTTGTTGGTATTGATTGGTTCTCGTAGACATTATCTGGTAAAAACTATTAATGAAGTTCTAGGATTTTTTTTAAAAACAATAATTAAAATAATTAATTCTAAATAAACAACATGATTGCTACAAGATTTACAAAAATCATAAGAACCGAATTGCCAATTCGGTCCGAAGGATTTTTTTTTCTCTGGACCGAAATGGCAATTCGGTCTGGTTGTTTTTCGCTGTTTTTCGGCTGTTTTTCACCGGGATGTAGAAAGAACGCCACAGAAAATCAAAAAATAGGCCAGACCGGCAATTCGGTCCAGGGTTTTTTTTTTTTTGTAGAGACGATCAAAATAAAGAAATCAAAATTAAATTTTTTTTTTAAAATTATTTGATAGATTACTTCTTTTGACATATAATTAGCATATTCATACTAAAAGATGAGGGATCAAGTTACAACAAATTTGAGTTACAACAACCATTTTTTTCATTTTCAAAGTCCAAATCGTCGATCCAAACCGTTCAACATGATCTCCACAATAAAATGTGCTTGCAAATCAAATTTTACATTTTCTTGAATTTTTTACTATTTATTAAGTATTTTACAAAAAATAGTCATATTCAGGCCATTGAATTTTGTACCCATCTTAATAAATAGTAAAAAAATTCAAAAAAATGTAAAATTTGATCTGCAATCACATTTTATTTAGATAATCATGTTGAACGGTTTGGATCGACGATTTGGACTTTGAAAATAAAAAAAAATGATTGTTGTAACTTTGTTGTAACTCAAATTTGTTGTAACTTGATCCCTCCTCATACTAAAATACGCTAAATTACTTGAAATTATGTTGAATTACACTATATTAAGTTAAATTACACTAAATTACATTACATTACACTAAAATACGATAAATTACGCTAAATTACATATGAATAAGGACTATATCTTCACTAAAAAGGCGAAAAACGACGGCGAAACTTCAAACGGTCATAAAACGGCGCTCGAGTGTCCGATTTCAGCAAATGACCACTTTTCGTAAAGCTTGCAAAAATACGCATGTGTCCGTGCTTGCAATACAGGATTCCAAAATTCAGAATCGCCAAAAAACAAAGGGAAGAGCCTCAAAACTTGAGTTGAAGTTTCCGATTAAGATTTTTATTTCTATTATTCAATCCAAGTAGCTCAGTAAATTAGTTACATAATGAACTTGTAGAATACCAATTTTTACTATTTTTGGAATTTTTTTACAATTTTTTATGATTCATGAAAGATGGCACATAATCGGTCTATTTAGCGTAATTTACCGTATTTCAACATAATTAACGAAGTTATTGTAATATAGTGTAATTCAACATAATTTTAAGTAATTTAGTGTGTTTTAGTATAAATATGCTAATTATAAATCAAAAGAAGTAATCAAACAAATAATTTAAACAAAAAATTTAAATTTTCAGTGTTAGATTTCTTTATTTTGTTCTTCTTAGTGTCTCTTAAAAAAAAAAACAAGCTGGATCGAATTGGCAATTCGGTCCAGGCAGAGTTACACGCAAGGCCACACAGGGAATGGTGGGGAACTGTGAAAAACAGCCAGACCGAATTGCCATTTCGGTCAAGAGAAAAAAAAATCCTTCAGACCGAATTGGCAATTCGGTTCTTATGATTTTTGTAAATCTTGTAGCAATCATGTTGTTTATTTAAAATTAATTATTTTAATTATTGTTTTAAAAAAAAATCCGAAGTTCTACATAGAAAAATGAATTTGAGGATGCATTTATTAGCATTAACGACAACAGTAGAAGACATGATAAAAAAGCATCACATTTGTTGGAAAGAACACCGACATTTTTATTAGGGTAATTATATCTTTCTCCATCTATCCATCCCTCATTTCATCCCCCAACTAACTAACTACCTCTTCTAACTATAATTACAAATTCTAACTACCTAATGGCCCTACAAATTAATTACCCAATTTTCTCCCTTTATTTCTTTCCTCTTTCTCCCTCCCTCTCCCACCTCTCCCACCTCTCCCTCTCCGCCTCCGCCTCCGCCTCCGCCTCCGCCCGCCTCTCTTACCTCTCCCTCTGCGCCTCCGCCTCCCTCTCCCACCTCCGCCTCCGTCTCTCACCTCCGCCTCCCACCTCCCACCTCCCACCTCCCACCTCCCACCTCCCACCTCCCACCTCCCACCTCCGCCTCCGCCGGGTTAGATCCATCACTGTCGACGGCCAGGTCAGATCCGTCATGTCTATGTTCCTCTTTCTTATGCAGTAGCGAGTTATTTGCAAAGAACAAAGCTTCATTAATGGTGAATTAGAACAATGCGTACTAAGTACTAAGAAATGACAGAAAAACAAATTTTGAAAAAATTAGAGGTGTATGAATGAATACTTGATGTTTTAGAGATGAATACTTCAACGTTTATGGATGAATACTTAATATCTTAGGTATAAATACTTTAACTTATATATATGAATACTTGATATCTTATGGATGAATATTATTCGGCTTCTCTTGTAAAATTAATCGAGGTATGCACATAAGTTTGTAATACTCTTGGTACATTAACTATTTACACTTATACGACGATGATGAATACTTGCTCGATGAGAGATGAATACTTGTGACGAGGTATGAATACTTGTGCAACGGACAACTCGAAAGTATGTCATCATGGATCTCATTTGAAAGAGAAAATTGTGTAGAAGACGTTCGTGGTTTTAGATTTGCAAAATTTCTCACAAATCGTCAGAAATATTGGTTAGATTGAACGGAGAAAAAAAACTCATCTCTAAAAACGTGTAAAAGATGAGTGATTGATGTGTCCAAATATGCTTCTATTGCAAAGATGAATACATTCATATAGATGGATGAATGCTAGTTGTGTTACAGATGAATACTTTTTTGCAAATTTCTAAATTAGCTGAAGGTTATGCGGTCCCCCCACTTAATTAATGCGCTGACGGTTATGCGGTCCCCCATTTAATTAATGCTCTGACAGTTATGCGGTCCCCCACACATGTTGTTTGTGGTCCCCTACTTTCTTATACGCTGAATGTTGTAATATATCCAAATATGTTTCTATTGCAAATGTGAATACCTTCATATAGATGGATGAATACTAGTTGTGTTACATATGAATACTTTTTTGCAAATTCCTAAAATGCGCTGACAGTTATGTGGTCCACCACTTAATTAATGTAACTTACGGGGGATGAAACGGGGGATGGTTGACGGGGGATAGCTAGGCTCTTCTTTTTTATTAATATCCAAAGTTTAATAGACATTAATATTTATGCCAAGAATTCTGAATTTTCGCCAAAAATACCCAAGCCGGCCACAAAATGGCCGGCTTACGCTCCCCCCTAAGCCGGCCATTTTGTGGTTAGCTTACTATATATTTTTTTTACCGTAAAAAATCCTATAAAATGAAACTTTTCTTCTCTCTCCTCCACACAATTCACTCAACTCACAAAAGAGAAAGGAGGAAGGGACATAGAGAAATATAAGACAATTTTTGAGGCAAAAAAGCTGATATTTGACGGGGCTAAAAGGATGAACAGTAGCAACCGATGTAGGTCGTCCAATCGTGGTCTAGCGAGAGGAGTATCAAGTAGTGATCGAGGTAAAAATGAGAAAAAAGAAACAACTGTCAGGTATGCCGTGATCCCCGGAACTATCATGTATGTACGATGAAGGAATTTTTGAGACGGCCTATTCGGTATTAAATTTCAGACGATGACTTTGTGGAAAACCCTTACGGCTTTGGTTTGAAAAAGAAGAAGGTTGATCCAGAGCCTCCAGCATCGGACGATGAGTTTGTTCCGTGTACTTATACTGGTAAGGCCACCACTTCGTCTGCTGTGACTGATCCAGATGCAGCAAAATCCGATGATGACTTTGTTCCATGTACTTTCAAGGCTTGTTGTAAGAAGTAATACTAATTAAGAATTTATGTTGTATATTTTATTCCATGCAGTAGTATTAGTAGGGTTTAAAATTTGGATGCATTTGAGCTTGGCTCTAAGAATTAGTATTTTATTGTAGTTGGATGAATTAGGTTGTAATTTCTTTGAGTATTAATTAATTTCATTACTTTTTATTTAGTAGTCCCATGTTGTTTTCTCTGAAGACGTGAGAAAGAATTCACAATCACAATTAAATTACAAATAAAGTCCACACAATTCAGAGTCTCATACAAAACAATAAAGTACACACAAATTGCAAATAGAGTTCACACAATTTTCACAACATGCATATAAATCACCTATTACTACCACGTCTAAAAATAATCCGCGAAATAAACCACTTCCAAAAGATGACCTACCAGATGGCCTACCAGATGGCTCTGGTTGCCTACTAGATGGCCCGGCTTGGGTTCCAGATGGCGCTGCTTGGCTTGTAGATGACGCTGCTTGGCTTGTAGATGCCCTTGTTGTACGTCTAGTAGTTGACCTCCTCGGTTGGATCCCAAATGGCTCCCCTTGCACCCCAACCGCCTCTCCTCCTATGGCAACTGCCTCTCCCATTTCTTCGGTATACATAGCAGTTGCATCTAAACGGCTTGTAGCTATGCTACGCCGTAACCCTCCGGACCCACTTCCCTCTGCCATTATTCGCTCATTTTCTGCCGCATTTGCTGTGTTTCTTGCCTCTGCATTTGCATGTGTTACTTAGTAAGTTGGTATAAATTGAAAAGAAATATAATTTTGGATGAATGTTACATACCTCTTCATTGCCTATCAGAAGTGGAACGGCGAGGCTGATGCCTCCTTCGTCTACCTTTCATTTCATCCATCATCATTACATGACGGATGTGTTTCCGCCTCCCAATCCTAATCCAACCCCTACTCGGAAGGATTCTGTCTGCAGTATTAGCAGGCCAGTCTGCCATATTGTCAATTGGATTGAACACATGATCCCAAGTACTTTCAAGATAGTTCACAGTATACCAGCTTGCAATAAAGTCATCCTCGCACCAGTTTCGGTCACGACAAACAGCTAAGACATGAGCGCACGGAATAGAAGTTAATTGGATACCTCTGCAAGTACATTCCATTTGTCTGTCGGGACCGCATGTCACAATATACATGAACTCCCTGTGAGTGGCTTCCATGTTGCCCATGTCGCTACGGGTGCAAGGAACATACTCATTTGGAGATGAAACTTGGTACTGACTTTGGCCGTGCGTGTAACGCACCAAATGCATTTTTACAGCTTTCACCCAACGTTCTCTGATCTTTTGCAAAACCCGGTCAGAAAGAACCTGCCCCTTGTCTTTTAATTTCATTGCTCGTTGTCGCCACTGAACAAATCATCTGTTGCACGTGTAGAACGTATCCTCCACTATGGCAGCCACGGGTAATCTATGACTCGTTCGGAAGACATTGTTGAGCGACTCAGAGCTGTTTATTGTCATGATACCAAACCGGTATCCTCCATCACAGGTTTGAAAAATCTTCTCATAATTAGATGGCTCCATCACATCATTAGGACGTACTTTGCCCACTCTCTTTAAATATGTATTGCACTTTGGATTTAGTTGCACAAAAACAAAGGGTGTTACTTCATTTTCATAATAATCTTATATAATAATTAAACGAAATGTTATAAATTAGACATACTTGAGCAAACTCTTCGAACATCTCTCTCAACCTTCTTGGCTTCTTCCTCACTGCTCCTTCCCTGAACCTCCATCCGTACCACTTGTATTTTCCACAGTTCTGGACCAGGTTGTCAGCAACATGCTGCATACAATGCCTGTGCACAAAAAGCTCAGGAGACCATCCGCATTCAGCTGTCAGTGCAGCTTAGATCCCTTGTGCTAGTCCGATATAACGCATACAAATTTACTACATCCAAGCACTTCATTCCTCAACAACTGCAAGAAAAAATCCTAATTCTCAGTATCCTCCTTCTGCATAATTACAAATGCAATAGGCAACAATTGGTTCTCGGCATCGTAGCCACAAGCTATCAAAAGCCTCCCCTCATATCGCCCAGACAAGAAGCAGGCATCTATGCTGATCACAGGTCTCAAGAATTGAAGCACTGCAGTGCATGGGCCAAAAGCCCAGGCTACGGCTCTGAACTGGGCAACACCTGGCATGATTTCTCTTGTTTCCTTATACCGTATCGGGCTGGTCAGAAATTGGTACGTTGAGCCGGGATTGTTGTTGCAAATTGCCATCAACAGTGGTCTCATCAAGCTGTATGAAGTTGATACCTCGCATATTTAGTCTATTTTAGGCCTGTTTTCGTACCAGATTCGTGCCATAATTCACCAGAATCATGTACATTTCATAGATATATCTTTAGAATTTGGTACTGCTGAGTGTTTGTTTGTTTTCTGCAGGCTTGGAGCAAAACACACGAAGAAACGACGATTTGGGATGATCTGGTACGGCCCTTACCAAGTTTGGTACGGGTCTTACCGGACTTGGCCATTTTTCAGCTCATCACGCCTGGTACGGCCTGGCCGTACCAATTTGGTACGGGTCGTACCTAAAGGCGGCCTGACATATTCAAATTTTGGCAGAGGCTATTTAAAGCGGGGAACTCTCCAATTTCGACATACATTCCATTCCAGATCTATTTGAGAGCACAGTAAGAGAGAGAAAGAGAGCTAAGGAGCTAGGAGCAAGAAGGAAGGAAGAGGAAAGAGGCGAAACTCGACGGATCTAGCTTCCTCCTCTCGATCCCTTCGATCCATGGCTATCTCTATCCCTTTTATTGTATTTTTAGATCAGATCATGTGCTGTGAGTAGTTATTTTAGTTTCTAGGGTTTAGAGATGGATTCTTGATTTGTTTTGACTTTCTTTGACTTGTATCTTGTATGAACTCTTTTGATTGATTGATTGTGATTTCTTTGCTATCTTTTGCTTTGATTGCTGTGATTGTGTATGATGAACCTCTAGGTTTAGATCGAACCTATCAAGGTCATGTGATCATCTCAATCTCTCAACCAAATCAATTGTTTAGGGTAGACTTGTTTGAATTGAAGCCGAGAGGTTGAATTCTCCTCTAATCGACAGATTAGAGGGTGCCTTAGGTCTCCAATCAACCAGTTAGGGTAGATCTGTACCAACACACGAGAGTTGAGGTGTAGAAATCCCTAAAAGGCAATCAATTG
Source organism: Carex myosuroides (assembly GCA_028015225.1). Taxonomy (NCBI): domain Eukaryota; kingdom Viridiplantae; phylum Streptophyta; class Magnoliopsida; order Poales; family Cyperaceae; genus Carex; species Carex myosuroides. The sequence continues at coordinate 3,650,391 of CM051474.1, read as the reverse complement.
CATTCCAACCTAGATCTTGATCCAACAAACGACAGTTGAGGCTTAGGAACCTTAGGTATGGTCAATTGAACCTTTCCAAAGAGTTTAGCACAAGGTACCAGCAAGGAAATGCATCAACTCGAACTGGTAAGCTCTGTTCTGGGAAGCCAGTACGGGTCTTACCAGAGTGGTACGGCCTTGCCTTACCAAGTTAAGTACGGCCTAGCCGTACCGACTTGGTACGGGCCGTACCACTAGAGGCAGATCATAGATGAAGTCTGAAACCCTGGAAACGCCTTTTATCCATAATCAAAACACAATTTACATTTCTTCTAGCATTTTATTACATCTTTCTGAATTGTTTGAATTGTTTGAATTGACCTTTTTAGGAAATTAAATACCAAACCAAATCTTTCTCACTTCTAGTTTTTAATTGAGTTTGGTAGATTCTAACCAAGTAATTGCCCGTCCCTGTGGATCGATACCCGATTATACTACTCGATAGGGGTTGTGCACTTGCAACCCTTACTCGTGAAGTGTAAACGCGGTTTTAAAAGGTACGCCCTCAAGCGTACCGAAACTTGCGTTGCGCTTCTGCGCGAACAGAAGTCTCCCAACTCCCAAATTATCGGGCTATTGCAAGCTCACGGCCCCTCCACAGTCGGTTGTATTTAGGTTTCACATTGTCATACACAGTCAAAATAATGTCTGCCACCGTCTGGATGCTCATACATGGGTCGGTCTTATTGCTGTTCTCAATGACATCATCAATGAGTGATGCCGTTAGACATTCGTGGTCGTCCCTCATGTGCTCAGTCCTACATGTGTGAGGCCTGTCTTGCTTAGTTATAACCCATGCGTCTTCATATCCCGACGGTTTTCCCTGAAGTTCGTAATGACAATTCGGGTCCTTGTACATCACATGAATCCGATCCCTGTCACTTTTCTTCATTCTGAACTCCTGATTCTTTTTGATATGGTGCTCTCTGATCTTCTTCATTAGATCTTCTTTGCTTCTAAAAAATTGGTTTAAAGTCAGCTCACCTTTGTACTTAATCTGTTGCCCATAATAACCAATATCTGCTTCTCTAAACTCAGATACATCATTGAGGTCTGGGAACGGGTGCGTATTAGTCCGACCACTAAGCGGCATGTTCTCAACCCCGGGCTCTACCGAAATTCTTCTGGCAATGATTTCTATTATATAACTCCCTTGGGACCTCAAATAATCGAACATGGTGTTGGGATTTCACGTGTATGCCTATATGGTGAGAATTTAAATTTTTCCTATCACCACTTGACTCAATACACGAAAGATCTTATTTATATGACAATTGCAAACAAGATTTTCTTCAACAAACTAAAGTGTACTAAATTAATATAAATTAATCTCATCTAATTTATTGCAAGAGAAAATAACGAAAATCTTTACCTAAAGAGATTGTCAAATCTCTTAATGGAGAGAAGCCGATTTCTCTTCTAGATCTCGTGTTCTTCTCGAAAGCGCCTCTTAGTTCACCTTGAACCTAAACAACGAACTTACACATCTCTTAGATAGATGAATGTGAAGTTCAAGGCTTAGATACAACCACCTAACAAGAAGAGATGAAAGCATTTCTTGTACTTTTCAGCCTAGAAGCAAAACCCTCAAGGTTTCGGCCTAAAGAAGAGAGAACGAGGAATTTTGGCCTTGAGAAAAAATGGCTGCTCTTGTCAATATTTTGGCCAAGAGGAGGAGTAGAAAATTAGAGCAAATTTTCCTTAATTACACCCCTTTAAATAGGCAAGGGGTTAGGGCTATCATTTGTGTAAAGTTTGAACTATTTACACAATTGCCACTAGCCTTATTTAGCCATTTTATCATCTCTAATCTCATCTTGTGATTGGTTTAATAAATTAATTTATGAACAAATAATATTAATCATATTATGCAATTATGCGTACTGGAAGGTGTGGCTGGATCACCTCCTTATCAGGGTTCTTATTATTCTTATAATGCATTCAAATATTATACCAAATAATATTTGCTTAACTTCACAAATTTATTTATGATCTAAGCATGTCATATTATGACATTTTATTTTAGTATTTCATCTCCTGTATTTTATCTAATACATCATTATGAAATATAAAATACTTGTTGTTTCTCTTCAATTGGTGTGATCGTACAGATGATCTATGTCATCTTGGCAATAATATAAAACTTTATATTATTGACTATAAGAGGTTCTATCATTACATTATAGTTATCCAAACGACATAGTAATCATTTACTCAATCCACTATATCTGTGTCTATCCTTGTCACATGATATTATGAATAATATGCAAAATAAGATCGTATCATTCTTGCATTATATTCTTTTTTTGGTCTCTCAAGTGAATTATAATTATAACTACATCAGTTATATTGCATGCGATATAATTTCACTTTACCAAGGGGCCCAGTAATATCATAACTCAAATTGAGGGACAATCATAATATTAACATATAGATTTCTCCCGCACAAGTTGTACACAATGAACTACTATTTTATTTCTATCATAAGATAGTATTTAAATAGCAATCACATTATATACTTCTCATGTGAAAAACCTACACATCTCATATCTAAGATTCTAAAGACACAATGAAAACATTAATGACACAAAACACAATCCATATAATGTTCCATTCATTTATGTCATGTTCAATATATAAAATACATATTTATATATTCATGTTATTAAATGATAATGCTTTATCAACATTTATAGAACTTTAATGTACTTCAATCGACATGACAATCTTCCTCGGTAATTAATGTTTCTCCTTAATTATCACGATTGTGAACATATTTAGTGATTAAATATTTCTCATCTTTGGAGTTCTATGGTTCAAGACCAAGAGCATCTTCTTGAACACTTCCAAAGATATAACATATAAATCTCAAGGAACATAAATAATAACATTCGTAATAAAATCATGAACAACATATAAATTATTATTAAAAAGATAACTTTCAAAACACACATCCTTCACATGGCTCTCCACGTATTCTCATCTACAAGTTTCAGAACAACCCATTTCCCGATGGAGATAGGGCTATGTCGGGTTGCCAATTCTAGGTTCCACCTTTCTGGATTGTAACCAGTGTGTGTGTAAAGTGTAAACCATGAATTTCAGGTCCAAAAGTAAGATATCATCTGGAACCGAAAATGAATGAACTGCATCTTTGTTGTAATAATCCCCGTGTGCATTACTAAGCATCTTCCCACCATAGTGTAATGAAATAATGGCCATGGTAAACAAACTACATTTTATAAAATGGTAAAAATTATCAGGTTACTAAATGGTAAACAATTGTCAGGTTACTCAATAGTAAACAATTGACATGTTACTACTTCAAATTTTAGAGTTTAGGGTTTAGGGTTTAGGGTTTAGGGTTTAGGATTTAGGGTTTTGGGTTTTGGGTTTTTGGTCTTTTATTAATTTAATTTATTTTTTTAATAATTAATTTAATTATTCTATAAAATAAAAAATTAATTAAAAAATAATAAAATATTACCTTAACAATTTCGCTGAGGAGGTTCCTCGGTGTGTGTGCCCTTAAGAAAGTTTAGGGCCTTCTTATAGGATTTTTTATGGTAAAAAAATATATATATATAGTAAGTCGGCCACAAAATGGCCGACTTAGGGGGGAGCGTAAGCCGGCCAATTTGTGGCCGGTTTGGACATTTTTGGCGAAAACCCAGAATTCTAGACATAAATATTAATTTCTATTAAACTTTGGATATTAATAAAAATCTCGGGAAAGAACAACATGAGGGATGGGTTGGCACTAAATTATGGGATTTTTAGGCGACTACATCTCGCTAAATAATTTGGCGTCCGGGTGACGCCAGATTGTTTGGGAATCATGTATCATTATTTTTGCTTTTGGCGTCGGACATTAAATTTTTCAGCGTAATAGTAGTTTGATGATTTATATTTTATACGGCTAGTTCCGTGATATATTATATTTTTTCTATTAAAAAATAACTTCAGCGAGATGCAATAGTAGATATTTTACCAATTTAATTCTATCTTGCAAATAAAAACTTATAACATATTTTTATTTGGAATTTGGTTAATGTATATATTTGTCTTATTTTTTTTTAAATTTGAATAATTCAGCAACGATATCAAAATTTGGTTAATGTATATATATTCGTCTTATTTTAACGATATCAAAATCAATTTCGAAGATACAAACGAAATGTGAATATAAAATTTACATATGTAAGGCGTATAATACGGATAACGGGATAAGGACTGTGAATGGATAAATTATGTTGTCGTTTACACCTTAATTGCTAGGGCTCAACCTTTTCTGATTTATTGGGAAAATATATTCTTGCAATTTATCGGGACAATTAGAAAGAATGAAAGACGCAATATACACATTAAATCTAGTCGGATACAGACCAGGAGATAGCGCAATACACATTAAACTCTTCAGTGACATGGTCTCAATACGGACCGTACCAGCTAGTACAGTCTGTAACCAAGGCGCCCTTTGGAGAATAACTGCTGACAGTTGTATTCAGATCATGTTTCTTGGCCTCCACTTAATTCCAGACGTCCCTCCACTCCTATATAAGCACCCTGGACAGAAGAAGAACTCATCTTTGTAGTTTGGGTTAGATTTGATTAAGTGAGAAAAAGAGGAGTGATTGTAACAATGTCGTTCTGCGACTAAGTTCTTTTCTTAGGGGCTAGGCAGTAAACCTTGTTACTCATGATGCTTTGATATATATATTTTTTGTTGATTATGATTTCTTGTTGTTTAATTGAAATACTTTTGTGATTTATTATCCCTTCATCTAATATCGATGATCTAGTTTAATCCGTTAGGGTAGTGACAGTGCTTTAATGATAAGAGAAACTATGTTGCACGAGTTAGCCTCATTGGGAGTCATTAGATTTATGTGAAGAAAACCTTAGCGGGTAACCATAAATCGGAACAACAAAATGCGAACTAAGTTCTATCATTTGTGTAAGATAAATCACAGTAATCTATGTAGTAACTTGTGTATTTAAGAGATCTGTTATTTGCGTAAGATAGCTCGCAGTGTCCTATGTAGTATCTCGATGGAAGATCTGTCATTTGCGTAAGATAACTCGCATTGTCTTATGTGGTGTCTTCCATAAAACAGCAACAGGAAATCAGATAGAAGTAGAATATCAAAGTGGATTGAGTAGCAATGGTGTGCTGAAATTCTAGAAATTCTCATCTCTATCTTTATTTGAATTACTTTTAATTATTATCAAATTTACATTGATCACAACTTCAACTCTCAAATTTTCAGATTTCGTTAAGCCTTTCGAAAGATTGTGATTTGATCGCTCAAGACTCTGAACAAATATTCTCTGTGGATCGACCTCGATTATACTACTCGATAGGATTGTGCGCTTGCAGTCCGAACCGATAGCATTTTCGAGTTCATAAATTAAAAAAAAAACATCGCTCTCTTTTGAGTGATCACAGCCGCCCCAACTTTTCAAAAGAGATTTCCTGTGTACTTAAGTCCCACCATTGTTGTGAGAGTTTAAAACTTCAATATCCCTCAAACAACCTCAAATTTACCTCACTTATCTTGAGTTAGAATAAGTTAGAGTGAGTTTTTGAGTGTTTCCCTTAAGAATCTAAACTTAGAGACTTTGTTCTCTATTTGAATTAGCCGTGTGACTTTCCATTGATTGTCAGGGTTCACCTGTTTACAAGTTGGCCGTGTGACTTCCAATTGGTTGTAAGGGCTCACAGGTTCACAAGTTGTAACCTTTCTTGTTGGGTAATAGAAAGGCGCACCGAGAAGCGGTTGCGACGCTCCGGAGACGTAGGCATTTTAAGCCAAATTTCGTTATCATTCCGCGTGTCAATTTCTCTAAACTCATCTATTTATTTTTATTGCAATTATTTTTCAATTTTTGAGAATTAACGGTGCCTTAGGTATAACAAAGTGGTATCAAATTGGGAAAAACGATAATTGAGAAAATTCAAATTGGGAAAAATTGATTTATACACTTACTTGCGATATATGTTTTGCAAATCGTCAAAGGGGGAGATTGTTGTTGTAAGCAATACTCTAATTAAACTATTTGACTAATTTGCAGAACATATAACAATTGAATTTATAATTTCCTCGGTTGAGATATTATGCAGGTTCAAGACAAATTGGAATTACAATATGGATTAGTTGAACCGAAGAAAACATCAAGATATTTATCAAGAATTTAAATTGTAAATTATGAACTTGGTAAAGTAAATTTGATGTTGAAACAGGGATTAATCGTTGGTAACGATTATGGAAGTTACACAGAAAACAATTCAAGTTTAAACCCATAACTTCACAGAGCTCAATCATTGCTAACGATTATAAATCGTTGCTAACGATTATAAATCGTTGATAACGATTATAAATCGTTGCTAACGATTATAAATCGTTGCTAACGATTATAAATCGTTGCTAACGATTATAAATCGTTGCTAACGATTATAAATCGTTGCTAACGATTATAAATCGTTGCTAACGATTATAAATCGTTGCTAACGATTATAAATCATTGTAACCATTATACAAAGTACACAGAAAAGACAAATTAGGGCTGAAACTCTAACCCTAAAATTGTCTAATCGTTGGTAACGATTAATGGCAAAATGCTCATTCTGAAGCTACTACTATAAATAGAGATGTTAGGGTTTAAGCCAAATAACAACTAAGCCGCCCCAAATTTTTCAAAAGCAATTTTCTGTGTGTTTATTCTTCTATTGTTGTGAGAGCTTAAAACTTCAATATCCCTCAAATAACCTCAAATTCACTTCACTAATCTTGAGTTAGATTAGGCTAGAGTAAGCTTTTGAGTGTTTCTCTTGAGATTTTAGGCTTCGTTCTCTACTCAAGTTGGCCGTGTGACTTCCCATTGGTTGTAAGGGCTCACCGGTTCACAAGTTGTAACCTTTCTTATTGGGTAATAGAAAGACGCACTGAGAAGAAGTTGCGACGCCCTGGACACGTAGGCATTTTAAGCCGAACTCCGTTATCATCCCGTGTCAATTTCTCTAAACTCATCTATCAATTTTTATTGCAATTATTTTTCAGTTTTTGAGAATTAACAGTGCCTTAGGTATAACACCATTAGCTATCTTTCTAGGCTGACTTCCTCACAAAATTTCTGAAACTCCTTAGAGTTGTATCCACCACCTCTATCACTTCTCAACTTCTTAATCAATTAGCCACTTTGCCTTTCAATCATGCTTTGAAACTTCTTGAAAACTGAAAAAATCTTATATTTTTGTCTCAAAAAATAAACCCAACACATTATTGAAAAATCATCAATGAAAGTGATAAAGTACATATTTCTACCATGCGAGGTTGTCTTCATAAGCCCACGCACATCGGTATGAACAAGCTCTAATGGTTCTTTTGCCCTCCATGCCTTCTCTTTTGGAAATATCTCCCGGTGAACTTTACTAAGAGTGCATGCTTCACATACACCGCTTTTTTCTTTTATGTGTGGCACCCCCATACACCATATTTTTTTTTTACTTAAAACAATTTTAGGCTCTCAAAATTAACATGCCCAAATCTTTTGTGCCATAACCAAGAAGTCTTCTAAATCAACTTTCAAAGCAACACTGATAGGTTTAATTTATATATATGTTCGGTCTGGTTTTTATCACATAATAGCACCAAATATAATGTATTTTAGTATAATATAGGATTAAATACCCCTAGAATCAAGTTACTGCATTTGTCTGTGTGTAATTCGCAGGAAAACAAGAAACAGAAGCAAAGTGCGGACGCACAGGCCCAGAGTGCGGCCGCACTCAACACTTAGATGAAAAAGCCAGCTCCAGAGGGAATGTCTGAGAGGAATGCGGACGCACTTCCTACTTAGCCAGATTTTCCAGAAGAAATCCAGCAGCAGAGAAGCAAAGTGCGGACGCACTTGACCCGCACGTGACCCGCACTCCGAACTTAGAAAAATTCAGAATTCTGAGCAAAGGAAGAACAGAAAAGTCCGAGAGGAATGCGGGCGCACTAGGAAGCTGTGCGGACTCACTCAGCACTTAGAAAGCAAATCAGAGCACATACCAAGACCCGTGCGGACACAGTGCGGACGCACTTGGGCCGCATTCAGCCTAAAAACTGCTATTTCGGAGGATTTTCTATTTTCGGCACTTCAGACCACGACCCAAATGTGGGGAATGGAAGGTGGAAACGTGGGGAACACATTGGGACAGATTTAGAATGATTCCCCACGTCCATATGCTCCAGATCTACTATAAAAAGAAGGGAATTTCTTCTCCATAATCATACCATTCTAAGAGAGAAATTCACGAGATAGAGCATCAACCACATGAGCAAATCAAGAGGAAAGAAGGCGAATTCTCACAGCAAACGCAAGGAAGACTAATGTTTTTTATTAGAGAAGGGTGTATTCTATTTCTCTAGTTAGTTTCTCTTTGTCTTTACTTATTTTGTACTTGAATTCATGATGAATACTTGCTTCTCCATGAGAGGCTAGTTTCTCTCTAGGGGTTTAGGTTATGTAGCATGAACTTGTTTAATTCTATTTTGCTCGAATTTTAGTTTTTATAATGATTGTTTGATTTGATGTTAATTTGTGTGATTTATTCTTTGTGAATTTCATTAGTACTTGAATTGTAGTCACCTGGTTAGGTTTAGTTAATTGAAGTAGCTTGAAATCGCGTTGATCGTGTCTTTCCGCTTTAGTTTATTAAATTCTAGCATTGGTCAAGGTAAGGAAAGTACTAATTGAAATCATAAACATATACCTTATGATTTGGATTAGAAGCGACCGTACTTTGATATCCAACTCGGAACTATAGGAATTAAGGTTAGGATTTGATGAAGGACTTAATCGTGAAGTCAAAACCTAATTAGGACACCTTAGAATAAATATTGATATATACTTTGGAGCATGTGACTTAAATATCCCTCTAGGTTAGTGACAGCCCTAGAATTCGAGGAACATTAATCCATCCACCCAAAGTATTTGTATTAATATTTGTTCCAAAGGCTAATCAAATCTAGGTTAGAAACCTCGTCATATCAAATATGAATTTAAACAAACCGAGTAGATAGAATTAGCAAGGGATTGTGGACCGAATACCCCTAAACTTCTCCAACTTGATTTTCACCCGACTTTTTATTGCTTTTTACGAACTTTTAATTTACTTTAATTTTCCTTCAAAAATGAAATTACACAAAACCCCCCTTTTTACTTTTATTGTTTAGTTTTAAAAGTAGTCTTCTTTAATTAAAAATTGGTATTTCCCTATCTCCCTGCGGATCGACACCTAAATACTACAATCGATAGGTTGTGCGCTTGCAACTAACCTATTTATTGAGTACGAAGGTTTATAAATATTAAAGGAAAAAAGAGTACGAAATTCCTATATCTAAAATACTCAACAAACACTTTTCAGATTTGAGTTTAAGTGGAAAGTTTCTATTTTTCTCCATTTTCACTACCACCATCAATTCTCTTTTCTTCTCAACTTTGTCATAAATTTTGCACAATTCTCCCTCAAAATGAACCGCATGCCCAAGCTCAATCAATTGCCCAACACTTAGTAATTTTGTGCTAAATCTGGAACAAGCAACACATTATGAATTAACATTTTATCTTTTTTTTAAGCAACGACAATCGTGCCCTTTCCCTTCGACTTCACAACCGCACCATTATCCATTGTAATTTGAGTAGTGGCGGTTGTATCAAGTTCGCAAAATAGCGACTCGTCCCCGGTCATGTGATTGCTACACCCGCTATCAACATACCACACATCTTCTTCTTTTTCAACAGCCGATTGGCATGCATAAAATGTGCTTTCAACACATTCTTTATCACTGTTTTCCTCCTCCGTATAATTTGCATTGTCTTTATTTTTCAACTACAATTCTTCTCAACATGGCCAAATTTCTTGCAATGATAACATTGAGGCTTTCCCTTAGTCCAACAATTCTTTTCTATATGACCCGATTTCTTACAAAAATTGCAAGTTCGAGTTTCTCCACTTCTACCACCATGGAACGTATCATCTTTGGTCACATTTTGGTTAGATGACTCTTTTAAATTAACATTTGATTGAAACGCACTTTCTAGAGAAGAATCACTAGGTCTATTTAACATTTGCTCATGTATTTCAAGAGAACCCATTAGGTCTTGTACACTAAGAGTAGACAGATCTTTGGTTTCTTCAATAATGGCAGGAATATAATTATACTTGGGAGAGAGGCTAATTAAAATTTTCTCACAAACTGATTTATCGGTTAAGTTTTCACCTAACTTTTTAATTTGATTCACCAACTCAATCACCTTAGAAAAATACTCTTTTAAAGTCTCCTTCTCCTTTATTTGTAAATAATGAAAATCTCTCTTAAGAGTTAAAAGTTTTACGGCTCTAACCTTTTCAGTACCTTGAAACTCATTTTGTAAAATCTACCATGCTTCTTTCGAACATGTCGCGCCGATTATTCTTGGAAAAATCTTGTGAGTGATGGATTGTTGAATCAAATAGAGAGCTTTCGCATTTTCTTCTTATTCTCCTTTTTCTCATCCGACGTCTCAACATTTTCTTTTCCCTTCTCATCTTTTTTTTCTTCACAACCTTCTTCCACTATCTCCCATAAATCTTGTGAGATCAAGAGAGTTTTCATCTTTATACTCCAATAGTTATAATTCTCGCCATCAAAGAAAAGTTGCGCACCATGCGGCCCTCATGCATCATCTTGCATAGCCATTCGCGCTCTCAACTTCTTCTTTTTTTATCACACGTTTATTAGAGAAACCTCACTTAAATTCTCACACAACCTCCGCTCTAATACCACTTATGTTAGCCTATTCAAGGCATATGTTATTTTATTTAGTATTTTAGTGGAAGAGAGAAAGAGAAAGGAGAAGAACTCTTATGCAGAAATTTTTTCTATTATGTTGAGATACTCTTACAAATGACATACCTCCTATTTATAAGTCATATGATGACCTTTTACAAACTCAAGAACATAAATATAATTAAACACAACACAAATACCAAGTGCATGAATTGCACTCCCCAACATGACCCTTGAAAACATAAACAATTAATCTATTTAGAAATTCCAAATATATTCACCTAAACATTTCACTAATTGACCCATTTAATTATTTTACTATTTCCCAAACTAAAACATTAATTTCAACACTATTCTCAACCTTCGGTTCAATTGTCAGTACATGTGCTTAATACCTTACTCTTAAATATCAATTTCTAGTTGCATATTTCTGAATTAATTTACGTACAATGATATAGAAAGGGCTACATACATATTCAGTTTCTAATATTCCTATGACAGCTGTATTGATTTCATTTCAATTTCATTGATGTAGATACTCTAACCCCTCTCATCCATCGCCATTCGTTGAGGTTAAATGGATTTCACCGAGCTTCGACGGTTGGAGCGGATCCGGAACATGAACAAACCCGTGCTCCCTCAGACGAAGAGAGAAGGTTAGGGTCTGCCCCAATTAACACCTAGCTCCCCCCTTTCCCTTTTCCCATTTCCCTTTTTCATTGTTTATATGAAATGTTAGAAGCATTTTTTAGTGCTTTTGAAGCACTCGTGCCATATATATTTTGATAAATTAGCATCAGAACCCCTTTACATGGTGCCAACAAAATTAAATGGATGACTCTTTCCACAATAAGAAAATTTGACAATAAAATTAACTAAAAGTCAATAGCATAGTTTTTGTGCTTCCTAAATAAAGGAAAAGAAAGAATTCTCAGGCCAACTTTCAAATAACACTTTTCTTAAATATTGCCCAATATACAGATTTTGATATGTCTATCTGATCAAGGGTAGTTTTGCAATTACACAAATATGAAGCAACAAAATCTGTTCTTATTAATTCTGATACACTTTTCTTTTTTAAAATCTTTTTGATCTTCCGCAGGGGCAAGGGTCCCTGCCTCAGTTCGGCATAAGAGGAAGAACCTCTCACCGTTCAACGAACTTCCAGATTTGTTGGTGATGGAGATCCTCTCTCGGCTGCCACCTAAACCCTTCTTTCATTGCAGAAGCGTCTGCAAAACCTAGCTCTCCCTCTCCTCTGATTTTCGTCTCAACAAACATTTGAAACCGACTATGAGCGGTTTTTTCTACCACAAGGGTCCATTTGGTGGTGCCCGCTTTGTGAACTTATCACGTGGCATCAACAAGGTGGAGGCTGATGGCAAGATTAGTAGTACCATATCATGTCACAGACGTTTCAATATATTAGATTGCTGTAACGGGCTTCTCCTTGTCAAAACCTCTAAGAAAAAATTATCACCTGACGGATATGACGTGCATGTCATCTATAACCCCGCAACTCGGACTCTTTTGACCTTGTGGTCATTGGATTTTGACCCTGAACTACGGGTGAATGGAGCATTTTCATTGGCCTTTGACCCTCAAGTGTTCCATCAGTTTCACGTAATTAGATTCACAGACAGCGTCCTTGAGATTTTCTCGTATGAGAAAGGCAAGTACAAAAGCCACAAAAAATTGATGTCTGATGTGAAAATCAGGAATTATTCCTAGGGTTACTGACGGGAGGATCCATCGCTTAACAACTCAAGGTGACATCCTGAGCGTTGATCCGAACAATTGCTCCTATGAAGTTATCCACCTGCCAAATCTGGAAAACTGCGCTCTGACTAAAATCGGACAGTCCCAGGGGGTCTTACAGTGTATGTCTGTGTTCCGCAATAAAAGGCTTTCTTTCGGTACTTAAGAGCTACACTAGAAAGGAGTGGACCTTAAAGTACCAATTGAGCCTTGATGCAATGTATCCAGATCCCATATGTAATTTCAATGTTTTTTGTATCCATCGCATCCAGAACTCACGGCATTTTGCATTTCATCCTGATAAAGATGTTCTCTTTATGCCTAAGGGAGGAACAAGTTTCGTGACACTTGATTTGAGCACGGGCAAAGAAGATAAGGTTTATAGTCTGGGCAACAATGGAGAGAGCAGAAAGGGTTGTTGAATTTAAGGTTTCGTGACACTTGGTATGACTTGATCTCTAGAGCAGAAAGGGTTCTTGATTTGAGCACGGGCAAAGAAGATAAGGTTTCGTGACACTTGGTATGACTTGATCTCTAGAGATCATTTGTTGTAATGATGAATCTTTCTGTACCTAGACATGTCTGAGAACATGATTTGGGTTCAGTAGCTCTTCTTTAAAATGTGTAATTTGTTTTTCTGCTGCGATCTAGATTTTAGTACTGTTATGACATGCTTCTAGATCTATTGATTCGCTTTCGGATGACTTTCTCATTTTTTTTATGCTACTTTATAGTTCTTATTTGACTTGACTGGTATTGCATGCACAAGTGAGTGAAATTTTGTGGGAACTACTGCCATTGCATGCAATAGTTTTATTACAATGTATCGAGGTTTCTTGCCATTTCTCCAAGTGCGATGGGGGAAATTGTGATCTACAGGGGAGGGCGAAATCCTCTCTGGATGCGATGGGAGAAGGAAAAATTACAGAAGTACTGATTTTAACAGAGCAGTTTTAGCTTCAAGCAGTGTGTTAGATATATTGGAAGCTCTTTAAATTAAGGCCATGCGATGCATAAAATCAAAACTACTCTGCTAACAAAATCGCCTCAAATTTTTAAGTTATGTGAGAAAAAATTGAGAGGGAAGTGAAGTGAAATTAATTAGACTGGTTCATTTAAAAGTAATTTATTAGAATAAAATTTATTTAAGAATAAAAATTTCTACATTATGTAAATTTTGTAATATCTTTAATAGTTATGTTTATTTATTTAATTGCACTTGTAATATTTGAATAGGATTATAAAAACAAATTTAGAAAAATATTATGAAAATGAAACAAATTAAAATTAGGTAATGCATGCATAATAAATAATATGAAAAAAAATTCAAAAAAAATATAAATTTTTTACATGAATGAATAATATGTATAATTTTAATTGATGTGAAATATCAAATTAAATAAAAACATGTTAATTAGAAACTTAGTGTTTTGTAAATTTAATTAAATTGCAGATAGGTATTGCATGTTAGTCTTGAGATGTTTTAAAATTATTTAACAACGTGTTAATTAAAAACTTAGTATTTATAAGTCAAGTTTAATTCTTTAAATAATTAAGTCATATTTTGTGAAAAAACAAATTAGTATCAAAGTTGCATGGGACACCTGTATCAATCATCCTTGACCAACCTTTTGTACTACCTAACTCCACTAATTAATATGACATGTTTACGATTACAGATGATATGTTGGAATTAACAGGAATAGAAAATGCAAAGATATAGTCAAGTATTATAATTGATGGTACATATGTGTTTAAATGTTTTGGAGTAATTATTGATGTTAGTTTTATTTATTATAAATTTAACTAGTTCAATATTTTTACTATCAGATTGATAAAATGGCAATTATTAATTGACAATAATTTAAAATGATATTGATAAAATTTATATCAAAATATAATGCTAGAACATTTTTACTGCATTATTAAATGATTTTGACAAATTAAATTGTATAGTTGTACATGCATGTTGCATCAATGACTTATGTCAAACATGCATGACCATAGAACATCAATTCCTGTTGGGTGAGTTAATGAAGGAACAAAGACAAACGTCATCCATTGGTCAATTGGAACCGTTCAAATCAAAGAGTGTTCCATTAATTTCATTGTTGGTAAGTTTGATCTAATTTGATGTTCATTTACACATCCATCCAAGCGACGGAATATAAAGACATCGTAGGGCTATAAATACTACACATTGGATCGAAACTTATAATTGTTGGAATTCCAAATTTTATCGTTTTTAAGGTTCCTGGTCTAACTTGATCATTTTAAAAGAAATTAGGAGTTATTTTATTGCAGATCGACCATTGAATGCTCATGCAGAAATCAACGGCCCACAATTTTTGGCTCAATTTGAAGAGGCTACAAATAATGAAATTATGTAAAATTGTCAATAGTTGTTATGATTTGTAAATAGAAAATGTAAAAAATTAGTTTAATTTTTTTATTTTTTCATATTTAATTTTGTACAAGTATTTAGAATCAGATTAGAGGGATGAAATGATCAAATAAAATTGACAAGACTAATAGATTGCCCGGCCCCTTTTTTGTTTTAGTCACCTGGTTTTAATTAATTGAAACAAATAAAAGCTCCAGAATACCATTAAGAATATTTTTATTAGGACAAAGATTATTATATGCACCAAAATTTTAAGACAATAAGTTTTCAATTTCGATAGACACATAATATTACCATGACATTAGTCAAGATAAATCCATAAGAAAAATATTAAAAACAGCAAACTTCTTACGGAATTTCTGTTCGTTTAAAGGATCTGCCTTCATGTAGTTTTAGAATTATTATATTTTTAGTATGCGTGGTAATTGTTGTTCTTTGATGTTTTTCTATATAAATATAAAAACGGAATTACATGTTGTTTCGCGTTTTTACAATATTTTGGTGGAATATCAGAAATCGTGTCAGAAGTTGAGAACTGTCATGTTTGGCATACCGCCTCTACAACCAAGTGAAAATAGAATTTTTCATCAAAAAAAATGAAATTATAATTCGGTTCCCTAAAGTAACTCAATTTTCAAGTTTTGATCCGAACCGTCCGAGCTACTCTAACACAAATATTAAATGAGTTCGTGGCTCCATGCATTCAGTACAGGCCGGATTGACTCAATTTTACGGTCCGGATCAAAACTCAAAAAATAGATTACTTTAGAAGATACGGTACGAAGGATAACTGAAGCGCATTTGCGCATATTAGCTCCTGCGAGAATGCTAGAATTCTCCAGAAACCCCTCCATATAGCAAGAAACGTGGAGAATTCTCTCAAACCCTAAATGACATTTCGGTACCTACTAGTTTTGCAGCTTTTCAGCTGAAACGTGTGTAGTCGTTGGTGTAACACCGACGGACCAAGATGCCATTTCGGTCCAGCCTTTTTTTATCCGGGACCGAAATGACATTTTGGTCCGGACTTTTTTTCTTTTTTACTACGTTAAGACTGTCGGATTTGAGAAAAAAAAAATCGGAACCGAAATGCCATTTCAGTCCGGTCCCTTTATGAATTTTCCAGTGGCGGCTGATCTAAAAAATGATTCGGTCCTTTATGTTTTTTTCATAAAAACACTAGAATGATGTTGATTAAAAAATGATTCGGTTCCCTTTATTCGGTCCCCTTTATGTTTTTTTTTATAAAAACACAAGTTATACGCTGCCAATCGCCTTTTTAGGCGCTTGGGCTGAAGCCGAGTATAGGCCCACATGAGCCCGGGCAGTCCAATAGGCGGGTACGCCGAGACAGGCGAAGTAGACCAGCGACAAAGGGTTTATTTAACAAAACTCGGGGCCTCTTGCTTCCGAACCATCGCCAGAAACCTAAATCGAACAGGAAGAGAAAATGCAAACCCTAACCGTAGCTCGATCGCGATCCCTTCTCCTCCCAGCCTCTTCTCCTCTCTCGTGGCCTCGCCTCCACATTTTCTTTCGCTCTCGTTTTTCCTCCTCCTCCTCCTCATCATCATCATCTCGCCGTACGGAATCCTTACCACAGGATTGTTGCGGTGAAGGGAGCAATGTTTCGGTGTGGTGGGACTACGATAACTGTCCCATCCCAGCTGGCGTGAACGCGTACAAGATTTCGAACAGGATCTTTTCAGCCCTACAGTCCAGTGGCATCCTAGGGCCCGTGTCCATCAATGCCTTCGGTGACATAGGACACAAGATGCCGTACGCCACTCAGGATGCTCTAACCTCCACCGGAATTACCCTCATCCATTTCCCGCATAGTGAGTAAAGGATTATTGCATGTTAATTATTTGTTAAACCCTGGCCCACATGGATGCCCTAGTCTATTAAGCCAATTTTTATTCTGATACGTCTAATTAAATTCTCCCGATTTGCTTTTTAATCCTGATTGCTCCGTCTTTTTGAGGTTGCGAATTAAAATGTGAATGAAACTTTTCCTTTTTGAAACTTCCCTTATGGTGAAAGTAATTTATATTTGGTTTTAGTGCACCTCCTAACCCTATCTAAAAATTATCATCATTTAGAAATTTCTCGAGTCAGGTGCAAAGACGATGTTATTTTTGGCTGCAACACTAATTTTGTTGTTAGCTAAGTAGGTTGCAGTGAATAGTAACCAGATGAATTGTTAAAATTGTAGTTTAATAAGATGAGCTTTCACCACATTGAATTGCCATCAAAGTCATGTTGCCTTGGTGGTATAATGGATTTTCAATGATTTTTTCCAACTCATCAAGCTTTTAGGAAATTTTAATTGGCGTTGTGCCTAATAGTTTTTTGAGTTAAATTCCGCGACTCTTTTACGGACCTTGTATTTTCAAATTCACAATTGACTATTGACCCAAAAAAACAAATTGCATATGGCTAATTGAATCTCAATGTGACAGGTGAACAGTACAGTGCAGACATGTTGCTCAGGGGCAGCTTGATAAGTTGGGCCGCGCATAATCCGCCACCAGCCCATTTCTTCGTCATCTCCGGTAATAGTGATTTTGCGACCATCCTTCACCGCCTCAGGATGGACAACTATAATGTTCTTCTCTCTTGCAGCCATATACGGGTCAAAGCCTCCCTATATAGTGCGGCCACGTTAATGTGGCCATGGATACCACTTGCCAAGGGGGAGGATTTCACCCCGCAGCAATTCAATCATCCTCCTGTTGGGATGTATGGGTCATGGTATGGACATCGCAAGCGACTCGATGACCCCTCTGAGAGAGGTACAGTAAAAGCAGCATCCCCCCTATTGCTATTTCACACACAAAGTTACACATATAAGCACTTTAAAAGAAGGAACCAAATGTAATTTACTAATACGCTATCAAGCAAAATTGGTTACTAGCATAAAAATGGCTGGCAGTGGTGCTCAGAACTTAGGATTAATAAAGGAGACCATACAAGTCTGTTTTTCTTTCTGATAATTATGGGACCAAACACTTACCAGATTGCCCCAAATTGCATTGTTGAATTGCATAGTATGAGAATTGATCATATATTCCAAAACCAGGGTCAGCATGGTACTTGTCAGGGCCTTTGTATCAGAAGTGAACAGTATATGTCGCATCCTTCACTCAACCTTTGTAGCGAGCTCAAGAGCAAGAAATTTGCATGGATAGCTTTAGGAAGTACTCCAATCTCATCAACTCGATGCCTTCTGCTGCTTTGTTTTCATTGGGGAGGATGCTGAAACTATGGCCACAAGTCGCATGAAGCTAGCCTTTTTTATTTATCCTGTGGATGTCACATATGCAGCCTTGCAAAGTTTTTTTTAAAACATGAAAGAGCATTCTAAATATTATGATATATGTGGGACTGTAATGATTTTCTGTCTTATGATATATTTATATGCTTTGACCAAATATGTCAAGATGTGTTAATCCATATTTCCGTTACTGTTTTGTTTTAAGATGTGTTAATCCATAATTAGCGAAAGATTTCAAAGAGTGGATGTTTTGAAACTTGAGATAAGAAAAAAGTTTGAGTTTATTTGAGATTCAAAATATCCTCTCTTTGAAATCTTTGTAATCATGTGGTTATCATTGGATCGATACCTGATTTACTAAAAAAGAATAGGTTGTGCGCTTGTAACCGATTTATTATTTTGTATTTTGGTTTTATAAATTTAAAAATGATAAAGTGTATGAAATTGAACTAAAAGTCCAATACCCAAATTAATGAGCGGGTATTTAATGAGCAATAGTAGGTGTTTTTTAAGGGTACCCAAATTAAGTCGGAGTCCATGCGCACATATTGGTCAACAACATATCAAAAGCTGTACACAACTATTTTATTATTATTTTTTTTAATTTTACTTCACGGGTCAAGCATTTATAGTGTAATTTTTTTTGTTACTGAGTTCATACTATATAAGACAAAAGCTTTAAAATATATGAAAACAATAAGTTTGTAAAATGAATTTAATTTAAACTTCTTGAACTTACACAAAAAAGAAAATTTAAAATTTACAAAGTAAATATTAAGCTCGTGAAATAAATCGAAATCAATTCAAAATTACGAAGTTTGAAACGATGTTGAGGTATTATATCAGTAAACTTTTTTTTTCCAGACTAAGTCCATAAGAAATCCCCGATTATTGCAAATTTTCTGCAAAATAGTGACCAAGTGAGCCGACATTTTTATTAATATCCAAAGTTTAATACAAATTATTAATTATGCCCAAATTTCCAAACTTTCGCTAAAAATACCCAAGCTGGCCGGCTTACTCCATTTTTTTTTTTAGAGAGAGACTATGAAGATCAAAATATTGAAACCTAACTCTGAAAATTTGAAATTTTTGTTTAAATTATTTGTTATATTACTTCTTTTGATATATAATTAGCATATTTATACTAAAATACGCTAGATTACTTGAAATTCTGTTGAATTACATTATATTACAATAAATTATGTTCAATTATACTAAATTACGTTAAATTACAATAACTTCGCTAATTATGCTGAAATACAGTAAAAAAAACACAAAACTACACAAAATTACGCTGTAGTAGACTGATTTTGCTCATCTTTTATGAATCATAAAAAATAGTAAAAAAAATTCCAAAAATAGTAAAAATTGGTAATCTGCAAGTTCATTATGTAATTAATTTACAAAGCTACTTGGATTGAATGATAGAAATGAAAATCTTAATCGGAAACTTCAACTCAAGTTTTGAGGCTCTTCCCTTTGTTTTTTGGCGATTCTGAATTTCGAAATCCGACGTAGCGGGCATGGACGCAAGCGCATTTTCGCAAGCTTTCCGAAAAGTGGTCATTTGCTGAAATCGGACACTCGAGTGCCGTTTTATGACCGTTTGAAGTTTCATCGCCGTTTTTCGCCTTTTCAGTGAAGATATCCTCCCTATTCATTTGTAATTTAGCGTAATTTACTGTATTTTAGCGTAATGTAATGTAATTTAGCGTAATTTAACATAATATAGTGTTATTCAATATAATTTCAATTAATCTAGCGTATTTTAGTATAAATATGCTAATTATATATCAAAAGAAGTAATATAACAAAAAATTTAAACAAAAAATTTCAAATTTTCAGTGTTAAATTTCAATATTTTGATCTTCTTAGTGTCTCTCTCTAAATTAAAAAAAAAAAAAAAATAGAGTAAGCCGGCCAGAAAATGGCCGGTTTACTGGGGTACCTAAGCCGGCCATTTTCTGGCTGGCTTGGGTATTTTTAGCGAAAGTTTGGAAATCTGGGCATAATTAATAATTTGTATTAAACTTTGGATATTAATAAAAATGTCGGCCAAGTGAGTGACAGACGTTAGATATGAACCGGACGTCTATTACGAAGATCGTCATTCATGAACCATTATCTCTCCAATTGAAATGAACTTTCAGATTTCTAACTGTGCACTCCAAAATTAGAGTGATAACACTTTTTTAAGAGCATTTGCGTTTGGGATTTTGAAATTCTTTTTTGTTTCAGAAAACACACTTCACACTTCTTATTCTATTTTTTGAGATATAACGTAATTTATGATTTAAAAAGATTTCTTTTCAAGAAATCACTTTATAACTTTTTCTACTAGCTCTCATTCTCTCTTCCACAGAGTAAAAATTGTTGGCATGACTACTAAAAGAAATGAAAAGTTAACTGCATCAAGTGTACAGGCTTAAAAATTAAAATTAACTTATTTCTATTTAATACTTGATAGTTGTTTTTAATTTCTTCTTACTTTTACTCATATTACTCATATACATGCTCTTACAAATCCAAATTCCTTGCATAAATACATTAAAAATTGCACCACATAAGATGTATTTGTAAGTAATTTGTTTCAGGTGAAATATCTCAATTCAGAATGCAATAGACTCTCTTTCAGGTGAAAAATATCTCAATTGATCAATAATTTGGGGTTTTAATTGTTCTGCAATAAATCATTAGCTGCCCACGGTTGAATACCCCCTCTGTAAATAGCAGGACTAACTTATCGTGGACTCTTAAGAAAAATAACAATTACTTTCACAATCACTCAGAAAAAAGAATAATTACCTAGTTACCAAAACCTATTTAGAGAAGAGACAATCTCTACAAGTAAGACTTTATCGGGCACAAGTCCTCTACCGCTGCACTTAATGGCCCTCTTATAGGTTGCAATTTTATCTCATATAGTTTCGGCCACAATTTTCCAGTGACTGAGGTGAGAAAAATGATAAGTGAACACCTTTGACCTAGTAAAACATTTAGTTTTTATAAAAAAATTAAATGTTTGAAGACAGAACTAGTGCTGATTCAGTGCCAACTGGTACGTATAACTTGGCATTCAGATAAAACTACAGGCACTAAGCCAAATCGTTTAGTCAAATGCTCTTTCTTTGTTGTTATTTTCAGAAATTGGAAAAAAGGAACCTTACAGAAAAGAGAAAAAGTTAAACTTACCAAATAACCGATTCTTCTACTTGTCCCAGGCTATACCATTCAAACATTCAAAACCCTAAAACATGACATAATTAATGACAATCACATAATGAGAGAATAAAAAAAGTTATTAACGCTGTAATATTCAAATTAGATAAACAAAGGACCTTACTTGATATCCTGACTTTAGGAGGCCTTCCCTGCAATGCGAGTAATAGATTTATGTCAATATGACCACATTAAATTTCACCTCCATATAAGTGTAACAAAAAGATAGGTACATAAAATTTACTTGGAGCCTTTTTTTTTACCTAAGTTCATGGGGAAGAATCCAACCTACTACTCGACCATCTTTCTGAGAAATTCGAGCTATGCAATCTGTCTACATGTAAACAGAAATAACGATTTGACATTTACTTCAAAATCTTAAAGAACATGAAAGAGGAGCTTAGAAAATAAGAAAAATAAACTATATATAACCATCCAGATGTTTGCCCAGATTTCACCATTTATGTATTCCAGCTCATTGAGATTAATAATTTCACGATCATGATATCGCACCGTTACTCTTTTCAATGCTGTACATGAAGAGAGATTAATTTAGTAACCAAAACTTTTAACAAATCCATTAAAAAAATAAAAAAAAAATAACCTCGAAAAGTCAAAGGATCAAGATGATACAATGATGAACTGCCATCACTGCATATAAAATCTTCCCATCAGTTGCCAGACCCCATCCATCACGCATTTCATGTGTAAATTTCTCATTCTGCAAAGGAATATTAAATATGCATGAGAAAAGTAATTTTAAATTCACAACCCTACTAAATATATTGATGGAATACCAAAAACTTCAGTATACAGTTTGGTAGAGACCTTTCCCCTAATTGTGTCAGGCCTTCTCCAAACAAAGATCCATCCATTTGGAACTGAGCTTGGACCTAATTTCAGAAACAATTGCCAGAACACCAGAATTCACAATTCAATTCTTTCAATTTGATCAATACTCATCTATCTAATATATGTAATGATTAACAGAAGGCACTAACAATTTAGAGGAAAAGTTTACCTTTCCAGATTGAAGATGAACCTCTCGAAGGGATGACTAGAATTAAAAAAGATAAAAATTAACAAGTAAAATTATCTCCTCAGAAGAGACGCCAGCATATTAAATCTGATTCAAATTATGGATAAGCAGCATTGTCAAAACCCAAGTTCAAACATACCCTTTTGAAGAGACCAGTGGACTCAAAAAGAGTGTCATTCCCTGCATACAACAAACCCTATGAAGAAACAGAGAGACAAAAAGTTTAGCAGTAAACTAACCAGTTTAACGAGCAATAAACAAACGGAAACCAAATAACTAATCAGTACCTGAGCGAAGGCGTTAGGGTCATGGGGGTACCATTTACCACATCGAAAGTGTAGAAGAGATGGTGCTGCGAGGAGGCGTTAAATGCACGCCACGTGGAGTAGAGGAGGAGGAAAATACAGAGGAGGAAGAGCGCAGAGGCGGATCGATTGCGACGGAGGCGGGACAGTAGAGGAGGCGATCTGGATCGGAAGAAGGACAGGGACGGAGAGGCCATGGATGGAATTCACATCACCCCCGGTACCGTAATAGTGAATCTTTTACAATTACTTCATCTGGACCGTTGTTTTTTACTTGGCACGAATCTCAAATCCCAATAATTCTGCCTCCTCCGTCAGCCCGAATCCCAAAGCGGCTGGGAGTTAATCTCAAACCGTAAAATGAAGGGAATCTTTTACGGTACCGGAGAGGATATTTGCCCGGTTGGGGGTTGATCCGACGCCTCTGGCTCCGCTTTGAGGAAGCGGGCATGGGCATGCTCTGCTTGTGATTCTTTTTGTCGGGCTGTCGGATTTGGAGGTCTGCGTAGTGGGAGCAACAGAGAGAGATTGGGTGGGAGCCCCGGAAGGGTTTAGTTTAGTTGCTGATTAAGACGGAGAAGAAAAGGGATTAGTTAAGACGAAAGGGAATAGTCAGTAGTAGGGGTCGAGCAGTAAGTTAAAGTACCAGTCGTTAATTGGGCTGGGCTGAAATGGGCCGGAGTTTGACTTTTTTTTTAATCACTCAAGGTGATCATGGGTTTCCTTGGTCACACCGACGGAAATTATGCATTTTTTCTGATTGTGGTCTTCGGCCCATATTCAGAAGAGGAAATTATGCATTCTCGTAAAGCCATAAAAAAATGATAAAACATAAATGCGGATTATGCAGTGTGTCATATTTATCCATGCGGATCTTATTGACCAACTAAAATTCTTAAAATTCTCTGGCATGATGTATGCTCCAGCATATATTTATTCTTTTATTATCCAATTTTGGAAATATTATACTCTAGCTTATAACTTGCGCACAACTTGAACTTCTAAATTCATTCGCACAGCACAACTTAAACTTATATTCCATAACAATATGCCGTTCCAAGGAAGTTTGGTTGGAACACGTAGAACTCCGTTAGACTATAAATACTCTGTGTAGTTACAACCATCTCCATCTCAAAAACAACAACAGATACATTAACATATATTCTTTCAGTGAATAAATCTCCTTGCTAAACAATTAAAATGAAGACTGTTTGCATGGTGCCTCTTCTGCTTGCTCTCTTTGTGCTCTGCGCTGGTATATACTTAATCTTGCTTACCATATAATTTCAGTACTCACTTTTTATATTATCATTTTAAGGATGATCTTGGAATTAGAATAAGAGCATTGAAATAATCTTACCTAACATTTTAGGTTGTTTGAGCCTACGGTCTACCTGTATTTTAATTAAAAAAAAGTACTATTAAACTTTGATCCACTCATGATAGTTCTCAAAACTTATAAGCTAGTGTTGTTTAGCAAGTGTTCCCATGGAAAGTAATTTATGTTCATAAGCGCATGCAACAACCAAATAGTTAAAATATTGGTGACATATATTAAAGTCTTCGCAACACAATTTTTTCTTTAATATCTTTAGACTAGTACAATTGAGGACATACAATTATCGGTTCTGCTGGGTCATAAAATATTCTATTATTTGATATAACACTTAACTTTTTCCTTGGAAAATTCAATTTTTTTTGTTCATTTTATAAACTAGGCCTGACAACCTCAAGGGAGCTGCATCTTGTGTCAAGACCAAATTACGCAAATTTGAATTGCAGCAAGTACATAAATCACACTCCATGCAATAGTGAAACCCTGAATGACCCGATCCAATGCCGTTTAGATTGCATCTCGGCAGTTGGTCATAGATTCCTCGCTGAATGCTTACCTGATGGTTGCAAGTGCCATTTTGTCTGTGGTGGCATCGAGTGATGCATTCGCACATATTAACTATTAATACATGAGGTTCCTTTTTAAATCACAATTTAGTGATTTATCTTGAGACTTCTCTGTTTTTTTTTAACTACTGACAGGGGCTGTCAGATATCTCGAGACTTCTCAATGATGTAAATTGGATAAAATTGCAAGATACAAGATATAAGAGTGTTACTTCTTTTTCTTATTTGTAATTTGAAAATTGTGTGTATTCCTGAGCAAAATAAGGAAATATTAAAATAAAATTGAGGTATCAGCTATCAAATTAATGGAGTTTCTATCCGGTACCACAGAGGGGCTTACTTTCTGTACATTTCATTTTCTAAATTATCTCGAATCACTAGATAAATAGATTCTTTTCCATTATTCCGGCATAATCAAGTCTGCACATTTTGAGATATTCTTACTAGTCATATGCCCTAGATTTATCCCATATATGGCAACTAAAACCTCATTTTTATCTACCATCAAAAGTATAAGCACAATGGAAGTTTCAGGTCCCCACAAAGAAGAGATTACAAAAAGAACCCGGGCACATATGTTCATCCTTGCACAACAATTTAAGCTAGTGTCTAGTGCTGGTACAAGTCCAGTACCTATACTCCTCACCTTGTCTATCTGGCACAAATTCCATATTACAAGGAACAGTCGCGTATCAATCTCTCAATCCTGGCCTGAAGCACCAACCCAACTGTTCATTACTGACATAAACACGTCCTTGCTCTGCCCTTTATTTTACTATAACAGTCAACATGTAGAAGCTGAACTATTGCTCAAAAGATCACATTTTTGTAAAAATATGTAATCATATTCTTTGGGTACTCTCAGAAGATGATTGATGCCTTGCCAAGTTGCCATCTCATTTAGATTATCTTTAAGTTAATGTCTTGCCTTTAATCCCATCTTCAAATTTGAACCATTTAGAGCTACATTTCCCTTTTTGTAGTTAAGAAAGATGCCTTTTTTCCAAATTGCATTTTTCCATGATAATATTCTAATGTTGTTGGAAAGAACAGCAGGAGGGATGGGGTGGCACTAAATTATGGGATTTTTAGGCGACTACATCTCGCTAAACAATTTGGCGTCCGGGTGACGCCAGATTGTTTGGGAACCATGTATCATTATTTTTACTTTTGGCGTCGGATATCAAATTTTTCAGCGTAACAGTAGTTTGATGATTTATATTTAATACAGCTAGTTCCGTGATATATTATTTTTTTACCTATTAAAAAATAACTTTAGCGAGATGCAAGAATAGATATTTTACCAATTGAATTCTGTCATGCAAATAAAAACTTATAGCATATCTTTATTTTGAATAATTTGAATAATTCAACAACTATAATTCAGCAACGATATCAAAATTTGGTTAATGTATATATATTCGTCTTATTTTATTAAGTTGAATAAATCAGCAACGATATTAAAATCAATTTCGAAGATACAAAAGAAATGTGAATATAAAATTTACATATGTAAGGCGAATAATACGGATAACGGGATAAGGACTGTGAATGGATAAATTATGATGCCGTTTACACCTTTATTGCTGGGGCTCAACCTTTTCTGATTCATTAGGAAAAGATATTCTTGCAATTCATCGGGACAATTAGAAAGAATGAAAGACGCAATACCCTGTCTATCCATTTCACACTTGGATTGATACGCACTTGTACAAGAGCTGTGTTTCCTTCTTGTTTATCTTATTTGTCCTGGACTAAGAACAACAAGTGCCTTATTTGAGATACAAACAAATACTATACCCTTATGAGCATTTTCTATGTCAAAACTTTATCAAATAAAAGATCTCAATGCCATATCAAAAAAGGAAAAAAAAAACAGATAAGTATTTGAAACCTATTCCAAACAAAGAGGATGTTCAGAAAAACGAACACTTAATAGTATGTAACATACAGAAAACAAAACTCCTAGCAATTAAGTAACAACCATACTAATTGACATCCACTTGTCAGACCACTTACCCAATCCGCAAAACATAAAAAAAACACACAAACAACCTCTTTTTTTTTAAAACTTTGTAGAGGCTACACACAAACAATCTCATGGTGGTCAAATTGCTCAGTCGACCTCCTCCATTTTCCTCTCCTCCCGATCATCCTCCTCTAATGGAGGCATATCAGTATCATCAGCAGTTGCATCATCCTCATCATTGTTCAGACCAAGCTTCAACATCCTGTGAATCCGACCCGCAAACATGTCCAGGTCATCCAAGCTGAATCCTGAGGTGAGAAAAGCAGTCTCAAACAGGAATAACACCAAATCCTTCACCGATTTGTCATTCCTGTCTGCCTCAGCTCTCTTTGTCAGTTCCTCCATTATGCCATTTTCTGGGTTGATTTCCATGGTCTTCTTGTTCGACATGTAGGCACCCATGCTGGTGTCACGCAATGCCTGAGCCTTCATGATTCTCTCCATATTTGTCAACCAACCATACTCACCAGTTACCAAGCAGCATGGAGAGTCAACAATGCGGTCAGATACCACCACCTTCTCCACCTTGTCTCCCAGAATTTTCTTAATAGTCTTGCAAAGGCTCTCAAATGTAGCCTTCTTCTCCTCTTTCTTCTTTTTATCTTCCTCAGTTTCCTCAAGTTTGAGGCCTTCTTTGGTAGCAGAGACTAACTTGTGTCTGTCATACTCCTTCATTTGCCGAACTGCATATTCATCAATAGCATCCACCATGAACAACACCTCATCACCGCTTTTTGTGGAGTGATAGCGCAAGAGGTCAGCCAGTTTGGCACGGTTCTGGCTGTCTTCATGGATACCCAATTTTAGGTTCTTGGAGAAGGCCTCGTAGAATTTGGTGTAATCCTCCTTGTTCTCTGTAATTTCAGAGAACATCTCGAGGCATTTCTTGACAAGGTTCTTTCTGATAACCTTCAGGATCTTGTTTTGTTGAAGCATCTCAAGCGAGATGTTGAGCGGAAGGTCATCCGAATCCACCACACCAATAAGAAAACAGAAGTTCATGTCAATATGCCTTTAAGGAAGCTTAGTAGCAAAGTTCATATCGAACTACCGAAAATCCTTTTGTATAAGAGATGCAAAAGTAACAGAGCGTACCAGCCAATAGCGCAACTACAGAGCTTTCTAAGCAACATAAGTAAAAAAAAAAAAAATTGAGCAGCAATATTCAAATAAAAACTAATAAAATACCTTTAACAAAGCTGAGATACTCCGGCATGAGCTCCTCACAGTTATCCATGATAAACACCCTCCTAACATACAATTTAATGTTATTCTGCTTCTTCCTGGTATCGAACAGGTCAAAGGGGGCACGCCTTGGAACAAACAAGATGGCCTTGAACTCGAGCTATCCTTCAACTGAGAAGTGCTTCACAGCCAAGTGATCTTCCCAATCATTCGTCAGACTCTTGTAGAAAGAGGCATATTCTTCCTTGGTGATTTCCTCAAGCTTGTGCAGCCAGATCGGCTTTTGCTCGTTGATTAGGGTCCACTCATGGGACACCTCTTTGACCTTCTTCTTTGGCTTCTTACTCCTCAATGTTGCCTTCTTCTTCCTTCTTAGCCTCTTCTTCGTCAGCATTGTCATCGATTTCTTTCTTTGTAGTCTTCACAGTCCAGAGGTAGATCGAGTAGGAGATGAATTCTGAGTGTTTCTTCACCAGATCCTTCAGCCTTCTCTCCTCCAGATATTCAAACTAAGCAAAGACAACAACATGTAAGTGTGAATAGAACCACATGAAAAGGAAAGAAAAAAAAATCCATATATATTAAATTCAATAAGAACTACACACATAGAGAAAACACTAAAATGACATTCATGAGCACTGCAGAATTAAATATTAAGTACAAATTTTGATTTATTCCTGGGTCAAATGTTCCATTATTCTATTTAATTTGCAGACAAGTAAACACAACATCAAGAAAATCAAGATTTCAAGCTGCAATTCACCCCTGGGGTTTTGGTTTCAGTAAATTGATTATATAATGAACTTGTAGAATATCAATTTTTACTATTTTTGAAATTTTTTTACTATTTTTTATGATTTGTGAAAGATGGCACAAAATGACTTAAAAATAAAAAAAATTGTCAATATTTTATTAAAGAGAACAAAAGTATATTTTCTTGGTACATGGGTTCTATACTCTAAGGTTCAGCTCTAGTTTCACACATATATATTTTATTTGTTATATATTATATTTATAAAATCAAAAAATATGAGTATCCTAAATAGGGCTGCACAAAAAATTCGTAGTTCGTAATTCAATTCGAGTTTGATTCGAAAAAATTCGTAAAAAATTCGATTCGAAATTGAGTTCGTTCGAAATTAATTCAAACCAAACTTAGTTCGAAATTAATTCAAACCAAACTCAAACTAGACCTAGTTCGTTCGAAATAGGTTCGCAAACCAAACTTAGTTCGAAATTAACTCAAACGTGAACAGTTGATTTTCGCTAATAACTTATATTCGCTGATGAAAATATAAGGCCGCCCAGTCCATAATTACTCTCAGTTCTGATTTCTGAAAAATGTTTCTTGAATACTTTGGATATTTGAAAACTTTGGTGATGTTTCTCCTGTTGGTTATTTGAAAAACTTTGGATACTGTGATTGTACTGAACTTTGATTGATTGTACTCAACTTTGGTGTTTGATATAAATTTTGGTATTTGTAATGAACTTTGATTTCCAACTTTGGTGTACTGTGTAATTAGAATTCAGAATGTCTGAGTTTTTATTAAAGTGCTGTAATTTCGAACTATGGCCCAACCATAAGTCATAACTTGTAAGTCGTAACAAAGTTCGTAAAAGTTCGAAATTGAGTTCGTAAAAAAATGGAATCGAAATTGAGTTCGTTCGAAATTAATTCAAACCAAACTCAAACTGGAGGTAAGTTCGATTCGGTTCGGTTCGTTGGCAGCCCTAATCCTAAATGAGAGAAAAATCATAAAAGTAGTGAGACCAAATTACTGTTAGTGTCTAATTTTAAAAATTCATTCTATACACACTAAACATCTATATATATAGAGGAGGGTTCAAATGCCTTCATTTTTTGTGCCTCCACCATGCCTCCATTTTAAAAACTTTAATAACTCAAAATTTAAAACTTAAAAGTCAAAATAAAACCGTTGGATATGATCTACATCATTTTATCTATGTGCTCATAAAAAATTATCACATTTCGATTTTGTTTTTATGTGAACCAATAAGTTGAAAAATCAACGTCTAGAAATTATCCACATTAGTACGTTTTTTACAAGCTCTTGATGACAACCAAAACAAAATTGAAATGTCATAATTTTTTACACGTGTATAGATAAAATGATGTAGATCATATCTAACGGTTTTATTTTGACTTTTAAGTTTTAAATTTTGAGTTATTAAAGTTTTCAAAAATGGAGGCATGGTGGAGGCATGAAAAATGGAGGCATTTGAACCCTCCTCATATATATATATATATATAGAGAGAGAGAGAGAGAGAGTGGCTAATATCAAAACGTTTGCACCAAGCCCCTCGTGCAACCAAGTCGTTTTCGGATTTTCAAAGTCCAAACGGTTGATCCGAGCCGTTAGATGTGATCTCTATATTAAAATCTGCTTGGAGACCAAATTTTACATTTTTTGAAATTTTTTTACTATTTATTAAGCCACTTTGAAAATTACTGATCACATGGTCCAGAATTTAATTGCACTGTTTTTACTGTTCATCCGGATCAGC
Source organism: Carex myosuroides (assembly GCA_028015225.1). Taxonomy (NCBI): domain Eukaryota; kingdom Viridiplantae; phylum Streptophyta; class Magnoliopsida; order Poales; family Cyperaceae; genus Carex; species Carex myosuroides. The sequence continues at coordinate 3,619,881 of CM051474.1, read as the reverse complement.
AATTTTCAAAGTGGCTTAATAAATAGTAAAAAAATTCCAAAAAATGTAAAATTTGGTCTCCAAGCAGATTTTAATATAGATTGAACATCTAACGGTTCGGATCGACCGTTTGAACTTTGAAAATCTGAAACAACTTGGTTGCACGAGAGGCTTGGTGCAAACGTTTTGATATTAGCCACTCTATATATATGGCAAACCGCCCCATAGTGGGGCGGTCAGGGCATTCTTCGAAATATTTGAAAACCGAGAATATATTTGTTATTTTTTTTTATTTTTTGAGGGTATTTTAAAAAAATTGACAAATTATCAATGTTTTAAATAGCGTTTATAGCGTCATAGCGGGAAGGCTACAAAAAAAGCTATAGCGAATAGCGTAGCTATAGCGGAAGCTATTCCAAATAGCGTTTTTTTTTTACAAAAATTATATTATATATTTGTACTATATATTAACATTATCTAAAGTTTCATATAACAATAAATAACACCAAATTAATTAAGAAATTATAATATTCATATTGAACTAGTACTAAAGTCCATGATTCAAAATATCCATAATAATATCATAAACTATCGATCTTTTTCTATACAAAATATCTTAAGCATCATGATTCATTCTATTTTTTTTTCTATACAAAATAAATTTTATGGATATTTATTTAAGGCCATATAAATTGTCTAAAAAAGCCCAATATGCATAGCGCGCAAATAGCGCGCTACACGCTATGCGCTATAGCGGACCGCTATTACCGCTATAGCGGCCGTAGCGCAATTAGCGTATTTTCATGCCATAGCTTAGCGTTTAGGGTCCAAAAACGCTATAGCGCCGCTATAGCGTGCTATTTAGAACACTGCAAATTATACATCTATCATCTACCATTCTAAAAATAATAAATTATCCACTCTAAACTTAAAATTGATAAAATATTTCAAATTCTTTCTCAATATCGTTTCGACTAAAATTCCTCCAAGTTGATGATAACTCGTTAATTTTATTCTTTTCCATGGGTTTTTTTATTATTATATGTCCTTTGTAAAGATATGTATTTTATGAAAATTCAAGAGAAAAGAGAAAAGAACATCTAGCAATTATGGTAATTAAATAATTAATGAATGGACATGGCATTAATTACACTGTGCAAATATATGGCAGCTGCATGGACCCGCCTTTAGCCATTTTACTACTATTTTTTATTTAATTAAACTTAATGCCCAATGTAAATTATTACAAATTCTGTAAGAATTTTCGAGAAAAAAAACTCAGCCACAGTCCAATTATGCGGACAAAAAGAATTTAATATTTACATGTCAGTACCTTTTCAACTCAGAAAAAGAATAAGCACTTGAGAATCATGCTCGAACGTTTAAAAGTTCATGATAGAACACGTGCATTGGATTATAGCAATTCGGAGATTTCAGTGGGAATCTGGACCACTAAATACGATCTAGGAACAATTTGTACCGCCGGATGTGCGCTGCAAGTTTCTACTGCAAGGCATGGTCCAGCCGGAATTTTTATTAATCGAAAATAAATAAAAAAATATCGCTATTGGATATCATTTTGACCAAAACAACTATTTAAGCATTGAAATAAAAAATACAGGACGGTAAAAACTAACCCGTCTGAGACCAGCGAAAAAAAAACTTCCAAAATTCAGGCGGTATAGTCTATCCTGTCCCAGGCTCCAGAATTGGATGAGGATCGGTCAAGACATAAGATTTGTAATTTTAATAAACTAAAAGGGTACTTGTAAGCCTAATTTATCACATTTATTAACCAGAAAAAAGAGTTTGACCGCCTTCTATTAAAATATACTCTCCGATAGCTCTAGGGACCACTTCAATTAAACAACAAAATCCAAACACATGATTCATTAACATTGAAAATGCCAGGAACATCTACAGATATTGCATGAAGCAAATAAGCGCTGGTATTGAGCTCACGGGACGGGCCGTCCCGTTTAAGAATTTTTTTTTCTTTCTTTGGCGTCGGACGGGACAATTTATAAAGTTTTGAGACTTTTTTTGGCAGTCGGACGGGACAATCTATAACGTCCTGAGCTTTTGATTAATGATTAGCGGGGCAGAGCTGGGTTAGCGAATTAGCTAATCCGTACGGGTTAAAATTTCACGTCCCGTGGGACGGGATTAAGGATCCCGGTCTACCTACATTTCGAAATTCCGTCAAAATGATACCCTTTATCGATATTTTATTTATTTATTTTCGATTGATAAGAATTTCGGTCAATTACTAGTTTCATTGGTAAATAAACTTTGTCAAATTGATGAGCATGGGTAATTTCGTTGCTGAGTTTTGTCTAATTGTACCTAGTTCTGAAAATATGTTTGTGAATATAGCCTTTTCTTTAAAGCAAGGCCAACTGAGTTCTCAAGTCCAGATTTTTGTATCTTGTTGGAGATGCTTGTTCAGTAATAAAGTCCATATTTTTGTTTCAAATTTAACTTTTAACCTTTCTATTAGATATTTTCACACACTACACTCTCACTGAATATTCAACGACTAATACTTGTATGAATATTATCAATATTAAATTGATTAAGGTAATTATGGCACAATAATATTATCAGTATTATCCGCTATCTATCTGTTTGACCCTAAAATGTTGCTATTTAAATTCAATATAGGAGATGGCAATTTTGGGACAATTAAAATGTCAAGATTATACATAGGCTCTCCAAAATAAATTGGGTACAACATATTAAAATTCTTGGTAACAATCTACATGTAAAACCATGAATTTTGATATATAATATGGTTAAAATCATAGAGGAATTAATTTCATACAAATAAAACAATGCTGGATGATGTTCTGGGTGCAAAAATGTGGTGCATCTAACAAAGGCTTTAAAGCACTCTGGGTACAAGTTGGGAACATTAAACGAAACCTGACAGAATGGGACCCCCAAGTCAGTGACTTGTAACTATTTTCGCCGAACCCTTGGTTTGGATGAACCCGGAATATAGGAATTAAGCTGGATAGACCGGACTGACAGCCGCATGGGTCATGGTGTGCCGAGATCACACAAAAGTGACTGAAGGTCGCTGGGTTTAAATCCAGCGCCTGTGACCCCTTCGATTTAGATACACTCGGTACCCCGTGAACCATAGCCAAGCCTCCACATGGTTCACCAAATGCCAGACCCAAAAATAAAATGAAATTAAAACGGAACAGTACCCCGAATCAGAGGGACTGACACGCGGGGCCACCTCGCTCTTCCTCCTTCTTCCTCCTTCAGCTCGAGGTCCGAATTTCAAGCTTTGAAATTCACCCGAGCAAAGATCAAATTGAAGGGAAGCTCACCTAAACTCGTGAGTACCTATCTCCCTCATGCTTGAACCCTTTTCCCTTTTCCCAATTTAACCAGAGAAGTAATTAAAACAATGAAGTGGTTCAGCTGACATAGGCAAAATTGAGAATAGAGGGCTTAACAGGGTCTTCTTATGCACTATGCGACGCTACTGGAGGCCTCAATTTAATTAAATGTGCATTGAAATAATCTTGTGCATGAATGCGACAAGTTGCAGTTCGGGTACAATGAAAATGGAGTAAATTGATTCGCACAAGGGTATGATACGCAAGGGAACACCTTAAGGAGTATGTTGCGATGCTAGACGCCACCTCCTTGAAAGAAAAAGCATAAAAATCAATGGAGTCCACATTATAACTCGGTGTATCATCGGCATAAAGCTGATTGGCTTATACAACTGTTATTATGATGTGTGGTCCCTAAGACACGTGTTACACAGCTCCTGGATGATGACAAGAATAGAAAATTTCTATCCAAGGGTGCAGGAGCACGAAAATTGAATGTTACCATATCTAGCCGATTAATCAATGGCTACAAGACAATGCACAATGTTCCAAGCTGATCTAAGGGTTGATATTGATTCAGATGGAGATTGATGACATGTAAAACCTTTATTGGACAGCTCTTTGCCAACAAGGCGCATGAAAGGAAGCTATCAAGCACAGACCATCAATCAAACACTGGATGGCCGTGATGAAAGCCACATCAGCAGGGCTCTAAACCCTAAACCTAATGTTGCCTATAAAAGGATTGTTGGTTTTACTTTGTGGGTTTTCCTAATTACTTTTAAACCCTAACCAAGATCTACTCCTTTGTAAGAAATTAAACTTAATGCACAGCGGAACTTACTTTCCATCTTCAAAGGCCTCCGTATGCTATCAATCAGACAGCTTCTGTCACACCCCCGGACAACCCGCCGCGCATTTACGCGCAAGGCGATTAGCACATCACATACATTATCAATAATAATTCCAAAACAAGCCACTTATGGTAAATAAATGAGTTCCACACACAAATAGAAAGGGAAAAACACGTCAGATATGGCAATTCAAACAGTCACTGCCACGTCTGTACAGTATTTTGTTCTTACAACAGAAAACTAAATAAATAGTGGCTAAGTAAATAACTCCCGCTAGTTTTCTCACTCGCGTCCTTCCTCTAGGTCCTCAGCTTCAGTTCCTGGAACCCACATAAAAGTGGAAACAAAACGGGTGAGAGAAGCGAACTATCTCTCAGTGCGGGATTTAGTTCCAGCCTGGTGCTTTTACAAATGAATGCATTAAATACCCTAATAACATAAAAGTAAAGGTTTTGAAATAACCCCCAATTTTCCTATCAATTCGGACATGCAATCCTTTCAAAACATTCTCAATTCTATTCCTGTTTCTCTTTAAAATTCTCACACTCCGGGTTCGCCACACACGGACAATCCGGCCTTTCTCCCTTGGGAATCCATGCCCGTACATGAAAACTTAGAGAGTCGTCACACGAGGACGAACTGTTCTGTTCTGTTCTGTTCTGTTCTTACTCCGGATCACCACACACGGATAATCCGGCCTTTCTCTCTGAGAACCCATGCCCATGCAGGATAGCCCAAAGAGTCGCCACACGAGGACGAATCTGGAAGGGTCGTTGCGGGGACCCAACCGGCAGATCGCCACACACGGACGATCCGATTTTCGAAAACACATGCAGAACCGCCACACAGGGACGGCCCCAATTTAAAACAGTTCATTAAAAGCTTTCTTTGTTCACATTCACACTATCCTGTCAGTTCAAATCGATGCATCCAAAAAGTTCCTAGCATGCAATTCTACACAAAACAAAAGAGAATTCGACATTCTCAACATGCAGTTCATCTACCAGATTGGAAAAAAGGATTACCTACCTTAATCCACGCATTTCTTATTATTTGTAAAAAGACCAGGAACCCGCACCTGTATTCTCAGTGATCTCGCGTGTGTCGGAATCTCGCGTATTCTCGGCGTCTCCTAGAACCTCGCGGTTTGCTCCTAAGTTTATAAACGCTTGATTAGATTCTTAATTCTATTCGTATTTAATTCAATTGTCATCTAAACATTTCAAATAAAGTCCTTAAATGGGTTAATGGGTTTCGGTTTTGGGTTAATGGATGTATGGATTTCGGCTAGGGTTAGGGTTTCGACTGAGTAGGTACGGCCTGGTCTGACCTAGTTGGTACGGCCTGGTCTGACCTAGTTGGTACGGCCTGGTCTGACCTAGGTAGGTACGGCCTAGCCGCACGGCCTGGTACGGGCCGTACCTAATTTTAGGGTTTTGGGTTTTGGCCGGCCAAGGGAAAAAGAGAGAAAGAGTCGGCCAACAAAGGGAAAAGGAGGGGGGAGAAGCCAGAGGGTTGCGGCTAGGGTTTTCCTTCGGGTCAGCGGCAGCCAAGGGACAAGAGAGGCGATAGAGAGAGAGGAAGGGATGGGGTTCGGTTGGGGTAGAGAGGGAGGGCAGCGGCAAGGAAGGAGGCCGCCGGTTTGGTGGTGATTGGCCTTGTGGCCGGCGGCAGCCAAAGAGGGAAAGGGGAAAGTTTCGGCCAAAAGAAAAGAAAGAAGAAAAAAGGAAAAGAGAGAAAAAGAAAAACTTACAGAATATTGAAAATGAAGAGGAATGAGAAGAGAGAAGAGATTGGGTTGCTTATATTATTGGATATGGGCTGAATTTAGGTTTGGGCCTTGCTAATTTGAGTTTGCTAAAAAAATTTTGACATCTATTAAATATATTTTGCTAAAACGAACCGTCATTTCTTCTCATTTTTACTATTTACTATATTTTTATTCCTATAAATTGTTGATTATTAATTTAATTCCTATTTATTATTTTCTAAATTGGATCTTATAAAATTTAAATCATACCCATACTGAGAAGCGTTACATCCTCCCCCCCTTGGAAATCCTGTTCAGTCCCCTGAACAGCCTCGGCGTCTATGTCTTCGAACAATTCTGGGTATGTGGCACGCATCGTCTCCTCCATTTCCCAAGTCGCTTCTCGGCTGGTGTGTCGTCCCCATTGTACTAAGACCTGTTTAATGGTCTTTCGCCGGAGACTTATTTCTTTGGTGTCTAGTATTTTCATGGGTCGTTCTTCATACACCAAGGTTTCATCTAACCCCAGATTTGAAAAGTCGAGGATGTGGGAGGGGTCTCGGATATATTTCCGTAGTTGAGATACGTGGAAGACTGGATGTACTTTATCCAGAGCCGGAGGTAACGCTAGTTCGTAGGCAAGTGGTCCGATGCGCCGAAGGATTTCAAACGGTCCAACATATCTCGGGCTTAATTTCCCTGCTACACCGAAACGTCTCACTCCCCTCCTTGGAGAGACTTTCAACCAAACATGATTCCCGGTTTCAAACTCTAATGGTCGTCTCCTCAAATCCGCGTACTTCTTCTGCCTGTCTCGAGCAGTGCCTAGTCTGTTTAAAATCAGTTGGGTTCTGTCCGCGCAATCCTTTACCATTTCTGGCCCTGTAGGCAATTGTTCTCCGTGGTTTCCCCACCACAAGGGGGTTTTCCAACGATGCCCACACCAAGCTTCAGACGGTGCCATGCCGATACTGGCATGGTAGCTGTTATTGTATGCGAACTCGGCCATTGCCAAGTGATCTGCCCATGACCCTTGGAAGTTAATGGCACACGCTCTTAGCATGTCCTCTAAAGTCTGGATTGTACGCTCCGACTGGCCGTCCGTCTGAGGATGATGAGCGGTACTGAAATTGAGCCGGGTTCCCATTGCTTCCTGGAAGCTTTTCCAGAAATGCGAGGTAAATCGCGTATCCCGATCTGATATGATGGTTTCAGGGACTCCATGATATTTGAATTGATATTGAAGGAATAGGTCTGCCAATTCCCCACCAGACGTAGGGGTCCGCAGAGGTATGAAATGGGCTACCTTGGTTAGTGTGTCCACAATGACCCAGATTGAGTCATATCTCTTTTGGGTACGCGGTAACCCAGTGATGAAGTCCATAGTAATGACCTGGAACTTCATTTGTGCTCTGGAGTTTGGATACAGCACCCCTGCTACCTTCCTCCGTTCTGCTTTCACCTGTTGGCAGGTGATACATCTAGCAACAAATTCTGACACATCTTTCTTTAGGTTGGGCCACCAAAACTGGGTTCGAAGGTCCTTATACATCTTCACCTCTCCTGGGTGAATGGTATACCCCGATTCATGAGCTTCTTTCAGAATTTCATTTCTCAGTCCTCCCTGTTCTGGAACACACACCCGTTGATTGAAGTAGAGGAGCCCATCCTCCCTTTCCTTGAAGGTCGACGCTGGATTGTTACGAGCTAATTCCCGATATCTTTGATGTCGCTCGTCGCCTTGGTCCGCGTCCCGTATTCGAGATTTCAGTTCTGGTTGCACCGATATAGCTGCTAGGGTAAGTACCGCATTCTTCGCGGTTCCCTTGATATCAATTTGTTCTTGGATCCAACTGGTCGATACACATACTCCCAAGTTCATCTGTCGCATTTCTTTGATCAATTCTGTCTCTTGGGTTACGACTTCTGCCAAATTTGTCGCCCCTTTTCTACTGAGTGCGTCAGCCACCACATTTGCCTTCCCAGCCAAGTATTGTATATCTAAGTCATAGTCTTTCATTAGCTCCAGCCACCTTCTTTGTCTCATGTTCAATTCTTTCTGGGTGAACACATACTTTAGGCTTTGGTGATCCGTGAATACTCGGCATTTCGTCCCATAGAGGTAGTGTCTCCATGACTTGAGTGCAAAAATTACTGCTGCCAACTCTAGGTCGTGTGTGGGGTAGTTTTGTTCATGGTTCTTCAATTGCCGTGATCCGTAAGCGATCACTTGCCCGTCTTGCATGAGTACACACCCTAGACCGTTCTTCGACGCGTCAGTATACACTGTGAATTCTTGGTCAGGTTTGGGCAGTGCTAACACTGGGGCACTGGTTAGTAGTTTCTTCAGAGTTTGGAAACTCTCCTCTTGACTCTCCGTCCATTTGAAGGTAGTTCCTTTGTGTAGGAGCTGGGTCATGGGCCGGGCTGTCTTTGAGTACCCGGGAACGAAGCGCCTGTAGTATCCCGCTAATCCCAGGAAACTGCGTATCTCTGCTACATTTTTGGGTTGGGTCCATTCTACCACTGTTTTGATTTTATCTGGGTCTACCCGGATACCTTCCCCTGTTACTACGTGTCCCAAGAATTTAACTTCTTTCATCCAAAATTCACACTTAGAGAATTTGGCGTACAACTGGTGTTCCCGTAACCTTTGTAGCACTGTACGTAGGTCCTCGGCATGATCTTCCTCCTTCTTCGAATAAATCAGGATATCATCTATAAAAACGATGACGCAGCAATCAAGTAGGTCGTGGAATACGCGGTTCATCAAGTTCATGAATGCTGCAGGAGCGTTGGTTAACCCAAAGGGCATGACAGTAAACTCATAATGCCCGTAACGGGTACGGAATGCTGACTTCTCTACATCCTGAGGTTGAATCCGCAACTGATGGTACCCCGATCTCAGATCGATCTTGGAATAAACGGCCGCACCTTGGAGCTGATCGAATAGGTCTTCAATTCGTGGAAGGGGGTATTTATTTTTGATCGTGACCTTGTTTAATTCTCGGTAGTCGATGCAGAGCCTCATACTACCGTCCTTCTTCCTGACGAATAGCACTGGTGCGCCCCACGGCGATGTGCTTGGTCGTACGAATCCCAATTCTAAGAGTTCCTCTAGCTGAGCCTTCAGTTCCTTAAGCTCCGCCGGTGCCATCCGGTACGGGGCCTTAGAGATTGGACGGGTACCCGGAAGTACGTCTATGCGGAATTCGATTTCCCGATTCGGAGGTATCCCTGGCAGCTCTTCCGGAAATACATCGGTATACTCCGAAACGATGGGTACCGACCTTATCTCTGGTCTTTTCGTCTCGTGTTGCATTATGGTGACTATAAAGGCGGAACTGCCGCTGTCGATTAATCTTCTCGCTTGACTGGCAGATATGGTCGGGGTCCCGCCTCCCCGTTTCCTAAGTCGAACCGAGAGGTCAGGGAGACCCGGTCTGTTGATGACCATTCTCCCTTTCAGGCAGTCAACCGTCACGCCGTTTCGAGTAAGCCACTCAAGACCCAACATTAAATCATAGAGACCCGTCCTAGAGACTATGGGGTTTATCGGAAATTCCCTTCCCGCTATTTGGAGTTTTAGCCCTACGCTCCGAAACTCTGGGGTAGTATATTGCAATGCGGGGGTACTTATGTTCAATAATTTACCCGAGTCCCAAGTTGGTACCCCGTGTTCTTCTACCCACTCCTTTGATATAACCGAATGGCTACAACCCGTGTCTATAAGTACAAAAGCAGGAATTCCAGAAAGTTCAAACTTACCAGTTAGAAGATCAGTGGCCACGTCTTCTCCTTCGTACCCTTCGTTAGTCTGAGCTCCTCCCATCTCACAATTGCAACAATCATGTGCATGCATTCCAACCTTTTGGTTCCCACCGCGGTTGTTATTGGGGGGATTGTAGTTACCGGTCCCTCTGCCAAGCGGTGCCCGTGTAGGTGGGGCTGCGTTTCCCACCTGTTGTCCGGAATCATTTCGCTGCAGGGGGCAGTCCTTGACGAAGTGTCCTGGTTTGTTGCACCGATGACACACCCCCAAACGGAAGCTGCATTGTTCCGTTGCGTGGTTACGGCCACAATAATTGCACCGAGGTGCTGGGTTAGTTTGATAGTTGGGCCGGGCATTCCCGAAATTTTCTTTATTTGGGGCCGATCTCACAGGTTCCTCCACCTTGGGCCGTACATTCCTCAATCCCCCAGCTTGACCGATGCGGCCGTCATATGACTCCGCAGTAGTTGCCCTCAACATTAGATCCGACAGTCGGTTGGTCCCCGGGATGTCGATTATTTGAGCAAAACGGGGGTTCAGTCCCCCGAGATATTGTTGTCGGAGGCGGAAGTCATCTCGCACAATGTCTGGTGCATATCTCATCAGATTTTCAAATTTGGAGTTATACTCTGCCACTGAGTTGCCCCCCTGTTTCAAACTTGTAAATTGTTGGCGGAGCGCCTCTCGTGACATTACATCCATGTAACGCCTTTCAAACTGGTTTTCAAACTCGGCCCATTCTGTTGCTCTCGCGGTTTCTCCCAACCCGCGTTTCACTTCCTGCCACCAGAAACGGGCATGACCCTCTAAACACTGGGTTGCTAGTTCAACCCTGTATTCTTCTGGGGCTCGTAGGATCTGGAACTTATCCTTGACGTTCGCTATCCAGTTCTCCGCAGTTGCGAAATTGCCGGTCCCATCGAACGTTGGCGGGCGCAATGAGTTGAACGAGCGGTAGCACTCAAAGAACGTGTCGGCCTCCCTGGGTTGCCTCTGTTCATGTTCTAAGGCTACTCTAGCCACACGTTCCAGTCCCTGCAGCAGGGCTGTCAGTTGAGGGTTTTCGAGCGGAATTCTATCTTCATCTCTTCCAGTGTTCGCGTTGTTGTTGGACCGGGTTCCTCCTGCCATCCTGATCCCGCTGCGTAGGAAATAAAGTATGTAAGGAATTGTCCTCTCCAGTTTTTCCCTTGGAAGGCTTTTACCATATATATATATATGTGCGTGTGTATATTCATGGCTATTTACCATCAATAGTTATAAAGTGTCATAGCGGAGTGAAATCCGGCATCTGGGGAAAACGGAATTTAGAGAAAGGAAGAGGGTCAAATTTGAATGCGTATAATTTCTTGCAATAAAGTATTTATTAATTTCCTTCAGCATAAGATCTAAGGTACATGCATAGTTTTTTTTTTTTTTTTTTTTTTTTAGAATAAATTTAATGCCCTTTGCACAGTTCGCAACTTCCTATTCTGTACTAAAGTATCCCTTAAGTAGGTCGTTCTTCACATGGTAAGTCCAGTCGTTTCGAACTTCAGACAAGGTAAACGGCTCTGCTTCCATCTCAGCCCTTATGGCAGCATCTTCCTCTTTCTTCTGGGGTCTCTCTCCTATGAGCATGCGCTTATTTCCTGCCAGGTCCCGCATTACCGCCTTGACTGGTTTCTCGTGAGGTGGCCAGAACACTAGGCTGCGGTGCGCGCAGTCTATTAGCACATGGTGCTCCTTGAGCCAATCCATTCCTAGAACCACCTCGTACGCTCCGGTATCCGCCACGATTGGGTCCACTCGCCATTTCCCATTCTGCGTGTTTACAAGAAGACCCGGACAGTATTGTTCTTCCACACTGTGTTCGAGGCCTTCGAAGAAACGGCGTCTTCCGGTGTTCTTCACTCTGAATCCGCTAGCCTCCACCACGTGGGGTGATATGACGGAGTATGGACAGTTGACGGAGATTGCAGCATTTGCAGTGACTCCAGACAAGTCGATCCACCAGACCAGTTCCTTGCCTTTTGCGGTCGCCGAGAACGTCTTTAGCCAAATGGGCTGTCCGTTAAATTGATTTGCCATCTAGGAAAAGAAAATCTATTTTGTTTACTACTACAAATTTAAATTAGTTCAATCTTCCAAGAATTATATTTTATACTTCAAAATATTTCGGACCGCTTCTACAAGGAAATATAATTTGTTACTAAAGTAAAATATATTCATTACTAAGGTACGTTCGACTTATGTCACTTAGGTATCTGATCTAACACCAATCTTATTGCTAACGCTCTCTTAGCGGAAGTTTATTGATATTGTATGTGCTGGCTCTGATACCAACTTAGTTGTCACACCCCCGGACAACCCGCCGCGCATTTACGCGCAAGGCGATTAGCACATCACATACATTATCAATAATAATTCCAAAACAAGCCACTTATGGTAAATAAATGAGTTCCACACACAAATAGAAAGGGAAAAACACGTCAGACATGGCAATTCAAACAGTCACTGCCACGTCTGTACAGTATTTTGTTCTTACAACAGAAAACTAAATAAATAGTGGCTAAGTAAATAACTCCCGCTAGTTTTCTCACTCGCGTCCTTCCTCTAGGTCCTCAGCTTCAGTTCCTGGAACCCACATAAAAGTGGAAACAAAACGGGTGAGAGAAGCGAACTATCTCTCAGTGCGGGATTTAGTTCCAGCCTGGTGCTTTTACAAATGAATGCATTAAATACCCTAATAACATAAAAGTAAAGGTTTTGAAATAACCCCCAATTTTCCTATCAATTCGGACATGCAATCCTTTCAAAACATTCTCAATTCTATTCCTGTTTCTCTTTAAAATTCTCACACTCCGGGTTCGCCACACACGGACAATCCGGCCTTTCTCCCTTGGGAATCCATGCCCGTACATGAAAACTTAGAGAGTCGTCACACGAGGACGAACTGTTCTGTTCTGTTCTGTTCTGTTCTGTTCTGTTCTTACTCCGGATCACCACACACGGATAATCCGGCCTTTCTCTCTGAGAACCCATGCCCATGCAGGATAGCCCAAAGAGTCGCCACACGAGGACGAATCTGGAAGGGTCGTTGCGGGGACCCAACCGGCAGATCGCCACACACGGACGATCCGATTTTCGAAAACACATGCAGAACCGCCACACAGGGACGGCCCCAATTTAAAACAGTTCATTAAAAGCTTTCTTTGTTCACATTCACACTATCCTGTCAGTTCAAATCGATGCATCCAAAAAGTTCCTAGCATGCAATTCTACACAAAACAAAAGAGAATTCGACATTCTCAACATGCAGTTCATCTACCAGATTGGAAAAAAGGATTACCTACCTTAATCCACGCATTTCTTATTATTTGTAAAAAGACCAGGAACCCGCACCTGTATTCTCAGTGATCTCGCGTGTGTCGGAATCTCGCGTATTCTCGGCGTCTCCTAGAACCTCGCGGTTTGCTCCTAAGTTTATAAACGCTTGATTAGATTCTTAATTCTATTCGTATTTAATTCAATTGTCATCTAAACATTTCAAATAAAGTCCTTAAATGGGTTAATGGGTTTCGGTTTTGGGTTAATGGATGTATGGATTTCGGCTAGGGTTAGGGTTTCGACTGAGTAGGTACGGCCTGGTCTGACCTAGTTGGTACGGCCTGGTCTGACCTAGTTGGTACGGCCTGGTCTGACCTAGGTAGGTACGGCCTAGCCGCACGGCCTGGTACGGGCCGTACCTAATTTTAGGGTTTTGGGTTTTGGCCGGCCAAGGGAAAAAGAGAGAAAGAGTCGGCCAACAAAGGGAAAAGGAGGGGGGAGAAGCCAGAGGGTTGCGGCTAGGGTTTTCCTTCGGGTCAGCGGCAGCCAAGGGACAAGAGAGGCGATAGAGAGAGAGGAAGGGATGGGGTTCGGTTGGGGTAGAGAGGGAGGGCAGCGGCAAGGAAGGAGGCCGCCGGTTTGGTGGTGATTGGCCTTGTGGCCGGCGGCAGCCAAAGAGGGAAAGGGGAAAGTTTCGGCCAAAAGAAAAGAAAGAAGAAAAAAGGAAAAGAGAGAAAAAGAAAAACTTACAGAATATTGAAAATGAAGAGGAATGAGAAGAGAGAAGAGATTGGGTTGCTTATATTATTGGATATGGGCTGAATTTAGGTTTGGGCCTTGCTAATTTGAGTTTGCTAAAAAAATTTTGACATCTATTAAATATATTTTGCTAAAACGAACCGTCATTTCTTCTCATTTTTACTATTTACTATATTTTTATTCCTATAAATTGTTGATTATTAATTTAATTCCTATTTATTATTTTCTAAATTGGATCTTATAAAATTTAAATCATACCCATACTGAGAAGCGTTACATCCTCCCCCCCTTGGAAATCCTGTTCAGTCCCCTGAACAGCCTCGGCGTCTATGTCTTCGAACAATTCTGGGTATGTGGCACGCATCGTCTCCTCCATTTCCCAAGTCGCTTCTCGGCTGGTGTGTCGTCCCCATTGTACTAAGACCTGTTTAATGGTCTTTCGCCGGAGACTTATTTCTTTGGTGTCTAGTATTTTCATGGGTCGTTCTTCATACACCAAGGTTTCATCTAACCCCAGATTTGAAAAGTCGAGGATGTGGGAGGGGTCTCGGATATATTTCCGTAGTTGAGATACGTGGAAGACTGGATGTACTTTATCCAGAGCCGGAGGTAACGCTAGTTCGTAGGCAAGTGGTCCGATGCGCCGAAGGATTTCAAACGGTCCAACATATCTCGGGCTTAATTTCCCTGCTACACCGAAACGTCTCACTCCCCTCCTTGGAGAGACTTTCAACCAAACATGATTCCCGGTTTCAAACTCTAATGGTCGTCTCCTCAAATCCGCGTACTTCTTCTGCCTGTCTCGAGCAGTGCCTAGTCTGTTTAAAATCAGTTGGGTTCTGTCCGCGCAATCCTTTACCATTTCTGGCCCTGTAGGCAATTGTTCTCCGTGGTTTCCCCACCACAAGGGGGTTTTCCAACGATGCCCACACCAAGCTTCAGACGGTGCCATGCCGATACTGGCATGGTAGCTGTTATTGTATGCGAACTCGGCCATTGCCAAGTGATCTGCCCATGACCCTTGGAAGTTAATGGCACACGCTCTTAGCATGTCCTCTAAAGTCTGGATTGTACGCTCCGACTGGCCGTCCGTCTGAGGATGATGAGCGGTACTGAAATTGAGCCGGGTTCCCATTGCTTCCTGGAAGCTTTTCCAGAAATGCGAGGTAAATCGCGTATCCCGATCTGATATGATGGTTTCAGGGACTCCATGATATTTGAATTGATATTGAAGGAATAGGTCTGCCAATTCCCCACCAGACGTAGGGGTCCGCAGAGGTATGAAATGGGCTACCTTGGTTAGTGTGTCCACAATGACCCAGATTGAGTCATATCTCTTTTGGGTACGCGGTAACCCAGTGATGAAGTCCATAGTAATGACCTGGAACTTCATTTGTGCTCTGGAGTTTGGATACAGCACCCCTGCTACCTTCCTCCGTTCTGCTTTCACCTGTTGGCAGGTGATACATCTAGCAACAAATTCTGACACATCTTTCTTTAGGTTGGGCCACCAAAACTGGGTTCGAAGGTCCTTATACATCTTCACCTCTCCTGGGTGAATGGTATACCCCGATTCATGAGCTTCTTTCAGAATTTCATTTCTCAGTCCTCCCTGTTCTGGAACACACACCCGTTGATTGAAGTAGAGGAGCCCATCCTCCCTTTCCTTGAAGGTCGACGCTGGATTGTTACGAGCTAATTCCCGATATCTTTGATGTCGCTCGTCGCCTTGGTCCGCGTCCCGTATTCGAGATTTCAGTTCTGGTTGCACCGATATAGCTGCTAGGGTAAGTACCGCATTCTTCGCGGTTCCCTTGATATCAATTTGTTCTTGGATCCAACTGGTCGATACACATACTCCCAAGTTCATCTGTCGCATTTCTTTGATCAATTCTGTCTCTTGGGTTACGACTTCTGCCAAATTTGTCGCCCCTTTTCTACTGAGTGCGTCAGCCACCACATTTGCCTTCCCAGCCAAGTATTGTATATCTAAGTCATAGTCTTTCATTAGCTCCAGCCACCTTCTTTGTCTCATGTTCAATTCTTTCTGGGTGAACACATACTTTAGGCTTTGGTGATCCGTGAATACTCGGCATTTCGTCCCATAGAGGTAGTGTCTCCATGACTTGAGTGCAAAAATTACTGCTGCCAACTCTAGGTCGTGTGTGGGGTAGTTTTGTTCATGGTTCTTCAATTGCCGTGATCCGTAAGCGATCACTTGCCCGTCTTGCATGAGTACACACCCTAGACCGTTCTTCGACGCGTCAGTATACACTGTGAATTCTTGGTCAGGTTTGGGCAGTGCTAACACTGGGGCACTGGTTAGTAGTTTCTTCAGAGTTTGGAAACTCTCCTCTTGACTCTCCGTCCATTTGAAGGTAGTTCCTTTGTGTAGGAGCTGGGTCATGGGCCGGGCTGTCTTTGAGTACCCGGGAACGAAGCGCCTGTAGTATCCCGCTAATCCCAGGAAACTGCGTATCTCTGCTACATTTTTGGGTTGGGTCCATTCTACCACTGTTTTGATTTTATCTGGGTCTACCCGGATACCTTCCCCTGTTACTACGTGTCCCAAGAATTTAACTTCTTTCATCCAAAATTCACACTTAGAGAATTTGGCGTACAACTGGTGTTCCCGTAACCTTTGTAGCACTGTACGTAGGTCCTCGGCATGATCTTCCTCCTTCTTCGAATAAATCAGGATATCATCTATAAAAACGATGACGCAGCAATCAAGTAGGTCGTGGAATACGCGGTTCATCAAGTTCATGAATGCTGCAGGAGCGTTGGTTAACCCAAAGGGCATGACAGTAAACTCATAATGCCCGTAACGGGTACGGAATGCTGACTTCTCTACATCCTGAGGTTGAATCCGCAACTGATGGTACCCCGATCTCAGATCGATCTTGGAATAAACGGCCGCACCTTGGAGCTGATCGAATAGGTCTTCAATTCGTGGAAGGGGGTATTTATTTTTGATCGTGACCTTGTTTAATTCTCGATAGTCGATGCAGAGCCTCATACTACCGTCCTTCTTCCTGACGAATAGCACTGGTGCGCCCCACGGCGATGTGCTTGGTCGTACGAATCCCAATTCTAAGAGTTCCTCTAGCTGAGCCTTCAGTTCCTTAAGCTCCGCCGGTGCCATCCGGTACGGGGCCTTAGAGATTGGACGGGTACCCGGAAGTACGTCTATGCGGAATTCGATTTCCCGATTCGGAGGTATCCCTGGCAGCTCTTCCGGAAATACATCGGTATACTCCGAAACGATGGGTACCGACCTTATCTCTGGTCTTTTCGTCTCGTGTTGCATTATGGTGACTATAAAGGCGGAACTGCCGCTGTCGATTAATCTTCTCGCTTGACTGGCAGATATGGTCGGGGTCCCGCCTCCCCGTTTCCTAAGTCGAACCGAGAGGTCAGGGAGACCCGGTCTGTTGATGACCATTCTCCCTTTCAGGCAGTCAACCGTCACGCCGTTTTGAGTAAGCCACTCAAGACCCAACATTAAATCATAGAGACCCGTCCTAGAGACTATGGGGTTTATCGGAAATTCCCTTCCCGCTAAGTCTAAACATCAGCTAAATTTTGAAATGACCAAAATACCCTCTTTCTCAAATTCAAATGATTTTTTTCATGAATAAAAATATAAATAAAACATGCACACACATTTTTCAAGTATCAAAATTCCCCTTTACACCTTGTTTGGATGGAGAGTAGAGGAAGGGAGGGAATGGAAAGAAAAGAAAACTTTCCATCGAATCGTGTTTGGTTGATAAAATTATGTCGGAGGTGAAGGGTATATGAGGTGAAAGGTTTAACCTTGTATCATTATAATCAATAGAATCGGTTTCCCTCTCGATTTGAGGTGTAACGGATGGAAATAAATTTTGTTGCAAATATTTTTAGAAAAAATAGTACAAATGCTCAACTCTATATCTTACCTATATAATTCTCATACAAGTTTTTTTGTTACAAACCTATAACAACCACCGAATTTCTCATTAACCTTCTAAATTTTAATCAACCAAACAAGAAATAAGACAGAAGAGAAAGTTAAATTTATTTTCTCTCATTAATCATCCAAACATGAAGAGGTTAAATATGTTAATTTTTCTTTCTATTCCATTCCATTTCTTTCTATTCTTCACCTCCCCTTCCTTCCTCTACTCTTCATCCAAACAAGGTGTTAAGATATAATAAATATTATTGCATTAACTTCCACATTGTTGGATCCTAAAAAGTTAGGATTTAGTTATTTGGACAAAGATGCCATTTAACTACAGAGATTGTTCAATTAAAGGATCAATCATACTTTAATTTGACACAATACCACAAAATTAGGAGATAAAAATTATTAAACAAAGTTCATGATTAAACTCTACTTAAATAATCATGATTTTGATATATAGCACATCTCCTAACTCAAAATGGTTGGAAATATATTAAAATTACAAAACAAAGGATTCTGATTAGTGCCACGTGGCATGGGTACCTATAGCATTTAACCCGAGTGCTTTGGGTATAAATTGGGTATGCAAGCAAGTTCCAATGGTCAAGGGCCCCACATGTCATCCTCTCAGAGCCATTCTCGCTAGCATGTCGAGATTGGTGGACATGGTCTGCTAAATCTAAACTTGTAAACCGAGTTGTCAGTGTAATGGCTTACGGTGCACCAGGATCACCTAAAAGCGACGAGGTCCATGCCGCGTATTCTCAGGAAATATTTAGGTTAATCACCACTGAATATCAAAAGAAGTGGGCTGAGGAGCATCCTGACCAAGTCGTGGACCACGTGTTGAGGTCGTTGCATGATACCGGGGTTTTCTTCGGGTTCCTCAAAGACTCGCTTGATAATGATAAGCACGGCACTCTTGTTGTCACTACTGATCAAGAGGTGCTCAACAAGGCGATTTGGAGAGGAACTATTTTTTGAAATTGGCAAAAGAAAAAGATAAGGAAATGAGAGTTGCTTCCGGCCAAGCCGCCATATATCAAGCAAAATATGAGCTTGCGCAGTATACGGGTAAGAAGGCTGATGCCGAACAAATGGAGGCCGAGGTAAAAATGAAGCGCTATAAACGCAGAGTTGATAAACATAAGAGCAAGGTCGCGCATCTTAAGTCCGAGCTCGAGGTCTGGACCAAGGAGTTGGAGGACGCGAGATTGGAAAATGCTTGTATACGAGGCGAAGCGCAAGACTTGCAAAAGAAAAAACTCAGCAAGTTCCTAGGCAGCAAAGCCTTCACGCAAGCTGTTCCTTACGCGATGTTGGACGTGATGACGCATACCGTATACGACTATCTTAAAAGGATGGGAGGGTATTATCCATTTCGACCAGAGCATGTCGGGTTTGCTGCAGTTGAATCTGAGAAACTCGTGATCAAAGATCTCTCGGGCTATGTCTGGGATGAGGAAGAGGATGTATTTTTGAACACGGATGGCACCTTATTCAAGGAGGAACTCCAACTCGAGAATTATCCTCCTTTGGGCATTGCCCACCCCTGGCCCAAAAACTCATGGCCTAATCATCTCGACCTTCCTGATGGTGCCCCCGAAGCGGAGAATGAAAACCCTCCTTCTGATGCCTCCTCCGAAGGAGAAGAGAACATCGGGGAGTAGAACATCGAGGAGGGTAATGTCGCTCATCAAGGCGAGGGGCAAGATGATGAAATGGATCTGGAGGATCTTTTAAACTCACCTCATGATGGAGGAGAAGACGCTCCCGTGGTGACTAAGCCCCCTACTTAAAATGTAAGTAAAAAAGTCTATTATCGTGGCCTCCGAGGTGTTTCGTTCATGCTTAACCTTACTATTTGTTTTGTTTTATGTATAGGAAGGCCCATGTCTAGGAATGGATGCTACTTTGACCTCAGAAAGACATTTGTACCCCCGAGATGTGGGGGATTTTAAAGTTGTTGTAACATGTACTGTTTTTATTTGTACCCCCGAGATGTGGGGGTTATAACAGATTTGTGTTGTAAGATGATATTTTGCACCCCCGGGATGTGGGGGTTTAACAGAACATTTTAATGTAACTCGTTTCCTTTATTTGCATTCGCTTTTTCTTTTCCCAAGTTGTTTCTTTCAAAATTTATCTCGGTTCTACGAGTCTTGCATGCCTTGAATGCCTTTGTAAACAAGCAAAATGTGCTTGATAGTATATCCTTTCCCCCCCCCTTTATTTTTCTTTATTTTTGACAAAAATGGTTAATATCGGGGGAAGGGAGTGTCGAAAAAGCGTATGCGTGACCCCAGGATTTTCGATAAATGCTTCCGACATAATATAAAAATAAAATCCATGTTACTGGATAAACATTCGTCGTCCCTTAGGACTACGTCAATTTATGTTGTGTATCTCGGGAATATTAACCAAGACGCATTTCGTTGCCTTGAAAAAGCTTTCGTTCATATATCTCGGACCCAATAAATGAGGCACAATCATAAATTATAACATCATATATATATTGATAAGAGCTTAGAACCATACAAAAAGTTATATCTCGGTCTAAGTAAAATACATGGAATGTAAAATAAATAAAAAAGGCTTATCTCGCCAGGAGCACGTCGTACTTTGTACGAGGTATGGCCCCTTTTAAAATGAGTTTGAACTCGACATCCCTAAACCCTTCGTTTCACGTACTCTCAGCACTTTGTACACCACACAGAGTTCAATACACGGTGTACTGAGCACCAAAGGCGCAGCCAAACGAAATGATAAAATTAAAAAGATGAAACATTAGGAATAAAGAGGCCAACATGCAGGCCCCAAACCTCTGACCTCTTCTTCCTCCTCCGTCCAGCAATCTGAGCCAAAGTTGAAGCTCACAATTCAATGAAATGGGCAAGCCTAGCTCAAAGCTTTCACTCTAAATGGATGAAGATCTTACTCTCTTCTCTCTGCCCAAAACCCCGATGATTTCTCTCTCACAAGCTCCAATTAAAGACGAGAAAGAAAATGAAAGGAAAATGGGAAACTCGAGCTCTCTGTAAAATTGAGCTTCAAGGCTCAGTTTGGAAATTAAATAAAGGTAGGTGATGTTGATGGGATTGTCAATTTAATGAGAAAAGGAGTAATTGAGTCGGCCCGTGAGGATAGCATGCGCCCGAGTGCAACACAATTGGGAAGGACATAATTCGTCATCAATACAATACGGTGCATTTAGGCACATGATAAGAGCTTAAAGGTGACGCTCGCTGTCCACCCCTCATGAGCCTTGGCACGGAAATCAATACGGGTTCAATTTAAAGCCTGGTAAGGCGCGTGAGTAATGTACTATGTTCAATACAGCTGTTGTTTGGCTGCTGGTCCTCCCAAATACATGTCAAGCTTTGCACACATGAAGACAAATAAGGAAATATTCTCTCCAGGGAGTCAGGAGCACGCTTATCAAGCTTCTCCTTTATAGCCGGTATATCAATGGTAAGATGATGTTGCACATGTATGACGGCAATCCAAGGGCTCAAATTAATGCAACTAAGGATGGTTGAGTTAGCCAAGCACAATTGGGTGATCCTCTGCCAACAAGGCATATGAATTGAAGTAAATAAATCAAAACCTTCAATCAAACACCTAATGGATATGATGAATGATAGCTCAGCATGAAGCAAACCCTAAGCCCCAAGCTTGCCTATAAAAGGGCACCCCAAATACAAGAAGTTACACAAGCATATGCGGTGGAAATACACTGAAACTCTCTTCCTCTAGAAAATACTAGAATTTTGATAAATTAGTCAAGCTTTTAAGCCTTGTTCTGCTTCCTTCTCTGTAACAAGAAAAGAAAATAGGTAAATAAAGGCCAAAAGATGTAAGCGTTGATGGGCCATTCTATGTGCATACTTGATGATGACATAAAGTTCTTTTAAATTGAAATTTTGCTTCTTTCCTTTACTTTTTGATCTTTTTGTGTTCTTCTTTGTTTTCTTTTTATTTGGAGCTTCTAAATTAATAAAAAGTGAAGGCTACATGATGTTTAAAGCTTATTTCATAATAAGAAAACATGTGTTAGCCAAATGATCATCAAAGGTGCCTTTTTTCTTCACTGTTTTGAACAAAACTGTCAAATAAAATGTTTAAAAATTATTATTTCTTATGGCTTTTAGGATTTATCAGATTTTTAGAGCTTATCATTATTTTGTCACATATATGCATTGATAGGCCCATGTACCGATGACCCTTAATAAAATCGAATCTGGCCCATAAAAGTATTCGGGATTCAGACCTTGCAAAGGGCCAACCTGAAATAAAGCAAAACAAGGCCCTTAATACAACTATGGCCCAAAAATAGCTCGGGACCCGGACCCCCTCCCGGGGCCAGCCCGAGACCATGCATTCCAGACGAGCTGCTGTTCAGCAGGCTCGAAGATAAAGCCAGGACTCGGACCCCTTCACGGGGGCCAGCCCGAGACCGAACAAAGTAAGTCTCGAAGCCCAAAGGCTGAATGGCTGAACGAGGGCCGAAGCTAAGCCTTGACTGATCAACTTAAAACAACTTGGCCTGCGGAGTCAAGCTGGGCCTTGATCAAAGAGGCCCAGCCCAGTATCGACTTCGCGTCACCGCCAATTATGCGAGTATCACCCTCTATTATGTGGGCGCCCCAGTTGCTATGTGGACTCCCGTTACTGTCGTTGATAAGACACTGCAACAGTAAAGGCCCCCTCATTTAAGGCAGAAATTCCCCAGTAAAAGGGGATGGCATTTAATTCAAACTAAGCAGGGTATCTGAGATGTTAGAGCATTGATACCCTCCCACTTCCACGCACACTCACAGTCTCGGCCCGTTTAACTTGAAACGGGACGAGCCTAGTTTCTGGACCTAGTTCCCATACAGCCTGCTCCCCTGGGACTGAACGTATCATGCATATTATTAAAAATATAATAACCAAAACATGCATAAAAGTATTAAGCTTTGATCTTCTTCTTTTATCTTTTTCTTTGCTGCCTTTAAACTTACCTTCTTGATTCTTTTTAAAAATAATTAAGTAGTAAAGATATAGAAGTTGAGCTAGCTAGTTTCCTTCTATATTGGATCTATTTTAGTTATTTTATGAAAGGGATTAAAGAGAAATAAAGTGAAAATAAAAAATACACACACATAAGGACTGAATATTAAGAAGTTAAGGGCATATGTGCAAATAGTGAGAGGAAGATGACTAAATTACAAATATATATCAGTTTATACTGAGATATGTCATTTGTCATGTTAATCCAATGATGCCTCAATGATTTGCTCTTTAACCAAGTGAAAAACACTTAAATCATGATCTTAACAAAATCAGGGACTTCCTTGCATAAATCCAGACTCTGGCAATTTCTTTTGATGATTTAAAATATTGAACAAGTGATCTTTGGAGTTTTTGATCTTTTCTTTTCTTTTGCTGGTACCAAACAGTGGCTTTCAAGTCACTAAAAATTGTTTTAACCCTCACCAGTCAATACAGCAAGTAATAATGGCTTGCAATCAGTCCCTGGCACAGTATAAGGTTTAGACTCAGTAGCCAATAAGAATTAAGGTCTACTGGTACAGTGGTATGCTCTAAAAGGCACCAATTTGACCTCTGCCAGCCAAATAACCAGTATGAGCCACTACAGGGACCAAAATGAAAAGTGAACATCATAGTCATATATAGGACTTCAAAACACATAAAACAGACACAAATTTCACATTATTTGGATTTTATTTCAATTTAATATGAATTTTGAAAGTTTAGTCTTTGAAATAGAAAAATCTGCTAATTAAAATAGCAAAATTACCATCAATGCCCCTCTGCACAATTAAATGCTTCAAAAATAGAAATAAAATTGTAAAAATCATGAAACCGATTGTGAGCGTAGTGTAAACATCTCTCTATAAATTAATGAAGAGAAAAACATGCATCTCTTAATAAAATTGACAAAAAGGATTTAATTTAGTATTTGAAAATATGAATGTCACGAGTCATTTATTGTATTCGAACCCAAAATCTTATCTCATGCTTAAACTGGGTTCTCGAGAATCTCATTATGCTTTAAATGACCAAACATAACCTTCCTTGAAATCAATTTTGTCTCAAAATATCCATAAGTCAAATCGGTTCCAAATCGGTACTGAACCAAGAACTCGAAACATGAAATTTTTTCTGAATTCTTTGACAGATAAACAATACATCATGATTTCAATTTAACTTGTGAGGCCTGATGATCACTCAAAAGAGAGCGTTTCTTTTTTAATATTTATAAACTCGGAAATGCTATCGGTTCGTACTGCAAACGCACAATTCTATCGAGTAGTATATTCGAGGTCGATCCATAGGGAATATTGGTTCAGAGTTTTGAGCGATCGAATGTAAATTAGGAAATTGAGAGTTGTTGTTATGATCAATGTAAATTAGGAAGTAATTAAAAGTAATTAAAATAAAGATAGAGATGAGAATTTTTATAGTTTTGGCACACCATTGCTACTCAATTCGCTTTGATAATATATTCCTGTTGGGTCTGATTTTCTGTTGTTATTTTATGAAAGACACCACATAGGTCACTGCGAGTTATTTTACGCAAGAATGACAGATCTTTCATCGAGATTCTACATAGGACACTGCGAGTTTTCTTACGCATGTGACTGATCGCTTAAATACACAAGTTACTACACAGATCACTGTGATTTTCCTTATGCAAATGATGGAACTTGGTTCGCATTTTGTTGTTCTGGTTTATGATTTTCCCGCTAAGGTTTTCTTCACATAAACCTAATAGATCTCAACGAGGCTAATTCGTACAAATAGTTTCTCTTACCATTAAAGTACTGTCACTACCCTAACAGACTAAACTAGATCATCGAAGTTAGATGAAGAGATAATAAATCACAAAAGTATTTCGATTAAACAACAAGAAATCATAATCAACAGAAAATATATATATCAAAACATCAAGAGTAACAAGGTTTACTGCCTAGCTCCTAAGAAAGAAACTTAGCCGCGGAACGGCATGGTTACAATCACTCCTCTCTTCTCTCTTTAATCAAATATAACCCTAATTACAAAGATAACTTTTTCTTCTGCCCAGGGGTCTTATATAGGAGTGGAGGGACGTCTAGTGGTTGAGTAGGGGCTAAGGAACTGATCTGGATACAGCTATCGGCAGTTAATCCCCAAGAGGCGTCTTCGGTTACGGTCCTGTGAGATGCCTTTTTCTGCGTTGTCGTCATCTACCCTCGAAGCGTCAGTACCCTTTTTTTCTTTCCGGTATGGTATGGTATGCGGTATGGAAAAAGGACATTGTTGTGAGGTAAGAGAGAAAAGAAGAAGGGACTTCGTGGTTCACCCCCGCGCGTGATATCCGCACGGGAGAGTTTATTGATTGTGGAGACGTTGAATCTTCCGAAGGGCGCAAGCCCCTGCCGTTAATTACCCCGAGATTTATGTCTCTCGAGCACACTTCTCATTCCAAGATTTAGGGCCGCTAAACATAAATAAGAGATGGGGTGTATTGGTGTCGTAAACTTTCCTGTGTATGTGCATATAAATGCGATGCAAGGATGCAACTTAGTTTTCTTATCCCTAACTTGGTCTTGCATTAGTGTTTTCAGTATAAACTGAGGATCATGAATTGGTTTCCTTGTTCGATCCTTGAAGGGTATGGTTCTAATTAGACTTTATATGGGCTCAATTAGAGGTACATTGGATTTTGAAACTTGATTTTAAGAGCTTTGGAGATTGGATTTAGATGATTCGAGTTCATGGCTTTGTAGAGGGATGAACAGAGGGTCTTTGAGAAGTGGAATCAGGTCATTTGGATGTTTTGTCTGATTTCTATTTCATTTGCAAGAGGGGTAGCTGAAACTGTGTTTTTTGCATGTGCAGTTTTTTACTAGTTTGGTCAATTTTTGAGACTTGATATCTTTCATTTCAATTCATGGTTTTAAATGAAATGTTGCTTCCTTGTTCGATGATGTCAAGACTACAAGTTAGCCAATTTTTATGATTTTTCATGGTGTTTAGCTATGTCAAACGGAATTGTCAAGCAGTGACCAAGCAATTTTCTGTTTTTCTGAACTGCCAAACTTTGAAGGTTGATTCCCGCCAATTGGCTACACCAAATTTTGTGTTCTTTATGTGAAAATGTTTGTTTAGTCATTATTTATGTGCCGGTAAAACAGTTTTACAAAACTCAATTCAGAACTATGCCCAATGTGTGTTTTAAAACAGCATTCAGCAGTTTTCTGTTTTTCTGAACTGCCGAACTTTGATGGTCAATTCCCGCCAATTGGCTACACCAAATTTTGTATTCTTTATGTAAAATGTTTGTTTAGTCATGATTTAGATTTCTGTGAAACAGTTTTGGAAAAATAAATTCAGAGCTATGCCAAATGTGTATTTTCGTGCAGAAGTGCTTGCTGGTAAATGGGGCAGCAGTTTTCTGTTTTTCTGAACTTTGAAGATCATTTCCCGATAATTGGCTAAACCAACAATTTTGTTCTTTATATGAATTTGAAGAGCAGAGTTCAAGTTATAAGCCTGTCAATTTTTATGAATTTTGAAGATTTATTTCTGTGCCTAAGGACCATGTAAAGTCAGAGGCAACAAGAAAACAGCAATGAATTTGAGTTGTGCAGTTTTTTTATTTTCGATATTGTCCTTTGAAAAATTATGCTGAGAAATCTGCTGAACCAATTTTAATGTTCTTTATATGAAAATTCTCAAGAAATTATGCTCTAAAAGCTGGTAAAATTTCATGGGATTTGGAGCTTCCTAGCTGTACCAGAAAGGGGTTTGAACACAGGAGTAAGCTGGGAAACGGTGCTGGTATTTTGCTGGTTATTTCGAAAGCTGAACTTTAGAAAATCATAAAAAATGCATAAAAAATGCTATAAATGTAAAATTTGGATCTAAATTGTGTGTTTTGAAGTTCTCTATCTGACTGTACAGTTTATTTTTCATTTTGGTTCTCGTACCAGTCTGCACTAGCTTTTTTATCAGAACAGATCAATTTCACCGTTTTGAGGGTTTTCTTTATATCAATGACATTTACATGATGCTTTGTTGCTAAGTTTGGTTTGGTACCTTACTAGAAACAAAGGAAAGAAGATTAATGTTTTAAAAGTTTATTTAATCAAAAAGTTTGAATATCAAAAGGATGTCAAAGTATGATTTTTGCAAGAAGACCTTTGGTTTTTGTTGAAATCATGATTTAAGTGTTCTTTATCTTGATTAGAAGGCAAATCATTGAGATTTCATTAGGTTAAAGATGTAAATGACATGGAACAAGTTCAACTTGTTGTCTATTTACACTTTGAACCTTCTATCTCTCACTATTCACACATTGAGCTATTTAAATTCCTTATATGGCTTGATTTAGCATACATGTGTATTTGCATGTATATAAGGAAATTAAATATCTCCTAATGCGGAAAATATGTCATTTTTGTTGAGAGAATAATAGAGGAGACACACTAGCTCAACCCTATCAACTCTTGTGTGTTTAATTTTTTTATTGTCATTTTATTCCCTTTAATTCCTTTCATAAAATAATCAATATAACTTTCATATGGGAGGAGACTAACACTAGCTCAATGCTCATATTTCCATTATTCAATTATTTTTAGAAGGAATTAAAGGCGTGTAGAAAAAGAAAGAAAAGAAAAGGAAAAAAGAAGAGATTTTTGGTAGAATCATGGTTTTTATCAATTATTTAAGTTGAGTTATGCTTCATTTCTTTATTATTCTCTTTATTGTTGCATTGATTACAACAAAGATAGTTTTATTTACTCAAAATAACTTAAACTCGAAATCTAATTCATTACTACATTGATTGTAGCAAGAAAAAGAAATGATTTCATTATTTTTTTAGAATCTAGATCCATAGTTATTATTGAAACTAAGGATCTAAAATCTCTTTTATTCATGCCATGAAAAAGATGAAAGAAAGCAAGAGAGCAAATCGAATTAAGCAAAAAAGAAAGATCAAAAGAATGAAAAGACAAAAGATAGATTTCAAGCTTCAAATAAGCATGCTTTATTGATCTATTGCTCCATTTATATATACATCAAGGCCTTTAAGGCATTACATCTATAAAAGAGTTGGATTTCTACCCATTTCTATTTGGTTTTTCGATTTGAGAAGAAGAGGGTTTCGGCCTATATGTTGTGTGTGTTGTGTTGTGTGTGGTGTATATGTTGTGTTCTTCTCTCCTTGTGTGTGTTGCCTCCTTTTTTCATCTTCAAAAGAGGGGTTTATATAGGCTAGGCAAGGGGTAGAGCCTAGGATTTAGAGGAGCCTTGTTAGCATGATCCCCACCACTCCTTTGTATTAACTCTCATCCAAATGTTTAGATGCATCCAAGTGGTCATGCTTATCCCTCAAGCTTGAAGGGAATATTATTGGCATCTTATCATCTTCATTGGTCATGTGACATGTGTCCATGAGAGCAAAAATATCTAGAGCATATTCTAGAGCATCTTCATCCCTCCTATTTTGGCATATTCAATGGTCATGTGACATGTGTCCATGAGAACAAAAATATCTAGAGCATGTTCTAGAATATATTATATCCACCCAATTCGGACCATGCAATCCGAATGGGCCATTGAAGCAATATCCTTTTTAATTCGGCCTAGGTAGCCGCTCCAATTCAATTACTCCTTTTTTTTTTTTTTTGTTCGGCCATATAACTCAATTCAACCATATATGTATTTTATATTTTTTTTCTTTGTTTCGGCCTAGGTAGCCAGGTTCGGCCATATAACTCAATTCAACCGCATAACTCCCTTTTTTCTTTATATGTATTTTAATTCGGCCTAGCACCATTTTATCATTTCATTCCTTTTTTTTATATATATTTTTTTATTGTTTTTTTCTTTATTTTTTTATTTCTATATCCCGATTTTTTAGGGTCAAACAGGTCCGTATTGAGACCTTGTCGCTGAGGGTTTTAATGCGCATCACACCATCTCCTGGTCCGTATTAGGCTCGGTCCATATTAGGCAATACGGGCCGCACAGAGACTTAGTCGATGAGCGTCGCTGATCCGATTGACCCGATTCTTGCTCCATTTGGTGTAAAATAGTCCCAAAACCTGTTTTCTGTAATAAAACATAAAAAAAGGGTGACAGTAACTTTTTTCTCTAATTAATTAAACATAAGTGTGAGAAAATATGCAAAACGTAAGACAAAATCCTACGTAATTCATCATTATTTTGACTCTGATCACCTGATTACAAAATATGTTTCTAATTATTGCATTTGTATGTTTCTATGTGAGGATTGATTACAAAATAAATCATGATTTCAATTATCTTACTCAAATGTAGCCAAATTTCATTTAATATATTCACCAATATCAGCACCCTATATACTGCATTGATCTGTCTGTTCCAGCAAACAATACAACTAAAAAATTTTGTTGCATTTCTTCACTTTTGCTGGAATTAACTGGAATTTGACTTGAAACAGATTGCTCGGACTTCTGTTCTAGTAGTACCTTATGACCAGTACTGGATATATGAAAAGGGTAGTAGAACTTGATGACCAACATTGGTTGATATCTGACAATTGCAATTATAATCTTTCGTTTTAATTCTTCCGAAGTTAGACCTACAAATTGAGTTTTCACGCTAGTTTCATTATCTTAATGGCTTCTATAGTTCAATTTTCTAACAACCAATTTTCTTTTCTTCTTCTTTATTTTCCTTAGCTTTTCTCTGTGCTTGAGGTAGAAAGAATAATACCTTCATCAACTCAAGAGCAGCTGCCGATTTGGAGTGGATCTTTTGGTTTCAATACAATAGAAGAGAAAGAGTTGTTGGACCTTGTCAAGCATAATGTAATAACCTTTACAAGAAGTTTTATGATGTCTGGAGTAGTATATATGTTTGATATATATTGGATGATTATTTTGTTGTTTAATTTTTTAGTGCTCAGCTATTTTATAATTGAGTAGATAATTGTTGCTTTTTCATGTTTGGAGTAGTATCTATGTTGATATATATTGGATGATTATTTTGCTCTTTAATTTTTTAGTGCTCAACTCTTTTATAATTGAGAATATAGTTGTGCAGATAGTTAGAAAATATGTTGTTGGGCAAATTTTGTATGCATAGGTGTTGCATGTGAATTATTGTTGCTTTATAACACCTCCATTTATTTGGGATTTTTACCCGACAATATATATTACAAGCACATTATGAGAAGCATTGTATAAAATTGGAAAGTAGATCAACTAACTTAGGTATACCAATTACTTCAGAAATCTCCAGGTATTCATATACATAAGATAACTATTTTGAAATAAGAAGAGGTGTAGAGATGAAAAATTCAATTTAAATTGTGTAGTTCAGAATAATATCTCATGTAGATGAGTAAAAAGAAAAATTTATATGTTAAGATTTTTTATACTGCTATATAACAAAATGTATAACAAAATGCAGTTTTTTAATTCTTATAACTGTTATTATTCTTGTAGAGATAAAATAATATAAACTGAATCAATAAAACATTTTCAAGAGCATAGTGCTCCAGTGTTTCCATGAACTTTCACTATAAAATAATATGAACAAATTAACTACAACATCTCCCAAGGTAGCTCATGGAAATAATGTCTCACTACTTCCCATCTTATTTCCATGCGCATGAGATGAGGTATTTTCATGGGCTATAAATAAAATATAGTATTTTGTCTGTTTGGCGAGTCATGGGTCATGCAAAAGTATTTTCAAGGGCGAATAGGAAACATTTCCAAAGGCAGACAACATGGATTTCCATGGGCTACTATTTCCATGTGTCTGCCTTTGAAAATTATTGTGTCAAAAAAGACAATTTTATTTCCAATAGCCCGTTGATTTTCCGGGTGAAAATGAACGGTCTGAAAATATTTTCTAAATTTGAAGAGGCATATATTGATGAGAGTCTATAAAAATGACGTGTATAAATATTATTTGACCATATAAGATGTTAAAAAAATAAAAACAAAAAATTTGAATTTTTTTATATGTATTGTTGTACATATATTATCTAATTAGTAAATAACAAGTTCTTAGCTGTTTGATAGATTATGAATGCTCTTGATGTCTTCATTTAAGAGGTTGTGGGTAAGGACTAAGGAGTTCATATTCTCTGAGGTAACATAATATTTTTGTTTAAATTTGGCCCTGTGCAACTCCTTTAATATGAGTATATATGAATTTGGATGGGTCTCCCCAATAAATGCGATACAAACTCCTATCTTTTCTAGCTGAAGAATGTACTGCCAAGTTCTTAAAATAAAAAAAAATATAAATTTTACTCAAGAGACAAGCCGCTCTCCCTCTTTTTCACGAATTTCACGAATTCATACCACCGACGGTACCGTAAAAGGGAATCTTTTACAATTACTTGATCTGGACCGTTCTTTTTAACTTGGCACGAATCTCAAAGCTCAATAATACTGCCCCCTCAGTCAGCCCGAATCCTAAACCGGCTGAGAGTTAATCTCAAACCGTAAATAGCTAATTGTAAAAGGGAATCTTTTACGGTACCGTCGAGGATATGGATCCAGCCGCACCCCGTCACTAAACCCTAGCCACCACCTTCGCCGCTGTGGACGCGACGCCAAAACCAAAAAAACTCTCCGTTGTCTCTCGTGAAGTCGCTTCTCGTGAAGGAGAGCGTTTTATGGAGTGGTATTCACCAACTGGCGAACTATCTTGCTTCTCGTGAAGTCGCTTCTCGTTCCCAACAAGGCAGTAATTACTAAATTCAGGTAACCCTAAAATTTTCAGTTCAATTGTCAGAACCTTTCTAAGGTTGCGTTTGATTGGGTTGAGAATAGAGCTAACTATTCTCAAAATGTGGTGATCCAAACACAAATTAGAAAATTGGGTTAGCTCTATTCTCAACCTTCGGTTCAATTGTCAGTACATGTGCTTAATACCTTACTCTTAAATATCAATTTCTAGTTGCATATTTATGAATTAATTTACGTACAATGATATAGAAAGGGCTACATACATATTCAGTTTCTAATATTCCTATGACAGTTGTATTTATTTCATTTCAATTTCATTGATGTAGATACTCTAACCCCTCTCATCCATCGCCATTCGTTGAGGTTAAATGGATTTCACCGAGCTTCGACGGTTGGAGCGGATCCGGAACATGAACAAACTCGTGCTCCCTCAGACGAAGAGAGAAGGCTAGGGTCTGCCCCAATTAACACCTAGCTCCCCCCTTTCCCTTTTCCCATTTCCCTTTTTCATTGTTTATATGAAATGTTAGAAGCATTTTTTAGTGCTTTTGAAGCACTCGTGCCATATATATTTTGATAAATTAGCATCAGAACCCCTTTACATGGTGCCAACAAAATTAAATGGATGACTCTTTCCACAATAAGAAAATTTGACAATAAAATTAACTAAAAGTCAATAGCATAGTTTTTGTGCTTCCTAAATAAAGGAAAAGAAAAAATTCTCAGGCCAACTTTCAAATAACACTTTTCTTAAATATTGCCCAATATACAGATTTTGATATGTCTATCTGATCAAGGGTAGTTTTGCAATTACACAAATATGAAGCAACAGAATCTGTTCTTATTAATTCTGATACACTTTTCTTTTTTAAAATCTTTTTGATCTTCCGCAGGGGCAAGGGTCCCTGCCTCAGTTCGGCACAAGAGGAAGAACCTCTCACCGTTCAACGAACTTCCAGATTTGTTGGTGATGGAGATCCTCTCTCGGCTGCCACCTAAACCCTTCTTTCATTGCAGAAGCGTCTGCAAAACCTGGCTCTCCCTCTCCTCTGATTTTCGTCTCAACAAACATTTGAAACCGACTATGAGCGGTTTTTTCTACCACAAGGGTCCATTTGGTGGTGCCCGCTTTGTGAACTTATCACGTGGCATCAACAAGGTGGAGGCTGATGGCAAGATTAGTAGTACCATATCATGTCACAGACGTTTCAATATATTAGATTGCTGTAACGGGCTTCTCCTTGTCAAAACCTCTAAGAAAATATTATCACCGGACGGATATGACGTGCATGCCTATAACCCGGCAACCCGGACTCTTTTGACCTTGTGGTCATTGGATTTTGACCCTGAACTACGGGTGAATGGAGCATTTTCATTGGCCTTTGACCCTCAAGTGTTCCATCAGTTTCACGTAATTAGATTCACAGACAGCGTCCTTGAGATTTTCTCGTATGAGAAAGGCAAGTACAAAAGCCACAAAAAATTGATATCTGATGTGAAAATCAGGAATTATTCTGAGGGCACTTTTACTGACGGGAGGATCCATCGCTTAACAACTCAAGGTGAAATCCTGAGCGTTGATCCGAACAATTGCTCCTATGAAGTTATCCACCTGCCAAATCTGGAAAACTGTGCTCTGACTAAAATCAGACAGTCCCGGGGGGTCTTACAGTGTATGTCTGTGTTCCACGATAAAAGGCTTTCTATTTCGGTACTTGAGAGCTACACTAGAAAGGAGTGGACCTTAAAGTACCAATCGAGCCTTGATGCAATGTATCCAGATCTCATATGTAATTTCAATGTTTTTTGTATCCATCGCATCCAGAACTCACGGCATTTTGCATTTCATCCTGATAAAGATGTTCTCTTTATGCCTAAGGGAGGAACAAGTTTCGTGTCACTTGATTTGAGCACTCAAAAGAAGATAATGTTTATAGTCTGGGCAACAATGGAGAGAGCAGAAAGGGTTGTTGGGTTTACATGCCTTGTTACTTGGTATGACTTGATCTCTAGAGATCATTTGTTGTAATGATGAATCTTTCTGTACCTGGACATGTCTGAGAACATGATTTGGGTTCAGTAGCTCCTTTAAAATGTGTAATTTGTTTTTCTGCTGCGATCTATATTTTAGTACTGTTATGACATGCTTCTATTGATTCGCTTTGGGATGACTTTCTCATCTTTTTTTTATGCTACTTTATAGTTCTTATTTGACTTGACTGGTATTGCATGCACAAGTGAGTGAAATTTTGTGGGAAAAACTGCCATTGCATGCAATAGTTTTATTACAATGTATCGAGTTTTCTTGCCAATTTCTCCAAGTGCGATGGGGGAAAATTGTGATCTACAGGGGAGGGCGATATCCTCTCTGGATGTGATGGGAGAAGGAAAAATTTTGGAAGTACTGATTTTAAAATAGCAGTTTTAGCTTCAAGCAGTGTGTTAGATATATTGGACGCTCTTTAAATTAAGGTCATGCGCTGCATAAAATTAAAACTACTATGCTAACAAAATTGCCTCAAATTTTTAAGTTCTGTGAGGATAAATTGAGAGGAAAGTGAAGTAAAATTAATTACACTTGTTCGTTTAAAAGTAATTTATTAGAATAAAATTTATTTAAGAATAAAAATTTCTACATTATGTAAATTTTGTAATATCTTTAATAGTTATGTTTATTTAAAATTGCACTTGTAATATTTGAATATGATTATAACAATTTTTTTAGAAAAATATTATGAAAATGAAACAAAATAAAATTAGGTAATGCATAATAAATAATGTGAAAAAAATTCAAAAAAAATATTTAAATTTTTTACATGTATGTATAATATGTATAATTTTATTGATGTGAAATGTCAAATAAAATAAAAACATGTTAATTAGAAACTTAGTGTTTTGTAAATTTAATTAAATGCAGATAGGTTGCATGTTAGTCTTGAGATGTTTTAAAATTATTTAACAACGTGTTAATTAAAAACTTAGTATTTAAGATAGCTAGATATTGATAGTAAAATAGGATAATGTTATTTTTTTACTATCAATCATATTGCAAACTTTGATGGCCAAGCTCGAGGAGATTGCTCTCTTTCTCCTTCACTCATTAGAGTAACTTTCAGGCTATTAGGCACTGAAACCTTTAATTTGCAACGATTGCTTTCGTTGCTGGGCAAGCATATGGGTACATATCTCTGTACTGTTATGAGCCGAACTATGCATGAACTGGGTACTGGTACGACTTGAGCCAAGTCAAGTTTAATTCTTTAAATAATTAAGTCATGTTTTGTGAAAAAACAAATTAGTATCAAAGTTGCATGGGACACCTGTATCAATCATCCTTGACCAACCTTTTGTACTGCCTAACTCCACTAATTTGACATGTTTACGATTACAGATGATATGTTGGAATTAAAAGGAATAGAAAATGCAAAGATATAGTCAAGTATTACAATTGATGGTACATATGTGTTTATATGTTTTTGAGTAATAATTGATGTTAGTTTTATTTATTATAAATTTAACTAATTCAATATTTTTACTATCAGATTGATAAAATGGCAATTTTATTAAAATGACAATAATTTAAAATGACAATAATTTAAAATGATATTGATAAAATTTATATCAAAATATAATGCTAGAACATTTTTATTGCATTATTGAATAATTTGACAAATTAAATTGTATAGTTGTACATGCATGTTGCATCAATGACTTGTGTCAAACATGTATGACCATAGAACATCAACTCTTGTTGGGTGAGTTAATGAATGAACAAAGACAAACGTCGTCCCTTGGTCAGTCGGAACCGTTCAAATCAAAGAGTGTTCCGTTAATTTTATTGTTGGTAAGTTTGATCTAATTTGATGCTCATTTACACATCCATCCAAGCGACAGAATATAACGACATCGTAGGGCTATAAATACTACACATTAGATCGAAGCTTATAATTGTTGGAATTCCAATTTTTTCGTTGTTAAGGTTCCCGGTACTAACTTGATCATTTCAAAAGAAATTAGGCGTTATTTTATTGCAGATCGACTGTTGAATGCTCATGCGGAAATCAACGGCCCACAATTTTTTGCTCAATTTGAAGAGGCTACAAATAATGAAATTCTATAAAATTGTCCATGGTTGTTATGATTTGTAAATAGAAAATGTAAAAAACTAGTTTTAATTTTTTTAAATTTTTTCCATATTTAATTTTATACAAGTGTTTAGAATCAGACTAGAGGGATGCAATGATCAAATAAAATTGACAAGACTAACAGATTGCCCGGCCCCTCATGAATTTGCTTGCAAAGGAGATGACCGAGGTGGGGTCGCACTGGTGTGGGCTCGATTATACATTTGAGAAGATAGAGCTCGGGTAGTGTCACCTTTGATGAGCTCTCGCCTCTTGCGAAAATGGAGTTGGCAAGGGCTACTTGCAAGAGGCGGACTTGGGGATGGATGATTATGCTTGCCGGTCGAGTTGTGTTTTGGGTGTCATCTGTGATTCTGTACCAAAACTCTCGGCAGTCAGGAGAATCAGAAGTGCCATCGTTGGTGAGGTCGAAGATGGCGCAGAAGTCATCCATAGAGACTGTGTAGCGCTCGCCAAGCATCTGGAAAGCAATGGAGTCTTCATTGTATCTGAAGGTCGCAAGGAACTCCCTCGTGAGTACCTTGTAAATTTTAACTTCTTTGATCAGGTTGAGGAATTACCAGATGTGGATGCGGTTTGCAAGCTGCTCGGTCTGCACGAGGAGGCCTAGTCGCTCGAGTGTCTCCGTGTCGATAGACTTGTGGTAAATGACCTCCCTTGTTTTCATCTTCTCGTAATTGTCACTGAATAGTGGATGCGAGAAGATGGGTTGGTACTCGGTTGCTTCCTCCATTGATTCATCAGAGTCTTCTTCCTCAAGGCCAAAATCCCGAGGGTTGAATTCCTCCGAGTCATATTCCTCATTGGAGACTGATGTGTCTCTGTTTGAGTGTTGGGCGTCGGATTGAGAGGTTGAATGGTTGGAAGATTGCGGTTGCTAGCCGGAGGATCGGCTAGAGGAGCTCTGTGGTGAATTACTAAGGGCCGGCGCCTCTGAGGGCTTTCTTGCACTTCTTGTAACTGCCCCTAAAATCTTTTTCATTTTTGGGGCCATTTGTTTGAAATTAAGGTCTCTGTTACGGACCGTATTGGTCAATATGGTCTGATTAGGGACTGGTTGGTTGGTGAATTTGATAAAGTACCGGACTGGTTACGGGCCGTATTAGGGTAATACGGACCGTATTGCAGGGGTTGAGACTGATACCAACTGGTTTCTAGTAAACTATTACGGGCTGTATTGGGGTAATACGGACCGTATTGGACTGGTAAAAATTGAAATTTTGACAGAACCTAATTTTTTTGTGATTTTCGTTGATTTTGCAAAAATAAAACTTGATTATCTAAACTGATGTAACAGAGACAAAATTAAAGCAAAAGCAGAAATGAAATTAAACTTTGAAATTGAAAAAGGGGTTTAGAAAAACTGAATTTGGAGAAGGTAGATTCGAGGGGCCTCGGATACGGACCCGGTACGGTCCGTATTAGGGCGGAGGTGCGGAGAGTGCTGTGGCGGCGGCTCCAATGGAGGATTGAGATGAATCCGGTGATGGAGATCGGTGGCGAAGAGGGTGCTTGATTTCGGGCAAGATTGGAAGAGGGAGAAAAGAGAGGAGATAGAGGGAAGGAGAGTAGAGAAAAAGAGGAAGAGAAGGGTTTAGGGATTAAAATGAAATAGGGGTTAACGGTTATGAGACGTGATTCGCACGGGATTTCAAACGTCTCTTCTTAACGGGTTCGCATCTCCCGAATTGGCCTTTATTACGGACCGTATCAGCCAATACGGTCCGTATCCAGTTCGTTATGCTTAGACCCAATAACCGCTAAGTTTTAATTCCTTTGAATACGGGCCGTATTCACCACTTGCCTCCTTTGTTTTCTTACTCTGTCACCCTGTATCCACTGGCATGGTCAGTATCAGCCAATACAGACTGTACCAGAGAGTATTTTTTCATCTTCCGAGATGTCTTTAATCAAGCCTTTCCTCCGATATGCTTACCTGATCATAGGAAAAAGGTGGGTATGAGTTGTTTCTTTGTTAAAGTCCTAAACAAACTAAAAATAAATAATTATAAGAAAATATAAAAGTGGCCTTGGGTTGCCTCCCAAGAAGCACTTGTTTAAAGTCGTTAGCTTGACTCGGTGTCTCATCAGTTTCTTCCATATGTTCTCTCGACAATGCAAGCGGGTTGCTTGTCGGGTGGTTCGCTTTCAGTGTCTTTTGTGGTCTTGTCATCATTGCCCTTCTCGAAGAAGTCAAATGGGTGTTTGAGGTCCGGGGTCGAATGCCAGACTCAAACCGAGTACTGATTCGACCTCATCCAGTCTTTGAGAAATTGCATCGAGTTCTTCGCGTAGGTTTTTGATTAATGCAAGGGCTAAGAGAGAATAATTTCTGTTGTTTGCGATATTAGGACTCTTGTTCAGATCATCGCTTTGTGTTGTTACGAAGGTTGGATGGATCTGGCCGTCATCTTGTATGATGAACAATCTCCCCATTTCTGCTTCACGCATCATTTCCCCGATGTCTTCAAATTCATCCATTCGCAATTCATCATTGCCATACTCATCCGCTGTTTCCAAATTGTAGATAAGATTTATGTCAGGTGGGACTTTGGTCTCATTCATGTTGAAGATTATCTTGTTTTCACCAACATTTAGTGAGATCTTCTCATTCCTAACATCAATCATTGCCCCCATGTGGCGAGGAATGGCCTTCCAAGGATGATTGGAATCTGCTCATCTTCTTCCATATCAACTACCACAAAATCTACTGGTATCCATAATTTACCGATTTTGATTGGGATATCAAGCAACATTCCTTCAGGATATCGAATTGATCGGTCAGCTAGTGATCAGAGTCAAAATAATGATGATTTACGTAGGGTTTTGGCTTAGGTTTTGCGTATTTTCTCACACTTATGTTTAATTAATTAGAGAAAAGGCTACTGTCACCCTTCTTTATGTTTTATTGCAGAAAACAGGTTTTGGGACTATTTTACACCAAATGGAGCTAGAATCGGGTCAATCGGATCAGCGACGCTTATCGACGAAGTCTCTGTTACGGTCTGTATTGCCTAATACGGACCAGGCCTAGCACAGACCAGAAGATAGCACTGGAAGCATTAAACCATAACCGTCAAGGTCCTAATACGGATCGTATCACCTGATACGGTCCGTAACCGAAGACGCCTCTTGGAGAATAACTGCCGACAGCTGTTTCCAGATCAGTTTCTTAGCCCCTACTCAACCTCCAGACGTCCCTCCACTCCTATATAAGGCCCCTGGGTAGAAGAAGAAGTTATCTTTGTAATTAGGGTTAGATTTGATTAAAGAGAGAAGAGAGGAGTGCATGTAACTATGCCGTTCCGCGGCTAAGTTCCTTTTCTTAAGGCTAGGCAGTAAACCTTATTACTCTTGATGTTTTGATATATATATTTCTGTTGATTATGATTTCTTGTTGTTGAATCTAAATGCTTTTGTGATTTACTATCTCTTCATCTAACTTCAATGATCTAGTTTGAGTCCGTTAGGGTAGTGGCAGTACTTTATGGTAAGAGAAACTATTTGTATGAATTAGCCTCGTTGAGATCTATTAGGTTTATGTGAAGAAAACCTTAGCGGGGAAACCATAAACCAGAACAACAAAACGCGTACCAAATTCCATCACTTGCGTAAGGAAAATTGCAGTGATCTGTGTAGTAATTTGGGGTATTTAAGAGATCAGTCACATGCGTAAGGAAACTCGCAGTGTCCTATGTAGAATCTCGATGAAAGATCTGTCATACTTGCGTAACATAAATCGCAGTGACCTATGTGGTATCTTTCATAAAACAACAACAAAAAATCAGACGCAACAGGAATATATTGTCAAGGCGGATTAAGTAGCAATGGTGTGCCGAAACCCTAGGAATTCTCATCTATCCTTATTTTAATTATTTTTAATTGCTTCCTAATTTACATTGATCACAACAACATCTCTCAATTTTCAGATTTCGTCTAGCCTTTCGAAAGATTGTGATTCGATCGCTCAAAGCACTGAACCAATATTTCCTGTGGATCGACCTCGAATATACTACTCGATAGGATTGTGCGCTTGCAGTCCGAACTGATAGCATTTTTGAGTTTATAAATATTAAAAGAAACATTGCTCTCTTTTGAGTGATCAGCTAGTTGCAATGAGATCCGCGTTGGTGATAAGTCCCCACATTCCAATTTGTCAAATACCACCTTAGACATTAGACTCACACTTGCTCTCTTAAAATCGGTTGTCCCAATGGTGCATGGTATCGATAAGCTTCCAAGATCTTTCAACTTTGTCGGTAATTTTCTTTGCAAGAGCGCACTACATTCCAGATTGAGCGGAACTGTTGAGAATTCTTGGAGTCTACTTCGGTTTGAAAGAATCTCCTTCAGAAATTTAGCATACGAGGGTATGCTTGCAATTGCCTCAGTGAAGGGGATAGTGACTTTGATCACTCAAAAGAAGATAATGTTTATAGTCTGGGCAACAATGGAGAGAGCAGAAAGGGTTGTTGGGTTTACATGCCTTGTTACTTGGTATGACTTGATCTCTAGAGATCATTTGTTGTAATGATGAATCTTTCTGTACCTGGACATGTCTGAGAACATGATTTGGGTTCAGTAGCTCCTTTAAAATGTGTAATTTGTTTTTCTGCTGCGATCTATATTTTAGTACTGTTATGACATGCTTCTATTGATTCGCTTTGGGATGACTTTCTCATCTTTTTTTTATGCTACTTTATAGTTCTTATTTGACTTGACTGGTATTGCATGCACAAGTGAGTGAAATTTTGTGGGAAAAACTGCCATTGCATGCAATAGTTTTATTACAATGTATCGAGTTTTCTTGCCAATTTCTCCAAGTGCGATGGGGGAAAATTGTGATCTACAGGGGAGGGCGATATCCTCTCTGGATGTGATGGGAGAAGGAAAAATTTTGGAAGTACTGATTTTAAAATAGCAGTTTTAGCTTCAAGCAGTGTGTTAGATATATTGGACGCTCTTTAAATTAAGGTCATGCGCTGCATAAAATTAAAACTACTATGCTAACAAAATTGCCTCAAATTTTTAAGTTCTGTGAGGATAAATTGAGAGGAAAGTGAAGTAAAATTAATTACACTTGTTCGTTTAAAAGTAATTTATTAGAATAAAATTTATTTAAGAATAAAAATTTCTACATTATGTAAATTTTGTAATATCTTTAATAGTTATGTTTATTTAAAATTGCACTTGTAATATTTGAATATGATTATAACAATTTTTTTAGAAAAATATTATGAAAATGAAACAAAATAAAATTAGGTAATGCATAATAAATAATGTGAAAAAAATTCAAAAAAAATATTTAAATTTTTTACATGTATGTATAATATGTATAATTTTATTGATGTGAAATGTCAAATAAAATAAAAACATGTTAATTAGAAACTTAGTGTTTTGTAAATTTAATTAAATGCAGATAGGTTGCATGTTAGTCTTGAGATGTTTTAAAATTATTTAACAACGTGTTAATTAAAAACTTAGTATTTAAGATAGCTAGATATTGATAGTAAAATAGGATAATGTTATTTTTTTACTATCAATCATATTGCAAACTTTGATGGCCAAGCTCGAGGAGATTGCTCTCTTTCTCCTTCACTCATTAGAGTAACTTTCAGGCTATTAGGCACTGAAACCTTTAATTTGCAACGATTGCTTTCGTTGCTGGGCAAGCATATGGGTACATATCTCTGTACTGTTATGAGCCGAACTATGCATGAACTGGGTACTGGTACGACTTGAGCCAAGTCAAGTTTAATTCTTTAAATAATTAAGTCATGTTTTGTGAAAAAACAAATTAGTATCAAAGTTGCATGGGACACCTGTATCAATCATCCTTGACCAACCTTTTGTACTGCCTAACTCCACTAATTTGACATGTTTACGATTACAGATGATATGTTGGAATTAAAAGGAATAGAAAATGCAAAGATATAGTCAAGTATTACAATTGATGGTACATATGTGTTTATATGTTTTTGAGTAATAATTGATGTTAGTTTTATTTATTATAAATTTAACTAATTCAATATTTTTACTATCAGATTGATAAAATGGCAATTTTATTAAAATGACAATAATTTAAAATGATATTGATAAAATTTATATCAAAATATAATGCTAGAACATTTTTATTGCATTATTGAATAATTTGACAAATTAAATTGTATAGTTGTACATGCATGTTGCATCAATGACTTGTGTCAAACATGTATGACCATAGAACATCAACTCTTGTTGGGTGAGTTAATGAATGAACAAAGACAAACGTCGTCCCTTGGTCAGTCGGAACC
This sequence comes from Carex myosuroides, assembly GCA_028015225.1. Taxonomy (NCBI): domain Eukaryota; kingdom Viridiplantae; phylum Streptophyta; class Magnoliopsida; order Poales; family Cyperaceae; genus Carex; species Carex myosuroides. The sequence continues at coordinate 3,577,973 of CM051474.1, read as the reverse complement.
GTTCAAATCAAAGAGTGTTCCGTTAATTTTATTGTTGGTAAGTTTGATCTAATTTGATGCTCATTTACACATCCATCCAAGCGACAGAATATAACGACATCGTAGGGCTATAAATACTACACATTAGATCGAAGCTTATAATTGTTGGAATTCCAATTTTTTCGTTGTTAAGGTTCCCGGTACTAACTTGATCATTTCAAAAGAAATTAGGCGTTATTTTATTGCAGATCGACTGTTGAATGCTCATGCGGAAATCAACGGCCCACAATTTTTTGCTCAATTTGAAGAGGCTACAAATAATGAAATTCTATAAAATTGTCCATGGTTGTTATGATTTGTAAATAGAAAATGTAAAAAACTAGTTTTAATTTTTTTAAATTTTTTCCATATTTAATTTTATACAAGTGTTTAGAATCAGACTAGAGGGATGCAATGATCAAATAAAATTGACAAGACTAACAGATTGCCCGGCCCCTCATGAATTTGCTTGCAAAGGAGATGACCGAGGTGGGGTCGCACTGGTGTGGGCTCGATTATACATTTGAGAAGATAGAGCTCGGGTAGTGTCACCTTTGATGAGCTCTCGCCTCTTGCGAAAATGGAGTTGGCAAGGGCTACTTGCAAGAGGCGGACTTGGGGATGGATGATTCTGCTTGCCGGTCGAGTTGTGTTTTGGGTGTCATCTGTGATTCTGTACCAAAACTCTCGGCAGTCAGGAGAATCAGAAGTGCCATCGTTGGTGAGGTCGAAGATGGCGCAGAAGTCATCCATAGAGACTGTGTAGCGCTCGCCAAGCATCTGGAAAGCAATGGAGTCTTCATTGTATCTGAAGGTCGCAAGGAACTCCCTCGTGAGTACCTTGTAAATTTTAACTTCTTTGATCAGGTTGAGGAATTACCAGATGTGGATGCGGTTTGCAAGCTGCTCGGTCTGCACGAGGAGGCCTAGTCGCTCGAGTGTCTCCGTGTCGATAGACTTGTGGTAAATGACCTCCCTTGTTTTCATCTTCTCGTAATTGTCACTGAATAGTGGATGCGAGAAGATGGGTTGGTACTCGGTTGCTTCCTCCATTGATTCATCAGAGTCTTCTTCCTCAAGGCCAAAATCCCGAGGGTTGAATTCCTCCGAGTCATATTCCTCATTGGAGACTGATGTGTCTCTGTTTGAGTGTTGGGCGTCGGATTGAGAGGTTGAATGGTTGGAAGATTGCGGTTGCTAGCCGGAGGATCGGCTAGAGGAGCTCTGTGGTGAATTACTAAGGGCCGGCGCCTCTGAGGGCTTTCTTGCACTTCTTGTAACTGCCCCTAAAATCTTTTTCATTTTTGGGGCCATTTGTTTGAAATTAAGGTCTCTGTTACGGACCGTATTGGTCAATATGGTCTGATTAGGGACTGGTTGGTTGGTGAATTTGATAAAGTACCGGACTGGTTACGGGCCGTATTAGGGTAATACGGACCGTATTGCAGGGGTTGAGACTGATACCAACTGGTTTCTAGTAAACTATTACGGGCTGTATTGGGGTAATACGGACCGTATTGGACTGGTAAAAATTGAAATTTTGACAGAACCTAATTTTTTTGTGATTTTCGTTGATTTTGCAAAAATAAAACTTGATTATCTAAACTGATGTAACAGAGACAAAATTAAAGCAAAAGCAGAAATGAAATTAAACTTTGAAATTGAAAAAGGGGTTTAGAAAAACTGAATTTGGAGAAGGTAGATTCGAGGGGCCTCGGATACGGACCCGGTACGGTCCGTATTAGGGCGGAGGTGCGGAGAGTGCTGTGGCGGTGTTGAGTATTTTAGATATAATGATTTTGTACTCTTTTGCCTTTAATATTTATAAAACCTTCGTACTCAATGAATAGGTTAGTTGCAAGCGCACAACCTATCGATTGTAGTATTTAGGTGTCGATCCGCAGGGAGAGAGGGAAACACTAATTTTTAATAAAGAAAACTACTATTAAAACTAAACAATAAAAGTAAATGGGGGGTTTTGTTCTTAAATCCTAAGGTTGGGTTCAATACCCGAAAGAGAGGAGTTTCAAACAATAAATGTAAATAAAATAAAGAGAAGAAAGATTGGTTTGTTTTCAAGTTTAAGGGGATCTAGGGGTATTCGGTCTACAATCCCTTGCTAATTCTATTTATTAGGTTTGTTTAAATTCATGTTTGATTTGATGAGGTTTCTAACCTAGTTAGCCTTTGGAACAAATATTAATACAAATACTTTGCGCTTTATGGATTAATGTGCCTCGAATTCTAGGGCTGTCACTAACCTAGAGGGATATTTAATCTCATGCTTCAAAGCATATATCGATATTTGTTCTAAGGTGTCCTAATTAGGATTTGCCTTCTCCTTTCGGTCCTTCACCAAAATCCTAACCTTAATTTCTATAGTTCCGGATTGGATATCAAAGTACGGTCGCTTCTAACCCAACCCTAAGGTGTGTCTTTATGGTTTCAATTAGTAGTCTCCTCATGACCAATGCCGGAATTTAATAAATTTAAAGCGGAAAGACCCGATCAACGGGATTTCAAAACTACTTCAATTCAATAAATCCTAACCAGGTGAACTCAAAGGAACGAGTACTAATGAAATTCATAAAGAATAAATCACAGAAATTAACAATCAAATCCGATAACACAATCATAATAAAAACAAATATCCGAATAATCTAGAATTAAACAAGTTCATGCATTGACCTAAACCCCTAGAAAGAGAACTACTCTCTCTTGGAGAGATCCATAACAAAGATTGGCAAAAACAATAAGAAATAAGATAAAGAAATGATTACACCCTTTCTTAGATCTAAAACCTCGATCTTGCCGACTCCTTGCTTGAATCTTCTTCTTCTCCTTCCTTGAAAAGCCTTCTAGAATTTCTGCAGGATCTCTCTCTCTCAATTTGTGGAAAGATGGATATAATAATGGATATGTACCATAATGGATAATTTCTCATGTGGTCTCCTTAGCCTTATATAACGTTTTCTGAACTTGGAGATCAAGTCGTTTTATTTTCGGCGCCCACTAAGTCTACTAACTTCTATATTTCTAATTCTGTGATTCTGAACTTGGAGACCAAGTTATTCTAATTTTGGCACCCACTAAGCCCACTAACTTTCCATATTTAGCAGTTTTTCAGGCTGATGCGGCCATTGATGCGACTTTACAGAATTATACATTCCGAATTTGGATATTTTGCCTTCATGAAAGTTGTAGATCTCTTTGTCCTGGTTCCGTCAAGCTTTGAATCACTCAAATCGGAGTTCGTATGACCAAGATATGGCCAAAATACGAACTGTGTGTCGGCTGAGTGCGGGTGGTGCGGCCCGAGTGCGTCCGCACTGCGCTCGGATTTTCTGTTTTCTGTGTCAGTGCGTCCGCACTCTGGGTCAGTGCGTCCGCACTGGGCTCGGTTTCTCCTGTTTTGCTCTGAAATTCAAACGGGCATAACTTATGATCCGTAACTCCGTTTTCAGTGTTCTACCACTTTTCGGAAAGCTTGCGAGAAGATCTACAATTTGCTCCATTTCCTGTAATTTAAATAGACTTCGGCAGTAACTTGATTCTTGGATATATTTCATTATATTCTCTATTAAAATACAAGATATTTGGTGTTATTATGTGATAAAAACTAGATCGAATGTGTATATAATTTAGACCTATCAAATACCCCCAAGCTTGAACCTTGCTTGTCCCCAAGCAACATCTAAACTGGGACTACAATTCGATCTCTTTGATATACCTTATATCAAGTATGTTTTCTCAAGTGAAAAATTTGTATGATCTTGCCAAAAATTAAAATCTTCATGCAAACTTCCCAAATTTCAAGTTTAACCCTCGGATAATTATGACTCAACCCATAATTGATTACTCTAACTTTTATTTCCTTAAAGGTCTAGAAATTACAAACTTCGTCTACCCAAATTTATTAAAAGAAATGCCATCTTAAACGTGGAATTTTCAAATTCCCCCAAGCTTGAATCAAACTTAGGTTTAGAAATGTTGCGGACTACGTGTGTTGATACATGCATATTCTCATTTTTGTTGTTGCTTTTGATCTTCTCTTTCATGATTTTAGCACTATTTTTCCCCATCCTTATTTAAGCACCGGTTAGTTACAAGTAGTTAACTGTACCCAACCGTTCTAATTCAATGGTGCTTTGCATGCTCTTAGTCTAACCCTTCCACTAACACAAATGTCAATTTTATCGGGAGACTAGTGGAGCAGGAGTGCTAAGGACTCATAACCATAAGTACGTCATGAAGCCGTAACATAGGTCATTGGAGTCACCTTTTATTTTCCAAAATTTTCAATTTTTACCCAATTTCTCAACATATATGCATATATCATGAATACACACATCCCTAAGTATTCCATCATACTCACGGATATCCCAATCTTTCTAAATTTAAAATTTTCAAATCTAAATAGCTTCTCTAATAAATTTGAATTCCTAATGCCCCAATTTCATACACCTTTATTTCCACAAAGTTTTTCGCCAAATTATGTGGTCATTTCAAATTATTCCAAGGATTTAACGAAAATTATTCAAAATTTTGCATCAATACTTCTAATTTTGCCAATCACTCAAATTTATCAACAAAATGCATGACACAAAACTAGGTAAACATCCTAACAAGTCGGACTGGACCCTATTCATGGTTAGGTAAAACCCTAGTTTTAAACAAAAAATTTAAACATGCCTAAACTAAATGCAAGATACAATTGTGAATTTCAGTTTTTCATTTAACCTCCCCCCAGCTTAAACAAAACATTGTCCTCAATGTGTCAATTCATACTAGAAGAGGAAATTAAAAAGAGAAATAGAAACTCACAAGATGTTGCTCGGTTTAACGTCGGGAGCTCGACTTGTTGAGGCTCAGTTTAAAGGTGGTGGATCATCGAGGGCAATTACCTCCTTTTCGATGACCGGTTCATCTTGAATGAAATGTTTGAGCCGCTGTCCATTGACTTTGAATGAACCCATTTTTTCGCTCCAGATTTTGAAGGCACCATGGTCGAAAACTCGTGATACTCGATATGGTCCTTCTTGAAAACTTCTTCCGATGTGTTTGTCGTGCCAATGCCTTGTCTTCTCTTCTTGGTTCAAGGCGGCATTGATTATAACGGGATGTGTCTCATATGAGCCAAGAGATTTGTATTTGAGGGTTGTTGGCAATGGTTTGAGTTCGACCTTCGGTGGCATTGTGCATGTTGAAACGGCAAAAACTGGGCTCTGCAAAGTTTTGTGCGGGTGGTTGTTTTCGTCATTTTGAGTTGTTTCTTTATCGATTTCTTCCATAATTTCATCCAGTTGTTCTCCTTCCTTTATCCTATCTAAATGATCATCAATTTTAGAGTCTAAAACATCTACCCTGCATATAGAATCATTATCATTAGATGGAAATTGGAGAGATTTAAAAACATTAAATTCAACATTTTCATCACCTACTCGGAAAGAAATCTTTCCATCACGCACATCTATGATTGCACCTGCTGTGGTTAGGAAATCACGTCCCAGTAGAAGGGGAGTTTGTGTATCCTCTTCCATCTCCACCACAACAAAATCTACCGGTAAGAAAAATTTACCAATTTTGACAATTGCATCCTCCAAAATTCCTACCGGGTATCTAATGGATCTATCCACTAATTGGAGTGACATTTTTGTTGGTTTCAATTCTCCTAGACCTAGCCTTTCATAAACCGCTTTTGGCATTAAACATACGCTAGCACCTAAATCACACAAACAACTATTGAATTCGGTCTCCCCAATTTTGCATGGAATAGTAAAACTACCGGGGTCCTTAAGTTTGGGAGGTAGTTTGGTCAAGAAAAGTGCACTACATTGCGCATTTAGGGAAATGGTTCCGACATCTTCAAGTTTCTTTTTGTTTGACAATATTTCTTTGAGAAACTTGACATAGGTTGGCATTTGTGCAATTGCCTCGGTGAAAGGTATGGTAATGTTCAGTTTTTTCAATTGTTCAATGAATTTGGCATATTGTTGGTCTAGTTTGTTCTTTACCAACCGTTGTGGAAAAGGTAGGAACCTAAGAGGAGGAACATACTTTGGAGTTTCAGATTTTTGTACCTTTGTTGAGTTAGAATTACCCGTTTTGTGATGCTTTTTCGGAGTTGTTGCAATTGGTGGATCGATTGGTGCGGCTGAAATCGATTCAGATTGTGTGGATTGATGGAGTCCTTGTGGTTGGGTTGGTTCATCATATTCCTTGCCACTCCTCAAAGTCACAGCATTTGCATACTCTCGTGGATTGATGTCGGGTTTGCCCGGTAGTGTGCCTTGTTGGCGAGAGGACGAAGATGCTTGTTGTGCTATTTGTGTCTCTAGCATCTTCGTTTTAGTTTCTAAAAACTCAAACCTATTGTTCAAATTCCTCAAGGAATCCAAAATATCGGTATTGGTGCTTCTTTGTTGGTTCATGAACTCGTTTTGAGAGATTACAAGGCCTTCTATCAATTTTTCTAATTTGTTGTTTTGAGAAGGTCCTTCGTACGAGTTTTGGTTTGACCAATTTTGGTATTGATTGGAATTACCTTGGTATTGATTTGAGTTGTCATTTTCAGTCCTCCACTTGAAATTCGGATGGTTCCACCTAGTGTTAGGGTTATATGTATTCGAATTGAAATTATCATTTGGCCTAACCTTATTGTAGATCGGGTCGTTCCTCTTATCACCTTGATTGTAAAACATTGCGTTGACTTGCTCGACTTCCTCTCCTTCCATAAGGACATGGCAATCGGTGGTGACATGAGTTGCATCTCCACAAATACCGCATGAAGCCTTCTTTGTCACAGATTTGGCATTTTGCATTTGTGCCATTTGATGTTGCAAGGCATCTATTTGGGCTTTCAAGGCGGTAACTTCGTCGGTTTTTAGGACTCCCGGTGTGGTTTGGGTTCGTCCACTTCTCTCGGCCGTCCATTCCCTTTGGTTGATCGCCATGTCCTCAATCATTAGCATGGCTTCCTCAGGATCCATCTTTGACATATTACCTCCTGCGGCTGAATTCAAATGAGTCTTGGTGGCTATTGTGCAACCTGCAAAGAAGAATTGAAAAAGCAACCACATGTCAAGGCCATGGTTAGGGCACAAGCGCTGGAGTTCGGCCCATCTATCCCATGCCTCGGTCAAAGACTCTCCCTCGGCTTGTTTGAATGTCGTGATCTTGGTTCGGAAGTGTTGGGTTTTGGATGGAGGGAAGTATTTTCCTAAGAATAACTTCTCCATGTCGTCCCATCTTCTTATGTGATCCCGATTCACGGTCCTTAGCCACGATCTTGCATTATCACGGAGGGATAGGTGGAAGCATTTGAGCTTGAGGTTGTCTAGCTCTTCTCCTTCTCGAGCGAAGGTGCCGCAAGATTCTTCGAAAACCGCCAAGTGGGCATGTGGATCTTCGTTTAGGGCTCCCCCAAACTGACTTTGGCCAAGCAAGTGGATGAGAGAGGGCTTGATTTCGCGTGGATCTTGGCCTTGAGGAATGAAACCGAAGCGGTGGCCTTGTTGGTTTGGGCTCGCCATGAGAGAAGAAAAGAGATGAAATGTGAAAGAGAGAGAATAGAAATAGAGAATAGTAAAGTGCAGAAAATTAAATAAGGAAAGTAAATATTTTTGGATTTTTCTTAAATAAGGAAAGTAAATTTCAGAAATTGTAAAAAAAAGAAATAAACTATTTTTGGATTTTTAATTTTTCTGAAAAGTAAATAAGGAAACTAAGAATTAAAAGTACTTTCCTAAAATAAAAACTAGTATCTATCCTATTCTCCCCGGCAACGGCGCCAAAAATCTTGTTGAGTATTTTAGATATAATGATTTTGTACTCTTTTGCCTTTAATATTTATAAAACCTTCGTACTCAATGAATAGGTTAGTTGCAAGCGCACAACCTATCGATTGTAGTATTTAGGTGTCGATCCGCAGGGAGAGAGGGAAACACTAATTTTTAATAAAGAAAACTACTATTAAAACTAAACAATAAAAGTAAATGGGGGGTTTTGTTCTTAAATCCTAAGGTTGGGTTCAATACCCGAAAGAGAGGAGTTTCAAACAATAAATGTAAATAAAATAAAGAGAAGAAAGATTGGTTTGTTTTCAAGTTTAAGGGGATCTAGGGGTATTCGGTCTACAATCCCTTGCTAATTCTATTTATTAGGTTTGTTTAAATTCATGTTTGATTTGATGAGGTTTCTAACCTAGTTAGCCTTTGGAACAAATATTAATACAAATACTTTGCGCTTTATGGATTAATGTGCCTCGAATTCTAGGGCTGTCACTAACCTAGAGGGATATTTAATCTCATGCTTCAAAGCATATATCGATATTTGTTCTAAGGTGTCCTAATTAGGATTTGCCTTCTCCTTTCGGTCCTTCACCAAAATCCTAACCTTAATTTCTATAGTTCCGGATTGGATATCAAAGTACGGTCGCTTCTAACCCAACCCTAAGGTGTGTCTTTATGGTTTCAATTAGTAGTCTCCTCATGACCAATGCCGGAATTTAATAAATTTAAAGCGGAAAGACCCGATCAACGGGATTTCAAAACTACTTCAATTCAATAAATCCTAACCAGGTGAACTCAAAGGAACGAGTACTAATGAAATTCATAAAGAATAAATCACAGAAATTAACAATCAAATCCGATAACACAATCATAATAAAAACAAATATCCGAATAATCTAGAATTAAACAAGTTCATGCATTGACCTAAACCCCTAGAAAGAGAACTACTCTCTCTTGGAGAGATCCATAACAAAGATTGGCAAAAACAATAAGAAATAAGATAAAGAAATGATTACACCCTTTCTTAGATCTAAAACCTCGATCTTGCCGACTCCTTGCTTGAATCTTCTTCTTCTCCTTCCTTGAAAAGCCTTCTAGAATTTCTGCAGGATCTCTCTCTCTCAATTTGTGGAAAGATGGATATAATAATGGATATGTACCATAATGGATAATTTCTCATGTGGTCTCCTTAGCCTTATATAACGTTTTCTGAACTTGGAGATCAAGTCGTTTTATTTTCGGCGCCCACTAAGTCTACTAACTTCTATATTTCTAATTCTGTGATTCTGAACTTGGAGACCAAGTTATTCTAATTTTGGCACCCACTAAGCCCACTAACTTTCCATATTTAGCAGTTTTTCAGGCTGATGCGGCCATTGATGCGACTTTACAGAATTATACATTCCGAATTTGGATATTTTGCCTTCATGAAAGTTGTAGATCTCTTTGTCCTGGTTCCGTCAAGCTTTGAATCACTCAAATCGGAGTTCGTATGACCAAGATATGGCCAAAATACGAACTGTGTGTCGGCTGAGTGCGGGTGGTGCGGCCCGAGTGCGTCCGCACTGCGCTCGGATTTTCTGTTTTCTGTGTCAGTGCGTCCGCACTCTGGGTCAGTGCGTCCGCACTGGGCTCGGTTTCTCCTGTTTTGCTCTGAAATTCAAACGGGCATAACTTATGATCCGTAACTCCGTTTTCAGTGTTCTACCACTTTTCGGAAAGCTTGCGAGAAGATCTACAATTTGCTCCATTTCCTGTAATTTAAATAGACTTCGGCAGTAACTTGATTCTTGGATATATTTCATTATATTCTCTATTAAAATACAAGATATTTGGTGTTATTATGTGATAAAAACTAGATCGAATGTGTATATAATTTAGACCTATCAGGCGGCGGCTCCAATGGAGGATTGAGATGAATCCGGTGATGGAGATCGGTGGCGAAGAGGGTGCTTGATTTCGGGCAAGATTGGAAGAGGGAGAAAAGAGAGGAGATAGAGGGAAGGAGAGTAGAGAAAAAGAGGAAGAGAAGGGTTTAGGGATTAAAATGAAATAGGGGTTAACGGTTATGAGACGTGATTCGCACGGGATTTCAAACGTCTCTTCTTAACGGGTTCGCATCTCCCGAATTGGCCTTTATTACGGACCGTATCAGCCAATACGGTCCGTATCCAGTTCGTTATGCTCAGACCCAATAACCGCTAAGTTTTAATTCCTTTGAATACGGGCCGTATTCACCACTTGCCTCCTTTGTTTTCTTACTCTGTCACCCTGTATCCACTGGCATGGTCAGTATCAGCCAATACAGACTGTACCAGAGAGTATTTTTTCATCTTCCGAGATGTCTTTAATCAAGCCTTTCCTCCGATATGCTTACCTGATCATAGGAAAAAGGTGGGTATGAGTTGTTTCTTTGTTAAAGTCCTAAACAAACTAAAAAATAATAATTATAAGAAAATATAAAAGTGGCCTTGGGTTGCCTCCCAAGAAGCACTTGTTTAAAGTCGTTAGCTTGACTCGGTGTCTCATCAGTTTCTTCCATATGTTCTCCCGACAATGCAAGCGGGTTGCTTGTCGGGTGGTTCGCTTTCAGTGTCTTTTGTGGTCTTGTCATCATTGCCCTTCTCGAAGAAGTCAAATGGGTGTTTGAGGTCCGGGGTCGAATGCCAGACTCAAACCGAGTACTGATTCGACCTCATCCAGTCTTTGAGAAATTGCATCGAGTTCTTCGCGTAGGTTTTTGATTAATGCAAGGGCTAAGAGAGAATAATTTCTGTTGTTTGCGATATTAGGACTCTTGTTCAGATCATCGCTTTGTGTTGTTACGGAGGTTGGATGGATCTGGCCGTCATCTTGTATGATGAACAATCTCCCCATTTCTGCTTCACGCATCATTTCCCCGATGTCTTCAAATTCATCCATTCGCAATTCATCATTGCCATACTCATCCGCTGTTTCCAAATTGTAGATAAGATTTATGTCAGGTGGGACTTTGGTCTCATTCATGTTGAAGATTATCTTGTTTTCACCAACATTTAGTGAGATCTTCTCATTCCTAACATCAATCATTGCCCCCATGTGGCGAGGAATGGCCTTCCAAGGATGATTGGAATCTGCTCATCTTCTTCCATATCAATACCACAAAATCTACTGGTATCCAGAATTTACCGATTTTGATTGGGATATCAAGCAACATTCCTTCAGGATATCGAATTGATCGGTCAGCTAGTGATCAGAGTCAAAATAATGATGATTTACGTAGGGTTTTGGCTTAGGTTTTGCGTATTTTCTCACACTTATGTTTAATTAATTAGAGAAAAGGCTACTGTCACCCTTCTTTATGTTTTATTGCAGAAAACAGGTTTTGGGACTATTTTACACCAAATGGAGCTAGAATCGGGTCAATCGGATCAGCGACGCTTATCGACGAAGTCTCTGTTACGGTCTGTATTGCCTAATACGGACCAGGCCTAGCACAGACCAGAAGATAGCACTGGAAGCATTAAACCATAACCGTCAAGGTCCTAATACGGACCGTATCACCTGATACGGTCCGTAACCGAAGACGCCTCTTGGAGAATAACTGCCGACAGCTGTTTCCAGATCAGTTTCTTAGCCCCTACTCAACCTCCAGACGTCCCTCCACTCCTATATAAGGCCCCTGGGTAGAAGAAGAAGTTATCTTTGTAATTAGGGTTAGATTTGATTAAAGAGAGAAGAGAGGAGTGCATGTAACTATGCCGTTCCGCGGCTAAGTTCCTTTTCTTAAGGCTAGGCAGTAAACCTTATTACTCTTGATGTTTTGATATATATATTTCTGTTGATTATGATTTCTTGTTGTTGAATCTAAATGCTTTTGTGATTTACTATCTCTTCATCTAACTTCAATGATCTAGTTTGAGTCCGTTAGGGTAGTGGCAGTACTTTATGGTAAGAGAAACTATTTGTATGAATTAGCCTCGTTGAGATCTATTAGGTTTATGTGAAGAAAACCTTAGCGGGGAAACCATAAACCAGAACAACAAAACGCGTACCAAATTCCATCACTTGCGTAAGGAAAATTGCAGTGATCTGTGTAGTAATTTGGGGTATTTAAGAGATCAGTCACATGCGTAAGGAAACTCGCAGTGTCCTATGTAGAATCTCGATGAAAGATCTGTCATACTTGCGTAACATAAATCGCAGTGACCTATGTGGTATCTTTCATAAAACAACAACAAAAAATCAGACGCAACAGGAATATATTGTCAAGGCGGATTAAGTAGCAATGGTGTGCCGAAACCCTAGGAATTCTCATCTATCCTTATTTTAATTATTTTTAATTGCTTCCTAATTTACATTGATCACAACAACATCTCTCAATTTTCAGATTTCGTCTAGCCTTTCGAAAGATTGTGATTCGATCGCTCAAAGCACTGAACCAATATTTCCTGTGGATCGACCTCGAATATACTACTCGATAGGATTGTGCGCTTGCAGTCCGAACTGATAGCATTTTTGAGTTTATAAATATTAAAAGAAACATTGCTCTCTTTTGAGTGATCAGCTAGTTGCAATAAGATCCGCGTTGGTGATAAGTCCCCACATTCCAATTTGTCAAATACCACCTTAGACATTAGACTCACACTTGCTCTCTTAGAATCGGTTGTCCCAATGGTGCATGGTATCGATAAGCTTCCAAGATCTTTCAACTTTGTCGGTAATTTTCTTTGCAAGAGCGCACTACATTCCAGATTGAGCGGAACTGTTGAGAATTCTTGGAGTCTACTTCGGTTTGAAAGAATCTCCTTCAGAAATTTAGCATACGAGGGTATGCTTGCAATTGCCTCAGTGAAGGGGATTGTGACTTTGATCACTCAAAAGAGAGCAATGTTTCTTTTAATATTTATAAACTCGGAAATGCTATCGGTTCGGACTGCAAGAGCACAATCCTATCGAGTAGTATATACGAGGTCGATCCACAAGGAATATTGGTTCAATGCTTTGAGCGATCGAATCACAATCTTTCGAAAGGCTAGACGAAATATGAAAATTGAGAGATGTTTGTTGATCAATATAAATTAGGAAACAATTAAAAGTAATTAAAATAAAGATAGAGATGAGGATTCCTAGGGTTTCGGTACACCGTTGCCACTCAATCCGCCTTGACAATATATTCCTGTTGCGTCTGATTTCCTATTGTTGTTTTAATGAAAGACACCACATAGGTCACTGCGATTTATGTTATGCAAGAATGACAGATCTTTCACCGAGATTCTACATAGGACACTGCGATTTACCTTACGCAAATGTCTGATCTCTCAAATACCCCAAATTACTACATAGATCACTGCGAATTTCTTTACGCATGTGATAGAATTTGGTACGCGTTTTGTTGGTCTGGTTTATGGTTTCCCCGCTAAGGTTTTCTTCACATAAACCTAATAGATCTCAACGAAGCTAATTCATACAAATAGTTTCTCTTACCATTAAAGTACTGTCACTACCCTAACGGACTCAAACTAGATCATTGAAATTAGATGAAGAGATAGTAAATCACAAAAGCATTTTAGCACAACAACAAGAAATCATAATCAACAGAAATATATATATCAAAACATCAAGAGTAACAAGGTTTACTGCCTAGCCCTAAGAAAAGGAACTTAGCCGCGGAACGGCATGGTTACAAGCACTCCTCTCTTCTCACTTTAATCAAATCTAACCCTAATTACAAAGATGATGTATTCTTCTGCCCAGGGGCCTTATATAGGAGTGTAGGGACGTGTAGAGGTTGATTGGAGGCTAAGAAATCAATCTGGAAACAGCTGTCGGCAGTTATTCCCCAAGAGATGCCTTCGGATACGGACCGTATCAGGTGATACAGTCCGTATTATGACCTTGGCAGTTAGGGTTTTAATGCTTCCAGCGCTATCTTCTGGTCTGTGCTAGGCCTGGTCCGTATTGGTCAATACTGGCCGTAACAGGGACTTAGTCGATGAGCGTCGCTGATCCGATTGACCCGATTCTTGCTCCATTTGATGTAAAATAGTCCCAAAACTTGTTTTCTGCAATAAAACATAAAGAAGGGTGACAGTAGCCTTTTTCTCTAATTAATTAAACATAAATGTGAGAAAGTATGCAAAACCTAAGCCAAAACCCTACGTAAATCATCATTATTTTGACTCTGATCAGACTTGTAGCTGCTTAAGTGTCTCCATGAATCTCGCGAATTGCGGCTCCATCTTGTGCTTGGCAGGCCTTGGAGGGAATGGCAGAGGTGGCTTGTAGGGTGGTGGTGAAATGTATTCAGGTTCGGGTTGTCGCTCGTTTCCACCTACGGTGTCATTCTCCTCCTCAATAAGGTCTGTCTGCAATTCGAATACGGGCTGCTCTGGTGGTTGCGGCTCGTATTCTTTGGAATGCAATGGTTATGCATGCACCTCATCGAAAGTTGGATCGGGCATGGGAGGTCCCTGATAAGCTGTACCGCTCCTTAATGTTTTTCTTTTGCAAGTCTCTCTCAGATTTTCTTCTGGTTGGCCCGGAAATTTGCCTTTTCCACGTGCGATACTCGAGAGTTCTTTTGCCATCTTAGAGACATGGTCTTCTAAGTCTTTGTTGCGGTTTGTTAAGGATTCGATCTTTTGCGCGATTTCGGCGTTAGCCTTGTATTGCTTCTCTAGGAATCTCTCTATTAATGATGTGATGTCAGGTTGCTGTGGTTGGTTGTATTGCCTTGGTTGGTAATTCGGTTGGAGATTGTTGTATCTCGGTTGATAATTAGGCTGTGGTTGATAGTTCTGTTGAGGTGCGGCAGGCCTTTGATTGTTTGCGTATGAGAGGTTTGGATGGTTTCAGTTGTTCGGATGGTATGTATTGTAGGCGGGCTGAGGTCGAAAGCTGTTGGCGATGGCGTTTGCTTGCTCTATTTCTTCCTCAGTTACTGTCACATTCATACATTCGGTCATCTCATGCGCTCCTCCACAATAGCCACATGCTGTTCGGCATTAACTGCTGCTACCGTTCGCTGCTTGGTTTGCTTATTGAGTGCCATTTGTAAAGCATCAATCTTTGCGCTCAGCATGGATATATCATCTACTCGATGCATGCCAGGTGTTGGAGTTGGCTTCTTTCGCTCAGGGATCCAGTAGTGTTGGTTGATCGCAATCTCTTCAATTAGGTTGTAAGCCTCGTCAGGTTCCTTGTTCATGATTGCTCCTCCTGCAGAAGCATCAATAGACAACCTATCGGTAGGATTTAGACCATTATAAAAAGTTTGGACAATCAGCCATCTTTCTAGACCATGATGTGGACAACACCTTAACATATCCTTATATCTATCACATTCCTCACACAATGTTTCACCATCCCTTTGTTCAAAACTAGTAATTGCTTTTCTAAACCTTGAAGTTTTGGATGGTGGAAAATATTTTGCAATAAACACATTAAACAATTGGTCCCAAGTTTGAATGGAATTGGCCGGTAAGGAAAACAACCATGCTCTTGCTTTATCTTTTAATGAGAATTGAAATAGCCTTAGCCTGATTGCTTCATCGGTAACTCCGTTGATCTTTATCATCTCGCATATCCCAAGGAAAATTGACAAGTGAAGATGTGGATCTTTCATTTGGAAATCCACCAAATTGTTGTTGCGAAACCATATTTATGAGAGCAAGTTTGATCTCAAAATTACGGTTTGTAACAGTTGGCGGGTTTATGCTAGAATTAGGATCATTCACGTGCGGTACGCTATAGTCTCGTAGAAGTTTGGGTCTTGCTGCATCATAAACTCCATTATCACCATTGTTTTCTTGTCTTCCATTATTAATCGGTTCGTTCGGTGGAATATTCATGTTGATCGAATCTGAGTCTTCTTCGCTTTCAAAATTACTCGAGGAAGAACTATGATTGGTTCTTATCGGTGATGTGGAAGCCAATTGTCCTCTCCTACTTGCAATCCTTAGGGATCTCCGTACGGATGATTCGGCCAGCGTGCAGTGTCCTAAGAAAAAAGAAAAATCTGGAAATTAAACTAAAAACTGAAAATAAAAAGAAAAACGAAATTGAAAATAAAAGAAAAATAAAAAGTCTAGGCGTCTCTAGTTAATTGGATTCAATGGTCAAAGCAAGGGCGTCTCGCGAGGCCTTGCACAATGAACCGTTATTTCCCGGCAACGGTGCCAAAAATAAAGATATTCGAGGTCGGACTGCAAGCGGTTCGGACTGCAAGCGCACAATTATATCGAGTAATATATTCGAGGTCGATCCACAGGGAATATTGGTTCAGGGTTTTGAGCGATCGAATCACAATCTTTCGAAAGGCTAGACGAAATCTGAAAATTGAGAGATGTTGTTGTGATCAATGTAAATTAGGAAGCAATTAAAAGTAATTAAAATAAAGATAGAGATGAGAATTCCTAGGGTTTCGGCACACCATTGCTACTCAATCCGCCTTGATAATATATTCATGTTGCGTCTGATTTCCTGTTATTGTTTTATGAAAGACACCACATAGGTCACTGCGATTTATGTTACGCAAGAATGACAGATCTTTCATCGAGATTCTACATAGGACACTGCGAGTTTTCTTACGCATGTGACTGATCGCTTAAATACCCAAATTACTACACAGATCTCTGCGATTTTCCTTACGCATATGATGGAATTTGGTTCGCATTTTGTTGGTCAGGTTTATGGTTTCCCCACTAAGGTTTTCTTCAAATAAACCTAATAGATCTCAACGAGGCTAATTTATACAAATAGTTTCTCTTACCATTAAAGCACTGTCACTACCCTAATGGACTAAACTAGATCATTGAAATTAGATGAAGAGATAATAAATCACAAAAGCATTTCGATTCAACAACAAGAAATCATAATCAACAGAAAATATATATATCAAAACATCAAGAGTAACAAGGTTTACTGCCTGAAGAAAATATTAGTTTCATGCAAGAGCAAATTTCAAAAATTTAACTCAAAGAAACAAACATAGATCTACTTATTTGACTAACGATGAACCGTATTTAACATTTTAACTTGTTTAATCTTTATACCTCAAATCTTGGTCTCTAAACCAAGAAGTAGGGACTTGAGATGTAGAGTTGTTGCCTCCTTGTCGAGCCTTCACTTCTCCAAATCGGCCTCGAAATGGCAGCCGCTTCGAACGCACGAAGCCTCTACGAGTATCCACCCGAGATTAAACAAAACTCTTGTTTTTCCCTTGCTAGAGGTAATCAACCAAGAATCTAACTTAACCTTAGCTTCTACCTCTTCAATCAACTATTAATTTTAGTGTAGAAGTTGTGCTCAACACATGAGCAAAAATGGTGGAGACAAAATTGCAAAAACTCTTCTCTTTTTCACCTCTTCTTACAAAAACATTTTTCCATTTTTCTTACAAGAGAAGGAAGAAGAGAGAGATTAGAATGGTGGCTAGGGTTTGGAAAAAGGTGGGGTATTTATAATGTTAATTTAGGGTATGTTTTAATCATCTCAACCACAATGGATGGCTAGATTTAAACATGACAAAAGTAACTTTTACTTTTGCCATCCAATGGAGCTCTCCATTAGATGTACCTTTATCCCACTTTATTCCAAACCCACTTCATCAAATGGACTTCTCCATTTAATGTTAAATTGGGCTTGGGCCAATTTATATTTATGCCATTTTCGTTTTTGCCACTTATGCCAACTTTTGGCCCACCCGACAATTGTTACGGTTAATTGTATTTGCTCAATTTTGTTGAGAAATAAATTTGTATACCATGTCCAACATGTAATAAATTTATTCTAAGATCAAGTTAGTCATCTCCATGACATTTTTATTTGTTTCGTTTTCTCTCTTGGGTGTGACCTCGTAGGATCTATATCGTGTTGACAATAGAATCAAAACTTCTTTTAATTCTATAAATTATAAGCGGCACCTAGCAATATGCATTATAATTACTCAACAGATAAAGATGATATGAACCAATCAACATCACGATCCTAAAGCAATATTTAATTGCTTGTGTCAATTCACGTGTCACATGATATCGGGAATAAATCCAAGGCAGGAGAGTGTCATCCTTGCAAATTTATTCTTTTCTTGATTCCAAGTAATTCAGTAAATAATGATCAAACTAATTGATCATAATTGCATGCATACTTTATTACTCCATCAAGGGGCCCGAAGATATCATCACTCACATATGAAATATGAGGGACACTGGTATTCTTGATAAATATCTTTTCCTTCGCACAAGACACACATATTGAGATATTATCTGTATAGCTGCCAGTTACGGTCAGCGTTGGACAACACCTACAGATACATGTATCTCATGTAGGAAAAATAATCATCTCATACCAAAGAATTCAAGACACAAATGAAACATTAATGACATTAACACAATCCATGTTATGTTTCATTCTTGGGTCATGTCCAATCCCCTGATCTCCATCAGGTATTTATGTGATTAAATTGGTAACTCCTTACCATATGATCCGTAGAACATGATCATCATTTAATCCACATACTAATCTCGTACCGGTAAATAGTGTTCCTTCTTAATTACCAAGATTAGGGACATTTAGAGTATTCGTTATATTATTATTATAATAGAGTTCTACATTTCAAGTCCTCAACTCGAAAAATCCATAATGTAATTAAATACTCAAGGAACAAAATGATTCTTTCATTTCATGAACAAAACATAGAATACATCCATAAATGGTTGGCTTCTAGATCATAACACTAACAATCTCCCACTTGAACTAGAGTCAATCCCATATACATCTATATGCATAAAAGCCCTAAAAAGTGTAGTCTCTAATACAACTCCATGTATTAAATCTCAAAGCCAGTCACTAACAAATCTAATCCCCATAGATGCAGTGTGCATCGTATGCTTGGCCTGAGACAGAGACTTTGTCAGCGGGTCAGCTGTGTTGCTGGCCGAATCTACTCTACAAACCTTGATGTCACCTCGATCGATGATCTCTCGAATCAGGTGATATCTCCGCAGAACATGCTTGGATTTCTGGTGTGACCTTGGTTCCTTGGCTTGTGCAATGGCTCCATTGTTGTCACAATAGAGCTCCAGAGCACCCATGGAACTGGGGACCACCTCAAGTTCATTCAAGAACTTCCTAATCCAACAACCCTCTTTAGCTGCTTCTGAAGCGGCTCTGTACTCTGCCTCGGTGGTTGAGTCCGCCGTTGTTTCTTGCTTGGAACTTTTCCAGCTTACAACGCCACCATTGAGGATGAACACGAATCCTGACTGTGATCTCATGTCATCATGGTCGGTCTGGAAACTAGCATCGGTGTAACCCCTTACAACAAGCTCAGATTCCCCACCATAGACAAGGAACATATTCTTAGACCTCTTTAGGTACTTCAGGATATTTTTGACGGCGGTCCAATGCGCCAAGCCTGGATTTGACTGATGTCTGCTTGTCACACTCAATGGGTATGACACATTAGGGCGAGTGCATATCATGGCGTACATGATAGAGCCAATGGCGGAAGCATATGGCACGGGTGGTTGAACCTCATTCTCAACCTCTTGCGAATTCGGTTCTAGGGGTGAGTGTTGAATCTCTTCCACAACTTCTTGTGAAATTGATTCATCTCGACTCCCACTGCCCACAATATCCACGGGTGGTTGAACATGATCATCATTGATCATTTCATTTTGTAGTGTAGATTGATCCTCTTCAAGTCTTACACTACTCCCACTACTTTCTCTTGAGAGAAACTCTTTCTCCAAGAATACACCGTGTCGAGCAACAAACACTTTGTTCTCACACTGGTGATAGAAGTAATATCCCTTAGTCTCTTTGGGATAACCTATGAAAATGCATTTGTCCGATTTGGGTTGAAGCTTGTCTGATATCATCCGTTTGACATAAGCTTCACAACCCCAAATCTTTAGAAAAGACATACTTGGAACCTTTCCAAACCATAACTCATGTGGTGTCTTTTCCATGGATTTTGATGGAACCCTGTTTAGTGTGAATACGGCGGTTTCAAGCGCATGCCCCCAAAATTAGAGTGATAGGACAGCTTGGCTCATCATTGATCTAACCATGTCCAACAAGGTTCGATTCCTTCTCTCAGAAACACCATTCCATTGTGGTGTCCCTGGAGGAGTGAGTTGTGAAACTATTCCACAATCTCTTAGATAGTCGCCAAACTCGTGACTCAAATACTCACCCCCACGATCTGATCGTAAGGCTTTAATCTTCTTGTCGAGTTGGTTCTCTACTTCATACTTAAACTCCTTGAACTTTTCAAAGGATTCAGACTTATGTCTCATCAAGTAGACATAACCATATCTACTGAGGTCATCAGTAAATGTGATGAAGTATCGATAACCTCCTCGGGCACTTGTACTCATTGGTCCACACACATCACTATGTATGAGTCCCAACAAACTATTTACCCTTTCACCTTTCTTGGTGAATGGTGCCTTGGTCATCTTTCCAAGTAAACAAGGTTCGCATGTCTCAAGTGATTCTAAATTAAATTGACCAAGAAGTCCAACTTCTTGCAATTTCTTGATGCGTCTCTCATTTATGTGACCTAGGCGACAATGCCACATGAGAGTCGTACTCTCATGACAAGTTTTGAGTCGTTTGTTATTGATGTTCAGAACTTGTTTATCCATTTCAAGCAAGTATAGACCATTCCTTATATAAGAACATCCATAAAACAAACCATCTCTATAAAAAGAACAACAATTGTCTTTGATGGTAAAACAAAAACCATCCATGTCCATACAAGAAATAGAGATAATGTTTCTCGAAATAGAAGGAACAAAATAAACATTTTTAAGTTCCATTACAAGCTCACTGGGCAAATGCAACTCGACACACCCGACGGCAACTGCTGCAACATTTGCACCATTCCCGACACGGAGCTGCACCTCACCCTTTCTTAGCATTCTTCTATCTTTTAGTGCCTACATATTCATACAAATATGAGCACATGATCCAGTATCTAATACCCAATCATTGATAGAGGTAGCTAAGTGAACTTCAATGACAAAAATACCTGAGGAAGACGGGACCTTCCCATTTTTCTTGTCCTCCAAGTACTTAGGACAATTCCTTTTCCAATGCCCCTTCATCTTACAGTAGAAGCACTCGGAATCGGAGGCAATCTTGACTTTGGGAGTGCTCATAGTCACCAATGGAACCTTTCCCTTGCCCTTGCCATTGCCCTTGCGCTTGCCTTTGCCTTTCTTGACTTTCCTACTTCCCTCACTGACCGCAAGGACATGAGAAACACCTTTCTGCATGTCAGCCTCTGCAGTCTTGAGCATCCCATGTAATTCACCCAAACTTTTCTCCATTCCATGCATGTGATAGTTCATGATGAATGAAGAATACTTTGATGGGAGAGAGTTAAGAACGATGTCCGTGGCCAACTTTTTGTCCACGGCACACTCAAGCTTCTCCAGTTGCTCTACATAACTTATCATTTTAAGTATATGAGCACTTACGGAGGTACCCTCAGCCATCTTGCATCCCAGAAAACTTTTGGTGACATTGTACCTCTCTACACGGGCCTGCTCTTGAAACATTTTCTTGAGCTGGTCCATGATGTAGTAACAAGAATTCTCCTCAAACCGCTTCTGCAGTTCGGGGTTCATTATTGATACTAAGAGGCACTGTACTTCAAGGTCGTCTTCCACGGCCTTGTTGTGTTTATCCTTAGTTTCCTGTTTAGCTTCATTATCTGGTAAATCAGGGATGGGAGTAGTCAAGACGTATTCCTTTTTCTCATGCCTAAGAACAATTCTTAGGGCACGATGCCAGTCTAGAAAATTCGATCCGTCATTTTTAAGTTTTTCTTTGTCTAACAATGATCGCAGGAAAGAGGTTTCTTTTGCCATGATCTACAATTTAAAGGTTTGAGTTTAGTTCATGACAATGTTTTATTTAAAATAAAACTCCCACTACAATATTAATTTAGTTCCATTTGTAGTAGGTTCAAGATCCATATTTTCACTAACCAGCGTCGGCATGAAACTTAAACTTAGATATTTTAGGTAAGCAACTCCTTGCTAATCACATCCGGGTGACTCTTGGTGTTTATCCATGCAACTCATGTATGAACAAACTATTCCCCAAGGCCCAAACTGTTTTGGATTATCCATGTCAAGTAAACCTCTCTCTATTTGGTTTGACATGACGGTCATGCCCTACATCTCCTAAAGATAGAAAGCGATGCCTACTGTGTAGGTCCCACCGACTAACGATCGATAGTTTGACATGGATAGAGAAGGAAGGGAATGACGCTTGATTTTGTTTGAAACTCTTTTGTTATTTATGGTGGTCATGTAAGCATACACCCATACTTATCCTATGACTCTTATATTTCATAAATACACATAAATGACATAAACACATCATGCGGCTGTGAGTTTGTATGGCCTTGTGCGAAAAACTCCTTTCTCGCATTTGTCACTTGTTGCGCCAACTCCTTGGATGTGGCCACCACATTTCACAACTATTCTATGCCTATTTATTTTCTATTAAGACTTTCTTAAAAGAAAATAAGTTACATTTAGAATTTCTAAAATTTCTAAATATAGGCATGCAAGCCTTGAATGAATTACATTGAAAGGCATCCTAACATTTGTGCCTTAATTATTAATCTAATTAATTATTATGGGGCACCTTAGGCCGCATTACAACCATTCAACAAGCATTCATTACATCCCACAAGGCATTGGAAATGACCATACAAAACTCACATTTTTGTCCCTACAAAAACAAGTTAGGCGCATGTGCAAAAATTGCACCATACATGCATAAACAATTCATGCATATGCAATTAATTAAATTAATTCCTTAAGCTTATGACCCATACAAAATTTGTTTCAAAAACAAAATTTCAACAGAGGAGAAGGTTTGATTTATCACATAATTCATGCAAATTAAAATTTACAAACTACATCTTGAACTATTCCAAATAGCACAAGCAATAGTCAACCCGTTATGCCTAATTAACAAATGTGCTTAGAAAATTAATTTTAACCTTTAAAATAATTTTCTAAATTCCAACAGAGGAATAAAAATTTCCCAAATTCTTTTAAAATGCATTTCATCAAATAAACATACATTTTAATCATTGGGATAACACACTTTTGTTAATTAGCACTTAATTACCTCAAAATTAGGATTATATCTAAATAACTCATAAAAATGCAAACTATACATGGATGCACTCCTTATGATATTTATGACAACACTATTAAAATGGATTAAATAAATCTCAAACAAAAATATGAAAATTTTTGGTCCAAGTGGAACCCGAGCCTATTAAGGCTATTTTTCATCATTTCACTTTCCTTGATCCATTTGCTATAAATTTAATTTAACCATTAAATAAATTTATTCCAGAGATTTAAACATTACAAATTAATGTTTAAACACTTTAGAAGGCTCCAAAATAATTGTGTAATAATAATCCTAAAATTAAATGCAAGATGTTCAAGAACACCGACGGTTGATCTAATCAAAAGGTCATAAGCTTCCAAGACTTAATTAAATTAATTACTCATATTAATTTCGGCCAAAAATTAGTCAAATAAAGCCTTAAGCTCTGATACCAATTGAAGAAAATATTAGTTTCATGCAAGAGCAAATTTCAAAAATTTAACTCAAAGAAACAAACATAGATCTACTTATTTGACTAACGATGAACCGTATTTAACATTTTAACTTGTTTAATCTTTATACCTCAAATCTTGGTCTCTAAACCAAGAAGTAGCGACTTGAGATGTAGAGTTGTTGCCTCCTTGTCGAGCCTTCACTTCTCCAAGTTGGCCTCGAAATGGCACCCGCTTCGAATGCACGAAGCCTCTACGAGTATCCACCCGAGATTAAACAAAACTCTTGTTTTTCCCTTGCTAGAGGTAATCAACCAAAAATCTAACTTAACCTTAGCTTCTACCTCTTCAATCAACTATTAATTTTAGTGTAGAAGTTGTGCTCAACACATGAGCAAAAATGGTGGAGACAAAATTGCAAAAACTCTTCTCTTTTTCACCTCTTCTTACAAAAACATTTTTCCATTTTTCTTACAAGAGAAGGAAGAAGAGAGAGATTAGAATGGTGGCTAGGGTTTGGAAAAAAGTGGGGTATTTATAATGTTAATTTAGGGTATGTTTTAATCATCTCAACCACAATGGATGGCTAGATTTAAACATGACAAAAGTAACTTTTACTTTTAACATCCAATGGAGCTCTCCATTAGATGTACCTTTATCCCACTTTATTCCAAACCCACTTCATCAAATGGACTTCTCCATTTAATGTTAAATTGGGCTTGGGCCAATTTATATTTATGCCATTTTCGTTTTTGCCACTTATGCCAACTTTTGGCCCACCCGACAATTGTTACGGTTAATTGTATTTGCTCAATTTTGTTGAGAAATAAATTTGTATACCATGTCCAACATGTAATAAATTTATTCTAAGATCAAGTTAGTCATCTCCATGACATTTTTATTTGTTTCGTTTTCTCTCTTGGGTGTGACCTCGTAGGATCTATATCGTGTTGACAATAGAATCAAAACTTCTTTTAATTCTATAAATTATAAGCGGCACCTAGCAATATGCATTATAATTACTCAACAGATAAAGATGATATGAACCAATCAACATCACGATCCTAAAGCAATATTTAATTGCTTGTGTCAATTCACGTGTCACATGATATCGGGAATAAATCCAAGGCAGGAGAGTGTCATCCTTGCAAATTTATTCTTTTCTTGATTCCAAGTAATTCAGTAAATAATGATCAAACTAATTGATCATAATTGCATGCATACTTTATTACTCCATCAAGGGGCCCGAAGATATCATCACTCACATATGAAATATGAGGGACACTGGTATTCTTGATAAATATCTTTTCCTCCGCACAAGACACACATATTGAGATATTATCTGTATAGCTGCCAGTTACGGTCAGCGTTGGACAACACCTACAGATACATGTATCTCATGTAGGAAAAATAATCATCTCACACCAAAGAATTCAAGACACAAATGAAACATTAATGACATTAACACAATCCATGTTATGTTTCATTCTTGGGTCATGTCCAATCCCCTGATCTCCATCAGGTATTTATGTGATTAAATTGGTAACTCCTTACCATATGATCCGTAGAACATTATCATAATTTAATCCACATACTAATCTCGTACCGGTAAATAGTGTTCCTTCTTAATTACCAAGATTAGGGATATTTAGAGTATTCGTTATATTATTATTATAGAGTTCTACATTTCAAGTCCTCAACTCAAAAAATCCATAATGTAATTAAATACTCAAGGAACAAAATGATTCTTTCATTTCATGAACAAAACATAGAATACATCCATAAATGGTTGGCTTCTAGATCATAACACTAACACTGCCTAGCCCTAAGAAATGAAACTTAGCCGCGAAACGACATTGTTACAAGCACTCCTCTCTTCTCACTTTAATCAAATCTAACCCTAATTACAAAGATAAGTTATTCTTCTGCCCAGGAGCCTTATATAGAAGTGGAGGGACGTCTAGAGGTTGAGTAGGGGCTAAGAAACTGATCTGGATACAGCTGTCGGCAGTTATTTCCCAAGGGACGTCTTCAGTTACGGTCCGTATCCGGTGATACGGTCCGTATTAGGACCTTCTGGCTGAGGGTTTTAGTGCTTCTCACGCTATCTCCTGGTATGTGCTAGGCTTGGTCCGTATTAGGCAATACGGACCGTAACAGAGACTTCGTCGATAAGCGTCACTGATCCGATTGACCCGATTCTAGCTTCATTTGGTGTAAAATAGTCTCAAAACCTGTTTTCTGCAATAAAACATAAAGAAGGGTGACAGTAGCTTTTTTCTCTACTAAATTAAACATAAGTGTGAGAAAATATGCAAAACCTAAGCCAAAATCCTTCGTAAATCATCATTATTTTGACTCTGATCAGCTACTAAGGAATAAATTCTTAGAGAAAGATAAAATTAACTTCTTGGTATTGGTACAATGTATTTTAGTATGCAGTTGTGATTCCAATACTGAGGACCTGGTTAGGCACTATTTATACACGATTATATGAATAACTCTTGATTAGAATCGTAGCTTTTGTCATTAAAATGACATGTCATAATTTATTTAAGGAAATTTTTCATTTTTTTTTCTCAGGAGAAATTTCAGGTGGTGATGACTGACGGGTACCAGGATGTACCAAGAAACAATAAAAATGTTTTTTTTTAAAAGGATGTGGCGAACCAACTCATCTCTGTTGCCATTGAAGCAAGTGGCCACAATTTCCAATTTCACTCTTGAGATTTCTACAACAAAAATCTATGTCCTTCTATAGGCCTCCAAATATTATTTATGTAATTATATAAACTATTTGCAGATTGGTCTTCAACTATCTCTCTCTTTTAATTTTTTTTCTCTATTATAATTTTCTTCAACTATTTGCAGATTGGGCTTCAGCCATTGCTCAAAAAGCCAACAATGATCAAGACTGGTACCGATCAAAATTACAATAATTCCATTGAACCAACCACCGAACATTTCGCATTACATAACACAAGAAAGGGGTCTAATCTCTTACTGAATATATTATGTTCTATTGTTCTTTGTAAATAAGAACCCTGGAATATCATGGGATATAAAACCCCTTGTGTATGTACTTAACGGTATTTAATCTAAACAACCATTGCCGAAGTAGAGCGAGGCACCCCTCTAGTATAGTTTCTATACTTGTATTGTTTATGATGTCTTCAACTGATAATAGCAGATCCGCTCTTTTTGAGATGGGAAAAATATATGAGTAATTGTAGCTGTCTATGGCCCAAGAGAGGTTTGAATTACATCTATTTAATTTGTTAATTGTTTTTCCCCATGCACTTCATATTTTCTTATTGTACATTTTATATTGGATTGAATTACCATTTGTTAATGTTTATCTATTCAGGATTTGACGAGAAAGGAAGAAACTCCTGCTTTGAGCAAAAACAAAGAAAATTGAAGGTCCATTTATGATTGATATTGCATTAGTAAAGCTTTTGGTTCCATGTCTTTCCTCAGGTATATAGTTTGATGAGTCTTTTGTTTAATTATCTCTTTCCGCTGTTATGTTGAGGAGAAACAACAAAAGCTGTAGGATGCAAAATTCTCCTTTTTTATTTTTATTTTTCCTATCAACTGTGCATGCAGCATTTCCTAAACAACAAAATGGATGCATTCAAGTATTCCTTGATGGTGGATTGAACCAACGAAGAATGGGGGTATGATTATCTTTCTCGCTCAGATTTATTTGTCTCAATTTCATTACCCGTAAGTCGTAACTAATTGGTATTCATGTTCAAAGGAACAAAATTTCAGTTCACTCCATCTTCAGGAGGAAATATTGAAATTTTTGTTATTTTATTCCTTACAGATATGTGATGCTATTGTCGTAGCCAAAATTCTGAATGCAACTCTCCTGGTAACATACCTCGATGTAAACTCTGTTTGGCAAGATTCAAGAACACATTAGCAAATCTATTAGATTTTCTAACTAAACAAATTTTACCAATAAATAAAAGAGCTACAAGCATGTAATTGTCTTAAACTCACTACTTGGTGATGAAAGAAACCCCTCCAGATCGATCCCGGAATCCTATTGAAAATTGGAAAATCTAGTATAGGCAGCCAACCTCCTAAAAAGAGTAGTGGTAGTACTGCACCACAAATACTGGTAATAGTGTGGCGTGCATAAAGCAAGAAACTGATTAATTGCATGATAGGACAAATCTATTAGATTTTCTAACTAAACAAATTTTACCAATAAATAAAAGAGCTACAAGCATGTAATTGTCTTAAACTCACTACTTGGGTGATGAAAGAAACCCCTCCAGATCGATCTCGGGATCCTATTGAAAATTGGAAAATCTAGTATAGGCAACCAACCTCCTAAAAGAGCAGTGGTAGTACTGCACCATAAATACTGGTAATAGTGTGGTGTGCATAAAGCAAGAAGCTGATTAATTGCATGATAGGACAAATCAGTTGCCCTTTATGGAGGTGTTCGGCAGCCCTCCTTAAGGAAGTGAGGATTAAAAGTTTAATCCTTGCTAAGGAGCTCTTGTTCGGTAAAGTGGTAAGATTAAGAATGAAGACTTAACAAGAGTAAAATATATGTTGTAGTATGTAATGACCTAAATACCCTCTCACATATTTTTGTCATCTAGAGTTACAAATAATTTTTATCCTCTACAACAGATTACAAATAATTTAGTATAAATAATTAAAGTTATGAGTAATACCCAATTCCATTTGATTCAAAGTATGGTACCGACTGGTACAAGTATACAATAGACTTCTTTGTCAATTTTCATTGAATATTACACATTACACCCAATTGATAGTAGCAAATCATTTTCCATAAAAACATATTAATAGCAGCGACAGTAATAAAACTAAATATAGTGATAGCAGCAAATTTTACAAATTAGACCTTGTAAACGTTAATAATTGCACACATCATTTTTCATACAAATAGGTTAAATATATAGTGATCCAAGTTTGATCTTACTATACCAAAATCACGACATAAATTGTTATAAATTATGTCATACAAACAAAAGTCGGAATATCATAATCCGAATACCAACCTACTTGACAAAAGTATGACATAACCCAATTCTAACAACGATATTTAGACTAGTTAGGAGTTGAGGAGTTGAGGGGTAGCTGACCAGATCGAAACAATCCAATGGCGCGATCGATAAACATCATTAAGCGTTCATGATTATTATATTTCATAAAACACCCTCTTACCCAAGAGTTTCCCAAAATCATCTCCATATCAATATGAATTGCTGCTAGTAATGCCAAGGACTGCAGCTTGTTAAGAACTTGATCATGTACACGATTTGCTTGACCCAACTGAGCAATCAGCTCGGTTCGTTGTAGCTGCTGGCGGAGGAATGTTTCAGCAAATTCATCCATACGGTTAACACTTTTTTTCGATTTGGTACGACGTGAGGACTGATCAGCCGAGTTGCTAACTCTTTTGCGATTCAGCGAAGAAGGTACATGAGTTGGCTCAGAATTTGGCACATTTGTAGTCAGATTGACCGACTCCTGAATTAGATCAATACCATCTGTTGTCACCTCAATTAAGGATTGCTGAAATCATCAAGTTCTTGTTGGGCCGTGGCATTGTCATCATCAGAGCTAGAAACTTCACCGAATGTGCGGGGAATTGAACAATTTGGAGCAGTGGTTATATTTGATGAACCTGAGGCTATACTCTTCCCATAAAGAGTTCCACTCGATTGTACCATAGGAAAGTCTTGTTAACATACTTCTTCTTAGATTAGGGTCCTTCTGCAAAATAAATACAATTATCTGTTAGCTTTAAAAATAGTAATTTTAATACTTAAAATTTTAATAAAATTGTGACACTCTCTAATACCTCCTTGAGATCTGTCCAAGCATCTTCAGGAACATCCGGTATGTGTGCATCTTCATTCCAACTACATCCACTACGATTCGCCATGTATCGAAAAAAACTGAAGTCACATTTTAGGTTCTTCCAGCGCTGCTTCAAACTCGGTAAAGCACGCTTCTTTGTGCTTTTCTTAGTGAACTCACAATAAATGTAACTCCATTCTTGGTCATTGTACCCACCATCACCATTTGGATCTTGCCTTCTGCTTTGAACCTCGTCTAATAAATCCAAGAGCATGTTGGTTTCTCGATCAGACCAGTTTGCATCTCTCTCTCGACGGGCAATGTTTGCATCATTTCGGTTAGCTCAACTCTTACTTTTCTTGCCTCTAATTGCACAAGTTTGTTCCACTACATGATCCATACTACATTTGCAACAAAAAATAGGTGAAAGAGAAATAGTGAATTCACAACTATGCAACAAATAACCAATGAATTCTCAACAGAAAATTCAAGCAAAAATTGAAACAAATGATAACATGCCAATATGTGATATAAGGATAAGGGTAGCCGAGAAGAACTTCAAGGGACCTGTAATAGTGGCTCTAGAATAAGAAATAAACCCAAGTCATAATTGATAATAACAATATGCAGAAGTCTTTTTTCAAAAAGAAACTCAAAATGCCTCTTGTATGTTACAGCACCAAAGGCATGCACAAAAAATTCTTATAATACTCTAAGATATCATATACCTGCTGGCATTGCAGGTGAGTTTCTCTAACAGAGTATAATGCATCTTTGATGTGTCAAAACCAAAACGTCATTAGACGAGCAAGCTCAGAGTAAAACCAAAAGGTAAGAAAGTAATTTCAATTTTAAAGTTGATAATGAACCATTTTCTCTTTACTTCTCTAAAAAAAAAAGTTTGTTTTTCCTACATAGAACTCTCGAAGGAGCTCAGCCACATATAAACAGTAAAATCAACACAGAGGAATTGATTCATTTTTTCGGTGAAGGTCGATTGTGTTGGGATTTCACGTGTATGCCTATGTGATGAGAATTTAAAATTTTTCTATCACCACTTGGCTCAATACACAAAACATCTTATTTTTACGACAAAAGCGAACAAGATTTTCTTCAACAAACTAATGTGTACTAAATTAAGATAAATTATCTCATCTAATTTATTGCAAGAGAAAATAATGGAAACATTTACCTAAAGAGATTGTCAAATCTCTTGATGGAGAGAAGCTGGTTTCCCTTCTAGATCTCATGTTCTTCTCGAAAGCGCCTCTTGGTTCACCTTGAACCTAAACAACGAACTTGCACACATCTTAGATAGATGGATGTGAAGTTCAAGGCTTAGATCCAACCACCTAATGATCTTCAAATCAACAAGCTATTTGATTTCTTGGTGGCTAAACCTAACAAGAAGAGATGAGAGAAAAAGGTGTAATCTTCGGCCAAGTATTGAAGCACCTTCTTAGTATTTTGGCCTTGAGAAAAAAGGGGCTGCTCAAGAGGAATTTCAGTCAAGGAAGAGGAGCAGAATTTTTCTCATGTATTTCCTTAATTACACCCCTTAAAATAGGCAAGGGGTTAGGGCTACTATTTGTGTAAAGTTTAAACTATTTACACAAATGTCACTAGCCTTATTTATCTATTTTATCATCTCTAATCTCATTTTTGTGATTGATTTAATAAATTAATTTATGAACAAATAATATTAATCATATTATTCTATTATGCAATATTCTTATTATTCTTATAATGCATTCAAACATTATACCAAATAATATTTGCATAACTTCACAAATTTATTTATGATCTAAGCATGTCATATTATGACATTTTATTTTAGTATTTCATCTCATGTATTTTATCTAATACATCATTATGAAATATAAAATACTTGTTGTTTCTCTTCAGTTGGTGCTACCGTACAGAGGATCTATGTCATCTTGGCAATAATATAAAACTTTATATTATTGCCTATAAAAGGTTCTATCATTACATTATAGTTATCTAAACGACATAGTAATCATTTACTCAATCCACTAATTTCGTGTCTATCATTGTCACATGATATTATGAATAATATGCAAAATAGGATCGTGTCATTCTTGCATTATGTTCGTTTTCTTGGTCTCTCAAGTGAATTATAATTATAACTACATCAGTTATATTGCATGCGATATAATTTCACTTTACCAAGGGCCCAGTAATATCATAACTCAAATTGAGAGACAATGATAATATTAATATATAAATTTCTCCCGCACGAGTTGTACACAACGAACTATTATTTTATTCATATCATAAGATAGTATTTAAATAGCAATCACATTATATATTTCTCATGTAAAAAACCTATACATCTCATATCTAAGATTCCAAAGACACAATGGAAACATTAATGACACAAGCACAATCCATATAATGTTCCATTCATTTTGGTCATGTTCAATATATAAAATACACATTTATATATTCATGTTATTAAATGATAATGCTTTATCAACATTTATAGAACTTCAATGTACTTTAATCGACATGACAATCTTCCTCGGTAATTAATGTTCCTCCTAAATTACCACGATTGTGAACATATTTAGTGATTAAATGTTTCTCATCTTTGGAGTTCTATGGCTCAAGACTAAGAGCATCTTCTTGAACACTTCCAAAGATATAACATATAAATCTCAAGGAACATGAATAATAACATTCGTAATAAAATCATGAACAACATATAAATTATTATTAAAAATATAACTTTCAAAACACACATCCTTCAGATTGCTTCAAATTTCTCCAAATTTCGGTAAGCTCAAAAAAGTAAGCTCAGTCATATATAAACAGTAATCGAGAACAGCTGGCCTTACCTGAAACTGATCCAAATTTCGGTGAAGATGGATTGGCTATAAAGGAGCGGCTAGAGGTTTGTGTGCCTCTGCGTTCCCAACTTCGTCAACAAATCGGCTGTTCAAATCACTCGAGCAAGCACGGAGTAAAGAAGAGGTGAAGCCTAGGGCTGGTTGACAAAATTAGATGGATAATTTTGTAGCCAAAGAACAACGAGAAATAAAGGGAAAGGAGAGACCAATTCAAGAGGAGGAAGCCAAAGAGAAGTACCATGTGACAGCTTAAGAAGAGATTTTACAGGACTTGAGAAGAGATAATACAAGAAGGGTGTTTATGGAAAGAGCATTTTGGTGCGAATCTCGTAGTGCTGTCGGATTAAAGTACCAGCCATGAGATCGTCACTAAACTTCACCGGAGACGATGGTTTTTCTTCTTTCCCGCATCTAGGGAATCGTTCCCTCAGGAGAGAAGAAAGGCAATAGAAAAATGAAAAAAAAAAAAGAGAAGGGTCCTTAAGGAGGTCAGCTTTTGAGGGTAATATTGTCCGAAAATTCTGTATTTTTGCTTCTAAGGAGGCGACATTCTTAAGGAGATGGGAAGACCTACTTAGTTAAGGAAGTCACTAATCTCCACTAAGACAGACTTGTTCGGTGGACTTAAGAGCATAAGGAGCTTTAAGGATGCTTAAGTCGTGCTACCGAACAGGTACTATATACTTTGAACTTCCTTCTATTTATGTCTCACATTGGATCATACAAGTGGGAACTTGAGAAGGGTCTTTGTGGTCCTTGATGAAAAGTAGATCATACGTGCTGATGCACTTTTGGGGCATAAAATTTTGCTTTAGATGTTTAAAGTAGATCATAAGTGCTGATTCACTTGATGAAAATTAGATCATAAGTGCCGGATTGGCCCGATTTTACGGTCCGGATCAAAACTCAAAAATTAGTTTACTTTAGGAGATACGGTACGATAACTGAAGCGCATCTGCGCATATTAGCTCCTGCGAGAATGTTAGAATTCTCCGGAAACCCCTCCATATAGCAAGAAACGTGGAGAATTCTATCAAACCCCAAATGACATTTCGGTACCTACTAGTTTTGCAGCTTTTCAGCTGAAACGTGTGTAGTCGTTGGTGTAACACCGACGGACCAAGATGTCATTTCGGTCCAGCCTTTTTTTATCCGGGACCGAAATGACATTTTGGTCCGGACTTTTTTTCTTTTTTACTACGTTAAGGCTGTCGAATTTGAGAAAAAAAAAAATCGGAACCGAAATGCCATTTCGGTCCGGTCCCCTTTATGAATTTTCCAGTGGCGGCTGATCTAAAAAATGATTCGGTCCCCTTTATGTTTTTTTCATAAAAACACTAGAATGATGTTGATTAAAAAATGATCATATTAATCACTATGTAGGATATGTTATTCGATCGAAATCGAATTAGCACAAGTTATAAGCTGCCAATCGGGGAGCCTTTTTAGGCGCTTGGGCTGAAGCCGAGTATAGGCCCACATGAGCCCGGATAGTCCAATAGGCGGGTACGCCGAGACAGGCGAAGTAGACCAGCGACAAAGGGTTTATTCAATAAAACTCGGGGCCTTTGCTTCCGAACCATCGCCAGAAACCTAAATCGAACAAGAGAAAATGCAAACCCTAACCGCAGCTCGATCGCGATCCCTTCTCCTCCCAGCCTCTTCTCCACTCTCGTGGCCTCGCCTCCACCTTTTCTTTCGCTTTCGTTTTTCCTCCTCCTCCTCATCATCATCTCGCCGTACGGAATCCTTACCACAGAATTGTTGCGATGAAGGGAGCAATGTTTCGGTGTGGTGGGACTACGAGAACTGTCCCATCCCAGCTGGCGTGAACGCGTACCAGATTTCGAACAGGATCTTTTCAGCCCTACAGTCCAGTGGCATCCGAGGGCCCGTGTCAATCAATGCATTCGGTGACATAGGACACAAGATGCCGTACGCCACTCAGGATGCTCTAACCTCCACCGGAATTAGCCTCATCCATTTCCCGCATAGTGAGTAAAGTATTATTGCATGTTAATTATTTGTTAAACCCTGGCCCATATGGATGCCCGTGTCTATTAAGCCAATTTTTATTCTGATATGTCTAATTAAATTCTCCCGACTTGCTTTTTAATCCTGATTGCTCCGTCTTTTTGAGGTTGCGTATTAAAATGTCAATGAAACTTTTCCTTTTTGAAACTTCCCTTATGGTGAAAGTAATGTATATTTGGTTTTAGTGCACCTCCTAACCCTATCTAAAATTATCATCATTTAGAAATTTCTCGAGTCAGGTGCAAAGACGATGTTATTTTTGGCTGCAACACTAATTTTGTTGTTAGCTAAGTAGGTTGCAGTGAATAGTAACCAGATGAATTGTTAAAAATGTAGTTTAATAAGATGAGCTTTCACCACATTGAATTGCCATCAAAGTCATGTTGCCTTGGTGGTATAATGGATTTTCAATGATTTTTTCTTACTCATCAAGCTTTTAGGAAATTTTAATTGGTGTTGTGCCTAATAGCTTTTTGAGTTAAATTCCGCGACTCTTTTACGGACCTTGTATTTTCAAATTCACAATTGACTATTGACCCAAACAAAAAAAATTGCATATGGCTAATCTCAATGTGACAGGTGAACTGTACAGTGCAAACATGTTGCTCAGGGACAACTTGATAAGTTGGACTGCGCATAATCCGCCACCAGCCCATTTCTTACTCATCTCTGGTAATAGTGATTTTGCGACCATCCTTCACCGCCTCAGGAGGGATAACTATAATGTTCTTCTCTCTTGCAGCCCTATACGGGTCAAAGCCTCCCTATATTATGCGGCCACGTTAATGTGGCCATGGATACCGCTTGCCAAGGGGGAGGATTTCACCCCGCAGCAATTCAATCATCCTCCTGTTGGGATGTATGGGTCATGGTATGGACATCGCAAGCGACTCGATGACCCCTTTGAGAGAGGTACAGTAAAAGCAGCATCCCCCCTATTGCTATTTCACACACAAAGTTACACATATAAGCACTTTAAAATAAGGAACCAAATGTAATTTACTAATACGCTATTAAGCAAAACTGGTTAGTAGCATAAAAAAGGCTGGCAGTGGTGCTCAGAACTTAATTAGGATTAATAAAGGAGACCATACAAGTCTGTTTTTATTTCTGATAATTATGGGACCAATCACTTACCAGATTGCCCCAAATTGCATTGTTGAATTGCATGGTACTTGTCAGGGCCTTTGTATCAGAAGTGAACAGTATATGTCGCGTCCTTCACTCAACCTTTGTAGCGAGCTCAAGAAAAAGAAAATTTGCATGGATAGCTTTAGGAAGTACTCCAATCTCATCAACTCGATGCCTTCTGCTGCTTTGTTTTCATTGGGGAGGACGCTGAAACTATGCCACAAGTCACATGAAGCTAACCTTTTTTATTTAACCTTGCAAAGTTTTTTTTAAAACATGAAAGAGCATTATAAATATTACGATATATGTGGGACTAATGATTTTCTGTCTTGTGATATATTTATATGCTTTGACCAAATATGTCAAGATGTGTTAATCCATATTTCCGTTACTGTTTTGTTTTAAGATGTGTTAATCCATAATTAGCGAAAGATTTCAAAGAGAGGATGTTTTGAAACTTGAGATAAGAAAAAAGTTTTGAGTTTATTTGAGATTCAAAACATCTTCTCTTTGAAATCTTTCAAATTATGTGGTTATCATTGGATTGATACCTGATTTACTAGAAAGAATAGGTTGTGTGATCTATC
Organism: Carex myosuroides; assembly: GCA_028015225.1. Lineage (NCBI taxonomy): Eukaryota > Viridiplantae > Streptophyta > Magnoliopsida > Poales > Cyperaceae > Carex > Carex myosuroides. Next base: position 3,542,103 of record CM051474.1, on the reverse strand, counting down.
ATTTTGTATTTTGTTTTTATAAATTTAAAAATGAAAAAGTGTATCAAATTGACTCCAATACCCAAATTAATGAGCGGGTATTTAATGAGCAATAGTAGGTGTTCTTCAAGGGTACCCAAATTAAGTTGGAGTCCATGCGCACATATTGGTCAACTAGATCAAAAGCTGTACACAACTATTTTATTTTTACATGACATGCCACTCTGGATTTTCCTTTTCTCCTTTTGATTTTTTGAGGAAAGGAATAATATTTGTTTTTTTTTCATAAAAACATTAGAATGATGTTGATTACAAAATGATCATATTAATCACTATATATGATATGTTATTCGATCGAAATCGAATTAGCACAAGTTATACGTTGCCAATCGGGGAGTCTTGACTTTTTGTCACACCGATAAGTGGATTTTAATTATTTGCACATCTCCATTCCATTATTAAGCACGTTGATGTCCTGATCCGCCAACGGCTACGATTGAAAGATAAAATTTCGGATTTAATATCAGCCCTCCAATCACATAATCTGTCATCTTTTGATTAAATGTATCTCTTTTATGTGTAGAAGTCTCAAATTAGTTAGAGATGTACTCGCCACACATATTGTCACAAGTAATGCCAAGAATTGAGAAAATGGAATTAGCATTAAATTTTTGTTACCATATCTCTCTCCAGATTTGATTGGCGCATACAAAGATTAATTTCCGATTTTTATAGCATATCTCATTTCCGAATTGCCTCCCTCTTATTCATTTTTGGAAGAGAACAAAAAAGACATATTATTGTTTATTCCCTAGCAGCTTTTCACATTTAATTTAATTGAATTACAACACAAAAATTGTGTATGCACTGACATGCAAAGAATGTTGTTGTATTAAAACAGTCATTTGTTATTGTTTTTTTTTTATTATTTATTATTTGCATCTCTATTCAATCTTAATGTTAAATCTTATAATATATGTTCCGTTGCAACGCACGGGTACGATACTAGTTGAAATAATATTTTTGCAATCGCCACGGTTGATCAATCTCTTATTTAATTACCTGAGATGACTTATTGACATATACGCGAGAAGAATTAGGTGGCATGACTAGGTCCAAGCCGGCTCGATTTAATTTTTTATTTTAGCACCTGAACCGGCTCAGTTTAAAACCGCAATTAAGGCAGAAATAACCTACATACTCCGGATCCGCCTGTAGTTCAGTATAAACTAGACATCCATGTAGCGAGTCATGAAATAATAAACCTCTAGTTCGCTACACAGAAAAGATTTCTTAATCTGACACGTTTGATCTGAATACAAAAAACACAACGGTTTCCTCCAGGCGCATTGTACTGTGTGAGTGAGACTATGTCAGAAGACGCGCTACCTTGGCTCATCCATCCGACTTTACTATGCGAACGAGATCTCAGCCTTCAACTTTTGAGAAGGAATCAAGACCGTTCAGTCTGATTGATTGTCCAAGAATGAGATGCCCTCAAGGCGTTAGGCATCACCTCGTATGTCTTGTATGCGGACGCACGTATAGTTCAAACAATTTCTTCACCAGCCACGACATCAGTCGCTTGAGAAATTGTCTTTGCTTACGTTGCTGTTGATTCCTTCCCTCTTTGGTGGTTACCGTAAGTTCTTTTGGTTTTGGAGCTCCACGTGTCCTACTCTTTCCCAATTTCCCTTTTCTGAGGAAATCTCGTTAACCATAGCCATAAGTCCATAACCATAAGTCAGATCTATTTTATTATTATTTTTTTTAATTTTACTTCACAAGTCAAGCATTTATAGTGTAATTTTTTTTGTTACTGAGTTCATACTATATAAGACAAGAGCTTTAAAATATATAAAAACAATAAGTATGTAAAATGAATTTAATTTGAACTTCCTGAACTTACACAAAAAAGAAAATTTAAAATTTACAAAGTAAATATTAAGCTCGTGAAATAAATATAAATCAATTCAAATTTATCATTTGAAACTGAGCTAATAATTTTTAAGTTGAGAAACCTTGTAAATGACTTAACCTTGTACTACGAGTAATAAATATTTTGCACGGTGCAGTGCAAAATTACGAAGTTTGAAAACGATGTTGAGGTATTATATCAGTAAACTTTTTTTTTCTCTCCAGACTAAGTTCATAAGAAATCCCTGATTAATGCAAATTTTCTGCAAAATGTTGAGTGAAAATACAAAATAGTGACCAAGCGAGTGACAGACATTAGATATGAACCGAACGTCTATTACGAAGATCGTCATTCATGAACCATTATCTCTCCAACTGAAATGAACAATTTTTCAGATTTCTAACTGCACTCCAAAATTAGAGTGATAACACTTTTTTAAGAGCATTTGCGTTTGGGATTTTGGAATTCTTTTTTGTTTTAAAAAACACACTTCGCACTTCTTATTCTATTTTTTGAGATTTAACGTAATTTATGATTTAAAAAGATTTCTTTTTAAAGAAATCACTTTCTAACTTTTTCTACTAGCTCTCATTCTCTCTTCCGCACCGTAATAATTGTTGGCATGACTACTAAAAGAAATTAAAAGTTAATTGCATCAAGTGTTGATACGTCCTATCTCGGGAGATGAGGCTGTATGGAAATTTGGGCTGAGCTGGATTCGTCCTACCAAGGAATGGCAGGCCGAGGTGTAGATCGAGTTAGGAACTCGGGGTGGTTTACGAGAGATTCGGACTCTGTATGATCTCTCTCTTAGTTTAAAGTTGCGTCCCCCGTTTCATGGGAATCACTGTCTTATATAGTCCAGCCATAACTGCCATCTCGGGCGTTTATGGAGAACGTGGGCAGTTATGTCAGCCGTTACTGGGACGTGGGCATTAAGCTAGCCGTTACTGGGACATCGGCATTAAGCTAGCCATTTCCTTGGCTATCCCGTATGTCGGTTGGCATGGACCTATTTTAGGGCTCTGGTTTGGGGCCGGCATATTGGGCCCCGGCTTAACGAGCTCTTGGGCTTTTTCATATGACGTCGGGTTGGCCTTGTAAATGTCCGAATCTCAGTCTTTCATGGCCCAGTTTGGAACAAGTAAAAGGGCCTGTGGAACATGGCCCTATCATTAGCCCCCGAAGTCGGAATGCATCAGCGAGATGCTTTCGACTTGAGGGTGGATAACTCATAAAACACACTTTATTAAATGTTACCTATGTGTTAGTGATGTATCATCTTGGGGTTGAGACATGTCGGGCATCTACCCCGGATACGTATCCCGAAGTTAATGTGTTATCATACTGAGTAACCTGAGACAACTAAGCGTACTTAGTGTCGAGGATTTTTTTTTTTTTTTTGAAAGAAGGTGGGATGGATCCCGAGTTAGTCAATAACAAGAAGTTTAAAGCAGAAGTAATAATTGATCGTTGATATCTCGAAATCATACAAAACCTAGATAAAATATAAAATCGAAATCATACAAAGCCTAATTACACATGACATGTTTGTTATGCAGTGCCTGGTAGGATATTTCCACTTCGTGTTGTCACGCCTTCCATGCACTGCGGTACCCATGCTCAGCAAAGAGACGAGTGTGATGTCATTTCTGGACGATATTTAAAACATCTCGTTATCGGTGTGCTCAAAAAGATTATCGTCGTTGAGCTCATGTTGGGTAGCGGTGTACAAACTCGGGCCTCCAGCATTGCGGGATAAACACCCCGGGCACTTCCAAAACCGACGGTGAGGGTCCGAACGGCCTTCGATGTCATAGTGGTTGAAGCAACTCCATTCGTAGCACATCCGGCATTTCACCATCTCGTGCTTGGCCCATTGATCGTTGCATATGACACACCAACGCAACTTGGGCTCGAGGTCGAACTTGTAAATGTCGTTCTCGTCCTCTTTGGTGAATGGGGGTGCCTTAGCGAGGGTGAGGTCGATAAGGTCACCAATTTGGAAGTCCTCATTGTCGAGCATCCAGTCCAAATATTCCTCCGGAAAATGCTGGAGAAGAGTCCATCTCTCGGGCCGAGATAGGTCCCGTCTCGGGTTTCGAGAGCGACGTGGATTAGGGGAGGTTGGTTGCGACGACGTCTTGGGGGTTGGTCAGTGCTACTCTGACCGTGGTCGAGAGGTGTTTTGTTTTTAGAAACCACTCTCTTGAAAGGCATCTCGGAAGGATAGAGAATGGTAAAAGGCGCAGAGTAAAAATGTGCCTTTTACCGTATGGTGACTCTGGTATTTATAATCGTTAGGGAGAGATATTGCCATAAATAACGTGGGCCATATTGCCTAAATAGGTAGCCGCCAGCTACTAGCCATAAATGTCATTGGGCGTTGTGTAAGTTGTACGAGATGACAGACTTTCGGCGTTTTCGAGGTGGCCAAATTGACTCATTTTAGACGATATTAAGTAATGAAACGCTTATGCAAAACATATATTAATCAAAACAACACGAGATGAAAACCTCGGCTGATTGTTACAACATAAGCATATATGTAAAGTTGAAAAGTTGACATCTAATTAAAAACAAAAGGCGGGCTATTCCCGCGATATTCTATATATAGCTAAGGCTATTCATGGCGGGAGCACTTAGCCCGGCGTTCTTGATCCAGGCACTTCCTACAGGTGAAGGATGTGAAGCGGGGATCACCATGGTTCCGAGGTGATCTGCGGGCGAGACACCCGGGATGAAAAGCTTCTTCACATCCGTCACAATGGAACATGTGCCGATAGTTCCCTCGGGTTCTGCAAACAGCACATTTATCCCAGGCTAACGGGTCGTCCTCTTCTTCCCCAAGGTTAATTGGGGGTGGCTCGATGTTGATCTCGTGGTTCCGATGTTGGGGAGATGGGTGTAGCGACGGGGTGTCTTCATTCTCCTTCTTAACCCCGTCCTTCATCATTTTGTTAGCTGCCATCTTGTTATAGCCCGAGTCGGAAGGGATAGTTGCGATCGCTGGATGTTCCGTTAAAGGAAGACGGAGGGAGTATATATAGCATGTCGGCATTAATTACTCGACGCCTCGTCTTCCGTTAACCGTCGTCAGCCATCAAATCAGCCGTCAAATCAATCAGAAGTACGGGGTTATGGCGCAATCCCCGCATGATACCTGGCATGCGTCAGCTCGGTTCGAGCCCGATGCGCAGAAATCGAGGCGTCACCATGATGAAGGGTGGCAACGCGTCGTTTCGTGGCTTCCTTTCGAAATTCGTGCGAGCATTGAGCGGGAAAATGGAGACCCTTATATATACCCCGCCCCGACCCAGCCTTTCATTATCGTTTATCTTAAGCAAGTCAATCTCGGAGCCAAAGAGCGAAAGTAATCTCGGTGTTAGCAGAGAGAGTTCAGAGCTTTCAGATAACTTCGGAAAAGACGTCGGATGAAGATCGAGTTACGAGGAACTTCAATATAAGGTAATTCTTTATCACCTTAGTAGTCGACCATACATTGACTAATCTTATCTGTGACTGTATATGAGCATTGTCGAGGTCGGTTTGTAATGTAATTGACCACTTTAAATATGGTAAGGTTACCAACCTTTAGGATTATTGACCTACTCTCGGCAATCGCGCAGTAATTGATAAGTCGGTAAATGTAATACCTTAGAAATAAAGAATAGCGGTTACCTAAGCCAATCATGTTTCTTCGTAAATTTAGAAATGGCCGAGGAACAAGGAGGATCTCGGGATTCATCGCCCGCTGCTTCGGGGGAGTTCCCCCCACTATCTCATCAATCCTTCCGCCCAGATAGGGGCAAAAATTTGCGCGGTATGACCCCTCCTCATCCCGATATCTTACCGGAAGACGTTGAGGAAGAGCAATACAGCGAAGGGAATGAAGGGGATGGAGAAAGTCCATCTCGGGGAGAACTTGTTGTAACCTCAGCAGGAACATCTCAGGGGCCTGCGAAGTCCAGAAAGAAAAAAGCTCGTGAAGATGCCGTTCCCCGTGATGGTCATGGGGATGATTTGGTTTTTCAAGTATCCGCCAGTATCTCTCCTAAACTAGTTGTCCGATGTAAGGCTTATGCTGATGCCTTTTACGAGGAACTCGTGGATGAAGCTGATAGGGAAGAATATCCGCGACATGCACTGCAGTTGAGAGTCCCAGGCCCGAATGACCGAGCGCATGACTCGAATTTTGGGATGTGCTTATATTGGAAAATGCCAAAATGCGGTTTCAAAGTAAGAGTTTCTAAGTTCGTTTGCGAGATATTACGACATCTCGACGTGGCTCCTGCACAGTTAACCGCACCCGCGTGGTGTTACATCATGAGCTTCAAGTATTTGTTTGATTTCATGCCTGAGTTAGAGCCAGATTTCCCTAGTGTAGGCTTGTTCTTTCATTATTTCGCTCCCTTGTATAATAATGAGAGCCATCTCGCAATTCGGAAGCGTGGTAAAGTCGCGCTGTTTGACAAATTGTCAAAGGTGGATGATTGGAATCATGGGTGGGTATATCTCGAGAATCCCACCCAATTGCAGTGCTTCCGTGAAGTACGGAGGAAGTGGCGTCCTCTAGAAAAGAAAAGTTTGATCCCGGGTCCACCGCCACCCCTGACTTCACGTGAACTAAAAATTGTTAAAATTATTGACCGTTATTTCTCAAGTTAGTCTCTCTTTTTTTTATTTGCACCGATATATCTTTGCATCGTATTTGTGTGTTTATCTCGTATTATCATGAATAAATTGTTAACTTTTTGCATACTCCGTATGTCGTAGGCCGTGGTTTTATGGCACTATCTTGGAAAGCCGCTCGTACAATTCCTATCTTTGCCAACCCTGAAGACGGCTTCGTTAGGGATAAAAGTGCGATCCCCCCAAAACTGAGCACTTCCAAGGGTCAGAAGACGCCGAAGTTGAGTCTTGCCACTACCCCGGCGGCACCCCCGAAGTCGGCTTCCAAATCCAGTGCCAAAGGCGCGAAGGGCAGTGCTTCTCGTTCCTCCCAACTCGGGGTATCGCGAAAGAGGAAGGAGACTTCTGTTGACCCCCCCTCGCGTTTAACGAGGCAAGAGAAGGGGAAAGACGCTGCAGTAGAGGTACCTGAGCCTAAGAAGCAAAAGACTCAGTCCGATATTGTATTGGTGACACCCAAGGTCACTCCAAAGGAACCTTCGCAAGCCGAGGTTGACGCTGCTCAAGCGGATTTGGAAAGAATCATCGAAGAGGCAGCTGGTGACGTGTGGAATCCCGCAGAGGAACATAAAGTGTTCCTTGAGTCACAGATTACTGAACAAGGGCGACATACCGGGTTTGTGTGGGGAACCGGGATTTCTCAGGGGTTCCCAGACAGCTTTTTAGGCTATCTTCCTGGGTATTCGCGGATGCAAGAAGAGGAAGATCATCCCGAGGTCCGGGCCGCGTATGCTCGGGAAACGTTTAGACTCACCACTACTCAATATCAAAAAAAGTGGGTTGAGGAAAATCCCGATCAAGTGGTGGGCCAGGTTTTGAGGTCGTTGCATGACGCCGGGGTTTACTTTGGGTTCCTCAAGAATTCGCTTAATAGTGAGAAGCGCTGTGCTCTTGCTGTCACAGCTGATCAAGAGGTGCTTAACAAGGCAATTTTAGAGAGGAACCATTTTTTACAATTGGTGCAGCAAAAAGATAAGGAAAGAAGGGTAGCTACTGGCCAAGCCGCCGTGAACTTGGCAAAATATGAACTTGCCTGCATCAGGGGCAGGAAGGCCGATGTCGAGCGTCTGGAGACCGAGAAAAAAGCAAAGCGTTATAAACGCAGAGCTAAAAAATATAAGGGTAAGATCGAGGATCTGAAGTCCAAGCTAAAAAATATAAACCCAGACCAAGGATTTGGAAGAGGCGAGATCGGAAAATGCTCGTATACGGGATGAAGCGCAGAACTTGCCAAAGAAACATCTCAGCAAGTTCTTAGGCAGCAAAGCCTTCGCGCAAGCCGTTCCGTATGCAATGAAAGATATGATGACGCATACCGTGTATGATTATCTTAACCTGATGGGGGGTTTTTATCCGTTTAAACCCGAGCATGTCGGGTTTACGGCAGTGGAGTCAGAAAAACTCGTGATCAGGGATCTGTCGAGCTATGGTTGGGATGAAGAAAAAGGATGTATTTTTGAACCCGGATGGCTCCTTATTCAAGGAGGAACTCTAACTCGAGAATCATCATCCTTTGGGCATTGTTCACCCTTGGCCCAAAGACAAATGGCCTGAACATCTCGACCTTCCTGATGGTGCCCCTGTAGCGGAGATTGAAAACCTTCCCTCTGATACTTCGTCCGAAGGAGAAGAGGATGACACCGAGGTAAGGGATGTCGAAGAGGATGCCGAGGTTGGAAATGCCGAAGAGGGTAATACCATTCATCAATACGAGGAGCAAGAAGATGAATTGGATGTAAATCTTTTTAACGCTCCGCGTGGTGGAGGAGAAGATGCTCTTGTGAGGCCGAATTCCCCTACCTCATGTAAGTAAAAGTTCTATTATTACTATCACCGAGGTGTTTTATTCATGCTTAACCTAACTAGTCGTTTTTGTTTTGTTTGTAGGAAGGATGCAAGCAATGGATGCAACGTCGGCATGAGTAAGACATTTGTACCCCCGAGATGTGGGGGTTTTTAAAGTTGTTGTAATGTGTACTGTTTTTATTTGCACCCCCGAGATGTGGGGGTTATAACAGAAACTTTTGTAATACAGTATTTGATACCCCCGGGATGTGGGGGTTTAACAGAACAGTTAAATGTAACTTGTTTCTTTTAATCGCATGTTTCTTTGCCCGAAGTTGATTTCTTTTCTTTCAAATTTATCTCGGTTGCATGCTTTGATTTTCCTTGTAAACAAGCAAAATGTTCTTGATAGTATATCATTGCCCCCCTTTTTTTCTTTATTTTTGACAAAAATGGTCAATGTGGGGGGACAGGTACGTCGTGCAAACGTATGCGTTACCCCGAGGGGTTTTCGATAAATGTTCTTGACATAATAAAATTCATGTTACTAGTGTAACAGTCGTCGTCCCTTAGGACTACATTAATTTGTTGTGTATCTCGGGGGTATTACCCGAGACGCATTTCGTTGCCATAAAAGGCTTTCGTTCATATATCTCGGACCCAATAAATGAAACACAATCATAAATAACATAAGATATATGTATTGATAAAAGTTTAGAACCATACAAAAATTTGCATCTGCGTCTAAGTGAATACATGGAATAAAAAACAAAGGCTTATCTCGCCCTGAGTACCTCGCGGTTAATAAAAACATAAAGATGACATACATTAAGTGTAAAATTTGCGGAGATGGCAAGTGTTCCATGGACGAGTAAGTATGAAACCACTCGGGTCTTCCAATTCATAAGCGCCTTTACCTCGCGGGCGAATGATCTTAAAGGGACCTTCCCATTGAGGAGCAAGTTTGCTAACATGTTTGCCAGTCGCTTCCACAGTTTTGAGTACCAAATCGCCCGGCTGGAATTCCCGAGGTACCACGTGTTTGTCAAATGCACGTTTAACCCTGCGTTGATACTCCATGGTGCGGATGCGGGCCTTCTCCCGACCTTCTGTGATGAGGTCGAGTTCCGCGGCACGCGCATCGCGGTTGTCGTCAGTAGAATATGTCAAAGTACGGAGAGATGGTTCCATCATTTCAATTGGAGTGACTGCTTCCATTCCGAACACCAGAGAGTAAGGTGTTTGCTGTGTGGCTTCTCTAGGTGTAGTGCGGTAGGCCCACAGAATTCCATCAAGGATGTCGGGCCAATTCTTTCTGTTTTCGGCCACTTTCTTCTTGAGGCCATCCAGAATAGTACGATTTGTGACTTATGCTAAACCATTGCTAGCAGGGTGGCTGACCGAGGTAAAGTTGTTCTGAATGCCCAAGTTGGAGAGGAATGTCATGGTGCGTTCTGCGTTGAACTGTGTTCCATTGTCCGAGATGAGAGCATGTGGTATGCCAAAACGACAAATGATGTTTCGCCAGATGAACTTCTCTACTGCTGCGGCAGTGATAGTTGCCAACGCTTCGGCTTCGACCCATTTATTGAAATACTCGACGGCTACGATAATCTAACGGCGCTGTCCGACAGCTTTGGAAAATGGCCCGACTATGTCTATTCCCCATAAGTCAAAAGGCCAGGCTCCCGAGATGGATATCTGATCGTAAGCCGGGATGTTGCTCAACTTGCTGTGGTATTGGCATTGCTCGCATTTTCGGACTAATTTTGCCGCATCATGTTGCATGGTTGGCCAGTAAAAGCCGGCTCGGAGGATTCGTTTGGCAAGGGTTTTTGCTCCTTGGTGGCTTCCACAGATACCTTCATGTACCTCAGATAGCATTTTGGAGGCTGTTTCCGCATTGATGCATTTGAGCCAAGGTCGCACGTACCCCCGTTTGTAGAGGTGATTGTTGAATATAGAGTACATCGGTGCGATCCTTTTCAAACGTCGGGCTTTCAACTGATCGGTGGGGAGAACCCCGGTGTTAAGGAAATTCCACATCGGGGTGAACCAGGACTCATCGGATTCCCCGATGGCGAGTACGGCTATGGTATCAAGGTTGATGCTGGGTTCCGGAACATCCATAACAATCACGGGCCGATCTTTGTCAAGTTTGCCCGCGGCGCCAAGTTTGGACAAAGCATCGGCTTGGCAGTTCTTGTTACGCGAGACATGTTGGATATCAACCTCGTCGAAATAGCTTTTGAGCAGGTGAAATTGCTGTCGGTACTTGCGCAACTTCTCGTCCATGACTCGACATTCATCGTTTATTTGCTTGACCGCTAACTCGGAGTCACTGCGAAGATGAACCTCGCGGGCGCCCAATTCTTTAGCTAGCTTAAGGCCTGCTATCATGGCTTCATATTCCGCGGTGTTGTTTGTTACCGGGAATTGAAAATGGAGAGCATAATTCAGGGTTTCCCCATGTGGACCAGTGAGGGATACCCCAGCTCCAGCCCCTTGTAACGAAGAGGCGCCATCAACATGGATTGTCCAACGTCCCTCAGACTCGGGAGGAACTCCGGAATACTCGGCGATGAAGTCGGCGAATATCTGAGATTTCAGAGCATTTTGGGGGTGGAAAGAAATATCGAACTCGGATAATTCGAGTGCCCAAGCCAGTAATCGCCCGGATGAGTCGAAATTCGCGAACGCCTCTTGAGTGGAATTCCGGTGTAAACTTTTATGGAGTGCGACTGAAAGTAAGGTCTCAACTTTCGTGCGTCTATGACGAGTGCATATGCTGCCTTTTCAATCTGGGAATACCTGGTTTCTGTATCCCGAAGTACATGTGAGACGAAATAAATGGGTTTCTGATCTCGTCCCTCTTCCCGAACAAGGGCGGCACTTACTGCATGACTCGTTGTTGCCAAATACAGTACCAAGACATCGCCCGCGGTCGTCCTGCTGAGACATGGTGGATTGGCGAGATAGGCTTTGATTTTTTCAAAGGCCATGGCACATTCATCTGTCCATTCAAACTTGGCCGACTTGCGCATGGCTTTGAAGAAGGGGAAACAGACGTCCCCGGATCTCGCGATAAACCTGTTGAGGGCGGCCAACTTGCCTGTGAGGGATTGTAACTCTTTGAGGTTCCGCGGTGGTTTCATATCGAGGATGGCTTGCGATTTTGAAGGATGGATCTCAATGCCTCGCATAGAAACCATGAAACCAAGGAATTTACCACCAATTAGACCGAAAAAACTCTTCTTCGGGTTGAGTTTCATGCTGGCTGAATTCAGTGTCGCGAAGGTTTCACGAAGATCTCGGACATGGTCGAGGTCGGACATGCTCTTGACAAGCAAGTCATCTACGTATGCCTCTACATTTTGTCCGATCTGGTCATGGAACACAGTGTTGACCATGTGCTGGAACGTGGCTCCAGCATTGCGCAACCCGAAAGGCATGACCCGGTAGCAGTATAGCCCCGAGTTAGTGGTGAAAGCAGTCTTTTCCTCGTCATCTTTGTTCATCCGGATTTGATTGTACCCGGAGAACGCATCCATGAAGCTGAGGTAGGCATGTCCCGAGGTAGAGTCGACCAGTTGGTCAATTTTGGGCAATGGAAATGGATCCATAGGGCATGCCTTGTTAAGGTCAGTACAGTCAATACACATACGCCAGTCGCCATTGGACTTCTTGACAAGCATGGGATTGGCTGTCCATTCAGGACACTCGACATTCCTGATAAAACCAGCATCAAGTAGTTTCTGTACTTCGCGTTTCACGGCCTGCTACCGTTCTTCCCCCATGTTACGTTTCCGTTGCCTAACTGGTTTTGAGCCCGACTTAATATGCAGGCGGTGCTCCGCTATTGATCTCGGAATGCTTGGCATGTCGGCTGCGGTCCAGGCAAAAACGGACTGGTTTTCTCGGAGAAATTTGATTAGTTCGTCCTTTGCTTGCCCCTGTACTGCCTTTCCAATATTGAGTGTCTTGCCATCACCCAAAACGAGTTGTTCGACTTCGTCGGCCGGCTCAAGGGAAGCGTTGAGCTCCGCTTTATCAACTGGATCCAGCACAAGGTTGGTGTTTGGAGGTAAATAATCAGTACTTGAGCGCAACCGCTGTTGGTTGGTTTTTGCATCCGACTGCTCGACCTGTTGGACAGAGCCTCCTTGACCTTGAACGGACGTCATGTAGCATTCACGCGCCACCTGCTGTTGGCCGCTTTCTTTCCCTATCCCGGCTTCAGTGTGAAACTTGATTTTGAGGTGGGAAGGGGAGATGATGGCGCCAATTTTGTTCAAGGTCCCTCTTCCAAGGATCGCATTGTACGCAGAAGGAGCATTGACGATGAGGAAGTCCACCATGACTTCCACTGTTCGAGAAGATGTGCCGAATGTCACTTTGAGCGGCATCATTCCCCGAGGTTGAAGGGCATCTCCCGTGAAGCCTATCAAAGGTGAGATATGTTGTTGGAGGGCGCGAGTGTTGAGGCCCATTTGCGTAAAGGCCGATAAATACAGGATGTCTGCTGAACTTCCCGTATCAACTAACACTCGCTTTACCCTGTGAGTATTGATCTTGAGGTTTAGTACCACGGGATCGTCATGTGGGCTTGAGATCTCTCCTAGATCTTTCTCCGAGAAAGATATTACCTCTTCTTCACGAGGTCGCTTTGCGTTAGTTGCAGTTTCCACATTTAGAACAATGGGGTATGATTTGCGGTTGTCACGGGGTTGAATCTTCCTGATGGTACCGCGATGGCCACCACTGATAACATTGATGACAGGGCTGTTCTGTCGCTCCTGTCGTCTTGCCTCCGGGCCATCCCGGGTTTGGGGACCGACCTCACCAACCCGAGGTCCCGTATAATCCTGTCTATATGGAATGGGTTTCTTGAAGACCTTACCTTGGCCATTGTACTTCCTGAAGAACTTTTTGTAGAAGTCGGGGTTGATAAACTCGACCAGCTTTCCTTCTCGGGCTAGTCTTTCCAGGATATCTTTGAGTTGGAGGCATTCCGCGGTGGAATGCCCGGTGAATTCGTGGTACTCGCACTTCTTAGAGTTATCTTGTACCAAAAAAATGGCTTCAGGCAAGGGCGGAGGGAGGTCGAACATACCTTCTATAATGTTGTACATCTCGTGCCGCTTCTTGGTGAGAGGCGCGTACCTCACAAAATGCGGCCGGTACCCGTTAGTGCCGGATTTATGCTCCTGTTCGGTCGGTTGGTTTCTCCGAGGTTCTCTTTGGTTACGAGACCTGTCTTGGGCTGGTTGTTTGTTGGTTTGGTGACGGGGAGATCGAGATCTGGGCCTCGTGGGGCTCCCGTTGTCATCTTCGGCACGGATGTAACCCTCCGCAAAGGTCACAAACTCCCTCAGAGTGGTCATCTTCTTCATGTGGGCTTCGTAACGCAAGGTTCCCGGACCCCCTTTGCGGAGCCCTTTCTTGATGGCGACTAGGGCGAATTCCTCATTGAGATTCTGAATTCGCCGAGATGCCTGTATGAAATGATTGACGAATGCACCTGTTCTCTCACGCTGTCCCTGGACAATATCCAGAAGCATTTCGCACGTTGCTTGCGGCGGTTTGATAATCGTGTACCTCTCCAAGAACAGTTTCGCGAAATCCTCGAATTTGTTGATGGACCTCCGAGGTAGTGTCATGTACCAGTCCCATGCTTCTCCAGTTAAGCAAGTGGTGAAAACACGGCACATGATGGCATCGGTGGCTCCAAGGAGGCGGAGTCGTTCAAGGAATCCGTACACAAAGTTGTGCGGATCCTATGTGTCGCCGCTACCCCGAAAGCTTGGAAGGGTTGTCGGATACTTGAAATTCGTCATTGATTGGCAGTAGATGTCTCTGGACAGGGGGGGCATCCTCGATTCCCATAGGCCGAGAGTAGGTGCCTGTCTTCTGGGATTCGAGTTCGGCTAGTTTGGCCGCAAGTCTGGTTTGGATCAGCTCTTCAACTTGAGCCATGTTGATACCTCGGGTTGGGGTAGGTGATCACCGGCTCCTTCGGTCATCGTGGTGAGTTCTATCCCGACCTCGGGGTGGGCTTCGTTCGCGTTCTCTACGGGAGCGAGATTGTTCTCTGCGGGATGGTCTGGGCCCTCTGCCGTGATTAGCTGATTCTCGCTCGTCGTTGTGGTGAACTTCGGGACCTCTGGGGTGTGGCAGTCTTTCGGGATCAGGTTCCCTGTTCTCGTCCTGCCCTTCCGGCCGTCTTCCTTCATCGGGGTATACTCCTGTTGGCAGAGCATTCTGGCCTCTGCGTTCGGACTGAACCTGTTGTTCTGATGGGGTAGGTGTATCTGTCTGGTTACCAGTTCGGACCTGTACAAATTCTCTGTCCAGATTTCTTGGCGAAACATTTGCCGGTCGGCTGTGGACACGATTTGCGGACAAAGGTCGCGGTATAGGTGCAGTGGGCGGTACGGTATGATGCACAGGTCGCGGTGGTACTTGCTGAGAACACGGTATTGGACCTGTCATGGGATATATCCCGTGAGCGCCTCCCGGGCCCCATTGCCCAGAGGGTGTGACATAGGGATACTGGGGACCCGTTGGTGTGTAAGGTGTGTAAGCGGTCGCGCCGTAGTGATACAACGGCGTTTGCTGAGGGTAATATGGTATGTAGGGTATCTGGTATGTACCAGTTACCGGGTTGTGCTCGGTGTAGAGAGGGCCTGTATGGCGAGGTTGTACGGGTCGAGGACCATGGGGTCACATCATCGAGCTGCTAGGCCTCGCCTCCATAAGCTGACTGTGGGAGGGGTGTCCTGTAGGCGAGGTTACCACAGGAGGTGGTGTGATCGTTACTCCTGGCGGGGTTGTCACCCCGGGCGGGAGCGGGATTGATGTGTTTGGATGCGCCATCTAATTCTCGGAGTGAGCAAGGTGTGGCCCCACGGTGGTTGATACGTCCTATCTCGGGAGATGAGGCCGTATGGAAGTTTGGGCTGAGCTGGATTCGTCCTTCCAAGGAATGGCAGGCCGAGGTGTAGATCGAGTTAGGAACTCGGGGTGGTTTACGAGAGATTCGGACCCTGGCCTGTATGATCTCTCTCTTAGTTTAAAGTTGCGTCTCCCGTTTCATGGGAATCACTGCCTTATATAGTCTAGCCATAACTGCCATCTCGGGCGTTTATGGAGAACGTGGGCAGTTATGTCAGCCGTTACTGGGACGTGGGCATTAAGCTAGCCGTTACTGGGACATCGGCATTAAGCTAGCCGTTTCCCCGGCTATCCCGTATGTCAGTTGGCATGAACCTATTTTAGGGCTCTGGTTTGAGACCGGCATATTGGGCCCCGGCTTAACGAGCTCTTGGGCTTTTTCATATGACGTCGGGTTGGCCTTGTAAAGGTCCGAATTCCAGTCTTTCATGGCCCAGTTTGGAACAAGTAAAAGGGCCTGTGAAACATGGCCCTATCAAGTGTAGAGGCTTAAAAATTAAAATTAACTT
The DNA here is from genome assembly GCA_028015225.1 of Carex myosuroides. Taxonomy (NCBI): domain Eukaryota; kingdom Viridiplantae; phylum Streptophyta; class Magnoliopsida; order Poales; family Cyperaceae; genus Carex; species Carex myosuroides. Next base: position 3,526,266 of record CM051474.1, on the reverse strand, counting down.
ATTTCTATTTAGTACTTGATAGTTGTTTTTAATTTCTTCTTACTTTTACTCATATTACTCATATAAATGCTCATACAAATCCAAATTCCTTGCATAAATACATTAAAAACTGTACCACATAAAGATGTATTTGTAAGTAAATTTGTTTATTTATGAAAATTCCGTACACGTCAAATTTAGTCCTAACGAAAATAGACGGGGGTAAATTCAAATTGTCAGAGCAATTTGCCCTCCGGTGAAATATTTTGCACTTGCCACGTGGAATATATGTTGGATTTATTGTCAACCTCGTTGGATTTAATGCCAACATTGAGCATATATGTAATCTAATTATGGATTGTTTACTGTCATATATGATTGTCAATTAAAGTGATCAAATAAGGTAATAGACAATCAATATATTCATTTTTGATGTGGTCCATAAATGTGTAGAACAATTTAGGCAAATATCAAATCATTGATGGACTGATTCTGATATTTGCAATTCAGAAAACTGTCATTTAAGAGGATTGTGTGGGTTACACGGAATTCAATGCGACAGCACGGATTTTGATGTGACAGCACGGTTTTTGATGCAGTCACACAAAATACCTTTTTCAAATTGGCAGATAACCAGATAGGTTACTATATATAAGGATTGGTCCCCAAGGCACAAGATAACACAGAAAAACACAGAAACTGAAAAAACATTTTTCTCTTTAGAAAAATACAGCTCTGTGTGCCTTCTTTTCTTCTTCCACCATCAAAGAATAGAGAAGAGAAATCAATTAGGAAATTTGGATATGATTTCTCAAGGGCCATATCTTGCTGTCTTGGAAGACTTATTCCTACGACCATACAACAAAACAACAAGAAGGGCTTCTTGCCATTAGAGTCTAGTCTCGTGCTCACGGAGACGGTTGACGATCTCTCAAAGGATCGAGTTATTCCATGGAAACATCCATGGAATCAGGTATTATGTCCCGCACTTAAGATTTATGTTTTATGAGTCGGCTTTGGCATAGGACGGTCCTTAGGTTAAGGTGGGGAACTGTTTCTCCTTCCCCGGGGTGTAAGTGTTTGACCCCTAGATGAGATGTAATTGTTTGATCTCTAGAAGGCTTAATTGTTTGGCCTTTATGATTCCCCAACAAGTGGTATCAGAGCCTTCCTATGCCGAAGGATTAAGTCTTTTAGGATCTAGAGAGAATTACGAATTAATGATGATTTTTTCGTTGATTTTTGTTGGATTTTTCTTGATTGTTTTAGATCTGAAGATTTTGGTTTGGAGAGCACAAAATTTGTAAAATTTTACAGACATAATTGCCTATTTTTCAGTTATTAAGTTGGTTAGAATTTGCTAGAAGATTTCCAAATTGAAATCGCAAAATTGTAATCAAAATTCGGTCTTGGCAGAGTATGTGCAACCCTCTTTGCGGACGCATAGAGGCCACACAAAATTCCGCACAAATTTTAATAGGCAGTAATGGAATTTTAGGTTTTGGTGAAATTTATTTATTTTTGATAAATTTCCTAAAACAAAATATATAAATTTGGAATTAAACTTCTAAATTTGAAAGGTTATATAGATTTGGAATTAAATTTCTAAATTTGAAAAGTTATTTAAGGTGCTTCCAAAATTAAGAAATCTCTCTAGATCATGGATCAATTTCAGCATAATAAATGTAATTTTACAGTTACTCAGAGAAAGATACGTCCGCACGGATTTTGATGCGTTCGCACGGTTTTTGATGTAGATGCAAAAATACCTTTTTTAATTTGGCAGACCGCACAAAATTTCGTGGGGGCCGCACAACTCTCTGAAAAGTTAGAGAATAGTTTCTGAGATTAAAAAAGCAGTTATTATGATGCAATTATTTATATATTTATTTAATTGCACTTTTGTTTTATGGCTAAGGTATAAATTATAATTCTTATAAAGGCATTAAAGTTATATGTATCTTGAATTGAATTAATTGAGTCCTAATTGTACCCAAAGGTACCTCTTTTGACAAGATTGATTTAAATTCATTTTACAAAAGGATATTAGGTGCATTTAATGGATGCAATCATTTATCGGCCCAAAGGAAGATAATGGTTGTTGAAATTATTTGTACAAGTGAGTGATAATAAAGTATAGTGATGACCAAAAATTTTAACACATATGTCAACATTGTCGGCCCAAAGGAAGGCATGTTGTTCGGTATGTTCTAGGTTATCAGTACCTTATTATTGCGCCAAAGTATCATAAGAAATTGACCCGTTACCCAAAGGTAGCCGCTTAATGGAAACCGATACTTTGGTTTTAAGATGGTTTTAAGACTCATAAAATGTGATGATTTATTAAGATAAGTTACGATACTATGAATGTAACAATGTCTAGGAAAGTTCTGTCTAGGCAAGTCGGAATTCGAAGTGAATCCTTAGGGATCCCTGACTTACCTGGGAACTTACCTGGTTGTGAAATTCGTGTGTATAGTAACAAAAGAGAAAATCATCTCATATATTTTGAGCAAGTTGGGCCTTTATTTGAATGTAATTTGTAAATTCAGAATTTTTTATTCATGTTGTTCTTTGTGATTTTTGGTTCGTAATTTTTCAGTTAGCATTGTTAAAGGCCTAATCAATATTTTTTATGTTGAATGGAACAAACTTCAAATTTTGACATGAGAACATAGTAATAGTTTTCGGTGTCAAGGATCTAGACCTTGCATTAAGGAGGTATGTCCCACACTTACAGATAAGAGTACTTCTGATGATCAGAAGGAAAATGAAAAGTGGGACAAAACAAATTGCATGTGTCTTATGATAATGAAGAGGTCCATTAAGAGGTATTAAGGGGCGTGATTCAGATTTGATTGTTATCATTAAGGAATTTTATAATCCCACAGAATATTTAGTATTCGAGACGGAAAATGCAAATTTTTTTGAGGATGTTGAGTTTGCGGGGGGAGATACAATAATGTATTTTGAATTCGAAGAGGAGTGTGCAAATATTCCTATAGGTGTTGAGAATTTTATGGACATAGATCTCATTTAACTCAAAATACAAGTATCTTTAATGGAACCATTATTGAAAACCAAACTCAACATAATCAAACAACACAAAGTCAGATTCTAGAATATCTGGAAGATGTTGTTGTAGGCCAGATTATTTCAGACAATGCTGGAATTTCTTGAGAAAATTCAGAAGTGCCAATAAGAAAATATAATTAATGGCTGACAATGACATTGGAAATTAAAGTTACCCCATTACCTAAAGAAACGAGACCCATTAGTTTCAAATGGATATTTAAAACTAAAAGGGATTCGAAAAGTAATGAGGAGTAATATAAAACTCGTCTTGTCACTTAAGGTTTTAGAGACTTTCTCTATGGTTTCATTTAATGAATGCAAGTATTAACCGGCCCAAAGGAAGGTTGATGATTGTTAAATTATGTGTACATAGAGTATAGTGATGATTATTATGTTTTACATATAATCAATATTGTCGGCCCAAAGGAAGGCATATTGATTGATATGTTATTTGAATCATCAATACTTTATTTTTTGAAAGACTCTTTAAAGATTATATTGACATTAATTATGCACTTTAATTTGGAGCTTTAGTTGATGGATATTAAGAGAGCGTTTCTAAATTGTGATATTAATGAAACAATCTATATGGTGCAACTAGAAAACTATGTGTCGGGAGACACAAAGTCTATGGTGTGCAAACTTAAGAAATTCATCTATGAACTAAATAAAGTGTCTCAACAATGGTATTGCAAAATTCATAGTGAGATTATCTCGTTTGGTTTTGAGATAAATTTGTTGAATGAATTTCTATACCTTAAGTTCTGTGGGAGTAAGTTTGTATTTCTATGTGGATATCATATTGCTTGCCAATATCGATATAAATATGTTGCAAGAAACTAAGAACTTTCTGATGAAAGATCTTAGTGATGCATCATTTAGAATATGAAACAATGCTAAACTAAAGTAAGGTAAAGTAAAGAAAAGAATACAGAATGGTGAATTGAAAATAGAACATGTAGGAACAGACTCTATGTTTACAGATCCTCTTACTAGGGATTGACACCGGCTAAATTTGAAGAGCATGTTGCTCATATGGGTGTAATCTCTTTTGAGGATATTCAGTTTTAGTGGGAGTTTGTTATTTGTAACTTAATGTTCTATTTTTCATTGTAATTTTGGATATGTAACTTGTGACATGTAACAAGTGTTATATATATTATGAAGTTTTGACATTATGTTTCTTGTTTATGTTTGACCTCTAATTCAGTTAATTTATGAAATTCAGTTTCAAGATTTAAGTAGGAGACCAAGTTAGAAATAGGCATGTGAAGATCACAATTGCATGTAATTTCTATGCTACACATCCACATCATGATTCATGTCATTCAGCTGTATTAGTGATGTGATTATTGAGGGTTTAGTTGCGAATAAATACGACGAATGCCGCTTTAGTCCTTTGCTGATATAGTTGATGGACCGAATTGGTTTGGGAATATATAAGGAAGACAGTAAAGAAATGTGCGCACATAAGGAACACAATTCATAATTAAAAAGTCATAACATATTGCTCAAGTGGGAGATTGTTGGATTTATTGCCAACCTCGTTGGATTTAATGCCAACATTGAGCATATATGTAATCTAATTATGGATTGTTTACTGTTATATATGATTGTCAATTAAAGTGATCAAATAAGGTAATAGACAATCAATATATTCATTTTTGATGTGGTCCATAAATGTGTAGAACAATTTAGGCAAATATCAAATCATTGATGGACTGATTTTGAGATTTGCAATTCAGAAAACTGCCATTTAAGAGGATTGTGTGGGCTACACGGATTTCAATGCAACAGCACGGATTTTGATGCGACAGCACGGTTTTTGATGCAGTCACACAAAATACCTTTTTCAAATTGGCAGATAACCAGATAGGTTACTATATATAAGGATTGGTCCCCAAGGCACAAGATAACACAGAAAAACACAGAAACTGAAAAAACATTTTTCTCTTTAGAAAAATACAGCTCTGTGTGCCTTCTCTTCTTCTTCCACCATCAAAGAATAGAGAAGAGAAATCAATTAGGAAATTTGGATATGATTTCTCAAGGGCCATATCTTGCTGTCTTGGAAGACTTATTCCTACGACCATACAACAAAACAACAAGAAGGGCTTCTTGCCATTAGAGTCTAGTCTCGTGCTCACGGAGACGGTTGACGATCTCTCAAAGGATCGAGTTATTCCATGGAAACATCCATGGAATCAGGTATTATGTTCCGCACTTAAGATTTATGTTTTATGAGTCGGCTTTGGCATAGGACGGTCCTTAGGTTAAGGTGGGGAACTGTTTCTCCTTCCCCGGGGTGTAAGTGTTTGACCCCTAGATGAGATGTAATTGTTTGATCTCTAGAAGGCGTAATTGTTTGGCCTTTATAATTCCCCAACAATATAAGCTCAAATCTCACGGCTGTTACTTTCTGAAAAGGAAAACGAATGCCAATACAATCTGAACTCTTGACAATTTCCTGGTAGTTTGGTAGTAGTCTGATAGCAAAGATCAACAGAGCACTCCAATTAAATCGCAGATATAAATTAGAGGTGCTACTTTTACCCGATTACCCGGATCTGATCTGGAACCGAACCGGAACCAATCCAGATCCGATTAATTTGGATATGATATGGTTTAAAAAATATAACCGGTTAAATTATGGGTATGGTTACAAAATTAATAATTTAATAACCGATCCGGATCCGAACCGGAACCAATATTGCTATGGATAGGATATGGGTTTGATTTAATTATCCAACCCATTACCGAACCCGACCCGATACCCGTATAAATACCCGATAAAATGATAATACCATTCTTTTATAATTATTTAATATAAAAACACATATTAATAACTATGAAAAGTTAATCATTTCTAATATTTTTTAAAAAACAAATCATAATATATATCATATTTAGATTAATAATTAATTTATTTATTTGTTTTAAATCAAATGTCACGTCACTTACATTTTATCTATTAATTTATTAAATAAAATTTATTTCTCTCTTGGCACAAATTATTAAAATCAAATGTCACATTCATCTCTTGCTTATAAATTTTCGAAGCTAATAATTTCTTCTTGATCTCTTTGTCTACCATGTACCCGCTCCGGATACGGAACCATTCTGGATCCGGACCAGACCCGATAATCCACAAACAAGTTATGGGTATCTATCTATCCAGAACCGAAAGACTGAACCCGAAATATCTACATGTAGATAGGTATCCGGATTCGGACCCGATCCGATTTGAAACTAATAACTATATGGATTTAAATTCGGACCCGAACACTTTTAGGGTACGGATCCAAATATCATAGTATCCGAACCCTACCCGACCCGATAGCACCTCTAGATATAATTGTGCCACGTCACCCAACTATTTATCCGATGTGACCTCCGCAACTATTACTTGTCATTAAAGCATTGTATTAAGGAGTAGGGTTAAAAACTTAAAATGCACTGTTGGTTTTGTGCTCCAATCATGCTTCATGTTTTTTTTTCCGTTTTCAAAGTTCGAACAATCGATCTGAACCGCTCAATATGATCTTCATATTAAAATGTGTTTGGAGACAAAATTTTATATTTTTTGAAATTTGTTTACTATTTTTTTAGATAGGTACAAAATCATTGTTTTGGATGGTCCAGAATCTTCAGAAAACAGTGATTTTGTACTTATCTAAAAAATTAGTAAAAAAATTCCAAAAAATATAAAATTTGGTCTCCAAGCACATTTTAATACAAAGATCATATTGAGCGGTTCGGATCGATTGTTCGAACTTTAAAAACGGAAAAAAAGACGTAGAGCATGATTGGAGCACAAAACCAATGGTGCATTTTATCCCTACTATGTAGTAAGACAAAATTTTAAAACATTAAATATCCACTCACGCGCTTTGCGGGTGACTTAAAAATTTAAAATATTCCAAAGGAATAAAATAGATTAGGCATTTGGGATTATTTCGAAGAAGACATGCGAACGAGTCAAGCAGATTCCTCATTAAATTAATGGAATCCATTAAACAAATCTCCCTCTCTCTCTCTCCAATCCTTTAAAATGTCGGAGTGCCACATCCACCGTTGATGTTATCAGAGTTTGTTTACAATGTATTTTGTGCTCGACCACTTCTCTTTCACAGAAGATTTTTGTTTGTTTGCTAGCCAGATGCTTAAGCGATCTCGAAGATCTGGTTTAGGTTGAGTAATCTGTTTGTTGATCTCATATTTATACTTTTCTTTTGGTTTGATAGAGAGAGATAGACTTGGATACGAATTTTGAAATGAAAATTATTTCATGCACGAGAAAGAATAATTCAGTTCCCGGCTAGTGGCAACATTTTATATATGATATGTCTTATTGCACCGTGCTAAACAATTTTGGATGCAGATGTCAATCCTCCTGGGTAAAGATAAACTAAAATTCAGAATGCAATAGACTCTCTTTCAGGTGAAAAATATCTCAATTGATCAATAATTTGGGGTTTTAATTGTTCTCCAATAAATCATTAGCTGCCCACGGTCCTCTTAAGAAAAATAACAATTACTTTCACAATCACTCTGAAAAAAGAATAATTACCTAGTTACAAAGACCTATTTAGAGAAGAGACAATCTCTACCAGTAAGACTTTATCGGGCACAAGTCCTCTACCGCTGCATTTAATGGCCCTCTTATAGGTCGCAATTTTATCTCATATAGTTTCGGCCACAATTTTCCTGTGACTGAGGTGAGAAAAATGATAAGTGAACACCTTTGACCTAGTGGAACATGAGGAGGGATCTAGTTACCACAATTTTGAGTTACAACAAAGTTACCACAACTATTTTCTACATTTTCAAAGTCCAAATCGTCGATCCAAACCGTTCAACATGATCTCCACAACAAAATGTGCTTCCAGATCAAATTTTACATTTTTTTGAATTTTTTACTATTTATTAAGATGGGTACAAAATTCAATGGTCTGAATTTGACTAGTTTTTGTAAAATACTTAATAAATAGTAAAAAAATGTAAAATTTGATTTGCAAGCACATTTTAATGTGGAGATCATGTGGAACGATAGACGATTTGGACTTTGAAAATGTAGAAAATGATTGTGGTAACTTTGTTGTAACTCAAAATTGTTGTAACTAGATCCCTCCTCGTGGAACATTTAGTTTTTATTAAAAAATTAAATGTTTGAAAACAGAACTAGTGCTGATTCAGTGCCAACTGGTACGTATAACTTGGCATTCAGATAAAACTACAGGCACTAAGCCAAATCGTTTAGTCTCATGCTCTTTCTTTGTTCTTATTTTCAGAAATTGGAAAAAAGGAACCTTACAGAAAAGAGAAAAAGTTAAACTTACCAAATAACCGATTCTTTTCCTTGTCCCAGGCTATACCATTCAAACATTCAAAACCCTAAAACAAGACATAATTAATGTCAATCACATAATGAGAGAATAAAAAAAGTTATTTACGCTGTAATATTCAAATTAGATAAACAAAGGACCTTACTTGATATCCTGACTTTAGGAGGCCTTCCCTGCAATGCGAGTAATAGATTTATGTCAATATGACCACATTAAATTTCACCTCCATAAAAGTGTAACAAAAAGATAGGTACATAAAATTTACTTGGAGCCTTTTTTTTTACCTAAGTTCATGGAGAAGAATCCAACCTACTACTCGACCATCTTTCTGAGAAATTCGAGCTATGCAATCGGTCTATATGTAAACAGAAATAACGATTTGACATTTACTTCAAAATCTTAAAGAACATGAAAGAGGAAATTAGAAAATAAGAAAAATAAACTATATATAACCATCCAGATGTTTGCCCAGATTTCCCCATTTATGTATTCCAGCTCATTGAGATTAATAATTTCAAGATCATGATATTGCACCGTTACTCTTTTCAACGCTGTACATGAAGAGAGATTAATTTAGTAACCAAAACTTTTAACAAATCCATTAAAAAAATAAAAAAGAAATAACCTCGAAAAGTCAAAGGATCAAGATGATACAATGATGAACTGCCATCACTGCCATATAAAATCTCCCCATCAGTTGCCAGACCCCATCCATCACGCATTTCATGTGTAAATTTCTCATTCTGCAAAGGAATATTAAATATGCATGAGAAAAGTAATTTTAAATTCATAACCCTACTAAATATATTGATGGAATACCAAAAACTTCAGTATACAGTTTGGCAATTATTACTACATGCTGGTACCAAACAACACCATGGTATCACTGAAAGATGCCCTTTACATATTTTTATGTAGGGAAACTGTTGTTCAAGGCTAAAAAATCTCAACCAGCAGATTACCAAATATTACGATGACAAACCAAACAAGAAAGGTAATAATTTGAGTCTAATCGTTAAGTAAACAGGTCCGAACTTTCCATTCTGGTGTGCAAATTCAGAATTTTACATAAACATTATACATTAATTCAGAAGGACTGAAAATTGAACCAAGTGCTAACTTTTGGCGAAGTTGTATCAAGTAAGGTAATAATTTGAGTCTAATCGGTAAGTAAACAGGTCCGAACTTTCCATTCTGGGTGGTGCAAATTCAGAATTTTTCATAAACATTATAAATTAATTCAACAGGATTTAAAATTGGACCAAGTACTAACTTTGGTGAAGTTATATCGATCATATACAACGCCTTCATTTTTCAACCACAGTACTTGATACAACCTACCAAAACAAGTAACAACAATTAGCATAAAAGAAAAACACATCAGACAATGATTAACATAATAACCAGAAAATTTGGTAGAGACCTTTCACCTAATTGTGTCAGGCCTTCTCCAAACAAAGATCCATCCATTTGGAACTGAGCTTGGACCTAATTTCAGAAACAATTGCCAGAACACCAGAATTCACAATTCAATTCTTTCAATTTGATCAATACTCATCTATCTAATATATGTGATGATTAACAGAAGGCACTAACAATTTAGAGGAAAAGTTTACCTTTCCAGATTGAAGATGAACCTCTCGAAGGGATGACTAGAATTAAAAAAGATAAAAATTAACAATTAAAATTATCTCCTCAGAAGAGACGCCAGCATATTAAATCTGATTCAAATTATGGATAAGCAGCATTGTCAAAACCCAAGTTCAAACATACCCTTTTGTAGAGACCAGTGGACTCAAAAAGAGTGTCATTCCCTGCATACAACAAACCCTATGAAGAAACAGAGAAACAAAAAATTTAGCAGTAAACTAACCAGCTAACGAGCAAGAAACAAACGGAAACCAAATAACTAATCAGTACCTGAGTGAAGGCGTTAGGGTCATGGGGGTACTCGTTTACCACATCGAAAGTGTAGAAGAGATGGTGCTGAGAGGAGGCGATAAATGCACGCCACGTGGAGTAGAGGAGGAGGAAAATACAGAGGAGGAAGAGCGCAGAGGCGGATCGATTGCGACGGAGGCGGGATAGTAGAGGAAGCGATCTGGATCGGGAGAAGGAAAGAGACGGAGAGGCCATGGATGCGGGTTGGGGGTTGATCCGACGCCTCTGGCTCCGCTTTGAGTAAGCGGGCATGGGGATGCTCTGCTCGTGATTCTTTTTGTCGGGCTGTCGGATTTGGAGGTCTGCGTAGTGGGACCAACAGAGAGAGATTGGGTGGGACTGTGGGAGCCCCGGGAGGGTTTAGTTTAGTTGCTGATTAAGACGGAGAAGAAAAGGCATTAGTTAAGACAAAGGGAATAGTCAGTAGTAGTGTATTGATTATACCCGCCCGGTCCAACCCGACCCGCGCAAACCCGGGACCCGGACCCGGACCGACCCGGATCCGACCATGGACCCGACCCGAACCGTCCTAAAGGGATGGGTCGGGTTTAAAACGGGTCGGATGCGGTTTTCTGGGCGAAACCCGACCTCCCCCCCGTTTCAACCCGTCTACCCGAACCCGACCCGGACCGGCCTAAACCCGACCCGAACCGACCTAACCCGACCCAAAACCCGACTAAACCCCCTCAAACCCGGCCGAACCCGTGTGAACCGACCCTAACCCGACCTAACCCGGGTCAAACCCGACCTAACCCGGGTCAAACCCGACCTAACCCCCCCGAAACCCGGGTCAAACCCGGCGGGACTCGACCCGACCCGACCCAACCCGACCCCCCACCGAAATTTGAAATTTTTTTATGTTTCAACGGCAGATTTCCCCCCCCCTCCAAAACACTCTTAAATATACCCCCATTCTTCATAAATTTTCACATATCATACTCATTATTCTCAATCTCTCATTCTCTCAATCTCATATTCTCATACTCTCAATATTTTTATTATTCTCAAATTTTATTTTTATTCTACAAATACGCAAATTTCATTCTACAAATACGCAAAAAAATACGAAAGACGAAAGTAGAGGAATTACGAAGGATTTTTTTCATTCTACCTCCCGCAAGATTTTTCCGCAAGATTAAAAGGTTAGATTTATTTTTAGTAATTGTTAAATAATTAGAATTAGTTTAAATAGGTTAATTTAGTAATTGTTAGGAATTGTTAGATAATTTTAAGTAATTGTTAGTAATGTTTAGAAATTTGTAGTAATTTTGAGTAATTGTTACTTTGTTAGTAATTGTTAGTAATTTTAAGTAGTTGTTAGTAATTGTTAGTAATTTTAAGTAGTTGTTAGTAATTTTTAATATTGTTAGTTTTTCTTTGTTAAATTCCGATTTATTTTTAAATTTATTAGATAAATAAGCTACATTTATTTGTTTGTTCAAATAAATGTTATATTTGTTAGATTTTTGAATATGTTAGATTATTGGATTTTATTTTTGAATATGTTAGATTATCGGATAATGGATATGCTAGATTATTGGATTTGTTAGATTAATATATTTTATTTTGAAAATCGGATTTATTTTGAAATATGTTAGATTTTATTTTTTTAAATTCGGATTTATCTTAAATAGGTTAGATTTTTTAGTTATTTTTTATTTTTGAATTTGTTGGATAGTTAGATTTATTTTTAAATATGTAATCTTTATTTTTAATAGGTTACATTTGAATAATTTCAAATATGTTAGATTTTAGATTTATTTTTAAATATGTTAGATTATTGTATTTAATTTTGAAATATGTTAGATTTTACTTTTTAAAATAAGTTATTTTATTTATAAATAGGTTAGATAAATAGATTTGTTAGATAAATATGTTATATTTTCTTTTTTAAATTTTGAATATGTTAGATTATTGGATTTTATTTTGAAATTCGGATTTATTTTGAAATAGACTAGATTTTATTTTTTTTAAATTCGGATTTATCTTAAATAGGTTAAATTTTTTAGTTATTTTTTATTTTTGAATTTGTTGGATAGTTAGATTTATTTTTAAATATGTAATCTTTATTTTTAATAGGTTACATTTGAATAATTTCAAATATGTTAGATTTTAGATTTATTTTTAAATATGTTAGATTATTGTATTTAATTTTGAAATATGTTAGATTTTACTTTTTAAAATAAGTTATTTTATTTATAAATAGGTTAGATAAATAGATTTGTTAGATAAATATGTTATATTTTCTTTTTTAAATTTTGAATATGTTAGATTATTGGATTTTATTTTGAAATTCGAATTTATTTTGAAATAGACTAGATTTTATTTTTTTAAATTCGGATTTATCTTAAATAGGTTAGATTTTTTAGATTTTAGATTTGTTACTTCAATATACAATAGATTTGTTAGATTTTGTTAGAGTTATAATTTAAATTTTGAATATGTTATATTATTGGATTTTATTTTGAAATTCGGATTTATTTTGAAATAGACTAGATTTTGAAATAGGTTAGATTTTACTTTTTAAAATAAGTTATTTTATTTATAAATAGATTAGATAAATAGATTTGTTAGATAAATATGTTATATTTTATTTTTTTAAAATTTTTAAATTTGAATTAGACATTTTTTTTAATTCGAATTAAACTTAATTTTTAAATTTGAATTAGATTTTATTTTGTAATTTTAATTAGATTTTATTTTTTAAATTTAAATAATTTATATTTTATTTTGTTAGAGTTATAATTTGAATTAGACTTATTTTTTCTTAAATATATTTTTAAAATTTTAATTACACTTATTTTTTCTTTTTCTTTTTTTTTCTTTTTCTTTTTCTTTTGAAGTTCGGCCTTTTGTTTTTGTTTTTTTTTTTTTTTTGAATTTCGGCCAATGGCCCAGAGCCCCAGAGGGCAGGGCACCGCAATTTTTTTTTTTTTCTTTTTCTTGTGAAGTTCGGCTAGGCCAGAGGGCAGAGGCCAATGAGCCAAAAAAAAAATTTTTTTTTTTTTCTTGTGAAGTTCGGCCAATTTGAATTTAGATTTATTTTTGTTAGATTTAATTTATATTTAATTTAGATTTAATTTGAATTTAGAGGCCAATGAGAACTTTAATTTATATTTAATTTAGATTTATGTTAGATTTAATTTAGATTTATTTTAGACGTAATTTAGAATTAATTTACATTTAATCTAATTTATATTTAATTTAGATTTACATTTAAATAGGTTACACAATTTCGGATTTATTTTGATATGAATTTGGTTTTAATATGTAGAACAAATGGACCCCGATATGCCCGAATGGATGCGTGCTGCTCATAGAGCTTCCGAGGATTTTTTCAACCCTACGCCCGATGGCCAACAACAAAATATGGATGCAATAGAAAGTAGGATTCAACCACAAGAACCACCTATTTATCCACAAAATCCCTCGCAAGTGCAACCGCCGTATCCACAAAATCCCTCCCAAGTGCCACCACCTATTTATCCACAACAATATCCTAACTATTATCCACAAAATCCATCCCAAATGGCACCACCTAATTACTATTATTCTAACCCTTCATATGGAGCAGGTACGGCTTCTACAGGATCGACTCAATACACCGCCCCTATAGGAAGCGGTCCCTCGACAAGTGTCCCGGATATTGAAGTTGTCCCCGCAACCCAAGCCGAAGTTGTTGCTCCCATTCCCATCGAACCACCGAAGAAGAGGAAAACCAAGGTGCCCGAATACAAGGCCGATTGGTGGCGGTATTACGAGAGGACATTGAATGCGAGTGGAGTTGTCCGTACTCTAAAATGTAAGGTACGCGGTTGTAAGGTTATTTACGAGTATAAACTTGCAAATGGTATGTCCACTTTTAAGAAACATGCCGATGGTCATGCGAAAAAGGGTGAGCAACCGCAAGAAAATGCGGACCCGCGGTTAGTCCAAACCCTTATGAACCCGGATGGTAGTAGAACCCACCAAAGATATGATGAAAAAATAATGCTTGAAGAATTTGCCCGATATATTGCCCACAAGGAGCAACCAATTAGTATGGGTAATTGTAGTAGTTTTGCCCGGCTATGCATTCGGGGGTTAGCTCAACCATTGTATAAGAAAATCCATCATAGAAAAATGGTACGTGAAATGAAAAACCAGTTTATCCAAAAGAAAAACGAGCTACTAGCTACATTTGGATATGCCAATTATAATGTCTCCATTACCTCCGATATATGGACTGCCGGTAAACACGGCCTAGGGTACTCTTGTATTACCGGTCATTGGATCGATGAGAATTGGGTTTTACAAAAACGGGTTTTAAGTTTTCGGGTGTTAGAGTCCCCGCACACTGCACAAGTTATTTACCATTCAATTATTGAGGTTCTACAAGAATATAATCTAAAAAGGGATTTACGGAACAAGATTTTTTCTATCTCGTTCGATAATGCTAGCAACAATGTAGCGTCTATTGATCATTTCATCCGGTCCCTAAACCCAATCATGAATGGTGCACTGTTTCACCAAAAGTGTGCTTGCCATATACTAAACCTTACCGTAAAAGATGGTCTTAAGGTAAAAGCCGTAAATGACTTGATAATTAAATTCAAGGGAGGTCTTGCCCATATTTATTCAAACCAAGAAAGAAAACAAAATTTCGCAGCTTTGTGCGAAAGAATAGGTTTGGGCAAAATGAGGGTACCTTGGGATATAGACACCCGTTGGAATTCCACCTACAGGATGCTGCACCGATGCATTCCTTACAAGGCGGCTATAGGGGAGATGTTGAGATCGACGAACGAAGGACAAGCTTTGGAACTCACCGACCCCGAATGGCAGCTAATAATAATGCTTGCACAATTCCTTGGAACCTTTTTCACCGCAACCGTGAAATTATCTTGCTCGTACACACCGACGGCACATGAGTTGCTGCACCATCTCTACTATATTTCCAAGGTGTACCGTGATATGGAAGATAGGGATAGTGAGGATTCCCCTCTCCATCCGATCGTAGCAGCCATGAAGGTAAAATTTCTTAAATATTGGGAAGAGGTACCCCTCTTGACAGTTCTCGCAAACTGCCTCCATCCGGCATACAAGAAGAAGTTCACGGTAAAAATACTCGTAGCCTACAAGAAAAATCTAAGATTAAACTGGAGGGACGAGGAGCCCCGCGTACAACGGGCATTGGAGGACATGTTTGCCATATACAGCGAAAGAAGAAATGCCGACCAACCGCCTTCGACCGGTGGCGTGAGGTACGAATATAAATATACATATGTTTTTAATATTTATTATTTATAATATCTACATTATTTGTCCACTAATTTTTTCTATTGTTTTAATAGTCTATCCACACACAGCAGTACTGGATTGTTAGGCGATTTTCAGGATGATGACGACCCGACGGGATCCCAAGGTAACACGAACGAGTTAATGAGCTACTGTTTGGGGACCACCGAAAGTGAAGGAGTTGACTTCATGAATTGGTGGAGGAGGAATGCAACTGCATATCCAACACTGGCGATGATGGCCCGCGACATATTTGCCGTGCCCGTGTCAACCGTCCCTTCTGAATCCTGTTTTAGCTCGGCGAACAGGATCCTTACCGATAAACGAAGTAAGCTGGGTGCACATGTTTTCGAGAGACTTGTGTGCTTGAAAGACTGGTTTGATGCTGAAAATCGCACGCAACATGCCATGGGATTGGAAGCGTCATCATCCGGTGTCGACACTCAAGAAAGCGGTACCGAGGGACCTGAGCCTAACGAGGATTCGGACGGTGAGCAAGAGAGCGACCTATGGTATATGCACAACAACTACTAGATAGGTAGTGTCGGTATAAAATTCTATCCTCTTTTAATTTTTATTTACATTTTTTTAAATTATAATTTCTAAATATTTCAATTGTTTTATTTTAAAGAATAATTACTAACAAAAAAAAAGTTAGAACTCCGCCTATGTTATTTTACATAGCCGGTCCCAAGCCCGGAATAAAGGAGGAGGGTAACTTTTGTTTTAAATCTATTGTTTTAAAATAATTCGATTTTAAAGATAAAAATAATTCGGTTTTAAACTAATTCGGTATATCTCGGTTTTAGAATAATTTGGTTTTAACAAAATTCGGTTTTAACTTAATTTGATTTTGTTAAAAGTTATAACAAAAATATATTGAGTTAAAATAAAATAAAAAGAAAAAAAAATGCAAAAAAAAAAAAATTCCTCTCTGCCGGCCCTCTGCCCCTCTCTGCCTCTCTGGAAACAGAAAAAAAAAAAAAAACAGAAACTGGAAAAAAAAAAAAAAAAAAAAAAAAAAAAAAAAACCAAACCGGACCGGCCCTACCCGGACCGGACCGACCCCTGACCCGACCTAACCCGCCCCGTCCTAACCCGCCGGGTTTAGACCGGGTTAGGTTCGGCCGAGTCAGACCCCAACCCGCCCCCCCCTACCCGACTCAACCCGTTGACCCGGGCTAACCCGTGCCCGAGTCAACCCGGGGACCGGGCGGGTTTGGACCGGACCGACCCGACCCGGCCCCTTTTCAAACCACT
The DNA here is from genome assembly GCA_028015225.1 of Carex myosuroides. Classification (NCBI taxonomy): domain Eukaryota; kingdom Viridiplantae; phylum Streptophyta; class Magnoliopsida; order Poales; family Cyperaceae; genus Carex; species Carex myosuroides. The sequence continues at coordinate 3,509,389 of CM051474.1, read as the reverse complement.
AGTCAGTAGTAGGGGTCGAGCAGTAAGTTAAAGTACCAGTCGTTAATTGGGCTAGGCTGAAGTGGGCCGGATTTTGACTTGTTTTTTAATCACTCAAGGTGATCATGGGTTTCCTTGGTCACACCGACAGGAAATTATGCATTTTTTCTGATTGTGGTCTTCGGCCCATATTCAGAAGAGGAAATTATTCATTCTCGTAAAGCCATAAAAAAATGATAAAATATAAATGCGGATTATGCAGTGTGTCATATTTATCCATGCGGATCTTATTGACCATCTAAAATTCTTAAAATTCTCTGGCATGATGTATGCTCCAGCATATATTTATTCTTTTATTATCCAATTTTGGAAATATTATACTCTAGCTTATAACTTGCAAACCAAATTGGTTTTTCTTGCTCTATTTGTGGTAAATGAATTGTGCGCAAGGTTTACTTCTAAATTCATTCGCACTGCACAACTTACACTTATATTCCATAACAATATACCGTTCCAAGGAAGTTTGGTTGGAACACGTAGAGCTCCGTTAGACTATAAATACTCTGTGTAGTTACAACCACCTCCATCTCAAAAACAACAACAGATACATTAACATATATTCTTTCAGTGAATAAATCTCCTTGCTAAACAATTAAAATGAAGGCTGTTTGCATGGTGCCTCTTCTGCTTGCTCTCTTTGTGCTCTGCGCTGGTATATACTTATCTTGCTTACCATATAATTTCACTACTCTCTTTTTATATTATAATTTTAAGGATGATCTTGGAATTAGAATAATTGCAGTGAGTAATAATCTTACCTAACATTTTAGTTAAAAACAATTACTATTAAACTTTGATCCGCTCATGACAGTTCTGAAATCTTAAAAAGCTAGTGTTGTTTAGCAAGTGTTCTCATGGAAAGTAATATATGTTCATAAGTGCATGCAACAACCAAATAGTTTTGGTGACATATATTAAAGTCTTCCTAACACAATTTTTTGTTTAATATATTTAGACTAGTACAATTGAGGACACCTAAATATTATTAATAGAGGTTCAGTGCCACAAAATAGCATGTTTACCTATTTAATCTCTTTGACCATTACATTTCTTTTGTGTCTTCTCCAAATTCACCATATTTGCATTTTGGCCCATTGAAATTGGCAATTTCCTAATTAAAAAAATTATTAGTTCTACCGGGTCATAAAATATTCTATTATTTGATATAACACTTAACTTTTTCCTTGGAAAATTCAATTTTTTTTTGTTCATTTTATAAACTAGGCTTGACAACCTCAAGGGAGCTGCATCTTGTGTCAAGACCAAATTACGCAAATTTGAATTGCAGCAAGTACATAAATCACACTCCATGCAATAGTGAAACCCTGAATGACCCGATCCAATGCCGTTTAGATTGCATCTCGGCAGTTGGTCATAGATTCCTCGCTGAATGCTTACCTGATGGTTGCAAGTGCCATTTTGTCTGTGGTGGCATCGAGTGATGCATTTGCACATTATTAACACATGAGGTTCCTTTTCAAATCACAATTTATCTTGAGACTTGTCTTTTTTTTGAAATACTGACAGGGGCTGTCAGATATCTTGAGACTTCTCAATGATGTAAATTGGATAAAATTGCAAGATACAAGATATAAGAGTGTTACTTCTTTTTCTTATTTGTAATTTGAAAATTGTGTGTATTCCTGAGCAAAATAAGGAAATATTAAAATAAAATTGAGGTATCAGCTATCAAATTAATGGAGTTTCTATCCGGTACCACAGAGGGGCTTACTTTCTGTACATTTCATTTTCTAAATTATCTCGAATCACTAGATAAATAGATTCTTTTCCATTATTCCGGCATAATCAAGTCTGCACACTTTGAGATATTCTCAGTAGTCATATGCCCTAGATTTATCCCATATATGGCAACTAAAACCTCATTTTTATCTATCATCAAAAGCATAAGCACAATGGAAGTTTCAGGTTCCCACAAAGAAGAGATTACAAAAAGAACCCGGGCACATATGTTTATCCTTGCACAACAATTTAAGCTGGTGTCTAGTGCTGGTACATGTCCAGTACCTATCTGGCACAAATTCCATATTACAAGGAACAGTCTCGTGTATCAATCTCTCAATCATGGCCTGAAGCACCAACCCAATTGTTCATTACTGACATAAACACGTCCTTGCTCTGCCCTTTATTTTACTAATAACTGTCAACATGTAGAAGCTGAACTATTGCTCAAATGATCGCATTTTTGTAAAAATATATAATCATATTCTTTGGGTACTCTCAGAAGATGATTGATGCCTTGCCAAGTTGCCATCTCATTTAGATTATCTTTAAGTTAATGTCTTGCCTTTAAATCCCATCTTCAAATTTGAACCATTTAGAGCTACATTTCCCTTTTGTAGTTAAGAAAGATGCCTTTTTTCCAAATTGCATTTTTCCATGATAATATTCTAATGTTATCAATCTTATCGAAACCATGCTTAGGAATTAAGAAATAGTCGCAAGAACACTGTTCCAAAGCACTAATATGCCTTCAAGAGACAAAACTCTGTTTTTTCATACAATCTAATTTGTTAGTGCAGGGTAGTGTTGATGCAGTGTTTGTAATTCCTTTCAAAGGAAAGTTGTAATATCTGATAGCATCTATCAGTTTTTAAAAAAAAAACAGACAAACAAACGGACCTCTGTCAGAGGCTAATTCTGTTTTGAGTGAGGCTATGGTGCTATGCATAGCACCAATGGCTAGTGTACTACGGCTCAATATGGTACTTTTTAAAATTCTAACAGTCGATCCGAACCGTTCAATGTGATATCCATAGGAATATGTACTTGCAAACTAAATTTTATATTTTTTTGAATTTTTTTACTATTTTTTTAGATAGGTAGAAAAATCAGTGTTTTCTGAAAATTCTGGACCATCAAAATTCTACCTATCTAAAAAAATAGTAAACAAATTCGAAAAAATATAAAATTTAGTTTGCAAGTACATATTGATATGCTTATCACATTGAACGGTTCGGATCAACCGTTAGGATTTTAAAAAGTAGCATATTGAGCCGTAGTACACTAGCCATCCGTGCTATGCATAGCACCATAGCCTCACTCTTCTGTTTTTATATAGAAAAACATCAAAGAACAACAATTACCACGCATACTGAAAATATTATAATTCTAAAACTACATGGAGGCAAATCCTTTAAACGAACGGAAGTTCCAAAAGGAAATTTACTGTTTAAAATATTTTCTTATTGATTTAGCTTGAATAATGTCATGGTAATTATGTGATATAGTGAGTCTTTCAAAATTGACAATTTATTGTTTTAAAATTTTGGTGCACATAATAATTTTTGTCCTAAATAAGATATTCTTAATGGTATTCTGGTACTTTTATTTGTTTGAATTAATTAAAACAAGGTGACTAAAACAAAAAAAAGGGCCGGGCAATTTGATTTGATCATTTCATCCGATTATCGGTTACACCTGTGTTTTAAAAAACCTATGGTACAAATTGAGTAAATATATATTGTATGCTTTCGAAAAGTAATAGAAGTCAGTGCCTTGTCCTATTATCATTTCACATATCAAACAAATGTATCAATTTGTTTCACAGTTGTGTTAATTACTAAAAGAATACGTCTTCATGGAACTTGTGTTGGTATTGATTGGTTCTCGTAGACATTATCTGGTAAAAATATTAATGAAGTTTTGCATAGAAAAATAAATTTGAGGATGCATTTAACATTAACGATAACAGTAGAAATGACAAAAAAGCATCACATTTGTTGGAAAGAACAAACAGGGGATTTTTAGGCGACTACATATCGCCAAACAATTTGGCGTCCGGGTGACGCCAGATTGTTTGGGAAATCATGTATCGTTATTTTTACTTTTGGTGTCGGACATCAAATTTTTTAGCGTAACAGTAGTTTGATGATTTATATTTTATACGGCTAGTTCCGTGATATATTATTTTTTTTTCTATTAAAAAATAACTTTAGCGAGATGTAAGAATAGATATTTTACCAATTTAATTCTGTCCTGCAAATAAAAACTTATAGCATATTTTTATTTTGAATTTGGTTAATGTATATATTCGTCTTATTTTTTTTTAATTTGAATAATTCAGCAACGATATCAAAATTTGGTTAATGTATATATTCGTCTTATTTTAATAATTTGAATAATTCAGCAACGATATCAAAATCAATTTCGAAGATACAAAAGAAACGTGAATATAAAATTTACATATGTAAGGCAAATAATACGGATAAGGACTGTGAATGGATAAATTATGTTGCCGTTTACACCTTAATTGCTGGGGCTCAACCTTTTCTGATTCATTGGGAAAAGATATTCTTGCAATTCATCGGGACAACTGGAAAGAATGAAAGACGCACTACCCTGTCTATCCATTTCACACTTGGATTGATACGCACTTGTACAGGAGAGCTGTGTTTCCTTCTTGTTTATCTATCTTATTTGTCCTGGACTAAGAACAACAAGTGCCTTATTTGAGATACAAACAAATACTATACCTTATGAGCATTTTCTATGTGAAAACTTTATCAAATAAAAGATCTCAATGCCATACAAAAAAATGAAAAAAAAAAAAAAATACATAAGTATTTGCTGGAAACCCATTCCAAACAAAGAGATGTTCAGAAAAACGAACACTTAATAGTATGTAACACATACAGAAAACAGAACTCCTAACAATTAAGTAACAACCATACTAATTGACATCCACAACTCAACATATGAACACTAGTCAGACCACTTACCCAATCCGCAAAACATAAAAAATACACAAAAAAACCACTTTTTTGTAAAACTCGGTAGAGGCTACACACAAACAACCTCATGGGTGGTCAAATTGCTCAGTCGACCTCCTCCATTTTACTCTCCTCCTGACCATCCTCCTCTAATGGAGGCATATCAGTATCATCAGCAGCTGCATCATCCTCATCAATGTTCAGACCAAGCTTCAACATCCTGTGAATCCGACCCGCAAACATGTTCGGGTCCTCCAAGCTGAATCCTGAGGTGAGAAGAGCGGTCTCAAACAGGAGTAACACCAAATCCTTCACTGATTTGTCATTCTTGTCTGCCTCAGCTCTCTTTCTCAGTTCCTCCATTATGCCATTTTCAGGGTTGATTTCCATGGTCTTCTTGCTCGACATGTAGGCACCCATGCTGGTGTCACGCAATGCCTGAGCCTTCATGATTCTCTCCATATTGGCCGACCAACCATACTCACCAGTTACCAAGCAGCATGGAGAGTCGACAATGCGGTCAGATACCACCACCTTCTCCACCTTGTCTCCCAGTATTTCCTTAATGGTCTTGCAAAGGCTCTCAAATGCAGCCTTCTTCTCCTCTTTCTTCTTTTTCTCTTCCTCAGTTTCCTCAAGTTTGAGGCCTTCTTTGGTAGCAGAGACTAACTTGTGTCCGTCATACTCCTTCAATTGCCCAACTGCATACTCATCAATAGCATCCACCATGAACAGCACTTCATATCCCTTCTTCTTGAGCTTTTCCAAGAAAGGAGAGTTCTCAACTGCCTTCTTGCTCTCACCAGTGATGTAGTAGATGTCTTTCTGGCCCTCCTTCATTCTTGTCACATAGTCTTTCAGGCTCGTGAGCTCATCACCGCTTTTAGTGGAGTGATAGCGCAAGAGGTCAGCCAGTTTGGCACGGTTCTGGCTGTCTTCATGGATACCCAATTTTAGGTTCTTGGAGAAGGCCTCGTAGAATTTGGTGTAATCCTCCTTGTTCTCTGCAATTTCGGAGAACATCTCGAGGCATTTCTTGACCAGGTTCTTTCTGATCACCTTCAGGATCTTGTTCTGTTGAAGCATCTCACGAGAGATGTTGAGTGGAAGGTCATCCGAATCCACCACACCTATAGGAAAACAGAAGTTACATTATCAATAGATTTGTCAAGGCAGAGATACTGTGCTGACAGTTGAGAAGTATCCTTCAAGTATTTATCCATAGGTCTGAAAGGAAGCTTAGCTGCAAAGTTCATATCAAACTAACAAAAACCCTTCTGATATAAAGAGGCAGTAGTAGGTACCAGAGTGTACCAGAGTGTACCAGCCAATAGCATAACTGCACAGCTTCAAAGCATCAAAAGAAAAAAAAAATCAACAGCAGGATTCAAATAAAAACTAATAGAATACCTTTAATAAAGCTGAGATACTCCGGCATGAGCTCCTCACAGTTATCCATGATAAATACCCTCCTAACATACAATTTAATGTTATTCTGCTTCTTCCTGGTATCGAACAGGTCGAAGGGGGCACGCCTTGGAACAAACAAGATGGCCTTGAACTCGAGCTGTCCTTCAACTGAGAAGTGCTTCACAGCCAAGTGATCCTCCCAATCATTTGTCAGACTCTTGTAGAAAGAGGCATATTCTTCCTTGGTGATTTCCTCAGGCTTGCGCAGCCAGATCGGCTTTTGTTTGTTGATTAGGGTCCACTCGTGCGACACCTCCTTGACCTTCTTCTTCTTTGGCTTCTTTTCCTTTTCCTCCTCAACCTCCTCAATGTCGCCTTCTTCTTCCTTCTTAGTCTCTTCTTCATCATCATCGTCATCGATTTCTTTCTCTGTAGTCTTCTCAGTCCAGAGGTAAATCGGGTAGGATATGAATTCCGAGTGTTTCTTCACCAGATCCTTCAGCCTTCTCTCCTCCAGATATTCAAGCTGAGCAAAAACAACAACATGAAAGTGTGAATAGAACCGCATCAAAAGGAAAGAAAAAAACCCATATATATATTAAATTCAAGAAGAACTACACACATAGAGAAAACACTAAAATTTGACATTCATGAGCACTGCAGAATTAAATATTAAGTACAAATTTTGGTTTATTCCTGGGTCAAATGTTCCATTATTCTATTTAATTTGCAGACAAGTAAACACAACATCAAGAACATCAAGATTTTAGCTGCAATTCACCCCAGGGGTTTAGGTTTCAGTTAAGGCAACTATGATATAACAAGTACGCCTTCAAATAAAAGAATTTCAAAGTGGATACTCATTGCTCGTATTCCAACTAATTGATGTTCATGCTCACAATAACAAACTGCATGGATCCAACAGTTCCTAAACAATATCATGCATAAAAACTATAATCAGGACGGAACAACTTACTTGGTCCTCTTTCAGGTACAGAGTGATTTTTGTGCCTCGGCCAAGCTGCTCACCAGTTGTATCATGAGTCACAGTGAATGAACCACCTGCCTGCGACTCCCAAATGTATTGCTCATCATCGTTGTGCTTGGTTGTGACTACAACCTTCTCGGCAACCAGGTACGCGGAGTAGAAGCCAACACCAAATTGACCAATCATGCTGACATCTGCACCAGCTTGAAGTGCCTCCATGAACTCCTTCGTGCCAGACCTCGCAATTGTACCCAGGTTGTTTACCAAATCTGTCGCATAAGTTTAAAAATGTCAGGAAGCTCATTTGAGAACCGAGAATTTTGTTTAAGGCATGAATTGAACATATATGATAAAATTAACTTTGACTGTGCACGTAACAAAACACCGATTTACCGAGCATCAGAACAGTTTGGTTCTGTACCCGTCATGGTTTGGGTCCCGTTACTGAAGTTTTGGAAGGGTTAGAGCACCTGGGCTTAAGCTTTAGGGTTTGTTTAATGGCTCTGAGCTTTTTTAATACGTTATTTGACATGGGTTTAGGCTCAAATATTTCATTAGTCTTTTGGCATTGTACTTTGCATCATAGCATATCCTGCTTTTATTGGGATAATGGATATATTCATCGGGTTAATCCTATTATGGTACTGGCATAAGCTTGTACAAAGTTAATTTGTTCCAATTGTAAGATAAAAATTACAAATTTTTAGTTCAAAAAAAAATACTTACCCGCTTTGGTCATACCAATGCCGCTGTCAATAATGGATAAAGTCTTGTTCTCCTTGTCAGGCACCAAGCGAATAAACAGCTCTGGTTGTGCATCTAGCTTGCTCTTGTCAGTCAAACTCTCATACCTTATTTTGTCCAATGCCTTCAAGATTTTAGACAGAAAAAAATCCCGATCAGTACTCATACCTTGCAATGCAATAAATTAGAATAACAAACAAGCAATTAAAAGTAAGGAATAGAAGAAACATACATCAGAGGAATTGCTAATAAGCTCCCGAAGGAAAATTTCCTTGTTCGAGTAGAAGGTGTTGATGATCAAGCTCAGCAACTGGTTGATCTCCGCTTGGAAGGCAAAGGTCTCGGTTTCTCCCATCTGCACATTCGCCATTGATGATCAATCAAGAGTCGAACGGAGAAGAAATGAGAACGCCTGTATTGGAACCTGATGATCGAATGAATGCAAGAATCAACAAAGCACAGAAAGAAAGCTTTTTGTTCGTTTCTTTCGATTGACGGGGCCAGTGAGAGAGGAGAGCCGTATTTATACAAGGGAGACGAAGAGGTTCTAGTCACTTCCTTTCCCCCCAAAAGACGGTTTTCTTTTTTGGTAATAACCGAAGATTGGAGGGGTTCGAGAGAATTCTCCACGTTTCTTGCTATATGGAGGGATTTCCGGAGAATTGTAGCATTATCGAGTAATCTAATTTTTGAGTTTTGATCCGGACCGTATAATCGAGTCAGTCCGGCCTGTAGGCTGTGCTGAACGCGAATTCACATCCTCCCCGTACCGTAATAGGGAATCTTTTACAATTACTGAATCTGGACCGTTCTTTTAACTTGGCACGAATCTCAAAGCCCAATAATACTGCCCTGCGATAGCCCGAATCTCAAAGCGTCTGAGAGTTAATCTCAAACCGTAAAATGAAGGGAATATTTTACAGTATTGGAGAGGATACTTGTTCGCTGAACGCATGGAGCCACGGACTCATTTAATATTTGTGTTAGAATAGCTCGGACGGTTCGGATCAAAACTTAAACATTGAGTTACTTATTCTAATTTCACTTTTTTTTGATGAAAAATTCTATTTTCACTTGGTTGTAGAGGCGATATGCCAAACGTGACAGTTCTCAACTTCTGACACGATTTCTGATATTCTTCTCCCAAAATGTAGAAACGCGAAACAACCTGTAATTCCGTTTTTATATAGAAAAACATCAAAGAAGGCAGATCCTTTAAACGAACGGAAATTCCGAAAGAAATTTACTGTTTTAAATATTTTTCTTATTGATTTATCTTGACTAATGTCATGGTAATATTATGTGTCTTTAGAAATTGAAAATTTTTTGTTTTAAAATTTTGGTGCATATAATAATCTTTGTCCTAAATAAAAAATTTCTTAGTGGAAAAATGAGCGACTTCTCGGCGACCCGCTTGGCGACACAACAGGCGATTCGCCTCGCCGCAAGAAAACGGACGGAGCAGGCAATAGCACGCCGCCAGGCTGAGATCGCAGCCTTCCGAAAAGAGTCATACGCTGCAGCACTGACTAGAGCACTTAAGGCAGAGGAAGAACGTGAGCCAACAGAAAGAGTCACCATTAATGAAGTACCAACCCCGCCACAGCGTGAACCGGTGATTAACCAAGACCAACCCCTGCTTGACGGATGGACAGTGGTCAGAAGGAAACGACCACACAGAGCCAAGCCACAACCCCCAACACCCCTCAGTAAATGCAAGGAGGAACTCTTGGCGCAAGGACGCTGCTTCAGATGTCTCCAGAAAGGGCACAGGCGTTTTGAATGCTCTGGAATAGTTAAATGCCTTAAATGCGCAAGACCTGGCCACACGGCAAGCAGATGTGATATGAGACGCACCCCGCCTAGAGGCCCCCAGCCTAACGGTATACAACCTACACCTGCAGCAAACAGAGGCCAAACAAGACAAGGTACACAGCTCACAGGTGAAGGACACAATGAAACAACAACACAGACCCTCACTGTACACCCACCCAAGGAGAGGCCTATAAAGTGGCAACAGGAGACACGTTTTATCTTATGCGCACCAAGCAAAGACCACTCAAACAATCAACCAACCATGGATGTCTTAGCCAACTGGGAAACCATGCAGATGACAGACCCGGCATATGTTCAGGGCTTGATAGACAACAGTGGAATGGATGCCAAAGTCTTTCTGCCCACCACTGCCTCACCGAATGACGAGTTTTTAGAGAGAGCCGCTATTGTATTAACTGGACCAAACCACAATAGCGATCAGTTGATCAACCAACTAACCACCAAGCTAGCACACCACTTCCACCGCCACCCTAGACACTTCAAAGTACGAAGGCTACCGCCAACAATGGGATATCTCATCGCCATCTTTCCCAACAGAGACATGATGAAGCAGGCTGAACAAGTGGGGATGTTTCACTTGGGACCAGGCATCCAGGTGCAGCTGGCCGCCTACAGAAAGGAAGATGGGATGACACATGACCCCACGACGCACAAAGCCCGAATCAGAATACATGACCTGCCGCTCAGATTTTGGCACTGGGATGCCATCTCACAACTAGTCTGTGGGTTTGGCCAACTAGAGAGAATCGCACCATACTTCACGAATGGCAACTACAATGAACTTCGAGTCCTTGTGGGCTGCTACCACCCCATGAAAATTCCACCATATGTAACCGCAACGGCCGACCCACGCTCTGTTACAGTGCAACTGGAACTTGAAGGCTGGCTACACAACGACGCACTACGTACGGATATACCATTTACCGGAGGAGAGGGCATGGACCAGAACCGACTAGGACCGGTACAAGATGAGGCGGACTACTGGGAAAACTAATGGAGAAACAGCCTCCGAGGTGGACGCGCACACTCTTTCGACTCTAGGCAAAGTTCGGGACCAGTAACACGGTTCAACCGCCAGGACAGGCCGGTCGGGACAGAACAACAGATATCCAGTTCACTGGAGAGACCAACAACTTAACCACTGGAGATCACATGGGCAGCCCAACGGTAATCCTAAAATTTGGAGAACAGAACAAGTACAGTCAGTACGAAGTATAGCTCAAATACAACCAAAGTCAGCAGGAATTCTGGGTTTACGGCAGCAGAATTAATGAGGGAGTCAGAGACATGCTGCTCATTAAATGCACGCCGAATACCAACCCCGCAATGTACTATGCCACAGGTGTTCAAACTGACAGACTGACAGCAATGCACATGGAGATGATGGTACAAGAGACTCAGCTACCTAGAGCAACAAATATGGTGGGTCAAGCAAGACCACAACAGACCCTGCACATTGAAGCCACACCAATCATAACAACAGACAAACCGGATAATACAAAAGCCACCCCAACAGAAATTTGCGTGACTGGGGAAGAAAGCGGGCCCAACGCTGAAAAGCCCAATGAAGAAGATGACCTGCCGCCTGGTTTTTTTGGGACAGCAAATAGGCCCAATTCTGAAAAACCTAATGAAGAAATATCCTATTCTGGGCCAACTAATGAAGAGATAGCAGCAGATGGGCCACCGCCTGGTTTTCCTGGGCCACCTCGGTTCAGCCCATCACCGAAAAGGAGAAGCAGACGTCTCGAGGAAAAATACTCCGGGATCTACGTAAGCCCAGAGGAAAGGGCGAGAATGGTTACCAAGCCGGGCTACACGGCCATCCCAAATAGAAAGCCCAAAAAGAAACCGGCCATGTGCCAGGCCCAACTAGAGTACTTCAAGCAATATGGCCCACTCTCACAATCTCAGGCAGAATTAATAATCATGGCATCAGGGGTAGAATTGCAAGGAGACCTCCTGGAGAAAATTAATGAGATGACGGTGGCTTAGGATTGCCACAACCGAACTAGAAGACAAGTCATTCCTATGTATCAGACACTCTCCGGTTACTTAAGTTCTAGTTCTTCTTCCAGTTTTTTTAGTTCTCTTTTTAGCCTAAGTCTGGGGCTTTGTTTGCCCCACCAAATTAGTAGAAGTGACTCCTCTGAAATTAGCAATGGGTGTCTTGGGAGGAAAAAGGCACCACACTTTGTTGTACTCTCCCCTTCGGCAGTAAAAGGCTGGACTGCGAAGGACTTACCACATAGGCTAGATTTAGCAGAACTAAAGAATGGGGCTTTATCCCAGGTCAAAGCATGTATGAATCAATGTGTACTAAGTTTAGAGGAATTACTTTGTACCGCAACAAATTGTTTAGTGCACAACTGCCTTACTGCACAAACAGGCTACATGACGAAAGAGATGAACAAACCATGCAATGAATTACAAAACCAAACTTAAAATCATTACGTGGAATGTGCGGGGCCTAAATGAAAGAGATAAGAGGCTAGCGATCCGAGAGACGGTTTTTAGTGAAAAACCGGATATTTTCTGTCTGCAAGAGACCAAGCTGACCCACATTGATGATACAACAAAGAGAGAAATATGCGGAAGGAGATTAGACAAGTATGAAACTATACCAGCCCGAGGGACCAGAGGGGGTGTGCTAATGGCATGGAGAGATGCGAGATTCCAGCAAGTATCCACTGACCAGAGAGAGTACTGCCTCACAGTGCAGCTCCGAGAGAGAATGACAGACCAAAAAATACAATGTATGACGGTTTACGGGCCAACTAGCGCGGCTTGCCGACAACAATTCTTTCGAGAGATTGAAGAGCTGAAACCAACGGATAGTACCCCATGGATGATATGTGGCGACTTTAACACAACACTCGAACCAACAGATCGGAACAACAATGTACAAGATTGGCACCGGCCACTAGCCTTCTCGGCGCTAATAGCAGACCTGGGCCTTCAGAACATCCGTATGGAGGGCAGAAGATACACATGGTCCAATTATCGAAACCAACCATCTATGGCCAAGTTAGATCGGTTCCTGCTCTCAACCGAATGGAGTCTACAGTTCCCTAATACCAGACAAAAAACGCTATCCAACACCAACTCAGACCACTGCCCGATCCAAATTGAAGCCTTCACAAATTTCAGAAAATAAAAAATATTCCGTTTTGAAACTTTCTGGCTAGGGATACAAGACTTCAAGGCAATGGTCACAGAAAAGTGGCAACAACAACAGACGGCCATAACACCGCTTCAGCTTCACAGTAAACTACAATACCTGGAGAAGGAAATAACGGCATGGGTGAAGGACAAAACAGGCAGCATTCGAAAACAGTTAGAGACATGCCGACAATACATAAACTGGTCGGAAGAAGTGCAGGAAAGACGACAAGCAACAGAACTTGAAAAGTACATCAAAACAGTTCTCAAAAGAAGATTCACGCAGCTTGCATGTTGGGAAGAAGATATGTGGAAGCAACGAGCCAAATTGAAATGGGAATTGGAGGGAGACAAGAATACTAAATTCTTCCACCTATACGCTTCAAGGTCAAAAAAAAATAATGCAATACATGGGATCCAACGAGATGGACAAATATTCACGGACCAGAGGATGAAGTCAAAAATAATGCGCGATTATTACATCGACTTAATGGGAACAGATCAACCAATCCATTAGCAGGTACAATGGGAGCAACTCTATCCAACAAGGGCCGATCTGACAGAACTGGCTACACCGATCTCAGAAGTTGAAATCGCAGAAGCAATCCAAACCTGGCCCAACAACAAGGCACCTGGGCCTGACGGGTATTGTGGAGAATTCTTCAAGGCATTCATGCATATCCTGATGCCTGACATCAAAACAACACTAGAGCATGCCATGCAAGGAGATGGCTCTCTATTTCCACTCAACAACTCAATCACAACACTGATACCAAAAACAGAAAATGCCACGCAACCCAAGGACTTTAGACCGATAAGCCTCATCAATGGTATCCAAAAAATAATATCCAAAGTATTAGCCAACCGATTGCAACAGAAAATTGGAGACATTGTTCACCATTCGCAAACAGGATTCATTAAAGGAAGACAAATTACGGAGGGCTTTGTATACGCTCAAGAGATGCTACACTTTGCAAAAGAAAGAAAGATACCGCTGGCTATATTCAAGGCTGACATACACAAGGCCTTTGACACCATTAGCTGGAAATTCATAGCTGCGGTAATGAAGGCCTTAGGCTTCCCAGATGCATGGATATCTTGGATCACACGATTGGTATTGCAGGGATCCTCTCAAATCATCATCAACGGACTGTTGGGGAAAAAAATCAACCTCAAAAGAGGAGTCAGGCAGGGAGACCCCATATCACCATTCATATTCATATTGGCCATGGATTTTCTACCAAGGTGGCTACAAAATTTGCAGAGTATAGGGGCCATCCGAATGCCAATACGGGGGATGCAACCGGCATTACTATATGCGGATGACGTACTTTTTTTCACCAAACCAGAACAGCAGCAGTTACAGATCCTCAAGCTGATCACAACAGTGTTCGGGCTGATATCGGGTCTAAAAGTCAACCTCGACAAATCAGAAATCACAGCCACAGCCGTTGCACCCACGGATATACCTCCAATGACACAACTGCTGGGATGTAGGCAAGGATCCTTCCCAATTCAGTACCTAGGCTTACCTCTCTCTGACACTAGGCTACCGAAACAAGCTTTTCTACCGCTGATACAAAAGGTCAACAAAAGGCTGCCTGGATGGTCATCAAAGCTGCTGTCTGTGGCAGGCAGAATGGTTCTGGTAAACGCGGTTCTCACCGCAATCCCAGTTTACTACATGTCAGTCTTTGATCTACCGCAATGGGTCAAAAACGAGATTGATAAAACAAGAAGAAACTTCTTCTGGAAAGGAGGAGCTCACAACGAAAGGAAAATGCATCTGGCAGAGTGGAGCACTATATGCCGGCCGAAGAGGCTGGGAGGATTAGGGATATTGAATCTCAAGGACTTCAACCTATCGCTACTGGCAAAATGGCACTACCAGTGGCAATCCGGGAAGAAAAGAATATGGAAGGATCTCTTCCACACTCTATACTGCCAACAACACACATCAGGGGTAAAAAGGTCCTATTTTTTCAAAATCCATCTCCGGCATGTGTACAACCTTTGTGCAAGCTTCACACTCCGTATCCAAGGCAGAGGCGACACAATTATGTTCTGGGACCATGATTGGGGTTTAGGCCTTCTAAAATACCGATTCTCCGACCTGTACACCTTCTCATTACAGCAAGACATAACACTAGCAGAGTTCGAACTACAGCAGCACCATAATGCCTTATTCAGGAGCACAATGTCGGACGATGCAATCCTTCAGTTAGGGATTCTGGTGAATGAGAAAGCAGCATACGATGCAGCAAGATGGCAACTACAGAACACCCCCACTGTACAAGATGACGCAATTTGGAAGACAGGGACTAATGGTGTGTTCAAGGTCAATTCTGCCTATCACACAATTCAAAAAGGACCCAATATAGACTCAACAGTACATACAATCTGGTCACTCAAGACCCCACCCAGATTTAAGGTATTCGCGTGGCTCCTAGTACATAACAAGATCCTCACCACGGATAATCTCAGGAAGAGAGGATACAGCCTACCTGGCATTTGCTATATGTGCAGGAACAATGAAGAAACGGTGCAGCATCTGTTTAATGAGTGCCACCAGACAAGGCAGCTATATGAAGGATTAAATGCTTCGACAAGGGGACAGGATACAATCATGCTCATTCAAAGTGGAATTTCAAAGCAACACAGAGAAATAATATTGATCGCACAATTCGTCCTTTGGAGAGAGCGATGCTGTAGAATATTCCGAGACAAATGTAAACCAATCATACAACTACGACATGAAACGATGGAACAATGGGAGGCATCGACGTACCAGTATAATAGAAGACAGATTCGGCAGTGAGGAAGCAGCCACAAGAATTCTCTTTACCTTTACTATTTTACTGTTATGATTTCCAAACTTTTTAACTCGGCTCCAATTAGTTGGACCCGGCACCTTTCTGTTTTCGTCTCTTTTCTTCCTTTTCTTTCTCTTTTCTTCTTTTTCCTTTTTTCCACTTCTTTTTCACTCAGAGTTTCTACTCAGAAACCCAAAAACATGTAACCAATTGCGGTTTAATGAAATGGGGACTAGATCCCTGTTGATTTCTCAAAAAAAAATTTCTTAGTGGTATTCTGAAACTTTTATTTGTTTTAATTAATTAAAACCTGGTGACTAAAACAAAAAAGGGGCCGGGCTATCTGTTAGTCTCGTCAATTTTATTTGATCATTTCATTCTAATTATCAGTTACACCAGGGTTTTAAAAAACCTACAGTAAAAATCAGTGTTGTAAATAACGGTATGTGCTCGTCATACGAACGGAGTACCATTAAATAATTAATTGGTATGCGGCTGATTAATCGGAATTTTGTGAACAATTTTGCATATTCATTAAAGCTATGTATATAAAATAATTAATTTAACTTGTCAAACTTATCAAATGAACTTATTTTAATTTAGTTTTCTTTTAATTATTAAAGTTCTATGAAATTACTATTTAGAAAAGATCTAAATATGACAAGACAAAGTATTGTGCATATAACGAATAAATGCGAAAAAATAATAATAATAATGACCGACTAATCAGCCGTATAAACGGAAAAGGAATAATTAATCAGGACATTTAAAACGGACGATTAATCGGACAAATCAACCAATTTATCGGGCTCAACTAAAAACAACCTTCCTATAAATATATTTGTAATAATTTAATCACCGTTACCGGTTAATAAGCCAATTAGTCTGACTAAATGGTCTTTTTTACAACACTCGTACAAATTGAGTAAATATATTTGATATGCTTTCGAAAATTAATAGAAGTCGGTACCTTGTCTTATTAGGGTCACTTCTAACCAAAAGAAATAAAATAATAATAATTAATTTTTGTAATGTGTAAAAAAAAGGGAAATTTCCGATGTACTCATTCAAACTTTTAAAATAGTCAATTTTTCCATGAATACATCATAATATCTAATATTTCTATCTAAATTTAACTTTTTTTCTTCTATCTCCTTTCATTTATTTAATTGTTTTAAGAATTGTATTGATACCTCTTTTGTTAAAATTGAGGTTTTCATTAAATTTCTATCTGTAATTGAAAAAGAGATAAAACAAGAACGCTTCATCTTCTTCCTTGATCGGCTGATCGCTTCACCTTCTCTCTTCTCCTCTCCTCTCTTCTCATGGATCCAATAAATTCGTACCTATCTAGACTCTCACCTCGTGTGAGCTGAGAGTATTGGAGTAATACAAAGAATCAGTTGCCAGTTCTCGATTGTAACAGATTAGTGTTAGGATTTGTGACTGGGATGATGAAGCAAATATGAACCCGTGATTTGTTGAAATATCTTTCCTTGAAAATGTTCTACAAATTCAGCTGAGCTCAATTGATAAAAATCCAAACTTAAATAACATTTTATGAAAATCTTTCGTTTCAGAGAAACAACAGGAGATGCGAGAGAGATCTATGTTCGGGGCTCAACGATGGCTTATGTCTTGGCTCACACGAGGAGAGAGCTTAGGTGGGTAATATTTTATTGAACCCATGAGAGGAGAGGAGAGGAGAGGAGAGGAGAGGAGAGGAGAGGAGAAGAAAGAGGCTGAAACGATCAAGGAGATGAAGGTTATTTTTTTTAGTTCTTGTTTAATGGCTGTGAGAAATTTAATGGACACCTCCATTTTAATAAAAGAGTATATTGGTCAATACAATTTTTAAAATAATTAAATAAAAGATAAAATAAATAAAAGGGGATAAAAAAAAGAAAATTAAGTTTAAATGGGATATTAATATTATGATGTATTTATGGGAAAATTGGCTATTTTGAAAGTTTGAATGGGCACACCGGAATATTTCCCAAAAAAAGTATCTTAAATTATTGTTATTGCATACTCATTTTGGACAATCTCCTTCAACAAGGATAAACTATATAAAGTGAACTGAATCATAATATTTTTAAAAAAAATTGTCTCGAGTCCACTTAATATACTTTTGAAACGAATAGTTTTTAAAAATAGAATCCTAGTTTATTACGGGTTGTACTTCTACTTGTAAACAATGTAGCAAACAAAACAAAATTTTACATTATGCTTTTCCAAACGGAGTTTGCATTTTATCGCGATTTTTTCATTTAACTTTTGCGCTTAATGTATTATTCTATATATGATGTTTAGTTTCTAGTTAGCAATTCTTAGAAATTGTAAGGTAGAAAAGCATGTTCTTAGAATATATATCATTATTTTAGCGTTTTTAGGGCACTTATTTTAGAATCTTCTTGCTTACTTCTAATAACATTTCTCGGTCATTACACAATTAACTATTCTCACTCTTATTAAAACGTGAATGAAAATTTAAAATAAAATAATGTTGTACGTTATAAACCATTAACGGTTTCGAGTAAATTAGCTTTTATAATTCAGCCTAGTTGCAAGAAAATTTTGTTTGAAGTGTCTCGAAGTTGGTTTTCGCTTCCATCTAGTTAAAATGGTACTATAGTATCCATATTTTGTGATCGTCATTTTTGTATTAAATTTTACAAAATTGATAGCTAGATTTGCTGAACATTCATATCAAATGTTGCTGAACTATCGAATCCGTCTACATGGAAGTTATATTGGTACTTATTGGTTGATGTTCCCGTATACATTATTTAGTAGAAGTATTTAATTAATTTTTGCATAGGAAAATACATCTGAGGAAGCATTTAGCATTAACAACAACAGTAGAAATGCGCGAGCGTTAAAAGCATTTAGCATCACATTTGTTGGAAAGAACAACAGCAGAGATGCGTGAGCGCTAAAATATGGGATTATGGGATTTTTAGGCGGCCACATTATCTCACGATACAATTTCGCGTGTTGAAAATATAACTAGATTGTGCTACAGTTAAAGGAGTAGCGAGAATTTGTAATACAAAAACTTTGATATATTTTATCACACTCATATGTATATACACCTACAAACTATATTTTATCACGTTGTCTTAGGTCTCCATCGTAAGATGATTTTAGAATAATTAAAGATTATGTTTCTAATTCAGGCATTTTATAATAATCTAGAAATAATAACTCATAACATTTGGTTTTCGTTTTGAGTTTGGATAATGCGTGTATCCGTCTTATTTTAATATAAATATGTACAATCATCATCCAAGGGGATAAAATAAAAAATACGAAACAGGACATAAATCAACTGAGTATGAAAAAAAAAGCCAAATCTGATATTGCGGGAAACCATTCAGAGAAGAGGATGTATAGAAAGACGAACGTTTATAGTAATATGTTATTAAGATACAAAAAGCTACACTTCTACATTCAAGTAACAACTATACTAACTGGACACCCACAATTCAAAATACGAACACTAGTCATCAAAAGACAGAACTCATGACTCACCCAATCCGCAAAATATTACTCAAGACGCGCACACACTTAAGACGAAAGGCAAATACTTTGTTTAACCAAACATGTTTCCCACGGTCAACTTGCTCAGTCGACCTCCTCCATTTTACTCTCCTCCTGACCATCCTCCTCTAATGGAGGCATATCAGCATCATCAGCAGCTGCATCATCCTCATCAATGTTCAGACCAAGCTTCAACATCCTGTGAATCCGACCCGCAAACATGTTCGGGTCCTCCAAGCTGAATCCTGAGGTGAGAAGAGCAGTCTCAAACAGGAGTAACACCAAATCCTTCACCGATTTGTCATTCTTGTCTGCCTCAGCTCTCTTTCTCAGTTCCTCCATTATGCCATTTTCAGGGTTGATTTCCATGGTCTTCTTGCTCGACATGTAGGCACCCATGCTGGTGTCACGCAATGCCTGAGCCTTCATGATTCTCTCCATATTGGCCGACCAACCATACTCACCAGTTACCAAGCAGCATGGAGAGTCGACAATGCGGTCAGATACCACCACCTTCTCCACCTTGTCTCCCAGTATTTCCTTAATGGTCTTGCAAAGGCTCTCAAATGCAGCCTTCTTCTCCTCTTTCTTCTTTTTCTCTTCCTCAGTTTCCTCAAGTTTGAGGCCTTCTTTGGTAGCAGAGACTAACTTGTGTCCGTCATACTCCTTCAATTGCCCAACTGCATACTCATCAATAGCATCCACCATGAACAGCACTTCATATCCCTTCTTCTTGAGCTTTTCCAAGAAAGGGGAGTTCTCAACTGCCTTCTTGCTCTCACCAGTGATGTAGTAGATGTCTTTCTGGCCCTCCTTCATTCTTGTCACATAGTCTTTCAGGCTCGTCAGCTCATCACCGCTTTTCGTGGAGTGATAGCGCAAGAGGTCAGCCAGTTTGGCACGGTTCTGGCTGTCTTCATGGATACCCAATTTTAGGTTCTTGGAGAAGGCCTCGTAGAATTTGGTGTAATCCTCCTTGTTCTCTGCAATTTCAGAGAACATCTCGAGGCATTTCTTGACCAGGTTCTTTCTGATCACCTTCAGGATCTTGTTCTGTTGAAGCATCTCACGCGAGATGTTGAGTGGAAGGTCGTCCGAATCCACCACACCTATAGGAAAACAGAAGTTACATTATCAATAGATTTGTCAAGGCAGAGATACTGTGCTGACAGTTGAGAAGTATCCTTCAAGTATTTATCCATAGGTCTGAAAGGAAGCTTAGCTGCAAAGTTCAAGTCAAACTAACGAAAACCCTTCTGATATAAAAGATGCAGTAGTAGGTACCAGAGCGTACCAGACAATAGCATAACTGCACAGCTTCTAAGCATCAAAAGTAAAAAAAAAAAAAAAAAATCAACAGCAGGATTCAAATAAAAACTAATAAAATACCTTTAATAAAGCTGAGATACTCCGGCATGAGCTCCTCACAGTTATCCATGATAAATACCCTCCTAACATACAATTTAATGTTATTCTGCTTCTTCCTGGTATCGAACAGGTCGAAGGGGGCACGCCTTGGAACAAACAAGATGGCCTTGAACTCAAGCTGTCCTTCAACTGAGAAGTGCTTCACAGCCAAGTGATCCTCCCAATCATTTGTCAGACTCTTGTAGAAAGAGGCATATTCTTCCTTGGTGATTTCCTCAGGCTTGCGCAGCCAGATCGGCTTTTGCTTGTTGATGAGGGTCCACTCGTGCGACACCTCCTTGACCTTCTTCTTCTTTGGCTTCTTTTCCTTTTCCTCCTCAACCTCCTCAATGTCGCCTTCTTCTTCCTTCTTAGTCTCTTCTTCATCATCATCGTCATCGATTTCTTTCTCTGTAGTCTTCTCAGTCCAGAGGTAAATCGGGTAGGAGATGAATTCCGAGTGTTTCTTCACCAGATCCTTCAGCCTTCTCTCCTCCAGATATTCAAGCTGAGCAAAAACAACAACATGCAAGTGTGAATAGAACCGCATCAAAAGGAAAGAGTGCATAGATCTTAACTTCAATGAATCTAGATGACTGTCAACAACTTCAGAAATCCTTGTTTGGCACCAATTGAAGGTCCTCATATCTATTCAAATGCTAAGAATCTAAATTGTTTTTGGAAATTAGAAATAAATGCAAGATCCGTTATCCAGGCAGATAACTGTTGCTGGTAGTCCAAAATAATAATTTAGGGTCATAAACTGATGTTACAACTTACAACAATCTTTCCTAATATCATGTTACTACTAGCTCAGTTTCGAACATAATCATACACTAGTAGAATCAAAACCTTGCAAGATAGATGAACTCACCTGATCCTCTTTGAGGTATAGAGTGATCTTTGTGCCACGGCCAAGTTGTTCACCAGAGGTGTCACGAGTCACAGTGAATGAACCACCTGCTTGGGACTCCCAAATGTACTGCTCATCATCATTGTGTTTTGTCGTGACCACAACCTTCTCGGCCACGAGATATGCCGAGTAGAACCCAACACCAAATTGTCCAATCATGCTGACATCAGCACCTGCTTGTAGTGCCTCCATAAACTCTTTTGTACCAGACCTGGCAATGGTTCCCAGATTGTTCACCAAATCTGTTACCAACATAATAATTTTTTTTTAGTATAACCATTTATATTAGAGAACTAGTTAATCCGAAAGTTGAACAAACACCTTTAAACAAATATTTCAGAGTACATCAACACATTTTCATTGTTTCAACTAGCTGAGGAAAGGATTACCTCTGTTTTGTTAATTCCTATGTTTCTCATTTCATAAAATTATAATGTAGATCCTTGCAGAAATTAATTAATTCCAAATGGTACATTTCTTAGTAATGGAGAAATATAAGTGCGTCCAAGGGAAATTAACTGTGCTCCAATTTTAAAAAAATATATCTAATATAATTCCCCGTAAAATATGGATCGACCATATCACCAAACCAGAAAAAAAAAAAAAAGGAATATAAGGCCTAATCTAAGCTTCAAATTAGAATGAGCATAAAATCACGCACCAGCTTTGGTCATGCCGACTCCACTATCAATAATGGACAATGTCTTGCTCTCCTTGTCTGGAACCAAGCGGATAAAGAGCTCTGGCTGAGCATCCAGCTTGCTCTTGTCTGTGAGGCTCTCATACCTTATTTTGTCCAATGCCTTCAATTTAGGAAAAAACAAACCCCATCAGTATCTGGTACTACATTATTGATAACAAAAATAACCTTCAAATTTGTTTCATTCATCTGATAAGAGTTTTTCCGAGAAGCAGAAAATATGCCCATTTAGATCAATTTCTCCCTTTGCAAGATAAATAACATAATTAATTTAGAACGAATTGATGATTAAAGAGAAAACGAAACAGCTAAGAAAAGATAGACACATACATCAGATGAATTGCTAATGAGCTCCCGCAGAAAGATCTCCTTGTTCGAGTAAAAGGTGTTGATGATCAAGCTCAGCAGTTGGTTGATCTCCGCCTGGAAGGCGAAGGTCTCAGCATCTCTCATCTGCACATCCGCCATTGATCAATGGAAAACCAAGTAGAGACAATGATCGCACTTTGCTTGTAGTTTCGCTGGAGAGAATTTGAAGTGAGTTTATATGCTTTTTTTTTTTTTGGTTGGGAAGAGAAGAAAGAGGATCGGGCATTTATAGGAGGGAGCAGGTTCTAGGCCCTTCTCTTTCCCGCTTCGGACTGTACTGTTAAAATTAGCTCTTGGGTTTTTGGGAAGAGTGGAGTGGGTTCTAGAGAATTCTACAGAATTCTTGATGCTGAATAACGGTTAAATTTGCATCACAACTCACAATGGCTTGTTTAACATGAGACGCAAGGCACAATCCAGTAAGGCCTAATATGAGCTTTACAAAATACCATGAGGCATTTGGAATTAATGAAATAAGCCTCTAGATAATATGGGCCTAATTGATTGCAGACAAATTGGGCTTCTAATTATAATTGAACTGACGCATCTACTATCTAGTAAAATGAGGAGGGTTCCACTGCACCATTATTTGGTGCACTTAACGTGCACTCAAAATGAATATGGTGCATTTTCAAAGTTCAAATAGTCGATTCGAACATTCCAACGTGTTCTTCACATTAAAATGTGCTTGGAGACCAAATTTTACATTTTTTGAAATTTTTTACTATTTTTTCAGAATTTTTGAAAATACTAAACAATAATTTGATGAATAGTAAAAAATTCAGCAAATTTAGTATTTTCAAAAATTCTGAAAAAATAGTAAAAAATTTCCAAAAAATGTAAAATTTGGTCTCCAAGCACATTTTAATATGAAGAACACGTTGGAAGGTTCGAATCAACTATTTGAACTTTGAAAATGCACCATATTCATTTTGGGTGCACGTTAGGTGCACCAAATAATAGTGCAGTGGAACTCTCCTCCTAGTAAAATTTAATGCATTGACTAAAGGATATTTATCTTTTTTTTTCTACGGAGCATCTCGTCAAAAAATATAATTTTGAGTTCAATCTGATCCAAAATGTGACACTAAACAATACTATGAAGCAATGAACTAATTTTATAATTTTGTTATCGCTTCCATTATCGCGGAAAATTTAATTCAGGGTGATCGGGAAAATTTGAGCCCGATATTTTTATTAATACCCAAAAAAAAAACAAATTATCAAATCTGTCATCACCCCAAACTTATTTTTAAATCTACCCCAACCGTCCAGCCACTGGGCGGTCCACTAGTGGTTTTTTTTTTTTTAAGAGACAATATGAATATCAAGATGCTCAATTCTTAACGCTAAAAATTCGGATTTTTTTTAATATTAGTTAGATTACTTCTTTTAAGCATATTTATACTAAAATACGCTAAATTACTTGGAATTATGTTAAATTACGTTGAGTTACACTAAATTACTTTAAATTACACTAAATAACAATAACTTTGCTAATTATGCTGAAATACAGTAAATTATGGTAAACTACGGAAAATTACGCTAAAGTAGACCGATTCTGTGCTATCTTTCATGAATCATAAAAAATAGTAAAATAATTCCGAAAATAGTAAAAATTGGTATTCTACAAGTTCATTATGTAACTAATTTACTGAGCTACTTGGATTGAATAATAGAAATGAAAATCTTAATCCGAAACTTCAACTCAAGTTTTGAGGCTCTTCCCTTTGTTTTTTGGCGATTCTGAATTTTGAAATCTATTATAGCGGGCACGGACGCATGCGCATTTTCGCAAGCTTTCCGAAAAGTGGTCATTTGCTGAAATCGGATACGAGCGCCGTTTTATGACCGTTTGAAGTTTCGTCATCGTTTTTCACCTTTTTAGTGAAGATATCGTCCCTATTCATATGTAATTTATTGTAATTTACCGTATTTTAGCGTAATGTAATGTAATTTAGTGTAATTTAACTTAATATAGTGTAACTCAACGTAATCTAACATAATTCTAAGTAATTTAGCGTATTTTAGTATAAATATGCTTAAAAGAAGTAATCTAACTAATATTTTAAAAAAAAAATCCGAATTTTTAGCGTTAAGAATTCAGCATCTTGATATTCATATTGTCTCTAAAAAAAATAAAAAATAAAAATTCACTAGCGGACCGCCCAGCTACTGGGCGGTCAGCTAGGAAACTGGACCGCCCAGTGGCTGAGCGGTTGGGGTAGATTTAAAAATAAGTTTGAGGTGAGGACAGATTTGATAATTTGTTTTTTTTTTGGGTATTAATAAAAATATCGGAATTTGAGCCCACTTATTTGACTTTCGAATACAATATTTTATAGAGCAATAGTTGTGAGCTTATAAAATTTTCATATGTAACATGTTAGCTTTGAATATGGATCAATTTAGTAAACAACAAATAAAAAGAGAAAATAACTATGGAAATTTAGTGACCGTTAGATGTGATTCAAACAAGAGATGTAATACCGTTGAACTTAATTTGCTTAACAAATCAAGTGTTTGCATATCAACTTTTTATTATTATTATTATTATTATTATTTTAGTTCATTTCACATAAGATAAAAAGGATTGAAAAATAAATTATTTTGGTAATTTCATTAACAATAAATGTAATACCGTTGAACTTTATTTGCTTAACAAATCAAATGTTTTCATATTAAATTTTTTATTTATTTTAGTTCATTTCAAAAAAGATAAAAAGGAACGAAAAATAAATCATTTTGTTAATTTCATTTTTCAACCACTTTATCTTATGCAAAGTTAGCTCAAAAAATGAAAAATTGAAACAAAAAACCCTGCTCGTCAAGTGAATCAAGATAAACCATGAATGCAAATTTTGCCTATTTTTTTTTTTAATTTCGATTGTTGGTCATCCAATTTCATATTAGTAACAATAGCATTATTAGTTTATTAACTTTTTTTCTAAGTTAATTAGAAAGCTCACGATCTTAATTTTTTAATATCTAATTAACTGAAACTATCTAGTTTGTATTTAATTTCTACGAACTACTATAAATCGGTTTCACTAAGCAAATTTAACTTTATTAGAAATATGATATAACATATGGTAGTCTGATTCTCTAAGATAATTATTTTATTAATCTTGCTCAAAAGGTAGCTTTACATGAATACATGGTACCCTGTATTTATAGGAAGAAGTAAAATTAACCAACCCTGATTACATCTTCTAACTAGAGAAAGGTTTACAGTTGTATGTGTTTGCGTGATTGCATACGACAAAGGGAATCAAACAGGTTCCAGAAGAATCAGAACAGTGAAGGGAACAGTGCCGTTAATTTTTTTGCTATTCTAATTTCTAATGTAGTAGCTATTCTAATGAGTAACCATTTGAGCTCGCTGCTCGCCTGATACTTCAAAGTAGCATCAAGATTCGTGCAGCCTTGTCGTGATTGATTGCATCACGTTGCTTCCTTCTCAGATTTGTTTTTAGCGGATTTTATTCGAGCGAGAGTTGGGATCCGATTAGACCTCTGATCTTGTCAGGGACTTTCCGGCCACGGCGGACCAAGAGCCAGGCGTCGTTAGCATCGCCGAAGTTTGGAGAGTCGATTGAAACCCCTTTTGTCGACCGATGACCACTAGGTTGGTCGGACCACCACCTCCTTTTTCCGATCGAGTACTGACGTCAGGGTCGTGATTTTTGTCAAAGTTGTTCATCTTCTGATCATTTTCATTCGTTCTTCGTTAGCATTCACCATCGTTCTTTGGTTTTTAAGCATGATTTGGGCATTGATTTGATGTTCTGATATCAAATTAATCAAAGTTTATTGAAGACTGGTACCTGTCCTTTGGTATCAGTCTTGACTTTTTTTTGGGTTCAATTCATTCAGGATTACACTTATAGGCTCCATGACGTCTTTCTTCTTTGTTATTCCTAAAGTTCTAATCCTTTGAGAAGCG
This sequence comes from Carex myosuroides, assembly GCA_028015225.1. Taxonomy (NCBI): domain Eukaryota; kingdom Viridiplantae; phylum Streptophyta; class Magnoliopsida; order Poales; family Cyperaceae; genus Carex; species Carex myosuroides. The sequence goes on along the minus strand of CM051474.1, from coordinate 3,482,789 downwards.
AAGGAAGATGGAAATGATTCGACTCAATGGACATCTCGGCTCGGATCAGATCGACTCGGTTAGGGATGAATTATTTCGAATTCGGGCCGAGTTTGGGCTCAACTCGAATTGAACTCATCTAAAAAACAGTGAAAGAATAACTAATCGGAAAAAATACAAAATTTAGTATCTTATTTTTAATTTAAAAATAAAATATAAAATTAGAGGCTTGACCTCTATCTTATTGCAAAAAAAAAATACAAAATTTAGTAACTAGTCAAGTTGAGTGATCAATTCATAACAAAGAGCAAAATTTAGTGATTTTCTGTGAAATTTATCCTATATTTTTCAATAAAATTTTACTATTTGGATACAAGCGACTAAATATGATAATACTTATTAAATTTCGTTAATTTTTTGGATGAAAAAAGTGACAGAATGACTCATCAGAAAAAATACAAAATTTAGTAACTAACTAAGTTGAGTGATCAATTCGTAACGAAGAGCAAAATTTAGTGATCTTTCGTGAAATTTATCCTATATTTTTCAATAAAATTTACAATTTGGACACAAGCGACTAAATATGATAATACTGATTAGATTTTGTTAATTTTTTGGATGAAAAAAGTGACAGAATAACTAATCAGAAAAAATACAAATTTTAGTAATTAGTCAAGTTAAGTAACCAATTTGTAACAAAGAGCAAAATTTAGTGACTTTCCGTAAAATTTATCCTATATTTTTCAATAAAATTTACTATTTGGATACAAGCGACTAAATATGATAATACTGAGTAGATTTCGTTAATTTTTTAGATGAAAAAAATGGCAGAATGACTAATCGGAAAAAATACAAAATTTAGTAATTAGTCAAGTTGAATGACTAATTCGTAACAAAGAACAAAATTTAGTGACTTTCTGTCAAATTTACTATTTTAATACCAGCGAACTAAATATGATAATGCTTTTATTTTCAATGATACTTAAAAGGACATATCAAGTGAGAGGATTAAGTCAAGGGGCGAGCAAATAAACCCGTGTGAGGATATTGACATGACCCATTATTGGGCTAGGTTAATAAATTTTTTGAGTGAGGCTATGATACCATGCCTAGCACGGATTAGTTCTATTATAGATTAATATTTTTGTTTTCAAAATTCTAACCGTTGAATTGTATCGTTCAACATGATCTTCATATGAAAATGTACTTGTAAACTGAAATTTACATTTTTAGAAAAAAAAAAATTTAGATGGGTCGAAAATCATTGTTTCTAGATGGTCCAGAATGCTCAGATCAAGTGATTTTCATATTCATATGAAAAAAATGTAAATTTAGTTTAAAAATACGTATTCATATGAAAACCATGTTGAACAGCTCGGATTGACTATTGGGACTTTCAAACTGAGATTTGAGTTCATAGCACGGGCCAACATGCGTTTTGCATAGTACCACACGACATTTGTTTATATTAATGATAATGTACTTTTAAATCATGATTCTATGCTAAATATACTAATTTAGGAATATCTATGTACATAAACATTTGAAAAAAAAAAGGAGGGCCAAACATGGCAGAGATGTATGCTAAACTAAGAAAGAGAGAAGGACAAATAATGTTTGTTAATGATTTACTTATAAACATGGTTAATGATTTGATTAGTAAATATATATATATTCGCCTTAGTGCTAATGATTTAGTAACACATGTGCCGATGGTAATGAAGTCAAAGTCATCCTTATAACTATAAGCCTTGATGCAAGTATTACATTTAATGATTTAATGGAACTTCTTGTGCGGATCTGTGTAAAACTTCTATATATTCTTTTATTTCTAATAACGCATGATATAAATAATTTCTCATCAAATATAAAAATATATTTAAAAAAAAACTGTAAATACATATAAGATTTCGCCAAGAAGTATAATTGTCCAAATAAAATAATGCAATATTTTATATTCCTATTATTATTGTATGCTATATTGATGGTGAGAATTTGTCCAATTTCAATAGAATGATTCAAATTAGATAAAAAAATTATTAAATTTTTTATAGAGAAGATCAAGTTGGAATCCTTAGATCATATTAGATGGTCTTGATTAAATAATGATATAAAACCTATCATTATGATAATGACATTTGTCCAATTTTCTTTTTTCTTTTGAGTGATATTGGCAGATGCTGCCATTTGTCATCTCATTATTTTACATTCTCCTTTTTCTATAAAACTTCGGTGGTGCCAGCTGGCGTTCATGTTCTGAGTTTAACTAAGAATATGCTGCCTTTTTCTTTTCACATTCTCTGATAATTTATTTTTAGAGCGAAAAAATACTTAATACTTTTTTATCTGAAGTATCTTTTTTTGAATCTATTTTCAGAATTTTGCTATCCCCATTTCAATTTAGCCAATTTCTTGTTGACACATGGCATCTCCTTTTATCTCATTAATGAGTATTTTTTTAAATTAATTAATTAATTAGATGAATGAGAAAATAATTTTTTGAACTAGAAAACGGTAGCTTACACAGTTACATTAAGGTTACCCCTATTTGAGATCGGTACCTGTCCTTTGGTACCGGTTTCAAATTATATTTGTTCCAGCAGTCTATGTTTGGAAAATCACAACTTTTCTTGATACACTTATCATTCGTGGTTAACATGTTTAGGGATTATTTCATTATTTTCAATTTTATAATTATAAGGGCATACTTCATTATCATGTTGTTATGAAGGCTTTGTTAGCTATCAAAATGAACAGAAAGATTGAAATGATGCGGTAAATTAAGAAAACCTTAATATATAAAAGGCATAAAGGCTTAACATGAATCAAATTAAGATTGAGAAGAATAATGCATCTTGTAGAAAATTTATCACTAATTGCATTGATTGATAGGAAAAAAATTATGCAAGGATTGAATCCTGACAAGAGAGCAGCTTGGGTCCGATGCCCATCGGACTCAAATTTGGGTCCGATGGGTTTCGGGACCGTCCGATCTGCTTTAAGATTAATGCGCACGAATTTCAAAGCAGACGCGAAAGTTGCGGGCACGAATCTTAAAGCAGATCGGACGGTCATAAAACCCATCGAACTCACTTTGAGTCTGATGGGCATCGGACCCAAATTGACCTGATCTCCTGACAAGGGGTGAACAGAGAATGGAAAAACTACAACTAGGCCCTTATAAATTTCCTATTTCACTTTTATTTTAAGTATGCTGATTTTCTGTATACTGATCATCTAATAATGCATCTTATTGTGATTCATTATTATGCTGAAACTTATAAAATATGCAAATAGGTCTCTCACAATACAGAATGTAGATTTGAATACTATTTTAATATGCAAAAGGATTAAAGGGAATTTGTGATAATAGGATGCTTTGTAACAAAAACAAAACCTGTGAGAATGTTTTCAAAATTTTAATAAAATGACATAACAGAGGTGTAAAAATGATCATTAAGGCAGTATGCAATCAAAGTTGCAAATGAGCCCTTCCCAAATCCTCTTTTCACACAAAACATTAAAAAAACAGTGAACGACACTTCAATTCTGTAGACTTTGTTTCAAAACATGATTTTAAAATATATGCAAGGGTTCTAATTTTTTTTTTATCAGACTTAATATGAAATGACAAAAGGTATTAAAACCACTATTTACTCCAACTGATCTCATAAGATCAAGGCATTATTCATCAGCACATAAGCTGTTATTGTGAAGCAAAAAGTCAGAAAAGAAAAAAATGGGGCGCAACATGATGCGATATGTATTTTTTTACTTCAGATTCATGCAAAGAAAGAGAAAAGAGATCAGAACTGAGATGCGCAGTGCCGCAGTATGCTAGATATTAAATTATAAGCTCTTTTAATGTCAACAAGAGATTGACTAGATTGAATGGCGCAGAAAAATCCTACCCATGCACATATGACAGAGGATTCGGTTCCATATATTTAACATTGCATTGCAATTATTTATTGGAGAACATGCAATCTGAATCAATCAAGGATTTCAGAAAGATGTTCCTAAAAAATGGATTTCAGAAAGATCTCATAAAATTCGTTTTCGACTCCTGCAAGATAGCTTTGTCTGGTGTTCTAGATACATATATACTGCAATGCACGACACGAAGCATGATAGCTAAAAGTGATACTAAAATAAATGGAAGATCTGTATTTATTATTTGTGAATACAAATCTTCAATTTCCAATTTCCAACCAATATCCAGCAATAAATGCCCACACGTGATCCATGTGTTCCATTCAGTATTTTATGAATTCTAACGTTATTGGCCTACAGACTTCTGATACTGAAAAATAAATTCTTACATTTATACTTAATCACTAAATATAATCTTCGTACGAAAATATTTTTGAATATCAAATTTAATATTTTTTATAATTTTTTATCATTATTTTATATAGGTAGAAAATCATCTGATATAAAGTTTTGAACCATATCAAAGTAGTGATTTTTTATTTATATAGTAAAACATTGTTAAAATGTAAAATTTAGTTCCGAGATACATTTTTATACTAATATCATGTTGAAAAATTTGAATCGATTATTTAAACTTAAAAGATAAAAATATAAATTTATAGGATGAACTGATGCGCGCTGCGGTACCGTAGCCTCACTCAATATATTAAGAATTCTTACATTATATTGAGATTTACTTGGTACAGGTGTAGAATCGTCTACCTTTTTCCTTTAAAAAGAAAAAAAAAAATCTCGTGTGAAGAGGTCCGACATTTTTATTAATATCCAAAATTAATTACAAAATATTAATTATACACAGTTTAGCTGGGTATTTTTAAAAATGTCTAAACCGGTCATTTTTTGGCCGATTGGATTAAAAATTCGGACTGGCCATTTTTTGATCGGTCAGGAGGTTTTTTTTTTAATATTTGTTAGATTACTTCTTTTGATGTATAATTAGCATAATTATACTAAAATACGCTAAATTACTTGAAATTATGTTAAATTACTCTAAAATACGGTAAATTACACTAAATTACGCTAAATTACGCTAAATTACGCTAAATTACGCTAAATTACGCTAAATTACGCTAAAATTACGCTGAATTACGCTAAATTATACTGAAATACGCTGAATTATGCTAAATTAGGCCGATTTGTGCCATCTTTCATAAATCATAAAAAATTCAAAAAAAAATCAAAAATAGTAAAAATTGGTATTCTACAAGTTCATTATATAACCAATTTACTGAGCTACTTAGATCAAAAAATAAAAATGAAAATATTAATCGGAAATTTCAACTCAAGTTTTGAGGTTCTTCCCTTTATTTTTTGGCAATTCTGAATTTCAAAAAACAGCAAAGTAGTCACTGATGCATGCATCTTTTCGCAAGTTTTCTAGAAAAGTGGTCATTTGCTTAAATCGAACACTCGAGCCGTCGAGCGCCGTTTTATGGCCGTTTGAAGTTTCGTCGTCGTTTTTGGCCTTCTCAGTGAAGATATCGCATCTCTTAGCATAATTTAGCGTAATTTTGGCATATTTTAGTATAATTATGCTAATTATACATCAAAGAAGTAATCTAACAAATATTTCAAAAAAAAAAAACACCCTCGTGACCGGCTAAATATTGGCCGGTTCTAATTTTTAATCCAACCGGCCAAAAAATGACCGGTTTGAACATTTTTAAAAATACCTGGTTCTGGTTAAGTTGGATATAATTAATATTTTGTAATTAATTTTGGATATTAATAAAAATGTCGGGAAGAGGTCTGAACTCTGAAATCCTCTGAAATCTTTAGAAATGTGTGACAGGCTATTTCCATCTCCTGAAATTATTTCCCTAAAATATATGGGATGACGTCAAGTTTAAAGCAGTAAATTTCGATCGGATGGTTTACAGTAGTTAACTGTTGACGAATGGAAATCGGAAAATTTTATAAAAATAGCAGGGACCTGTTATCGTGGATAAACCTTAACAGGTGACTTGTCACTCAGGTCGATGTTAGGTGAACTCCCAACGCTCAAGCACATGTTGTCCCTAAAGCAAAATTACAGCCCATTCTCCTGTGGCAGTTTCATATGTTTCTTTGTATAGCGGGTTATACAGATAGATTAATTCATAGTGACAAATGAATTATTCGGGTTCGGTTCGGCGAGGTCAAAAATTCATGATTCGATAATAATTTGGAAATGATTTAGAATTATCCAGACCAGAGATCTCAGTCCTACAAGGAACCAAAAATAAAAAGTCAAAAAAAATATTATGGGAAAAATTCGGGAATAATTTGTAAAATTCGTGAAAAGTTCGTAAAATTCGGGAATAATTTGGTCAAAGTTCATTCAACCGAATAATTCAGCATTCAGTTCGTCGTCACAAAAAAAAAATTATTCACGAATAATTCGCGAATTTTGTGACTATGGATTAATTAACTCCCGGCACTATATGTTTATATCTTCGCTGCATGTAATGCGGACCGATATTTTTATTAATACCCAAAAAAAAACAAATTATCAAATCTGCCCCCACCCCAAATTTATTTTTAAATCTACCCCAACCGCCCGTCCACTGGGCGGTCCACTTTCCCCACCTGACTGCCCAGCAGTTGGGCGGTTCACTACCCAGATCTGACCGCCCAACAGCTGGGCGGTCCGCTATAAAACCCCAATAAAAGGGGTTTTTCTCTCTCCTGAGCAGCACAGTATTCATTCCAACCATTTTCCAGAACCGAATGAGAGAAAGAGAGGCGATTTTGAGGCGATTTTGAACAGTAATTCCAGATGTTGGTTGCACTGTATGTGGGCGGGAAGTTTACCCGAGGTGCGGAGGGAGCACAGTACACTCAGGAAGCAGCCTACGGCTTCGAGGTAAATGAAAATACCTCATTTGTTGAATTGAAGGGAATAGTTTATGAAAAGATCGGTGTGAACCCCAACCGGTATGATATAGATTTAGCTACTCAGATTAATACAGTAAGTGGCGGTAGACCTTACTATACCAGGTATCCAATAATAGATGAGTCGTTATGGAGGAGTGTTTACAACACTTTTGAGTCACATGGGGTAATGGTAATGGACTTATATTCCAGGAGATTTCAGCGTGAACCCGGAGTTGGAACATCTAGGGAAAATAGAGATTATGATCACTCGGGTTATGACAACCCGCGTCACTCGAGTTATGACAGCTCGAGTTATGAGCACTCGGGGTATGACAACCCCCGCCACTCTAGTTATGACAACCCCCGCCCCTCGAGGTATGACAACCCCCGCCACTCGAGTTATGAATCGCCCGTATCACCCGTTTATGAGAATTATGTACCTGATTTTACCACCGATCTACCACCACCACCCCCTCCTCCTGAAACCCCAATCCAACCCAGATTTCCATTTGTACCACCATCTATACCTATAGTGGCACCCGTTGTTGATCGGAGTGACCTTGACCTTGATGTTGAGATCGATGCCATACCACAAAGAGATTTGCAAACGGGTGACGAATGTGACAAGAATTGAGATTCTGATCACCTTTCAGAAGGTGATGGAGATTATTTACCTAAGGAAGACAGATTTCCTATTAGAGGTTGGACAGATAGGCATCTGTGCCCCACATTCAACGATACCACTGCTTTTGAAGAGGCAGACATCTCATTTTTTGGGCCGCGTGTCAGATACACTGAAGAGCTTGCTCCACAGCAGGTTTACAGCAACATAGATGAACTTATGAAGAAAATAAATGAGGTCCATGTTCACGACAATTGGGAGTGCAGAACTGAAAAAAGGGACCGAAGAATGTTAGTAATTGTTTGTAAAGACGAAGCGCATTGCCACTTCCGTCTGTATGCAACCCCTGTGGGTAAGAGCGAGGCATGGATTATTAAGAAGTGTGAACCACCTCACACATGCAAGTCTGCGTCATCAAGGAAAGACCATGCACAGCTTACGGCTTCACTTATTGCCGATGTAATTGAGAATGACATTAAGGAGGACCTATCGATGAGCCTTAAGGAGGTCGGTATAGCTGTCAGACGGGTTTACAAGCATGTCGTCCCAAAATACAACAGGTTGTGGAGAGGGCGTGAACTTGCGATTTGCCGAATGTTCGGTAGCTGGCATGGTTCATACAACTTGCTTGCACCATTACTGCAGGCCATAGCAAGTACAAATCCCGACACTGTCTTTGAATGTTGGAATATAGGCATACGGACTGTCGATAACGCGTTGCAATTCAAGGCCATAGCATGGGCGTTCGGTCCATGTATTCAAGCTGTGACATACATTAGACCGGTCATCAGTGTAGATGCATGCTTCCTGTCTGGCCGTTATGACGGGAGATTGCTGATCGCATGTGCATATGATGCTGAAAACCAGTTGTTGCATTTGGCCTTTGCAATTGTTGAGAAGGAGGACGGGGAAAAGTGGGGATTTTTCATGAGGTTTGTAAGAAGACAAGTGGTTGGCGACCGGTTCTTTTGTGTCATATCAGACCAGCACAAAGGAATCAAATATGTTTTTGATCGCCCAGATTTCGGGTGGTCGACAGCGAACGACGATTGTGTGCATAGGCTGTGTATGCAACATGTTACAGACAACCTACACAAGAACTGCGGATCTGAAAAATGGGTTGTAGATACATTCAGAATTGGTTGCAAGAGGAAGAAGCCGAGAAGGGTGGAAGAGATGTTCAAAGATTTTGCCAAGGTATGTATATTTTTATTTGTTGACTTATATTTTCTGAATTATTTACTTAAATTTTATCATCCGAAATTTTTTTTTTTGCAGTACTGTCCAAAGGCAAATTTGTACTTACTCAAGGCGGGAAAAAATAATCCCGCCGATCTTGCTGAGCCACCCGCATATGAGAAGATATTGCAAGCCCGTGATGGAGATTTCCGATGGGGAATTATGACCACAAATAGGTCTGATCCTTGAATGCCGTTTTCAAGCAGAGCCGGCAGTTTCCCGTGGCAGCAATTGTGGAGGACACCTTCTACAAGTTAAATGCATGGTTTGTTGCACGGCGTGTTAAAGCCCTCGAATTACTGTCCAGGAATCAAACGTTTTCAACAAGGGTGGAGGGAAAACTAAGGAAACATAGGGAGAAATGTGCAGCTATGAGAGTTGTCCCATACGAGGATAACCAATTGGAATTCTAAGTGCACTGTCCAGATGAGTTTGCTCCAACCGGCAGTAGACCGGATGGGACTATGGAATTTGTGAAAAGGATGTTCAAATATGATGTTATTTTTGCACCTGACAATACTGTAACATGCACTTGCCAAGGAATCCAGTTGGCCCACCTACCTTGTTCTCATGTTATGGCGGTGTGCCGAGAGAGAAACTTCTCTGAGGATGATTATGCCGCAGACATGTACCGTACCGATTACCTTGCGAGTACTTGGGGTGCATCTTTCCATCCTTATCCCAACCAGTATCAGTGGCCGCCCTATGTTGGTGATAGAGTCTGTCCCGCAAGCGGGTGGATCAGAAAAGGAAGAAGACCCCACAAGCGTCAAGTAATGACCATGGACGAGATGAAAGGTAGGCGAATGGGCCATCAGGCCCGCCGTTCAACAACTGACAGGCAGCGAGCATGTATGGTTGATTTTATTTATTTACTTATATTTTATTTTGATTTTATTTCAACTGGAATGCAATGCAGATGCCATTAACGAAGCCAACGAAAGAGAAAATGCTAGAGTTGTTGCTGAGGCTACCGGTAGTAGCCACCGCACTTATGAAAGCCCAGGAACCGGTAGTAGCCATGGAGAAACATCCGGTAGTGTCGCACAACCAGCTGCACCCAGACCCAGACGTCGTATTTTGAGTTTGTTCGGTCGTCGTCGCTGATTACCAAGTTTTGTTAAATTATGTTATGAACTATTTTAGATGTATATTGTGAACTATTCTAATTGATAGTTTGTGAACTATGCAATTTTTAATTTGCCTCGATTATTTTATATGCTTCATTTTTGTTATTTTTAATACTTAATTACATATACAAAAACTAACAACATAAAATATAAACAAACACAAAACTAATGAAATAAAGTCTACGACATAAATTCCTAAAAATTCTACAACATAAATTCCTAAAAAGTCTACTTCTTACAACGAGTCTTGAAAGTGCATGGAACAAAGTCATCATCAGAGTTTGCCTGATCTGGATCAGTCACAGCAGACGAAGTGGTAGCCTTACCAGTACAAGAAACAAACTCGTCGTCCGATGCTGGAGGCTCTGGATCAACTTTCTTTTTTTTTCAAACCAAAGCCGTAGGGGTTTTCCACAAAGTCATCGTCTGAAATTTCATACCGGCCATGTCGTCTACTCCATTCCTCCATCTTACATGTCTCACAATTAAGAAAATCACGACATACTTGACACTTGTACTTTTTTCCCTCGTTTTTACCTCGATCACTAATAGACACTCCTCTCGCTACGTCACGATCTCGGTTGCTCGTTTTCGTACCTCGTTTGTTACTGTCCATACCTCTACTAGCCTCAAAATCACTCAAAATCGCCTCTCATTCGGTTCTGGAAAATGGTTGGAATGAATACTGTGCTGCTCAGGAGAGAGAAAAACCCCTTTTATAGGGGTTTTATAGCGGACCGTCCAGCTGCTGGGCAGTCAGATTTGGGTAGTGAACCGCCCAGCCGCTGGGCGGTTAGGTGGGGAAAGTGGACCGCCCAGTGAACGGGCGGTTGGGGTAGATTTAAAAATAAGTTTGGGGTGGGGGCAGATTTGATAATTTGTTTTTTTTTTGGGTATTAATAAAAATATCGGTAATGCGGACGACTGCACCAGTACTGCTACATAAATCCAAGTCTTTAACTATTAATTAAAGCTGTCATAAATATGTATATAATATTATATATCCAGCACTAATTAGGCGTTGTACTAGGTTATTTGATTATAATAATGTACAGGCGCTGCTATGTGGCACCACCAGTCCCTCTTTTTAACTTTAAAAGTTATTGTTATTCATATAAGGTTAATACTAACGTGCATCCAACTTTTATGGAGGATTTATTTGATATCTTAAAACATCTATCAATTTAGAAAAATAAAATAAAACTATAAGTGTATTATTCGTTATTTAGATAAAAAATATATCAAATTTGAGTCAATTTAGAATTTGATTGATCATCCAATCGTAACGCCATTAAGCTTCCACATTCATAATTATAAATTATTTTATAGAGACTATACAATTTGCGAAATAATGAATATTTAAGGGGAAAAATGCATCTACAATTTTTATTTTCTGACTTGAATAATATTTTTTTAAAGTGTCAAATGGATGTACGCTACAAATATTTTTTAATATAATATGCTGATTTTACACGACATAAACTCAAAATTTGAAAATGAATAAGAGTCAATTGACCCTAATTCACTATACATGGATCCGCCTCTACCATCTCTAAAATTCATTTTAACAGAATTATGATTCAATTAAGTAACTTTATATGAGTTCATTTAATTTAGATAGTTCTTAATCCAACGTTCAACTTTAAAAATTAGTAACGAAGAGGTAATTGGAGATCTAATAGCGAAGAAATCTTAGATGCAATCAAACAATATATATATATACTTCATGATTTAGTTAAATAACTTGACCATTAAGCTAATATGAATAATTTTTTTATAGACCAGTTCAATTCAATAATAATAATAATAGTGGTATAAAAAAATGTAGTGCCTAAACATTTCTCCATTTAATCGGCTTCTAAAAATAATAGAAAAATATTATTTCTTCCCCATTTCTCAGGTTAAGTAGCCAATTAATTACATACAACCTTCAACCAACTATGAGCTACCTGCATTAAATAAACCCTGAAATTCTCATCAGCATAAAATCAGAGAGAAGAAGACATTTGTTTGTATTCTGTAGAACTCTTTCATTGATTTGTAATTGAGAGTTACAATGCTTTTATAGAAGAAATCAGATCGAAACCAGAGAAACGGGGAAGAAATCAGATCGAAACCAGTAAACAACTATCTGTTATCGCCTGGAGCTTTTTGTCTTGAAAATATTCCCTCCAGTTCTTGAGTAAATGGATTTATCCATTTATTGTTTAATACAGCACTCCGGACCGGTACCAAATGCGAGCAACTTTACAAAAGAAAATATAATTTACAATTGAAGAGAACATCCCGGCCATTTTTAAAAGGTCAGAACTTTCTGTGGCTTAATTTGCATTAAACCCCAAAGTTGACAAATGATTTATATTTATCATATCGGGTCTAACAACATCCATTCCTATATAAAATTGCATTCTTCACAGCATATTGACTGTTCTTGCTGGGTTTGGAAGATTGGGTCAGAGAAGCCATGGGAGAAATGAGGATGGAGGGAACAGAGAAGCCATGGGAGAGAGAAGGAGAAGACAGGGAGGAAAATGAGATCCATGAAGAAGAGGAAGAAGAAAGCAATGGCGGTCTGGAGGTGAGAGGGAGGAGGAAAAAAGAGAACGGAGCAGGATTTGTAATTAGAGAAAATAACGGGGGTTTTTTGAAGAAAGAGGAGAAAGTTGAGGAGCAGAGCAGTGTTTATTTTGACTCAGAGAAAGTGGAAGAGGAGATTAAAGTGGAAGAGGAAAGGAATATCTATTTTGATTCAGAGAAAGGTTAGTTCTTTCATTCTTTGTTACGAAATGAAGTGCATGCTTGTATACCCACGAGAAGTTGTTATTTATTGATGCGAATGCTTTTGATTTGGTGGTGGTGGATATGCACTTGAACCAGTCGAATGTTACCATTTCAGTGTTAACTGGTTCACCGCCTTCATTAACAACTTTAAACTAAGCTTGGCTGCACATTTTCTCTTTTATGCTACCACTTATATTGTTTTATTGCAACTTTTAGGGTTTAAAAGTATTGATTGAAAACAAATGTGAAAATGGTTAAAACGTATTAGATATAGGCATATAGCAACTATATGGTTTGTTGCATTGAAAGAGGAGGTATTCACGTTAAATCTTAGCTTTTAAGGGATATGCATGTATAAATGCCGAGAAGAGAAAGGTGCTATAATGAACCCAAGTTTTACACTCAGGCCTTGCCAAAAGCATAATATTTTTAGAATATGTACTTTAAGTATGGGTTAATTGCTAGTGTACCCATCAAAACTTAAATTTTTTTTTGCTATTTTCTCATATAACATCAAAATAAAAGTATATACTTTATGTGTTGAGAAAACTATTGCGTTTAGTGTACAGCCCTTGCCTGTTTGCATTAGTTGCTGCCTGTTTGTAAGAGTTGCTGAATAACAAATTTAAGTCTTCATGAAGTAAAAGGTTTTTAATAATTTCTGATGCAACCGTTTGCTTCTTTTTGTGATGTATTGGGGCACAATTAGGGCAAAATGGGACTTCTTTAGGTAATACAAAATGGAACATACTGGTATGCACTTTTTTCCTCTTTTGGGATGTATTTGGTTATTTTTCATCTGATAGTGATTATGCTCCTTTTGGTTATCTCATAAGCCAAAAATAATAGAATGTCCATTAAAAAAAAATTGGCTGGCTTACAGTCGATTGTCCCTACTGTCAGTTTCCCCTGTACCTGTAAATATTTACAGCGCTGAAATATCAATGGCATTATTTTGGTAAATATTTTGTTGTTGTAAGCCCCAGCGATTGTTGTGTTCTTTCTTTTTTATTTTGGTGGGGGTGGAGGTGGGGGGGGGGGGGGTATGTTTGTTTTTTGAAGAAATGTTTGTATGGAAGGCATTTAAACTTAAAGTACCTTTTTTATTTGTCATCTTATCTTTAGATTAAGTAGTGCCAGTAATTTTTTTTTTATTAGAAGGGTAAATCATTGATCATTGTCGGGAGAGACGGTGAGACAGACATATGGAGAGAGAGAGAGAGAGGCATAGCAATTTTAGCAGTAATTTTTCAAAATCTCTAAATTTTGTAGTATAATTAATTATAAATCTGTTATTAAGAAGTCTACCAGCATCCTGAGTGACAAATTAAATTTGTTTTTTTGATGGATAAATATCTCATCTGACAGTGATGGATATTAGATTGAAAATAGTTTACCTGATCCTGTATAAGTCAAATACCAAAAATAACTAATTAATATGATTTCTGTAATTCCTATATATAAACATAAAAGATGTTGTCAATCTCTTTATTTTTTACTATGCTGTTATTGTCCTTTTCTCGGATTAGATTATGTTTTTACTATTATTGTTAAATCACTTCTTTGTTTGATATAAAACCCACAAATTATCCTGTTTCATGGAAGATGGAATTCAATAAGTATAGCAAAGTTAAGAAGCACATAAAGCACAATATAACAATTCGATCTCAAAATTCTAGCAACTTCGAAAAGTATCCTAGCACAACTTCTTCATACTTTGCGGTTTACTTAGTATAAGTAACTTTCCCATATGAGGAAATGAATTACTTTTCCTGTAATATTTTACTGAAGGAGAATGGAAATGCCGGCATTGCAATTGGACTTACCAATCAATTGGTCCAAGTTTAAAATCTATCCCAAAACATGAAGAATTTTGTGAAATGGCAGCTCAAGTTGAAACTTCTTCTCCTCTTCAATTCTTTTTTGATTCACCAAACTATAAAGGTTTGTGTTTATGTTATCAAAAAAGAAATTCGTCCAAATTTTTTCTTAAAAGTTCAAATCATGCATCTAACGAGTTATGTATGTCACATCATAGCTGATTATTTGGTATTAGTTCAGAAATCAAGCAATTATGATAAATAATTCTGTAACATCCTTTCCATTTTGTATCTTTGTGCATTATATTTTCGAGTAACTTTGTTTCTGGAGCCTTTTCAACAATTAAGAACCTACTTACTTCAATCTCCTCAAAAAAAAAAATTCTATCTGCTAATTTGTACTTTGTAGTTGCAGATTCAAATGTAAACGGCAGTACCAATGGAACAGACTCTGCACAAATTCTTGCTGCTCCAGAAGAGACGCCTACTCCAAAAGTGATACTATTTGAGAATGGTTCTAGTTCAAATTCAAAATCTTATTCTCCCCTATTAGCAACGAGCAACAAAGGAACAACGAGCAATGCTGCAGTGAACATCAAAGAGCTTGACCTAGAGAAGGTTCTAGAAGAACAAGAAACACATGACCTGTACTGCCCTAATTGTAATTCATGCATAACTCGAAGGGTGATTTTGAAAAAAAGAAAAAGGATAGCTAAAGATGTTAAAACTGACTCACGTCCTGAGAAACTTCCAAATTTGGGCCAAATCGGAACCATAAATGAAGATCTGGACGGAAGAGAGCAAACAAATGTCTTGTTTAAGTGCTTATCTTGCTTCAGTTTCTTCATTCCAACAGGTATGTACAACATAATGATCGTATTTTAATCTATACTGTCAGTTATCTTTTTGGGTATCCTCCAATACTATACTGTCAGGGATGTCTAGTACTATTGTTTTCGTGCTCCCATGTACTGGCAGTATCAGAACCCTACTGGTTTGGCTCCTCCCCCCACGCGCCCCCCCCAGTAGTTTTATAAGAGTTTATTGTTCTTTGGCCTTTCTGATGTTCAATTTAGATTGTAAAAACACAATATCACTAATTCGTTTATTAATTCTTCTATGGCAACAGAATGCGGTTTTGACATATTCCATCTGTTTGGTGGCAAAAAGGAGAGCATTCAAATTCCAACTACTACACAAACTAGAGAGGAGATTCAAAGTACAGTTGCTACACAAACTAAAGAGGAGATTCAGTCTATTGCTACTTTAGAAACTAAAGAGGAGACTAAAATCACAGTTAACAAAAAAGCTTCAAATCAGACTTCTGAGGCAAATTATAACAATTGGTTTACAAGCCTTTTCCAGCCTGGAGTCAACCAAAAAAAGGTGAATCAGCAAGGTATACTGGCAATACACCAAGATGTATATTTTTAGGCAGATAATTTCTGGTACCCATGCACATTTTCAAAATATCCAGTAGGTGCCTGCCAAAACAAAAAATGTGTTGCATGCCCATATAAATATACAAAATGTCACACAAACCTATAAATTATGAAAATTTTCCTTTTAAGTTGCTAAAACTACTCTCATGCTATATATTCAACATAAGAGGTTAAAAAAAAGGAGGGGTAATTTGGGTATGCTTAAAAATCTAGTGAATAGAAGTGCCCTGAGTTATAGCTTTTGAATTCTTTTGACTTGGAAACTTCTTTTGGATCCGATTACATGTAATATTGTTCAAGTTGCAGTGGTGGATTTGGTGTTTTGATGTATACTGACAATACTCCTTTTCTGGTATATTGCTCAGCTTTCCTTTTCTCATTTTCATTTTTTGTATTTTTTTAATGTTTGTGCAGGTAAAGTTGATGATGATCCACTCAAAGTAGTGAAAGAGAGACAGAAAGAAATTAAAAAATCTGATGAAAGCCAAAATATAGCTGTCAAGCAAACCACCGAGTCAGGTTTTTAGATTTATTAAAGTTGTTGTCTTCACATTTAGCATTTTTTTTTGTCAGTATCCAGTAAAAAAGGGCACTTTCTTCATTAAAACATATAATGTTTACAAGTTGTACAAACATGAATTAAATTTAGTAAAACCCAACAAATAAAAAAGAAAACCCAAAACAATGGACTGTAATGCTGAATATTAGCACTGTACCCTAGTCCAGAATTTCCTCTAACTGGATGCTTTGTTCTTGAACAGTTTATTGATATATAGACAGAGTTCTCTTTCAGTTCTTTTTTTTCATTTCTTCTCATAAAGTTATCATCATCCAAAATGAAGTCTCAATATATCTATGCTGTTAATGAGACTTGACTGGTACAATTTTGGTAGTGACCACTTGATACAGGTACCTGTAGCTGGTCTACCCTTGTAAATTATGTTATATATACAATGTTGGTGGTGACCACTTTTTTGTTTCAGTCATTGAAGAACAGAAGACTGATGCAATTGCATTAAGCAAAGTGAGTACACTTACAAGTGAAATAACAGAAATAAAGGAGATTGAAACATCTGATACAAAAATTAATATGGGTATGTGAGCCAAGTTATGTTCAATTTTGTTGGTGAACTTATGCTCCATGTTTACCCATTTTGACCAAACAAATTTGTGCTTTCTTGTTTCAGCTAAGATACCCGGTTTATCATATATTGTCACCAAGAAAGAGGACCTAATTGAAGTTGTAAACAGTGTAAATGTGGGAACTGAGATTCAAGAAGAATTAAAAGGTATGCTATATTTTATGGGTTTCTTAATCATTTTGTGCCGCTTTTCGGTAAATAAACCAAAATATTTAGCACAACACAACCAACAGCAGAAAATTATGCCAGAAATTACCACTGACGTCTATATAGTTAACATTATTTTAGTACAAAACCAACAGCGAAAGATTAATTTATGTATAAACTGATCACGTCCTTTAAATTTTCATTTTTTGGTTCTCAAAAGTACAATATTGTAGAAAAAGTGATATTTGACTTAAGATTTTTACAAATATATTTGTATTAATTATGAATGATGGAACAAGGTGAGCAAAAATGTTTGCCTTTGGATCACATGTGGCTTGTGTAAATTGAACTTTCTGGAATCAAGTTGGCTATA
The DNA here is from genome assembly GCA_028015225.1 of Carex myosuroides. Taxonomy (NCBI): domain Eukaryota; kingdom Viridiplantae; phylum Streptophyta; class Magnoliopsida; order Poales; family Cyperaceae; genus Carex; species Carex myosuroides. The sequence continues at coordinate 3,465,265 of CM051474.1, read as the reverse complement.
ATTTAACTATTTAAGAGGTCAATATGACTACTTGTTGATGTAGCAACCTTTCACATAAAATCCACTATCCTGGATCTATTTATTAATTTATTTGAACAGTTCTGTGTTCTTAGTGTAGGACATTATTCATTCTTCTAATTGACCCTTCAATTCCTTTTGATGCTTTCTTGATAATATAAATAACTAAAAGGCAAAAGCTGTACCGCCATTGTATATGTAGACGTGCTAATGTTTATGGAAGCATCATCCAATTATTGTACTAAATACTAATATTAAGTGTCAATGTGTCAGGCTGGGGTTGGGTGATTGGGTCATCATTATTTTATTATTATTTTTATTCGGGTCAGACCTGACCGGACACACAGCTCATGAAATATCTGATCCGACCTGTCAAAATAGAACGATATATTAAAAACTGTAATTTTCTCAAAAGTATAGTAAAAACTGTACATTAGACCGAAAACTTTGTTGGGATAGTTGGTTTGTACCGCAGGAATGCAATTATTTTGGTCTATAAACTATTTCTTCTTCCTTTAAGAAATTCTCTCCAGTTCCAGTTCTTCCCTAATAGAGGTTACAACTAAACCGGATTTGGGGAGATCCGGAGGCAAACTGAACTTGTTAAGTTTAAAAGTCGGCCTCATCTTTGCCTGAATTTGAACAGTGAATACAAAATGTATTGTATCCAAAGCAAAAAAAAAATGAAATAAAATTCAAATATGTATTTGAGACTGCAACAAATATAACCCTTCACTAGGAAACAAACATTTAATATCTCGACTAATATCTAATATATTCACCAATCATTAACATAGCTGCAAAATCAAATATCAATTTCTTTTTTTTAAATTTCATAAATAACATTACAAGTTAAGGTCAACTAATTTGGATTTCAATTTTGAACAAAGCTTGTGTCACCACATTAAAGGTAGCTGACACAAATGATCACAATGTACTCCCATCCCCATGTTCAACAAATCACCAAGCAAACAAATTTCTGACCAAAAATATACAAGGCTATAATAGAAAATGGCTAAAGTCGATAATATCTGACAATTTGAAAAGATGTAGACTGTGTCGGGGCAGGTATTAGGCATATCATAATCTGTTTCTTCATTTAGCAAGTCAATATAACCGGGTTGGGTGGGGTTTGATCTGTGCCCGACGCGACCCGGAACGGGTCATAAAATCTAGACCCGTACCTGAGCAACCCAATGAGAAAATGGATCAGGTCAGAAATTGACCTCCCCTATTCTAATATTCATTGACCTTGCCTTGTGAGCTTAGCATTCTCTTATCTTTTTTTCAGCAGTTAAGTATTATTCCAGCCAAGCATGAGCTTGATTAATTTTAATATTGATTTGCTTTTATATCATATATTTATATATATAAGTACAGACTTGTATGTTGCCAAATTATAATACAAATACACCACCCCCCTTTGATTACACGGAAGCTCTTCTCTATAAATTCAAATGGCTAAAGTGCCCTTGACTCAACAGGTCCTGTTCAAGTCACACCTACTGTACCCAGGGAAACAATTATAGTCATGCCGAAATATCAACCGAGGGAATGTTTCTGCCCTGGAATAAATATGAATAATTGGGATATACTAAAACCAATTGTTTATGGTGGCTTAGTTGAAACCATCACAGGCCTTTGTATCGTTTCATCAGCTGCTTCGACTGGTGCTTCCACATGTAAGTCTCTTTTTTTGCCACTCTCCATCCTCCACTCCCTCCTTCCCTCTCTAAAACCGCTCCACCTTTATTTAAGGATGGTACATAAATTTATTGCACAATGTGATGCTTCATTCCTTTTTTATTGTAGATTTTTTATTGATAAATACATTCTGATTATTTACTGATGTGGTAGATCCTTCAATAACTGATGGATAAATACAAAGTAACTACTCAGATATTTTCGACATGTTTTTTCTAATCTATTTCTTTTTCATGCAGTGAATATTGTTCTTCTAGCGGCTGCGAATATAATCGGTGGTCTAATGCTCATCATTCATGACGTAAGTGATTTTGCAATTGGTAGCATACAGGAATCATACAGTTGCCTCCTAAGACATATTATGTATAATGATACCTTATACCGGATACAATATGATTCTATCAGGTTGGTAGTCCGGTATGCCGTGCAGTTGATACTGCCTATCCGTGGGGCATTTTTGCAACTTTTGGTGGAAATATTTGCAATATTCTACGTTAATTGCAAATGGTCTGAAACATTATCTCAACCACAAATTTTTTGAAGACATTTATATCTTTTTAGAAATTTCAAAAGTTCAACAGAGAAATGATAACATGCCCACCACTATCCTTGTCCTCTTCTATTAAGAAAATAAATCATCTTATATTCTATGAACAGAAAAACCATTCACTAATCTCACAAGCACCTTGAAAACAGCTTTCAGAATTGAAACATGCGCAAGATGAGGCAGACGATCGAAATCATGATGAATTGGGCCGGTACTGGGCCTTATTGGGCCGAAAAGGCCATTTCTGGCTGCACGCATCAGTAGCTGTAATCTCTTACATATTTTTCGGCCTCTTACCACCTCTCGTCTACGGCTTCACCTTTCGAAAAACCAACAACTCAGAGTACAAGCTGATAGCAGTTGCCATAACTTCACTTGTTTGCATTGCTATACTCAGCATTGGAAAGGCGCACGTAAGGCCACGCAGGACGTACTTTACAACAATGCTCTATTACATCACCATTGGGGTTTCCGCTTCAGGTTTGTCTTATGTGGCTGGTATGTTGCTGAAACAATTGATCGAGAATTTAGGTTTGTTTGATCAAGGTTCATTACCGGCGCCTTCTCCACCGAATATAATTGGTAGTACCAACTTGGGGGTACCATCTTGGGCGTCTTTTTAGAACTTTCTAAGAATTAAGGTCTTCTTGGGAACAATTATCTTTTTTATTATTTTGTTTTTTTTAGTAATGTTTTAAGAAGCTTCTCCAAGGTTTTGTGTTGGGTCGGATAGATTTGTTTCTGTTTGTTTTAGGAGGAATATATATGGTCCATGAGAACTTATTTGTCGGAAGAGTTTTTTTTTTTTTGCAGTTTTGGTTTCAGATTATTTAGATGATACATTTGATCTCAAAAGTACACATGACCAGGCATTGAGATGATAATATTTGATACATACCGTTCTACGGATTTTAATTTTCTATTTTTGAAATCCTTTTAATTTGATTTATAGAAGTACTGTCAAAAGTTTTTAAATAATCAATGTGGAAGAATCTCAACCTTTTCAGTAAAAGGAGCAGAGAGAATAAATAAAAAAAAACGATGTGCGTGTATTCCTCGCAATGAATAATGGAGTCAGAAGCTGTTTTGACAGAGAATTATCAGAAAATTAAAAAGTTAAATTTGACAGAGAGGGAGAGAGAGTTCCAAATAAATACAGGGGATCATTTCACAATCATTATTTTGTTTAATAATAAATTTAAAAAATTAAATAATATTGAAAATTAAAAAGTTAAATTTATAAGTATGTTATTAGACATACAGATACTCTAACAATCAAATTTTACATAATTTATGTATTGTTTGGTGCTATAAAAAATTAGTAATTTTGAAAATATCATCATTTTTTATGAAAAAATAATATTGGAAATATAAAATATTATAGATTGTCAAAAGTTATTATAAGAAATTATTAAGTAATTTCCTCTGATAAATAAAACTATATGCGGTATGGGTCTTTTTTGCTTTAGGTACAAACATTTATTATGATTTATCTCTTGAATAATCTAGTTTAGGTGCGGTACCTCTCTAGGGTCTAGGCTCGTAGATATACATAACCAACCAAATCAGTTGGATGCATAATTAAACAATTAGAAATCAATTATGCATGGCTGATGTCACTATATAACACTAAGACGAATGATTAGCAAATTTACCAATGCACCAAATGGCATGACTACCTACTTTTTAATATAAAAATACTGTACTAATTTAATAATGATTTAGTTGAAACGTCATGTGTCTATGCTCAAATTTTCTCGCAAACCAAAAGCTATTCAGACTTGCTGTCGGCTCTCTCATCCATAATTCATTACCAAACTTCAGTTATTCTAGAGGAGGATTCAAATGCCTTTATTTTTTGTGTCTCTATTATGTTTTTATTTTAAATTTTTTTAATAATTCAAAATTTAAAACTTAAAAGTCAAAATAAACAGTTGGATATGATCTACATCATTTTATCTATGCACGTGTAAAAAAATTACACCATTTCAATTTTGTTTTGGTTGTCATCAAGAACTTGTAACAATATACTAATGTGAATAATTTCTAGACGTTGATTTTTCAACTTATTGATTCACATAAAAACAAATCAAAATGTGATATTTTTTATAAGCACATAGAGAAATAACATAGATCACATCTAACGGTTTTATTTTGACGTTTATAATTTAAATTTTAAATTATTAACATTTTAAAAATAGAGGTATGATGGAGGTACAAAAAATAGAGGCATTTGAACCGACTTGAACCCCCTAGTTATTTTATTTTGTGCAATGATTTTGACTTTTAAAAAAAAAAGAATTGCCAAAGCACTACCAAAACTGTCTTGCAATTTTCTCCATTAAGTCTTGCATCTTGGTTTGCCATTTATTTATTTATTTATTGATGCAGACGACACAATACTATTAACTTTATCTGATGCAGTATTTTCCTTTATATGCTTATAGTTCTGACAGTTCTCATATATTATAAGAGGAGGGTTCCAATACCTCGTGTCTTTCATACTTTATCATGCTTCATGCTTCATGTTTTATATTTTTGTTTTCAAAGTCCAAATTGTCAATCCGAACTGCTTAATATGATATTCATACTAAAATATATTTGGAGATGAAATTTTATAATTTTTGGAAAAAAATTTACTATTTTTTAAGATAGATACAAAATCACTGTTTTTGGACTGTTCAAAAACAATGATTTTGTAACTATCTTAAAAAATAGTAAAAGAATTCTAAAAGTTATAAATTGTAGTCTCCAAGTATATTTTAGTATGGACATCATGTTAAATGGTTCGGATCGACAGTTTGAACTTTGAAAATAAAGATATAAAATATGAGGCATGATGAAGTACGAAAAAAATAAGGTATTGGAACTCTAAGTCTCCCGACATTTTTATTAATATCCAAAGTTTAATACGAATTAATAAATATACCCAGAATCCGGCCCAATATCGATATATACCCAAGCCGGCCATTTTCTGGCCGGCTATGTACCCTCCCTAAGCCGGCCAGAAAATGGCCGGCTATGTACCTTTTTTTTTCCGTTTTTTAGAGAGAGACACTATGAAGATCAAAGTATTGAAATTTAACACTGAAAATTTGAAATTTTTTGTTTAAATTTTTTGTAACCATATGACAATTCAATATGAATGACACGCTTAATTATTACTCTTGTCGGAAACATTGACTGATGATATTAATGTAATGATATTGATGGGACTTGTCTCATAGTGAAAACAAATACCTCAAAAATAACATCAATATCATCACATTGACTGACGACAGTACCTATCTATTTTTTTTTTAACCCACATTATTCAACTTCTAGATATTAATAAAAATGTCGGGTATTAGTTCATAGAAAAATTTGCCATAAAACAATATAGCACATATACTCTTATAACTACATGATATACGGCATTCTATAATTTACGACTTACGATTTATAATCGAATTTTTTTTCAAAATAATTTATAACATGATACGTTTCGAAAATAAAATGATAGATAAAGGGTGAATTTTGACTTAATTGCATTATTTTCATATTTTATTTATTTTTACAAAATTTCAGCCTTTTTTTTTGGTTAATTACAACCAAGGCGTGATCACATTTTCATATTCGAACTTTTGAAACCCCATATGATGGTTTTCTGACTAAGCTCAAACACAAGAACCGAAATATAGGATAATCCAAATATACCAAACATAAATAGTATATCAAATATAAATAGTACAAAACTAGTAAAAATACAACTAAAACGGAGAGGGGGAATATCGCTGAGGCGGTACTCCGGCGTTCGCCCGGCGCCAGCGCGGCCAGCCTCCGTCTCTCTCGGGCTCATCTGGGGCATCGGCAGACCTCAGTATCTGCTCGGCAGTATCCCATCTGGCATCGCCCGTGGAGACTGTCGGTACTGGCGGAGGTGTAGCGAAGATAGATGCGGCAAACCCAGTCCCAAAGGCAGGCTGAGTATGAGACCCGCTACCACTAGCCTCTCCATCATGCGGCATCTCTGTGCCATATCGGGGCCATGCCGGTGCCGACATGAAACTCTCATCGAACTCATGGAGACTGCACGAGAGGGACTCGTACTCAGAAGTATCGGTCTCCGCAGGTGGTGGCTGTGGTGGCATCTCTGCTGGACCCTGCAATCATACACATAAATTATTAAATTTGATCTGAATGAAGAAATTTATTAAAACCTGACAGATACTGAAGTATGACATACATATGGCTGCACCGGACGTCCATGCTCGTCGTACCATGCCGTCCACCCAATGTCGGACAATACCCAACGATGGTAGTCCCACTCTGGATGTGAATCGGGGGAAGATGGCATATCATCTAACAGAACCGGGCTCGGATCGGGCTCCTGCGGATCTATCTCACGCTAGTTGATGTTCTCTTTGGCGTCTCACAGCATACCAATGATATTTCCACCGTGCCCGACATCCTCAACCACATTCGCATTCTTCTTGAGGGTGCGGTACCCAAGCCGTCTCCAGTTCTTCTTTCCCAGCATGCGGATCCCATGCCCGCACTCCTTGATCGCGGCCAAAAGCTGAAAAAAATTTAGCATGTCAGATCAAACCTTGATGTATTACTAAGTTAGATCAAACCTTGTGGTTGTAGGTGCTTTACCTGGCGAGCCCATCCACGACCGTTGGGATGGTAACCATCATCCGTTTTGATCTTGTCGCGGAGATGGGCACCGTAATCACCCTACAGATAGACACTCGCCATGCAGACCTGCGTGTACCATACATCGTACCTCAACTGGGGATCCCCCTGGGTCTGCTGAAGCAGCACTGGCTCGTGATAGAAGTCTTTATACTGAGGATCCTGGGCCATCCTGTAGTATGGATCGAAATGGGTGCTCCAGTCCTTATCCAGTCGCCCTCGGTGGGTAACGCTGTAAAGAAGACGTTAGTTGCAATAAAAAACTATCAAGTAATATGATTTATTTAATAAATACAATAGACTACGACTTACCGGTGCAGGTCTCTGTGCGTGTAACTCGGCAAAGATGGGTCAATGGGAATCAACGCCGCTCGTCCAAACTGGCGGAGCACCCGATCTGGGTAGTGGTGCTCCACTATCCAGAAATGTATGAGTGGACCTCGATAGAACCACATCTCCCGCTCGTGCTCGTCAGTCACACTGCCCGGCAAGAGGAACTCCTCGTACAACTGATCGTACGGCGTCCACTCAACAAGAGGCTCAGGCAAACTCTGAAGCTCTGACCGGACTGGCCTGATCCCAACGGTAGCACCGTGGGTCCGATCCTGGTAGTTGTGGAAACCGTACCACTTCTTGGCGTATGTCGGGCAGTGAAACACATCTGGCTCTCCCCAATCTGGCGCCTCATTGGGGATAGGACGGCCCACCGGTAGCCGTGACCACGACCAGTGCTGAAGCAGGAGTACCGGCCCGTACATCTACTTCGCCGTCGGCTTCATTTTCAAGAACATTACACGTCAGTGTATTTTGATGGATTGATTGATTAAATAATTTATTATAACATAAGAGTTGGTGACTTACCTCACTACTACGACACAGGTGGTAGTACATATGCGCCAGGACAGCTCCACCCCAGTTGTACGACGACGGCCGCTCAATGTCCATCAGCAACGGGAGATACATCATCGGCATCTGATCACCGCTGGAATCAGGAAACATGACAGAACCAAAAAGGTCCATCACGTAGCCCCGTGTATATCTGCAATACAAAACATATAAAAGTTCTAATAGAATCATCGTATTATAAATTAATTAGTAGATATTAATAAAAATTTACCTCTGAATCTCCAGCTCGGTGGAATTTGCCGAGAGACCCGCGATGAAGTGCTGCCGTAACCTCGTCATCCGCAAATGGAACTTCGACCTCCCATGTTCCCCAATGATATAGGAAGGATCAGCTCCCAATAACTCATCGACATAACCTGCGAATCTGGTGCTGTCAGAGACGTCGCCGACGGGTGTGCCACGGATAGACAAACCCCAGAGAGCACTCACATCCTGGAGAGTCACTGTCATCTCTCCGAATGGCATGTGAAACGTGTGCGTCTCGGGACGCCATCGCTCCACCAGTCCAGCGATGAGAGATGCATTGATGATGCTCTTCTCTGTCCGCACGATGTCCACAACCTGGTAGAGACCTAGGTTGACGAGGTACGGCTCCATCACCTCGTAGTACCTCATGTGAACGCACCTCAACTTCACATCTAGAAGATCCGTGTCCTGCGTTGAAAAATGTAATCCGCATGGTGACAACATAATAAAATTTAAATCCAACAAAATTTAATGAAAATATAAGAAAAGGAACGTACCTCACGAGAAGCCAGTGAGACTCGGTGCTCGCTGTGGGGAATCCACATGAGAGGACTGATGTGCTCCGTGCTGCTAGTACTGATCAGCTCGTCCACTACTGGACGCTGGGTAGGCCGTGCTCTAGGCATCCTGATATCTAAAATAACCTAAATTCGGTGAAATTACGCTTGATCAGCATAATTATGGTAAAAAAGGCCAAAATACCCTAAAAATTGGTTATCTGTGCTAATTACACTAAATTACGCTTAATCAGTCTAATTAGGGTAAAAAGACCAAAATACCCTAAAAATTGGTCAAACGTGCTAATTTCGGTAAAATTACGCTTAATCAGCATAACTATGGTAAAAAAGACCAAAATACCCTAAATATTGGTCAAAGGTGCTAATTTCGGTAAAATTACGCTTAATAAGCATGACTATGGTAAAAAAGACCAAAATACCCTAAATATTGGTTATCGGTGCTAATTACACTAATTGCGCTTAATTAGCCTAATTATGGTAAAAAAGACCAAAATATCCTAAATATTGGTCAAACGTGCTAATTTCGGTAAAATTACGCTTAATCAGCATAATTATGGTAAAAAATGCCAAAATACCCTAAATATTGGTCAATTGTGCTAATTAAACTAAATATTGGTTAACTTAGCTAATTACACTAAATTACAACAACATAATCTAAATTATAACACCTAAAACTTAAATCCTAAACTCTAAAATAAATAAATTAAAAATTAAATTAGATAAAAAAAAAATTACCTCAAAGAAGAAGAGAGAATTCGGAATTCGGTTGGGATGAGAGAATTGTGAGAGGAGAGAGAGAAAAAAGGGTATATATAGGGGTTAATGCGGGGAAAAAAAAAAAAAAGGTACATAGCCGGCCATTTTCTGGCCGGTTTAGGGAGGGTACATAGCCGGCCAGAAAATGGCCGGCTTGGGTATATATCGATATTGGGCCGGATTCTGGGTATATTTATTAATTCGTATTAAACTTTGGATATTAATAAAAATGTCGGCTAAGTCTCTCCTCATGTTATAATTAGTTTTTGTTTATTTTCTTCAATTAGAAATTTCCCTGTTGCCGCATTGCTGAGTTGTACACTTGTACCAATGAATAGGATTATTCGAGAATTTATATGGAAGTGTGAAATGGGAAGAATATGATCTAGAAATGGTAGAATAAGTAATTAGGCGCATGTGATGAGTAACAAAAGATGAGGCAAGTCTTCTGAAAAGCCAACCTGTCTCCTTTCCCATGGACCAACTCTATAGCGAACGCCTATATATATATATAAAGATAATAGATTGCATATAAATTTAATATAGAAGACTATTTGTATGAATTGCAATCATTACAACAGTTGTTAGCTTCTTTAATGTACAATCAGACTTCTGATTTTTATGATATCCATCTAGTGTATTTACTGTGCAGCCTTTTATGTTTGAATACTTTGTTTTTGTTGCGATGAAATTGCAATATTGCGTTAATTATAGGTGTGTAGTTATATTTTTGAAAATATATGTATGCTTAAAAGTTGCGTTATATATTGATACAATATTATCGTTGCATATATATATAGATCCACTAACGTCGAGGAGTTGAATCGGATTCATTCAAATTCAATATTATCTTCTCAGTTGGTGTTAGGGGCTAAATAATTTTAAGCACAAATTTCATACATCAATTTAATTAACCCGATTTAATGGAGCTTATAAATTACAATATTTGTATTTGGAATTAATTCTAGAGGACGCTGGTACACTAAGATCATCTGCATCCCTGAAACTATTAGAGTTTATAATCTGACGTAGCAGTTGCTTAACCAGTTTTAGAGATATAGATGGATTTCTTATTTAGCAACTTTGCTCAACAATTTCTTATTAAGAAATCATTTATAAACTCTGATGTGGCAAAATAATTGGCATGTATTCGTTAAAATTAGTTTAATTTACTGCTGATGTGGCTTATCAATTTTAATTTACTGATGATGTGTCTTATTAGAAACTCTAAAATTAGTTTTAGAGATGTGAACATTTAGAAACTCCAGAGTCTATAATTTTTTAAAAGCAGTTAACCGTTATTTAGAAATTCTAAGAGTTTGAAGGATGTAGATGCTGTAAGAGCTAATGGCGCGCAAGATGGAGATATAAAAATCCAAAGCATTAAAAGAACTGGGCCCAGATGTCATAGCCACTTCGCCGCCTACAGTAAAGGCCTTCATACTTTAATTTTCTACCATTCATTAGTGAAGATTTTTTTTTCCTTAATTTTTCCAATTTTTGTATATTTTGCCTCCCATGTTTATTGTGTATCCTCGTATCGATTGTCTCCTCGAAAAATCATAAAAAAAAGGGTTAAGCCCCACTAGGCCGCTGTTCTAAATAATTATTGTCAAATTGGATGCAAGGGAATATTCAATAATAAAATAGGATCACAATTGAAACGATAACTATATTTTAGTTCTCAATTATATATCTTTCTAACAGACTTTGGTGACAAAACCGAGGCAAATTTTGTTTGTGCCTAGTACAACACACATATATTTTCCTGTATCCTTGTATCGATTGTCTCCAACGACTGAGCCAACTGTTGTGTGTAACTAACTAGTAACTACTACAAGCGTGGTGACGATTGTATTGTAACGACTCCATTAATTAAACATTCTACCTCTAACGTACGTCTCCTTAATTAATTTAATAATTCATATGTACTCTACATTCTGATTTGCAAAGGAAAAACAAAAGAAAATAGATTCTCTATAAAAGAACCTCTATCTTGATTCTACCATATATGCATATTCTATTGTTACACAATATTACAAATTAAAGAGTACTAGTGTACTTCCCAATAATGACGACAGTATTATAACATATATATAGCCCACTATGGCCATTTATTTAATGAGTTTAATTCCTTATAATGCAATGCAATTCATTCATTAATTAATCCCCAACAATAAGATACACTCACGCACCTTATTCAATCTACAACATGATCCACTGTGGCCCCATCAACTAAAATTAATACAACCACATTGCAATGAAATGGGCTTTACCTATATTATCAGTCATTGAGATTTCATATTGTCTCAGCAAGATGAATATCATATATTATATTGTGAGCTTCAAACTCTACCACTATCTTTTCCAAGAGAGAGGTGTAGGTCCGATGCCCATCGGACCTAGTTTGGTTCCGATGGGCAGATCTACCGTAAGATAACGGAGTATTTTGTGCGTACGAAACTTGAAACATACACGCACGGGGTTTAAAACATTTCGCACGAATCTAAAAGAAAATCGATGATGATTAAACCCGTCGAACCGAGGTAGGTCCGATGCCCATCGGACCTACTCTCAAGTCCTTTTCCAAATATGTATGAATAGACATATACCTGTTATTGATCTGTCAAACTTTACTGTTTTGTAATATAAAAGGAATATAACAACTAACAACCGGTCAATATTTCAGCATATCTTTCCACAATTAAATTTAAAGATTAATTCATATACAAATACACTGAACTTTCTCCTCCAAATTTTGGTCTCCTTTTCTACGTTCTCCCACTTCTCTTGCACTATTCCTCTTTCTTATTCCACTAGCTAAACCAAGGAAACCTTCACAACCAACATGCATCTCTCCTTGGCTATAGGAATAGTATCCATTTGTGCTCTTATTCTCATCTCCACCCTCCTTATCCTTCTCTTCTTGTACTTACGCTGCCATGACCACCGCAGAAAGGACCGCACATGTGCATTAGAGAAGGCAGAGACCAAAGATGAGATATGCCGGTACAAGTGGGCACAGATTGAATTGCTCACCGGCAACTTCAGCATGCCGGTGGTCGGTCAAGGCGGGTTCAGCACGGTGTATCTTTGCACCCTTCCCGGATCATTTGAGCCTATTGCAGTGAAAGTACATCGGTGTGGCGGTGGTGAACGGCTTCTCAGAGTGTTCCGCCAAGAGCTCGAGTTGCTTCGCAAAATTAAGCACCCTCGTATTGTTCGCCTCCATGGATTTTCAGATGATCATGGTACCATTAAGATTTTTTTTTTATAAACATTAATTATTTGCAATTTTTGTTCATACACGGTAATTCAGGAGTAATTTGCATAAAAAATAATGCTCGGATTGAATTCACATGTGTGCACACATGTTCTTTTGCTTTTAATTTGAATTAGAAGACACCAAGTGAAAAATTGAAATAAAAATTTTAAGAGGAATTAATCGTAAATACACCACTACTAATCCTCCTTTGAGATTCCTTACATATATAGTTTACGTTTCAAATCACTGGCAAGTGGGCCCATCGATCCTCAAATAAGAACCTTAAATAATTCCAAGGGGAACCGATCTTTGGTCTAATGACAAAGGTATAATGTCATCCGTATGGGAGGTTATAAGCTCGAAACTGGATGATATATTCCTTAATAAATATTAAATAGTTGGATGGTCTAAACTCCAATATTTATTAAAATAAGATTTAAAAAATACTTGACAAATGAAAGCCTAGCTTTATTTCTAATTCAAAAAATATTTTTTACGATATTATCATAATAAGTGAAAGTGCACAATACTTTATACTTCACAAAATTTACAGTTATAATAAAATAAAAACAAAAAAATTCCGGAGCTAAAATGCAAAAACTAATAAACTGTTGACTTCTACTGTCAGAGGAAGAAGGGGCGCTGATACTTGAGTACTTGCCCAATAGAAGCTTACACCATAAACTGCACGGCAACCAAGGCGAAAGTGCTGAAGTGCTGACATGGCAGAATCGTATGCGAATCTTGTTCGAACTTACCGATGCAATGGAACACCTCCACAGCATGGATCCACCTATTGTTCACAATGACATCACCTCAACAAATGTGCTCCTAGACTGCCAGCTCAACACCAGGCTCTGCGACTTTGGTTCAGTCAGTGCCGGCTTCTCAGCTGCTGTTTGCCGATCAGGCGGCGCATCGGTTGCTGTTGGCTCACCAGGTTATATCGACCCATATTATCTTCGCACAGGATTGCTCTCGAAAAAGACTGACGTGTACAGCTTTGGAGTTTTGATTTTGGAGGTCATTACTGGTTTGCCAGTTGTCGGGTCGGACGGACGAAATTTAAAGGCTCAGATTTTGCCTTGTTTAGAGGGGGGATTGCAGGATTTGATGGATCCTAGTTTGAACGGAGAGTATAACATTGACGAGGCGGTGCAAATGGCAGCATTAGCCGTTAGGTGTACCGGACTGCAGCCCGGTCTCAGACCTTCTATGGTAGAGATTAGAGCAGTGATGCGAGAAAAAGTGCGATCGGCGATCTTGACCGTTGATTGAAAATTGGAGGTAAAACATTGTACTAACTTCAAATTAAGAGGCCGGCAAAAGTGACCAAGTATTTGATTCCATTTTATTGATGTAAATGATGGCCAGTGATCCACTGTAAACTGGTAAAGAGGGCACATGCATCTCACTTTTTATTTAAAAATTTAAAACGGTTGGATCTTAATTTGTAAAAATGCTTAGGTAAGGAGTATCATAGGTATCAAATCGTAATAAATTTATTGTTAATGTGGTTTGGTAACTTTCAAATCCAGAACATATTTTTTAACTAGAACGAAATGGACAATTCAACTAGGAGCAGTTCTCCTCAACAAAACTTAGTGCATCATTTTAAATTAATCCTACCAAATTGATTATAAAATTTGCTGACATAGTAGCTTATTAATATAACAGGTTACCTATCTTGTTCTTTACTTTAGTAAAATGTTTCTTGATTTTCTGTTACAATTTGCTGGAAATTTTCAAATTGGCCCAATTGATTCTCAGTGGGCAGGTAGAACTTCAATTTAATTCTTACTTCTCCCAAGAAAACCCAGAAAAAAATATGAAGGAAACCAAATATGTAATAGGCTCTCTTGGTGCTTACATACTTGAAACGGTGACCATAATTGACATGATTACATGGTTGAGGATCAGTCAATTGATAATTAGATAAACTTTTGTTTCTTAAAAAAAAAAATTAGAAAAACCTTTTAAATTTTGTTTGTTAAGGGGTCTTAGATGAAAAAATAGAAGTAGACAAGTAGTCAAGTAGTCAAGTAGAGAAACGAAGCGTCACTTGTTGTTAGACAGAGAAAACTTGGTCTATCTCCATTTTAAATTGAGATATGCATCTTTATCTGATCCAAATTGATGTAACCATTAATATCCATAAAATATAATATCAACCTCTTTAAAAGTGACTTGAGCTTGGTTATAGTTATAGGTTAATCGATCAAATTAAGTAACAATTTTTTAAACTAGCACTTTTAGTATATTTGATTTTGATTAGAATTGAAGTATCAGTAAGCATGTAATATAAGTGTCAATTACAGTGATGGAGAAGTTGACCATATTACCGGTGTTCGCAAACCAATTCATTGTCAATAATGTTCGGCTTAAAATTTGTCGTTAAAAGTGTCATCAATTATTTTACGGAACAGATTGCTCTCAAGACAATTTAATAACTGGACAAATGAAAAAGGATACTTTCACACTTGCGCAGGTATTTGTACAGAGAATACGGCGGTCTACTTAGGTGAGACCGAGTGCCAAACCAACGAATCATATCATTTATTTTCTATCTTCTTTTCCCATGTAATTTGATCATACAATCATTTTGACCCAAACATATACTGCAAAGGATATGCTAACACATATTACAAATGCGGAAACAAAAAATGTCAAGTACATCAAATAAAGCATGAAAAGAGGCTACTATTCCCACTTTTGCATGCAGTTAGTATGGCATTTGCATACAGTTGTTCGATTGAGCCTCTAACTCTATCCAATAGTATGCACAGATAACATTTCAAACTAGCTCACAAAAATTGAATAATGTTATACATTTCCCACCACCTGGGAAGAAAGACTTCTACCGGAGAGATAACTTATTATAGAAAAAACCATTTCGAACAAAAAATCAAATGATTTACAAGGGGGACAGGATCACAACTAAAATCATCAGTTTTTCAAGTGATGATTTTAGTTGGTTTTTTCTACTGTATCTTGCTTGCTCTTTGTCCTCTTCATTTTTTTCTTGAAGCGTGATTTGGTCATTAGGGTCTGAACTGTATTTATGAAATTACCGACTGCCATCACAACAAGCAAGATCCCACAAACTATCGGCTATAAAAATCAAACATAAAACAAAACATATAGAAAAAGATATAAATCTTTGTTAAAAATACCAGTTAACCTTTTTTTTACTTAATTTGCCTGTTACGAGGTGATATTATTAATTTTATTGCCAAGGTTTTCATTTTGAATCACCCAGTAACAGTTAAGGTACAAGCCATTAATTTTTCCAATGCCTTATTAATGCTCAAAGATGCTTAGACATAAATTTGGGTCCACAAAGAGGAAAAAAAAAAAAGCAAGGCAGTAGTGCTGGACCTGCTGGTATCATACTGCCTTGCGGATCATCTATGGTATCAGGAGGTATGGCATATTTAACTTCCAACCAAGATACTAAATAATAAATAAAGCATTAAAGATGATATAGATAACATGCCTGCCATTCAGGGATACCACTGGCTAAAGCTGTTTTGAGAAGTAACAACCCAACATATGCCTCAAATCCCTGAAAAAACGCAATTTCACAGTGGAGCTTAAATTTCTTTAGCATTAACTTGACAAAATCTGTAAGCGAACGCAAGACAGCATTTCTGACTCTTCATTTCTTCATTATAATGAATCGTATCTCAATTAGACAGGACCCACATGTTGCAAGAACATAGTTTGTTTTTAATATATTTTTCAAAACAATCTTCAATAACTCTTCTGATACATTAGAAACAAAAATCTGGGTTCGTACCTGTAAAAGAAAGAGAAGGGGGCAGAGAAGCAGCAATTGACCTTCAACACCAGCTGTCTCTCCCCACACTACATCCATTCTCTTTGCCTACATAGATTGCATAATATGAAAAAAAACGCAAGTAAATAAAGGTGTAAAAAGTTGCAGACTTAGGAGGGCTATTTTGGATACTTTGCTTGTTCATGTTCATGATATAATATTTTATAATCTCCTAAAGATTGGAGAAGTCAAGGGGGGTAAATGAGTACCTTGCCAAGAGCAATTCGAGTGTACAACCTCTGACGCTGGTACCTATTCTGGAGAAGCATTGCAAATCCTTGCATTATTGCCCAACCCAAAAATAGTTGCACCCCTTTCTACAATTACAAAAAGTAAAAAAATATAAAATATACATGTAAAATATAGTAGCCATGTACATGGTAAAAGAAATAATAAACCAGCACATACCTGTTTCATAGCACAATCAGGTTGCCCTTTTATCTCCCATGTCAGGCTCATAAGAGCCATTACCATTGCACAATAGTGATGGTATATCCACCTGAAGTAAACCATTTCAATGTTAAAATAATCTGAGATATGAAAAATAGTAACTCTACTTATAAAAATGATTAAACTAATTCATTTACCAGCGACGAATGTCACTTCCATTTACTCTCAAAATGTTCTCTCGCAAAGCTAAGGTTGTGTAAAGGAACAACAGCCAAGCCTTTCAAAACATTAATGACAAAAGACATTAGCACCTCAGTATTATTCCGTCATAATAAAAATACAGGTAACAAATTTGTTAAGAAACATTTAGTATACCTGGTATAGTTGAACAGGCAAGGCTGGCATGCAGCCGTCCCAAATCCAACCTCTCAGTAGAAGAATTAATGATGGGAATAGAAGAAACAAAAATGCTGTTCTATCCTGAAGAATGAGATAAATTAGGTCACTTCGGTAAATATTGAAACTGTAGGAATTTACTATCTTCTAATAAATGCTACCAAGTATACCATTCAAAATTTCATATATACTTAGTTAGTTCTGGTACCAGCCGGTATTGTAGTAAAATGTGTTGCTCTTGTTTTACATGCTCAGTATCCAGTAGAGGTCAATTAACAGTGGAACAAATATAATTTATGCTCATTTCAAGGAATTTTGGTTTATATCAACTAAACTAGGGAAAGCTGAACAGTTACGGGAGTGTTACCATACTACTTAGGATTTGTACCAGCTGAAATTTCAGTATAGAAGCTGTTACTAAAATCTAGGTTATAGTTACCAAGTTCTGCACCATCATAAAAAACAAACAGAGAAACAAAAGAGAGAAGAAGAATAAAACATACTTTGTAGCTATTGTATTCTTCCTTCACTTTAAGTTGCACCTCCTTGCGTGTTGCCCGCACATTGATGGGACCAAGGAACATCTTCAAAAATCGGTCTTATATCCCCAAAAAGAAAAAAAAAACAGTAAATACATAAGTACATCAGAATACGACAAAAAACAAGACTCCAAAAAAAGGAACGAGTGAAAATATATGAAAACCATGTGCTTTGTTTGGAAGAAGCACTGCTGCATCTCCATCAGTGAGAATACACCTAGCCCGGTAGAGTTCCTCCTCAATCTGATTAATTAAATGCGACAAAAATAAAAAATAAAACAGATAAAAATTAGGGGGAGAGTGGAATTCAATTAAAATATTGTTATGACTTTTTTTGTCTTTGAAGTCAAGCTCATCACAGTAAAGTCTGTTACTGATATTGTACCGATCTACCCAGTTGAATCTCAATTAGGAACTGAATTGATTTTTTGTTTCTAAACTACTTGCATGAACTGTTTAGTTGTTAATATCATGAAACATGGTGGATCAGTCTCTAGTGTGTGCATATCACAAATATATTACCAACTAATGACACATTTAGTGTATATACCATTCAGAATGTGTAAATCAGGTAAATTAGTTGCAGCCATGATCAAGAATAAAAATAAAAATTGAAGATTTGAGAAATAGCCATCATCCTTGTTTTCATTTAGCGAGGAACAAGACAATCTCGGAGTTGCATGTCATCAGCCAAAACTATTCATCAATGTCCGATTAATTCTCTCCATAATTGCATTGTTGGTTTTGAATGGACTTAGAAAAAGAGTTCGAGGAATAGCCTATCTATATTGAATATGTGACACTCACTGAGGATTGGGACAGATTGTACATAACTGAGTGGATTTAGCTCGTAAGATCAAGAACTTCATAAAACAATCCCAATCCCCAGAGACTTAGCACTTATAAACCTTCGCAAATAAATCAGCAATCCCTACAAAAGCAAAAAATCGAACCTTTTCTTTGAGTTTTGGATCAAGGCTACGGTTTTTCTTAGAAACCGATTCGAGGCGCTTGAGATCGGAATCTATGGCGAGCGCCCGCTGGCGAAGCGACTGCTCGTCGGCCCATGTGC
Source organism: Carex myosuroides (assembly GCA_028015225.1). Lineage (NCBI taxonomy): Eukaryota > Viridiplantae > Streptophyta > Magnoliopsida > Poales > Cyperaceae > Carex > Carex myosuroides. The sequence goes on along the minus strand of CM051474.1, from coordinate 3,446,393 downwards.
GCGACATGAGCGCCGCCGCAGCGTCCTGGAGCTCCCGCGCTTGCTCGGCTGCCCGTACAGACTCCTCTAATAGCGAATCTTCAGTCGAGCTAGCATTTAATGAATCCCCCATTTCTGCACTTCCCTCTTGCCCCACTTTGTCGTATACAGGAGAGAGAAGGAGAAAGAGAAGGGTTTTCGCTTGAGGTTTTCTCTTAGCTCTCTTTTACTTCGCTTTTTTCAATGTATATTTTTTTTTTTTTAAAGGAGGAGAAGAGGCGTAGGCGGTAGGTGTACGGGGGAGATGATGTGGATTGGAAAGTCCTAGAGCAGGAAAGACTGCAGTAAAGATCCCTGTGGCAAATAGTATGAGCAGAAACATGTAAGAGATCTCTGTAAATTTACTTTACTACTGAGTACTGAGTACTGAGGATTTTCGAGTCGTTGCATAAAGTTTTTTCACAGTTTCGAAGATAGAATCTGACTCCAATTGAATTGGGGAGATCGTCCAGAATTCGCATCCTCAGAGATATCTCATATTTTGAGTGACCTTTTGGAAAATCACAACCGTCCAAATACGTTCTGCACGAATCTCAAAGATTAAATAATATTGGGCCCAGCGCTATCCCCGAATAGGCACCGGACACATCGGTCACGCAAAATATGAGATATCTCAGAGGATACGCACTCGATCGTCCAAGCCTCCAACTTCAGAATTCGGATCCCCCGATACCTGAGGTGCAATAATTAAATCTGAGACGTTCTTTTAACCTGACACGAATCTTCAAACGTTCCCATGGTTTCAGTAGGCACCGGATTGAGTTTGATCCGGCTGAGATTAATCTGGAACGTCCGTTTATATATATTGCACCTCAGGTACCTGAGGGGATACGGACTTGGTTGACAAGGGGGTGACGTTCAGAGTTGTCTTTCGTCTTTTCTGAATTTTATATTTTGAATTCTCCTTTCTGAATTATCAAGTTACAACAATTTTAACAATTTTGAGTTACAACAAAGTTACCACAACTATTTTTTATATTTTCAAAGTCTAAATCGTCGATTCAAACCGTTCAACATGATCTCCACAATAAAATGTGCATGTAGATCAAATTTTACATTTTTTTTGAATTTGTTTACTATTTATTAAGTATTTTACAAAAACTAGTTAAATTCAGACTATTGAATTTTGTACCCATCTTAATAGATAGTAAAAAAATTCAAAAAAATATAAAATTTGATCTGAAAGCACATTTTATTGTGGAAATCATGTTGAACGGTTTGAATCGACGATTTGGACTTTGAAAATGTAAAAAATAGTTGTGGTAAGTTGTAACTCAAAATTGTTGTAACTTAATCCCTCCTCTTCATACATACGTATTTCAAAATATAAAAATTTCCGCAATAGGTTAGATTCGAACATGATTTCGTATAAAATAGTAGCTTTGTTTCGAAAAATAATTGGTAACAATTATTCTTGACTTATATTTTGGTTGCGTTAATATTTAAAAAAAAAATTATCCTTGACGATAATAATATTTATATCTTACATTGTTAGGAATAAACAGTTTAAAAAGTTATATTTTTACGCATTCAACAAAATATTTAATTTAATTTTTCTTGTGAATGTACATCGAAGAAAAAATTGTAAATATTTTATATTAGATATAAAAACTTGTGAATTTAAATTTAAACAACTTGCATTAATTATAAACATTTTTCAAATACATATAAGAATTAGAATTTTATACATTATAAGTTATAAGAATGATGTATATTTTACACAGTAGTAACTAATAATATATGTATCATAATTGCAACAAGAAAAATACATGGACTATATATTGTTGGACTGACTTTAATATTATTGCTATATATTGTTTCGAACAATTTTTAATATTGCATCAATCAATTTTCTTTCTTTGATAAAAGCTATGTTAATTTGACTTTTAAACATTATTCTTTATATAATAGATGTATATTTAAAATTCAGTGTCCAACTAAAAAATGAGAAATTTTGACATCATCATTCTTACCGGACCGGTGATTCTTACATCAACCATTGCGATACCGAATTACAGGAAATAAATCTGTTGTTATTCTCAGGGAATAACAGGAACCTGTTATTCTGATCCCAACCGTTCAGATTTTTTCAAACACAAATCTCCACGAAACAACATTTTTAAGAGCGAATGTCAACTAATATCAACGGTTGGGATTGGAATAATAGGTTCCTATTATTCCTCATAGAATAACAACAGATTTATTTCCCCAAAGTACTAGTATTTGTTGCATATATTGTGTATGCCTCTCATCTCATCATATATTTTCATCAGACTTGATTTGGCAAGATGTCAAAAATAGTAAACTATATTTGGCAGACCATATTAAGGAGGAAGAATTTAGTATTTTAGTATAAGATATTTTAGGACATGTCATTTATATTGTTCTCTTTTTAGAGATTTATATTGCTATAAATTATATCATTTATACTCTATATAATAATAAAATCAAAAAATACAATTAAGCTTCCTCATTAAATTCTCTCTCATTTCTAGTCTCCTCTTCCATAGAAATCCTAACAGCATATTTGTTTCTCCTTCTGGAAAATGCTATGTTCTATTGAAACAACTGTTTGGATTAGATATTTAGATGTCAGGTATATTAAAGCCACTTGTTTGGAATTAAATTATTAACACTTTGTTAAAACAACTGTGTACACTTTCTGTATAGAGTAGAACTAGGGTGTTCTTAAGTTCATCGAGCTCTTTTGTGAACTCAAATCTAAAATCTATTGAATTGGATTTCAATAATGAATTCAAACTATTGAAATTTTTCTACCTTACAAGTAATATGTCTACATGCGAAATTTTTTAAATTTTAAATTAATTTTGTATAGATTCAAGTGGTCAAAAGGCGTCCAGAAAATAAATATATTAAAATTAATTTATAAACTTTCTAATTTTAACCACTTGACTTTATACTAAATTAATTCAAAATTTTAAATTTTTTACATGTAGATACATCACTCGTAAGGTGGAAAGATTTCAACAGCTTGGATTCATCGTTTAAAACCAATCCGCACAAAAGGTCTATCCGAATCATTTCAAATATTTTTCATTTTTGTAAACTAAATTTTATATATTTTAAATTATTTTTACTATTTTTTAAATAGATAAAAAAATATTATTTTTGAATGTTCTAAAGATTTTAGAGTAATTTTCTACTTTTGATAGCATAGAATCTTTATATTTTCAAAGATTCTCAACTTTCTCTAAAAATATACATGTTCATATAGAGATTAGGTTAAATTGTTCAAATTGATAATTTGAATTTTAAAAGAACTTCAAAAATGAAGATATCGATTCATAATACAGACCAATATATGCTATGCATAATATTGTAGCTTCACTCAATTATGGATGTCATCTGAAAGCAGTTAGAACCATCCGATTTGTTTCATAATTTGTGAGCTCTGTTTTAAAATTTGTGCGTGCTGCTTCAATATTTGTGCAGATCAAAGTGCATGAATTATGAAACAAATAAGATAGTTCTGAACGGATATCGAACCGATTTGAATCCGATACGCATCAGACACACCCTGCTTCCTATGTCATCTTGCTTTGATAAACAATGTATCGAATTCGATGTGATTTTGAAATGATTAGATCACCAATTAAATGTCGACAAAATTAAATATTTGCTTTAACATCTTTATCGACTAATAAGTGCTCAACTCGTCAACCCTTGTAAAAAGAGATTCAAATAAGAAATTTATAATTTCATTGCATGTTTCGTACTAGATCAAAAGGTATAAAAATTAATGGTGTAAATTAATCACAATAACTTGTTAGTTTTTGGGCTTAAAAATTGATCTTCCACAAAGCAAACTCTATAATTTATATTTTTTATATCAATCATATTTTTAGAAGTAAAATAATATCAAATGATTAATATTTATAATTTAAAGTTATAAATTCTAAATATTTAATCAAAAATAGGGAGGAGGGTTCCAAACTTAGCAGTTTTTGGTGCCACACAATGCAACAAACTCATCTTTTTTTTTTAATTTTTTTTAATTTAAATCTCGAATCAAAACTGTTGAAGAATGAATGTATTAAATTTTATCTCATTAAAAATGCGCGAACGCAAACTTTTATTATTCTTAGAGCTCACTTGATAGTTGATACATTTAGTGGTCAACACATAAATGTATTAAAATTAAATAATTAATTAATCGTAATTTAACAAGATTCTTTTAATTTTTTACCACATAATTTATTATAAATTTAATTTTATATAATTATAAAATTTTAGGTACATGTATCTAAGTATCTTACATAAAATAAAATAAAATTAATTGTTTAAGTTCGACATTTAAGTTTCAAAATTTTAAAATATAGGGTAAATTTCGCTGGAGGTCACTAAAATTTGTCTTTTGTCACAAATTGATCACTCAGGTTCGATTTGTTCCAATCAAGTCACTGAACTTTTTATTTTTTCAATCAATTCACTCTATAACTTTTCCGTCCAAAATGCTCATGGGATATTTTCATTCCGTTAATATTTTAAACGGAATATGCTCATTCTGTTAGTATTTTGAACGGAATGAGTATATTTCGTTAGCAATTTGGGCGGAATGGGATATTCCGTTAGTATTTTGGATGGAAAAATTATAGAGTAATTTGATTAGAACAAATGAAAAATTCAGTGACTTAATTGGAATAAATCAAACTCGAATAACTAATTCGTAAGAAAAAAATAAAATTTAGTGACCTCTAGCGAAATTTATCTTAAAATATAACTAAAAAGTAAGTTTGCATAGCGCTAAAACTTGTATTTCGAAAACCTCCTCGAAATTACGATCATGATAAAACACTAAAAATATAAAAATAACTTCGCAAAAAGTAATTGTAAGATTAGTTTTGAGTTTATCCAAGTTCACCGTCTATTCGGCATTTCGGCCTCATATGTTGTGCACATGGAACGATTCAGATTAGGACGGATACTTTTTGAGGCAAGTGGGTGCTGTCGCGACTCGGATCCGACTCTGCAGCTTTTCTCTAAGAAAAGCAGGGTTCTGCTTTTCAAATTCCAACCATTCAAAATTTTCTATTTGCGTATCTCGATAAAGAAACTTTTTCATGCACAAATCTCAACAAATTTGAATGGTTGAGATCTGAAAAGCAGAATCCTGCAGCAGAGTTCATTCTCGCGAGTAGTGACACGACCGTCTTTAATCTTTTTACTTTTATTTTTCCTTATTTGGAGTTGGGTGTTTTTTTTTTTGTTGGTTAATTTACGATGAGTGTTGTTAATTTACGATGGCAAGCGGGGAAGCTTTTCCATCTTATTATTTATTCTATTCTGTTATATAATATATAGTGTTATTAAAAATGTAAAAAAGTTACGTTGTAATTAGATACATAACAAAATATAATTGTTGAGTCATGTGTCGTTATCATATTTATTTGTGTATTGTGATCTCTTTCAAGAAATATAACATGATATGCAATATATAATATGGACAGTGTAGTGTTATTAAGAATGTAAAAAGTTACGTCGTAATCAAATATATAACAAAATATAATTGTTGAGTCATATATAGTAACTCATGTGTGATTATCATATTTATTTGTGTGTTGTAATCTCTTAAAAAAAATAACATGATATGCAACTGACACACTTAACTAATATAAGTCATTATCTATTGCATTAATGCAAGTCTTTTATTTGTGTCATGTGATCTATATATCACCGAACAAAATGACAAATTTAGACATTACTACCTAAGTCTTTTATTAATGCATGTCTTGCAAACTCGATACTAGCTAGAACTATCCTAGGTTGACATTTAACATATAATGGGTCTGGATTATATTATTTGGGATCAATAGTATAACTCATTTCATATTAACTGAACAGATACTTCATATGAGATTTAAGTTTACATTTCATCCAACTAGCTATATCATTTTTAGACGGGACAGAGTTAGAAAATAATATAGAGTGAGACCAAAAAAAAAAAAAAAAAATATGACGGAATTGTATAATTATTTTAAACACAACCATATTTTTATATATTTTTTTTTTGAAAAAAAAAACATTTAAAAAAAATTGATCTAAAAATAAACAACTACTTTCTCCTAAACTCATGTGGCTCCCACTGTCTTTAGGTGAAATTTTTTCCCACATCACTTAGCTACCCTCAATTATAAATTGAGAAATCTAATTTCACCTGAATTAAATGTCTTTTGAAGGTCAACTACTTTTATGGAGATTAATGAGACAATATGGTCACCTCTAAAGTATCCTATACTCAAATTGAGCAATCAACCAATATTCATAGTAAAAGGAGAAGATCTTGCAATCTCAAATTCAAGTGATCAGCATCTAGAAACAAACTATTCGGCGAGTTACTCCGTCTATGTTTAGTTAGATTGCTATGGTCCAGTGTTAGCCCTCCGTATTAATTAATTAATAGTAGATAATGTAACATCCAAGCCCCACTAAAACCCTCTTTCTATAAATACTGAACCTCACAATGTCCTTTAGTACTATACCTAATACAAAAGGCATCTTTTCTAGAATCTAAGATAATTAATTCAATTGGAGTAATAGTATCACTACAAAGTAAGCACTGATTGAGGATGAATTGCCATGTCTGGTAGACTAAGGGAGGACCATGTCGAATTGAGACAGACTTCCTGAAATGAAGGTATAACCGTATAAAAAGTATACAACTAAGCAAAATTAACCATTGCCTTGGCAAAATGTTATTTGGTCCCAATTTGGTGCATTTGAACAACTGGGGACAACAATGAAGAATTTGTAATTGCACTTGAAGAACATTTTATTGAAAATACGTCAATTACCAGTTGGGGTTTTTTTAATTGCTGTTTGTGTAATGTTTAACATTTGAAAAGTAGCTGTGAAAGGAAAAGAAGAAAAACAAAGAGCAAATGAGAGAATAAACATGCATCCATACATCGACAACTACCACAAAAACATTCCTGTGACAAAATTCATGGATGGAAATTACAAATAAAGTGTACAATCACAAAAGATGTCCCACACGGACCAAGTATCTCGTTTTCTTTTCCCCAATATACAATATACACAAACAAAGCACAACATTTTCTCACACCTAATAAAAGAATAAGGAAACCATGACTTAGGGCATGTCAACAAAAAAAAAGTTAAGGATTCAGTGTCTAAAACCAACAAAATATTTTAGGTTTATCTTTTACTGTTGCTTAGGCTGGCTTGTCCAGTAGGTCTTAACTGCCACAAGGATCTTTTCTGGGTTAAACGGGCCGGATTCATGATCCATCATCTGACTTCTCCATCTCATGCCATCCGTTATGGATTGTATCTTAACCAACACTTCCACACTGTCTCGGAATATAACCGTACCTTCTGGCCTGAGAATTCTATCCATCTCCAACAGAATATAGGTCATATCACACCTGAAAAGTTAGGCACGTTATCAGCTGTGGTCCTGGTAATTTTATCAGCAGTCTGAAAATATTTACTTTCTTTTTAATTCTTGGTTCTTTTGTGGTCTAGTTAAGGTTAAGTGGAAGAATTAAGGCTACCAGAAAACCAATGAGAGAACATTTGTTTATAAAACCTTGTGAAATCTACTGCATATATAGAAATTTATAAAGAGAACAAAATGGATGAACCTAAAAAATTATCAAGTACTGGTACAATGCCAGCCACTTCTCCTTTTTTTCCCATCTATTAAGGGAAAATATTTTGGGGTTTAACTGCACTGTTAGGACTATCAAGCAGGCTAGTTTCTGCACAAATCAGGTCTAGTACCACTAGAAACCGGTGAGGTTCAAAACTAATCTGTACCAATAAAAATCAATAGATGTCTGAACAAAACATAATTTCCACAGTAGTGCTAATTGGAGCTTTTTTTTACCTGTCCTGATAATTGCTGAAGACACTGTCAGCATGCATAAGGTCATATGTCCTAGGATATGTCGAAAATGCCTCGCACCAGTCATGGTATGTGCCTATAAACCCCCTCTCGTAGATTACTCCAAGCGTGTCTCTTACAATACCAGTAGGGATCACGTTCATGACCCATACAGGATACTGCACCAGTGCAGCCGCGAAGGATCCAAGGCCAGCGCTCATGTCCATGATATTACGAAATCGCCCCTTGGCCAGAGGTGGGATCAGTTTCTTGTAGTAGTTGACCCGGTCAGCCCATAGCTTGGTGTCATCTTGGAAATTTTTAGGAGTGATTCCTTGGACAGACCCAAGGCGTATCCTTGGTGGGACTGAGATAGAACGTTTGGGCCATTTCTCAAGGGCTCCTCCTGCGGTATCAGTCGGGCTGTTCACTTCAGGGAGGGGAGTGATGCAAGTCTCCATTTTCTTGTACCTACATGTGACATAAGAAACAAAGTCGGCTCTTCAAGAAAACCAGTAATAAAGATGTAAGACCAAAAAAAACGACCTTTATATCCGAGCATTGTACAGAAGCAGCAGACCTTATGTATGTATTATATGGCAGCAAATGGTACGGTACCATTAAGAACAAAGGATAAGCTTCTCCAGTTTGTTAATGTAATGGTTAGTGACGGTACTTCTTGGCTACACACAATATTTTCTCACTGCCTTAATTGAGGTTCATTTTAGGGACTCAACATATTTAGGCTCACTATATGCTATCAGGTTCTGTACCACTACAGACTAGCTATAATACATGTCATATCATCTTACCATGCCGAGTCAGGATCGTTGGTGTTGCAAATTGGCGGGTTCTTGTAGACTTTACGGTTTTTAATGCACTCAGCGTGATTCATGGGCTTCTGCCAGATGGCAAGATCTCCTTCTTCGACAACTTTCTTCCAGCAGAGCCGGGCTGCCAGATCTTCTATTTCATCTTGTTCTTGTTTCAAATCCTCTTCCGTTCTATCCCAGCCTCTGTAGTATTGCTTCCACCTAATTGGGGGACCTGACAGGATCCAGTACCCACCTGGCCTCAGAACCCGATCCACTTCTATCAAGTAATTCCCATCTGTTATAAATAAAATCCATGAAACAAAATTGCACATCAACAATATTATAAATAGAGCATAATCATTGAAAGACATTGTACGAGGACCTACAACCATAAACATAGAGCTATTCTTTCATGTGCGCATAACACTAATGTTGGCCGCAACTTTTACCCAAGTTTCTACTTGGTACGTAGTCACTACCAAGTCATTTAAAAAAAAAAAAAACTTTAACCCAAGTTCAGTAGCATAAGTATTTTAGTCAAATATCTTGAAAATAAATTTAGAATCCTTCTAACTATTTTAATTTCTATGCATAACAATCAAAGTGTACCATATTTATTCCAAGGGATCAAGCATCTAGAGCAGTGTGCCATGTCAAAGGCCCGAGCTGGGTAAGGTATCCTATCTGTCGCCATGATACCAATCATAGCTGGCACACCTCGTTCCAATGCAAATTGCACCTGTGCTTCATGTGAATCTCTTGGTGCAAACGACATCGTCAGAATATCTCTCTTTAGTAGATATGCTCCCCAACTTGCTACCTATAACAAAAGTATCTTAGATTTACAATTTAACTGCTAGAGCACAGCAGAGTACAGTTCTACTGTTACATGACACAGCTATGCTGTACCAGAATTGTAGAACCAAGCTTACAGAGCCAAGGCATTGGCACCATACTGACCAGCTTGTAAAACAACCTAGCCTAGGCAGTACCAAGACGATGGTACCACGGATGATCATGCCAACTTGTACCACACCAAGTTGTTAGCAATAAAAAATAATTTCTCACAGGTTCATAATGATATCAAAGATGACCAGCTCAACTCAGTACCAGTCAGCTTTTAGTTCTTACAGTTCTATCATACATTAAAAAAGAAGTTTTCTTACCCCACAACCAGTATCAAGTGCAGTACGAATACTCCCGTCGGTCAGCGGCACCAACTTGTTTATATCATCAATATATGCATCGGCCCCACGTGGGAACATCGTACCACCTCCAGGGAAGCGGAACCGTTTCCCTTGAACCTGAATCCAGTTCTGTACTGCTTTTTCAATACTTAGTTCTCTATGCGGTATGTTATCGTACCAGGCATAATCTCTACTCTGAGGCCAGCTAAAGGGGTTCTTATAATTAGGTGGGGGAGGTATGAGACATCTCAAAAATTCTTCGCTTTTGGGACAGTGCCTTTCTCGGTACTTCAACATGGTTTTTTCGAACTTCCGGGCTCTTCTTGGGTCTTGGCAGGGGGTGTACTCACTGAATTTCAAGTCACAAGGATAAAATGTTTCTGTTTTAGCTGAACTTTCATTGAACCCAATCTGGTGGTGCGCTTGGAAATCGAGAGGTTTCGTTTTCAAAGTGGTTTTGTCAGGTCTGCATTGGGGCGATTTGGTAATTTTTGTGAGGTAGGTGAGAGGAGAGGATGCAGTGCCTTGCCATGCTCCTAGTATGTAGGAGAGAGAGCATAATGCAAGGACTAACAAAATTGAAGTGATGCTTATATTTCTATGATTTGCTCGGTAGATCTTTGGAGAGTCTACAGCCATGCTGAAACTGCAAGGAAGTGATAGTAAGATTTTGTGAGGTGGTGAAATGAGAACTGAATAGGAGCATTATTGTGCTTGTAATAGAAATGGACCTAAAATTTCGAATTAAAAGTTTCCCATACAAGAAAAAAAAAACAGAGATTTTAAATGTTGCTAATAATGCATTGTTCTTGAACAAGAGGAAAAAAAAAGGATGCTACTTCGAATGCCAAAAAAGATGCAATCTTTTTCAAGAAAAAGGTGGAATATGCCAGGCTGATATCCAAAGCAACCAATGAAAAGAGAATATCAGAGGTCTTTATGAAACATCAACCTTGGGAAATCTGTCATAGCAATTCCTTTCCCCAATTTCCCCCTTGTCGAGCAAAAAAAGAGGAAAAAAAAGGCAAGGCAATAGAAAGAAATAATTACATGAAAAAATTAGCTATTAAATGGGCAGTGGGAAAGCAATTATTACTGATTCACTGTACAATATCAACATAACAAAAGCAAACGCGATCTCTTTCAATTAGCTGGAAAGAACCGACAGAAATAATTGTGAAATTCGAAAAGGTGCCGAGTATGAATTGAATGCATATTTTCTCATCGACCTCTTACCTCAAAGAAAAAGATGCTGAGCAGATTGTGAGAAATTAGAGCGAAAAGCTATTGAACCGAAAGGGTTTGAGCGGGACTCTGATTGGCTCGTCAGTAAAGCTAACAAATTATAGTGCACAGTGAAAATAAAAATCTAAATCGGAGAGAGAGAAGAGAGACAGAGAGAGATAGACTAACCTCCAATGGATATCTTTGGCACAAACTCTTAAATTGAGCCAGATAAAGAAGTTGAGAAAGCTAAAAAGTGAAAGCTCCACCACTATATATCTACTCGAGAGAACAAGGGGAGCATCAGTAACTTGGAACACTCAAAATTAAAACCTACCACATATTTATATGTTCACGTGTTGTGCTTAGCAGACTCGAGCAAGTAATTTATATCCGAACTATTATATAAAGCATGTAGCACTGGATCGTCCATTTTGTCTCCTATAAAGCGTGATCTTATCGATATTTATTGACTAAAATAGCTTTCAACGGACGGTAACGATTAATTTCTAAATAAACCAACGGCGTTGATTTCTTCCGTTACATAATTTCTGCCCTCCAGTTATTTCGCTGAGAATTTCTCTCCTCTCTACTCTACCGCTCTTAGGACTTCCTCTCAATTACTCACTCATGATCTCACCGCGCCTCTCCGTTTCGCTAACAGGTCGATCGCCTCACCTCCTCACCTATCAGCTTTGTTGAACCTCAAAGGTACTGGTTGCCTCTTTCTCCCTCTTTGAGCCCTCTTCTCTTAGTTATGGTTTTCTCTTGTTTCTTGTCCTTAATATTTTAAAAAAAAATGCATCGTTCTTGATCTTGATTTTATAAATTGGTACTTTTTCTGCATGTCGGTACTGTACTTTTCTAAATAATTCAATACTGGCATGTATCAAAAGTAATATTTTCAATTTCTGTTATTTTGTGTTAATTAATATTTTGAAATTTCCTTCCATTAGCCTTTTCTTCATTCAAATGCATGTCCCTGTATTTTTTTTTTTTAAAGGCAGCAAACTGCCCGTTTCATTAAACTGAAGCATGTCCCTTTATGAACCGAGTTAATCAAAAGTTCGAATAGATTTTTAGATATTAACAATGTAAAATTATCATGAACGAGGAAATTAAACCTATTCTTACATATTGTGAGTATCAAGGGCATCTTGCTCCTTTACAAATTACAATTAAGTAATCAATATATATCCAGCACTGTAATCATTTGTTTAGTCAAGCAAATCTGATAGCTTGGGCTTGTTGGAGGAACAATGCCATTCGGTTTGAAATGTAAGAAATTTGACTCACATGATAAAACTAAAACCCAAAAGTGTACATGTAAGAGTCAATTCAATCTTAAGCGTGCCTTAGTTTATCTTAAATTGTGCATTTTTACTTTTGGGAGATTGTCTCATCAGATTCTGACATGCTGATGTTGTTCTTTTTATTTTTTTGTGTTTGTGTTCTTGATTTAGGTACTAGATGCTGTCAGGGTTTATGTATCTCTGGATTCGGATCTGTCAGTGGGCTGATCTGGTACCAGGGCTGATGTGGCTCTGGATGTGCATCACTGTGCTAATCTGATACCAGGGCTTTTGTGGCTCTAGATGGGGATCTGACACTGCCGATCTGGCACCAGGGCTTAAGTGGCTTTGGATGCAGATTTGGCACTGTGCAGATCTAATACCAGGACTGACGTGGCTCTGAACGCGGATCTGGCATTGTGCTGGTCTGGTACCAGAGTAGAATGGCTTTGGATGTGGTTCTGGCAGTGTGGTGTTCTCTTATTTTTGTAAAAGTGATGTCTGACACACTGCATGCTAGTACACGATGATGATGCAAAAGAAAGAAAAGCTGAGCCAAAAAAAGAGTGGTTTGTTTTTGTAAACAGAGAGAAAGAGAGAGGAGAATTGTAATCTTTATTATTATCTTGATTGAATCTTACCAGAGTAGCTCAACTATTTATAGACAACTGCTATTACTAAACAATGCATCTAATTACAGTAGCTGTCATCACTAACTAACTGCAGCAGTGTCTAATTACCATAATACCCCTAATTACAAAGTAACTAACAGTAACTAACTAGTTGCTCTAATACTCCCCCCGCAAGCTGAACTGTGTGAAGAAAGGGTCAGCTTGGAAGAAAGATGTCGGAATCGGGGAGAGGCAAGGGGTTTGGTAAAAATGTCCGCAATTTGATCCTTGGAAGAGATGAACCGAATAAGAAGGGATTTGCTTGCCACACGCTCACGCACAAAGTGATAATCGATTTCGACATGCTTTGTGCGAGCATTAACCATCGGGTTAGAGGCCAAGAAAGTCGCCCCAATGTTGTCACACCACAAAGTAGGAGGAGAAGGTAGAGTGATGTGCATTTCAGCCAACAAAAACTGAAGCCAACTTAGTTCGGCACTAGTGATGGCAAGTGATTTGTATTCCGCTTCGGTACTCGATCGAGCCACAGTGGGATGTTTTTTGGAGCTCCAAGATATAATGTTAGCACCAAAGTAAACACAAAAACCGGAAGTTGACTTGCGATAGTCAACGGAACCGGCCCAATCCGCGTCACAATAGGCATGAAGAGAGAGAGAGGGAGCCGGTTGGAGGGTAATACCATGAGCTAAGGTACCATTTAGGTAATGAAGAATGTGTTTCACGGCAGCCCAATGAGAGGTGGTGGGTGATTGCATGAATTGCGAGACCTTGTTAACCACAAATGCTATGTCGGGTCGGGTGAGAGTGGCGTATTGGAGAGCGCCAACAATGGAGCGATAGAGATGCGGATCATCAAAGGGATCACCATCAAATTTAGAAAGAGAGGTGTTAGATGCCATGGGAGAGGGGAGGGGGTTGGAGTGAAGCATGTTAGCTCGACTTAGAACATCCTTGAGATACTTGGTTTGAGAAAGATGCAATCCTTTAGAAGTCGGTTTGACCTCAATACCAAGAAAGAAATGTAATTGGCCAAGATCCTTGATGGGAAATTGCTTTTGAAGGGTATGAACTAGAGAGTGAATGACCTCAAGGTTGGAACCCGTAACGATAATATCGTCAACATAAACAAGAATTATGAGAGTAATGCCCTTAGAGGAGAAGATAAAGAGAGAAGGGTCATAGCGAGAAGCCTTGAAACCTTGGGTGAGAAGAGCATTGCTTAGAGCATTGAACCATGCTCTTGGACTTTGTTTCAAACCATAGATGGCTTTGGAAAGGCGGCACACGTGATTAGGCTTAGAAGGATCGACAAATCCTTGAGGTTGTTGCATAAACACCGTTTCATGAAGAGTGCCGTGTAGAAATGCATTTTGAACATCGAGTTGTCGAAGAGGCCAACCTCGTGTGAGAGCAATGGTAAGAACGAGGCGAATGGTGGTCGGGCGCACAACGGGACTATAGGTTTCAAAATAATCAATACCCTCCTCTTGAAGAAAGCCTTTAGCGACAAGTCGGGCTTTGTACCGTTCGAGAGAGCCATCGGCACGTCTTTTGATCTTGTAAACCCACTTACAACCGATCACATTTTGATTAGGAGAAGGGGCAACTAGATCCCAGGTATGATTAGAGAGAAGAGCATCGTGCTCTTTGGTCATGGCCTCGACCCAATGAGGATGTGATTTCGCTTGATTGAATGATTTAGGTTCGGTGGTAAGGTAGGTTTCAGAAATTAAGGCAACCTGATCAGGTGGAGGAAGGGCTTTGCGACTCCTAGTGATCATAGGGTGAATTGAGGTTGTGAAACTAGGCTGAGAAGAAGAAATTTGAGGAAGTTCGGGTGTAGTGGCAGAAATTGGGGGCTCTCTTTGAGGAAATAGCTTGGCGCGCCTGGAATAGGTTTGAATAGGCTTGGGATCCGCTGCAGTGGTAGGAGTACCCGAAATAGGAGGGTGGCCAGTAAGAGGAATGGTCGGATCCTCTGCAAGTGAGGATGGACCCAAACTAGGAGGTAAAGGCAGCAGGGGGTAGGCCGGATCCGCTACAAAAGGTGTAGTAGCCGCAACATGAGGGAAAGGCTGTGCTGGGGAGTGCGGATCCGCTCCAGGGACTGATGCACCCGAACTTGGCAGGGAGCCAATGGCAGGAGAGGCCGCTGCTGAATTTGGTTGAGGATCCAGTGAGGCCGGCTGAATGAGGCCAGGGTGATGCATGCCGCCAGCACCATCAGGTGTGCCTAACAGAGGAAGCCACTGTGTTGGCTGAGGCAGAGAGTGATTACCCGAAGCAGCTCCAGACTTGAGATTCTTGAAGGGAAACTGAGACTCATCAAAAATAACATGTCTAGACACGAAAATTTTGTTAGAGTCAAGATGCAAGCACTTATAGCCCTTTTGAGCACTTAGGTAACCAATAGAAATACATGGCTTAGATCGAGGTTGAAGTTTGTGATTATTGTAAGGCCGTGTGTAAGGAAAACACAAGCAACCCAAAATCCGTAAGAAAGAGAAATCGGGTTGTTTATGAAAAAGCTTAAAGAAAGGAGAGGAAGAATCACTTGTGGAGGGTTGCCTATTAATTAAATAGACAACACTTGCAAAAATATCGTCCCAAAAGCGTTCGGGAATGTGAGCATGCACCATATTAGCAAGGGCGAGTTCCACAATATGTCGATGTTTTCGTTCCGACACCCCATTTTGTTGTGGGGTGTAAGGGCAAGAGGTTTGATGAATGAGAGAAGGGAAAGAGCGAGAAATTGGCTTGTACTCCGTACCGCCGTCCGTGCGGAGAATTTTGATCGAGTGTTGAAGCAAATTTTCCACTTGACTCTTAAAGGAAGAAAACACTTGCAAAACCTCATCCTTAGAGTGTAAAAAAATAAATCCATGTATAACGTGAGTAATCATCAATGAACACAATATAGTAACGAAAACCGTTATTTGATTTCAATGGTGAGGGTCCCCATACATCCGAATATGCAATCTCAAGAGGAAATAAAGAAGAAGAAGAAGAAGAGCTAGATATAAAGGGTAAACGATGTGATTTAGCCACAAGACAATCATGACATAAAGACATCTTATTGCTAGTACAAGGTAAAGCTTGGGAATGCAAAATTTTTTGAGTAGTTATTGAAGAAGGATGGCCAAGGCGAGCATGCCACAAGTCGAGAGAAACTCGTGCACCAAAGAAGGCTTGAGGGTTAATGTGAAAAGGAAGGGGATAAAGACCATTTTCAACCTTGGCGTGAAGAAGAGGCTTCATAGTGTGGCGGTCTTTAATGACACAAAGATTAGAGAAGAAGTCAATAAGAATGGAATTATCTTGTAAGAGTTTGGATAGACTTACAAGATTTTTGGTAAAAGAGGGAACAAATAAGACATCATTTAATGAGATTGTATAATTCGAAAAATAGAAATTAGATGAACCAATGTGACTTATAGTCATACCCTCACCACTACCAATGTGTAGTTGGTCAATCCCGTCATATGGCAAGAATGAGGAGAGATTGTTCAAATCATTCGTCACGTGGTGAGTCGCACCCGAGTCAAGGAACCATTCGGGACCCGAAGAAAGATTGGTGGTTTGCGCATTATTAGCTTGGAAGGAGGAAGGTTGGGCCAAGTGTGCTTGAAAATGAGATGGAGAAGGCTCAGGATAATTGACCAGATCAGACCTGTACCAACAGCTTCGGGCTTGGTGGCCTTTCTTGTAACAGATCTGACAAATAGCATCTCTGTCAGGGTTTGGGCCAGTAGGCCGTGGATGGAATGAAGGGCCAGCAGGCCATGGATTAAATCCAGTGCTGGGAATATTGGGCCTAGGAAGTAGGCCTTGAGAGGGGCGCTGCTGGGAGAAGCCTGGGCGCTGTTGGTAGTGAGAATTGCGCTGTTGATAAGAACCAGCGCCTCCTCCTCTAACGGATCTTGAAGAGCGCTGCTGCGAACCCAATTTGGAGTTGTAGAGCGCCATAGGGTTGTCAGCGGAAGGAAGAGATGAGCCATTGCTTTGACGAGAAAGGAGAAGAGCCTCATGACTATAGATGAGGGCCGTGAGATCGGCGATCGAACGCGGCGGCGCCGTTTGAACCGCAACCACCAAAGAATCGAACTCAGCACCGAGACCTTGAAGGATATGCATTTGAAGATCGGCGTAAGTGAGGGGTTCACCGATAAATGCCAGCTCATCTGCAACTGAGCGAAGCCGAGTGATATACTCCAAGCAAGTTGAACCGCCCTTGACTGTGTTCTGGAGCAAGCGGCGGAGCTCTGACAGTCTAGCGCGCGATGTGGCAGAGTAGGATTGGCGGAGAATTGACCATAACTCGGCAGAGGTCTTGGCGGAAACAACCTGAGCAAGAATCTCGCGTGTCAGTGAAGATCGGAGCCAGCCTAGCAGCATCTGATCTTGCTTGTACCAGGGTAGATAGCCGGGATTAATCTGTGCAGCACCGGTTGTACCAGTGATGGTCGGGGAAGGCTGGTGCATCTCAAGAAAACGATATAGTCCGTAAGCATGAAGAAGGGGAACGATCTGCGACTGCCAGGAGAGATAGTTGTTACGATCGAGCTTTGTAGAGATAGGGAGATTAAGCATCACAATTTGATTTTCTTGTGTGCCATTAGAGATAGTAGAATCTTGAGAGAGATTAGAGGGATTAGGAAGAGGATTGGATTCAGGATCAGACTCCATAGGGCTCTGATACCATGTAAACAGAGAGAAAGAGAGAGGAGAATTGTAATCTTTATTATTATCTTGATTGAATCTTACAAGAGTAGCTCAACTATTTATAGACAACTGCTATTACTAAACAATGCATCTAATTACAGTAGCTGTCATCACTAACTAACTGCAGCAGTGTCTAATTACCATAATACCCCTAATTACAAAGTAACTAACAGTAACTAACTAGTTGCTCTAATAGTTTTGATGTGGAATTTGAGGTAAAAGAAGGATAAAAATTTGAGCCTAAAAATGCCTCTGATGCATGTTTGTTCATGAGCCTAGAGAGAGAAAGAGGTGTAGAGGGAGAATTAACATGTAGGCTGAGTTGGGGCTCCATGTGTAGAGAGAGATGGAGGGAAGGATGAATTCATGCGCGGTGTAGTAGTCGAAGAGGCATCAAGAACCTGACCAGCAATTGCGATTACACGATGCATAGAATTTATTTCCAATTTGTGCCATAGAGAGAAAAAGAAATTATCTGCCCTTGAGCAATTCCTTATGGCAATTACAAATTAGCTGTGCAATCTAGGACCAAAGATGTGAAATCTCTCTGCCCTTGAGCAATTCCTTATGAATAGTTTAGTTCTTTAATTATCTGTTTAATCTCTTTTAATTGATTTGAACTTTTAATGGCCTTTCTAAGCATGTGATTGTCTATTTGTACGTACTTGATATATTGTTATATTTTGCATAGGTTGCACATACCCCTGCAGCAAATAGAAAATGATTTTCTAAATAAGAGACACACTTAAAACAACTATTGAATGAACTTCAATCTAAATTTCAGGTATGATTCTCAGGTTCTTATAACAAGTTTTCATTGTTCCTGACATCAGTTGGTGGGCCTGGTACAGTGTTATCAAACCTGACCTGTTGGGTTCTCAAGCTCTTCTGGTTTCTTAGACATGTTTTTCTGCCATTTTCTCTTGATGGGTGGTGACATGGTTTGTAGTATTCTGGCATGATAGATTACTTAAATTGCTGCGAAGTTGCAACTGAAATGGAATTGCCTTAAGTATGATTAGTACCTTGAAACTAAGGGAGAAGAAAATATAATGTCTGATATGCAAGTGGTGTGGTACTGGTTATATATGCCTATGTACCAGTCCGTGGAGAATCATAAATTCACAACTCACAAGGGTAGGCAAGTCAAGTGGTGTTGTATGGAGAGTGCATGCTCTCTACAAGAAATCAGAATTTCTATCTTGTGGAGAATCACAAATTGACAACTCAACAAGGGCAGGCAAAGGTTTGGGGACCTGCGTACATTGCTAAATTAATTGAATAAATTTTTGTTGCTTTCTATATGACCTTGCACAGTAAACAAAATGTGATGAGGATTGAGTATGGTGCAAGAAAAACCTAAAAAAAAAATAGATTGGTACTTATCCGTTAGGGATAAAAAAGGATGGACAACAAACAAAGTAATTTATGGGTTATTTAAGGAAATGTAGAAAATGTTGATAATATGGTTCCATAGTAATATTTATTTGCGAGAAAGGTCTCTTAGAAATGTGATGATTTAATGGGATAAACAAGAAAATCTTAATTTTTTTTTATTAAACTTGTCAGTATTTTTTGTTTTTTGGGGAAAACTTGTTAGTAATTGTTTGAGTCGC
This sequence comes from Carex myosuroides, assembly GCA_028015225.1. Lineage (NCBI taxonomy): Eukaryota > Viridiplantae > Streptophyta > Magnoliopsida > Poales > Cyperaceae > Carex > Carex myosuroides. The sequence continues at coordinate 3,426,999 of CM051474.1, read as the reverse complement.
AATAATTTCAAGATCATCTATCATTGAAGAATGTAAATCATATACAAAATATTAAAAAAATTATATAAATAAACAATGTTCGAAGTTTAAAAAACCTTTGACTTTCTTTCATCTCGAAATGGGAACCAATTTGGGTTCGATGGGCATCGAACTCACTTCGATGACCGTCCAAGATGCTTTAAAATTCGCGCCCGCAACTTTTGCTCTTGTTTTAAAATTTGTGCGCACGAATTTTAAAATGGATCGGACGGTCCCTAAATCCATCGGACCCAAGCTGTTCTCCTCAGATGGGACGATAGAAAAGAGCATGGAAGATGACAAAGGGGAACGATGTGGGTGGAGGATCCTATGTAACAACATATTAATGGCCTCTGTTGTCATGCGTTGAATTGTATTTGTTATTTTTCATTGAGCATGACTTTAATTCATGTACCCCAATTTTATTATAACAGACTTGCAATTTTCATAGATAAACAACTCCGGAAGTCCACATTCTATGAGGTAACGGAAATTTTGAGTTTAGATCCGGTCCGTCTGATCAGAATCTAAACCAATCTGGTTCAAAATTTAATGCACGGGACCCCTTTAATATTCATGCCCAAGCAGATCGAACGATTCAGATCTTGACTCAAAATTTCTGTTACCTCACAGCTGATATGAATTCCCATAACGGCAGAGCAAAACATACAGACGAAATAACCATGTACACGTCAAAATATCAAAATATTAAGATGTAAAAACAGCTACGTATATTTACCAATACAATTCAAAAAGACAAATAAACCTTCAAGCAAATATGCACTGCCAAAATTTATTTATAAAATGTTTTCTTAAGAGCGTATCTGAATTACCTCAACAGTTATCTATTCTAATAGGAGATTGTAATTTGCTTATGGTTCAAAAAATTTAATATTTCATTGTGACATCAAAATGGCCTGCTTGTCCATTAGAAATAAACAACCTTCTTTTCTTCTTCTTTTCCGGGTTTGGATCTGAAAATTTATATTCTTATTTTATCATTTGCTTGTTACAAAAAAAAGTTGAAATGAAAAATCAATTGCATGTTCTATACTAAGCAAACATGTTCTTAGATTTAGAGAAGTCGGTCCAAAAATGAGAATTTTTGGGATTTGAGCAGTACACTAGCAATCGCCAGCAGCTAGCGTGTACTATATTTATTGAACTCTAATGATTGTTGGCCTCTATAAAATTTCTTCCGGCTCAAGATTTCTTTTTCTTTAGCTATTGTTTATGAATTTCAAAAACTCCACAGCTTCTGCACAGTTTCCAAGTCAGAAAAAAAGGAGGATTGTAATAAAACGTGGCGAGGTAACGTAAAATACAATCTATTTATGAAAATGAAACTCTCGAATTTTGTGACTTCGGTTGGATTTTATGTCTAGCCTATTCCAATTTGTTTGTAACTAAGATGTTGTTGTATATTGTTTATGAATTTCAATCAATATACGCCGACAATTGTCACCGCCTTGTTTAGATATCGAAATGTGATGAATATTTAGTCAGATATTTAATTCTGCTTTTTTCATGCTTTGACAAAAAAAAGCGGAAAAGTCAATGTTAAAATAGCAGTATAGCACCCTAAATCCAAATTCTGACTTACTATTAAAGACGTAAACACATGTAATTCAACAATTACTCCAGTTAAAAAAAAGTGAGATTTTCTTGATATAACAGTTTCTTAGAAGCGTGCTCAGCAACATTTAACTTTGCCTTCAAGTAACAATAAGTCAGTAACTCGTAAGATTTTTTAGTTAAAAAAAAACTTTTTAAGATTTTTAATCCATCAAGCAGGTCGGTTGGAATTCGGAATAATAAAATTGATGTCGTGAAAAAAAAAAAAGAATTCAAGTAAAGCTTACCCTTTTACTATTTTCTATTCTCTGTAGAGAAGTTAACAATGGTCAATAGTGCATTGGTTCATTTATTCCAATGTATCTACAACTATCCAAGTTAATAAAAAGAAGGAAAAGAACAATCCTACACCCGACCTAAAAAAACAATCTTACACCCACTTTTCAAAAGCTAATCAAGGTACTATCAATGGCTTTAAGTTGCTCCATCTCCGCTGAACTGGCAATACCAGGATCTATATAGCACAACTATAGACACAAAATAGAAAAAAGGAGTTAAGTCCAATACTAGAAGTTATATATTAATAATAACAAGGAAACATAGTAGCTGAATATCAAAACCTGATATTGTGGCTTTTTCAGTGTGAGAGGCCCTCTTTTTATCATTCCTTTCCAACCCTTTTGCTTCTTAAGAGTGTTTTCTAGATCTGTTGTTTTCTGTGATTAAGGTCAAAAACAAGCAGCCAAGTTGTGATACAAAACTTAAAATATGTGGATAACATAAAGCCCAGTTCATTAGATGAAAAGTTTGTAAGATTATCAATAGATGAAAAGTTTGTTTCTAGGTTATTTAGAGTGATTAGGGTTCTTAATGACCAACAACAACCAATGGTTAACATAAAATTTTTAATGACCGTTTTACCCTGCGTCCCTGCCTGTCCATCCCTTTATTTGGAGAAAGGCCAGGGTACTTGGACATTAAAAGTACCATAGTATTCTGGGTGGAATTGGAACTCAAGAGGCTCAGCGCCCCGTATTATACCACATATTAATAAGCCATTTGCTCCCTCTCACTAAAAATAATACAGTGAAATATTTAAAAGAGGGCTTACGTGAGCAGGATCTAAAATAAGAAGAAAAAATCTATCTTGTGAGCCACAAAATCCCTTTTGCATTTGAATCCCTACTATAGTTCTTGAATGGCCGTCATGTTGGAAGTATAATGGTCTAAATATACATTTGTAAAAAAAGTTAGTCAAAAGCAATTGTTGGCAAGAATCACTCTGTTGCTAATTTGCTACCGGTTCCCTAATGGAAAATATATTAACAAATTAAAGAGTCTGAGAAGCAACCAAAACATAATTATTATGGATCTGGTACCAGCTGAAATGTATCAGCACTGTACAAGTAATATTATCCTTTGTCCAAATATAACAAATGAAAAAATATTAAACTTACGTTTTCTCACTGACAGTGACACGCTGTGAAATATCAAAACTTCCAGAAGCTGAACCAGTGAAGTACTTCCAAATCCAATCAACCAACACTTCTCTGCCCCGACGCTCTATCACATCACTACTTCTGGTATTGGCCTGATTATCAGATCCAACACCTCTCACCACAAACTTATCAATAGGTCCAAAAAGGTTGGCCTCCACATCCTTACCTCGTTTCTTCCCCCTTTTCCTAGAACCTCCCGATTCAGTACTATCAAAATCCACAACTCGTGCTTTAAGCCCAAATGATCTAAAAATTGCGGCACATTCAGTTGTGCCAATCCATCTCTTAGTTCCATATATCTTACTGTTGTAATGGCTAGAGCCGATCTCATCAAAACCCCTTTGCCAAGCAATTTCAAGCCACCTCTGCAATGCAGGTATATCAGGGACGAACTGGGACCCACCAAAGAGAACCTTTTTCCCCTCTTTTCTTTCAAGCAATAAATTTGAACTTAGCATCTGAATATTTCTCCAACCACAACCCCAGCCACGATCAGTGGGTAGGGTTTGGTAGTGGTCCACATAACCTGAAACTATACTTGTAAAATTCTCCCCTTCATCGTACAGACATGTTCGCAAGAGGTTAATGAGACCACCTTCTACCCTGTAAATGTCACTCTTGAGTTGTATCTTGGTGAGGTGAGAAATTTCTTCGTTGTGATTTTTTGTACTAGCACTTGAACTGGAGGCTTGTGAGCTTTCACCGTGATCTTCAAAACATATGTCTACTTCTACTGTAGTATTCTGAGAAACACATGATATGAATGAAGATTACACAAAATTAATCATCACATTTGATTGTAATAAAACACATTTGTATGATTCTGAATGCAAATATCTGCAGATTTTAAAGAAGTGTATTCTATATTTAATTCAGAAAGGATTTATCTCACAAATTTATGCGTGATCAAACTTTCTGCTTTACCCTGAAACATAAGGAGTAGGAATAAGAAGGAAATTACATTGTTTGGGCTTGGTGGGGCCATTGCGACTTGTTGTGCCAATTCCCTATCTCTATCAAGTTCATCCTCCTCAAAGTGACTATTCACGTGCCTAGAAATAAAATGAATCACATAATTAAGTTCCTGGTAAAGAAATTAGAACATACTAGTTTGTAAACAGAGGCGGATGCACATTCAACATATGGGGGTCAATTGACCCCATTCATTTTCAAAAAAATTATACTTGATGCATGATTTTCTATATAGTTTAGATTAAAATGCTATGGGTACTGTAAAATTGACCCCCATACGTAACATGAAAATTTTATATGATTGACCTCCATTCACGTTTGACCCTCATGCTCCGCCTCTGTTTGTAAATATCATAAGAAAAATCAATACCACTCCAGCTCATTCGAAAGGACTTGGTTATTACAGACAGGGCAACAAGAGAACATCTTTTGCATGCAGATTCCTGAAATAGAAACAGAATAGCTTATAAATGACAAACACCATTATAACAATACTGTGATACAGTATCTAAGCCCGGCAATGCTTTCAATTGAGTATCTTAAAATTGTAATGCTACATCTTTTCTTGTTTTCTTTTCTGAAAAACTCACTGAACTCAATTGAGTTTATCTCTCATGGTACTGCTACCAGCTGGTTCATTTAACAACCTCATCCCTCTTTAAACTAGGCATTTTATCAAACAGATAACCAGCAAAATGCTGTCACTCAGATACACTTTCAAAAGTTCATGCAAAGTGAATTGGAAAACTATAAACGAAGGCAACAAGTTTGAGCGTTGTTACTGTATTTGACATATTGCACATAGAATAAGTGAACTGAATTAACCTTCTATTTTGGGTCCGGGGAATGAAATTACCACACCTAGCAGAACTTCAGTTCACCTTCAGACTTTAAGTAACAATTACGATAAATCAAGGTTAGGATTTTGGTGAGAATAGGTAAAGTGGAGCAAGGTCAAATTCAATCTCAAAAATGAATTACAAATTCCTCCTCCACCTTGTTCCCGGAATCTATATCCTGACTAAACGAAGCACTAGCTGAGGCTGCTCCCAACCAAATGGTGGAATTGTAGTTGAGATAAAGAAATCATACCAGAGAAGCAGAGACTTCTTATACTTTGGTTAAAACTCCGTGCTGTATGGTTTAGGTAACTTTTTCTTTTCTTGTTTTTCTTGGAGAGGAGGAGAGAGGAAAGTATCCGAGTTCTGACCAAATTTGAACTTGCGTATTTGGGATATTAATTTACCAACACCCGGTCTTCGTCTACGTCGGAAAATGGACGTTGTCTTCTCCGGTTCTCCCTTTTGTTTTCTTCGAGTTCGAAAGCTTCCCTTCTGTTCGGTGTACAGGCGGAAAAGCAGACCAAGTTCCTGGAGATATGCAAATTCCCTGGGACGCTATGAACGAACCACAAAGAATGGAATGCTACTGGCTGACATATGGACCCCACTAAAAGCTAAGGCCCGTTCGTTTGTCACGAAATTGTGCGGGATAGAATTTTCCTCATAAGTATGCACGAAATAATTCTGAGAATGTAGTGTTCGATTGTACCGTGAGTATAGTTGCGAGAAATTCTATTTTTTTTATAAAATTGATAATATTAATAAAATAATTATTAATGAAATTAAATCAAATTAAATTAAATCAATTAAACAATAACACAACATTACTTGTACTGTAAGCTTGTTATCCGATCACCGAAAATTATTTGAAATTAAATTAACATGATCATTGTGGTGATTAATATCATATTTTCATTGTGCTTATTTTTTAGAAATTAAACAGTTATTTTTATTAATAAAATTATAATAATGAAATTAAATAAAATTGATTAAATAATAATATTAAATAGATGAAACATTTATAATAAAAAATATTACTAAAATAGGTACAAATAAAATAAGAAAATATTTATAAATTAATTAATTAAAAACAACAGTTAAAAACATTTACGAAAAATATAAACATTTATAAACAAATAAATATTAAAAATATGTAATTACAAAAATTAGATAACAAACAAATATTTAAAATATGTAATTACAGAAATAAGAAAACAATAATTAAAAATATTTTTAAAAAATAAACATTTAAAAACATAAAAAATAAACATATATAAACAAATATAAACAAACAAACATTTAAAATATATAATTAAAAAACAAATCCGGTCCGGATCATTTAATCAGTCTCACAATTAGAAATAAAATAGAATTCGGTTCCTTATATACAAGGGAAAGAGAGAGAATTTAAAGAGAAATGAGAGTCACGTGGAGAGTGGAAGCAAGAAAGAAAGAGAAAGATGGGTCTCTTCATTAAAGAGAAGGAGAGAAAATGTGAGGTTTTGAGCACTGTTTTTATCCCACAAAATTGTACTAAACAGTGATTTGTTGGGAATAACTTATCAGAAATTCTGATCCAAAATTTATACCGCCGAATGCTCCAATAGAAAGGCATTCCTATGAGTCAAAACCCATAAAATTCCCAGTTGAAAAAGTGCAGCCGAACAGGGCCTAAACATCCGCTGTCATGGATACGGTCAGAGGATGACTCGGCACAATATATTGGTCAGAGGATGACTCGGCACAATATATTATAGCATTTAAGCAATCCACGGCCAGGATACGGTCATTGATTTATACCTTCTTAAAAATCAATGCATAATTGCACATGGTAGGAAGGTTCTGAAATTAAAAACTTACACGTTTAGGGCCTGTTTGGCTGCTCCCCACAAAATACTGTTCACGTGGGAAAAAAAAAATTCACTCAGACTGAATTTTTTTTTTCCCACGTAAACAGTAAATTTCAGTTCAAAAATTTCCTATTCCTATTCCTATTCCCATTCCCACTGTGCAGCCAAACAGGCCCTTAGGGTATATTCATTTGTCACGGAATTAGATAGTATTGGATTTAATGGTGATGAGAATTCATTATTGAATTTACACAAACCCATGAATATGAGAATGGTTGAAACAAATATTTGATTGTACCGTAAAATTATTTGTGAAAAATCTTGATTTATTTTACAACATGTACATCTATTTAAATTTTTTCAGCTATATAAAATAAGGAAAAAAATTTAAAAAAAATAATTAAACCAATAATGTGCAATAAAAAATTTCATCTATTTAAATATATTTTCTCATATATTTAAAATTTAATAATATCAGGAATTTATTGAAAAAAAAAAATAACTTATTAAATTAATTATCAACACCCGGTCAATTTTTACATGATTCATGCCACACTATGAAAAGAAACTCAGTGCGATGATAATTTTAGGTCTTCTTGTGAGCTCAGCCAGATGGAAAATAAATCGGAGCTCGGATTGAATTTGATTTTTCCCAAGATTTTTTTACTGGTGGAAGGGAAAAGCTCTACAATCTTGGAAATTTAATTGAAAAAAATATTACCAGACGAACGGGTGTTAGAAAAAGATGCTCATTATTTTTTCACATGAAAACCCATCAAAATTTGGGGTGCCCAACAGGCCCAACAGGCCCATAGGGAAGGAAAGAGAGCATAGGTGAGTCGAGGTGTAACTGAATCTAACCGTAGTTGGTTTTTTTTTTTTAGCAACAAAAGGTGGTCAGGTGATATCACATGTGTGTTATGTGACTAAACTGAAAGTACAGACTATTTATTTGTATATTGTTCTTATATTAGATTAATTTGAAATTGGATAGCTTCTTACAATAATTTTTCTTTTGATTGTGTTTCTTTAGAGGATTTATGGTTGCTTGATGCAGCTATTCATTTAAAAGAAAGATTGTTAGTTGAATTATTAAGAGCAGCAGTTCTTTGGATCATTTGGCTAGAGAGAAATAGAGTTTGCTTTAATGATACTCATCATCTCTCTATTAAGGCAATTGGTGCTAAGAATATTTCTTTAGCTACTTTTTGGTGTAAGTCCAAATCAGAAAATTATTTACTTAAATTAAACCTAATGCTTCCTTTTGATGTTACAGACCTCCCAGATCTTATTCTGGAGGAAGAAATCAGCAGCCCGGACACATCTCGGGTAGTGGATCTTTTGCTATCAATAAACAGGGAGGGTTCTGAGGACATCTCTACTCGGGATTTTGGAGCTGGCAGCCTCCAAAATCAAATGTCTGGCGCCGAGTCGAATGAAGATGATGAAATTAATTGGAAAGAATTAGTTTAATTTCCTGTAGTAGTTAGGTTTTACCATGTTTTTTTGGTGCAGTTCGGTTTTTTGGTTGTTTAGTCTATTGGCTGCTGTAATCCCTTAGGTTTTGGTATTTTGGTGTTTGTTTAGTTTGCTTAGATATGTTCTTGGTGTTGCTTTAGTTAGATCTCTCAAACTTATGTAAATTCTGATGTATGTGACTCTTATGTCTTGGTTTTGGTACCTACTTTAGGTACTGATCAGATTCATATAGTTTCTATATGAAATCGGTGAAAATATACACTATTTTTCAAAAAAGAGAGAGAAGGAGAACACAGGTGAATTATGCTGTAAAACTGAATAAAAATTTAGTGATTTTGTAATTTCAAATCAGAATGTAGAAGAGGTCAAGTTGCCGCCTTTGTTGCCTCTCCTTCCTCCTTAGTCCTTCCCTAAGGAACATCTTGTGTAGTTGCTAAACACTAAATAATTGTAAAAGAGTGAGTCTATGGTACTATGCATAGCACGGATTGGTCCGTACTACTGATTAATATTTTCATTTTCAAAATTCTAACGGTCGATTTGAACAGTTCAACATGATTTCCATATGAGAATATACTTGTGGGCTAAATTTTCTATTTTTTAGAATTTTTTTACTATTTTTTTAGATAGATAGAAAATCACTATTTTTGGATAGTCCATAATTTTCAGATCAAGTGATTTAGTCTGCAAGTACATATTCATGTGGGGATCACGTTGAACGGTTCAGATCGACAATTAGAATTTTCAAAATAAAAATATGACTCCGTAGTACGGACTAATTTGTGCTATGCATAGTACCATAGACTCATTCAACCAACTTTCATAGTTATCTCAACCCGTAATAATTATACGGTTTTGTTCTTCTCTCGGAAGATTCTCCTGCATCTCTCTCTATATGACAAAACAATATTGTCTGCATTATCCTTGTTTTTGGTCCTCTGATTGCAGCAATATCCATTCATATATTTGTTGCTGAATGATCGGTTCCCCTGCTTAACTTTATGATTTTAGAATTATCAAAACTGATAGATAAAGTCTAAAGTAAATCTTTAACATGTAAATTGAACTTATTCATGTAAAATCTGTAACATCACCAAAAGTGACAAATAATTACCCAACTATGTCCTTCACGTGTGCACCAAATTTCTTCATGCTACATCAAATATTATGTACAAAATTAACCTAAAAATGCATTTGCACTGCGTTCATGTTATTTAATAAATTAAGGTCACATTTATGGTCCTTTTGCATGTGGATAAAATTATTCCTGCTAAATCAAAACAAATACATCCAGTGTTTTGAACGAAATTCAACAAGAATCCGGTTACATTGTTTTTGTGTGTGTCTATCCATTTTGAATCAATTTAGACCACTATATATTATGGTCCTGTGTAATTTAATTATTTATAGATCTAAGAGATACATATAGTATAATGATCAAAATTCAACTAAAATGCATTATGTAAAGTATGTTCTTTACAATTGCATTGACTTTATTTATGCTATTAAATTCAACTAGCTAGATTCCATTTACATTTCTCTGTGTGTCTGTTCATGTTTTTAATCTATTCAGACCATATTTATTATTCTAAAATCATTAAAACTGATGCATACAAAAATATGCAAAATTAAAATTCAATTACAGTGCATTTCCACTGAGTTTGTGAGTGTGTGTTCATATTTTTAAACAATTTAGGCTACAATTATAATAATCAAATTATCAAAGCTGACATATAATATCTAATTTATTTTAATTATGTGTAGGTAAATTAAGTCATGCCGAGTCAAACAAATACATCAATGTTGTGCTCAAAATTTATCCAAAATGCATTTACAGTGTCTTTTGGATCTATTCATATTATTAATTAATTAATTAAATAAATTATGATGTTATACTTACTAAAACTGAAACATAAATTAATGTATGACTTCTAGGCGTGCATACATTTATTTGTGCTAATTTAAATAGACTGATAAAAATATTATGCATCAAAACATGCTAGAATGAATTTATATTGATTTTGTGTGCTTTTTCATATTTTTAATTAATATATGACACAATTATGATCCTAAAATAACAAAAACCAATGGACAATGTCTAATTTATGACCTTTATATGTGGGTAAATTTATTCATGTCAAACTAGTGTATTGATTAAACCTGGGCGGGTCGACCCGGACAGACCAAACCCGGGACCCGGACCGACCCGGACCCGACCTTGAATCCGACCCGAACCGTCCTGTTCGCGCGAAAGCGCAACGCAAGTTTCGGTACGCTTGAGGGCGTACCTTTTAAAACCGCGCTTACACTTCACGAGTAGGGTTGCAAGTGCACAACCCCTATTGAGTAGTATAATCGGGTATCGATCCACAGGGACGGGCAATTGCTGGGTTAGAATCCACCGAACTCAATTAAAAACTAGAAGTGAGAAAGATTGGGTTTGGTATTTAAGTTCCTAAAAGATCAATTCAAACAAATCGAACAATGCAAACGGATGTAATAAAGTGCTAGAAGAAATGTAAACTGAGTTTTGATTATGGATAAAAGGTGTTTCCAGGGTTTCAGACTTCATCTGTGATATGCCTCTAGTGGTACGGCCCGTACCAAGTTGGTACGGCTAGACCGTACTCCACTTGGTAAGGCAAGGCCGCACCACTCTGGTAAGACCCGTACTGGCTTGCCAGAACAGAGCTTACCAGTTCGAGTTGATGCATTTCTTGATGGTACCTTGTGCTAAACTCTTTAGAAAGGTTCAATTGACCACGCCTAAGGTTCCTAAGCCTCAACTCTCGTGTATTGGATCAAGATCTAGGTTGGAATGCAATTGATTGCCTTTTAGGGATTTCTACACCTCAATTTTCATATGTTGGTACAGATCTACCCTAGCTGGTTGATTGGAGACCTAAGGTACCCTCTAATCTGTCAATTAGAAGGGAACTCAACCTCTCGGCTTCAATTCGAACAAGTCTACCCTAAGCACTTGATTTAGTTGAGAGATTGAGATGATCACATGACCTTGATAGGTTTGATCTAGACCTAGAGGTTCATCATACACAATCACAGCAAACAAAGCAAGAGATAGCAAAGAAATCACAATCAATCAATCAAAAGAGTTCATACAAGATACAAGTCAAAGAAAGTCAAAGCAAATCAAGAATCCATCTCAAAACCCTAGAAACTAAAGTAACTACTCACAGCACATGATCTGATCTAAAAATACAATAAGAGAAGTAAAGAAAGCCATGAATTGAAGGGATCGAGTGGAGGAAGCTTGATCCGTCGAGTCTCGCCTCTTTCCTCTTCCTTCCTTCTTGCTCCTAGCTCCTCAGCTCTCTTTCTCTTTCTTACTGTGCTCTCGAATGTCTCTGGAATGAAAAGCTGCCGAAATTGGAGAGCTCCCCGCCTTAAATAGCCTCTGCCAAGATTTGAATCTGTCAGGCCGCCTTTAGGTACGGCCCGTACCAAAGTGGTACGGCCTGGCCGTACCAGGCGTGATGAGCTGAAATCGGCTAAGTCCGGTGAGACCCGTACCAAACCTGGTAAGGGCCGTACCAGATCATCCCAAATCGCCGTTTCTTCGTGTGTTTTGCTCCAAACCTGCAGAAAACAAACAAACACTCAGCAGTACCAAATTCTAAAGATATATCGATGAAATGCCCATGATTCTGGTGAATTAGGGCACGAATCTGGTACTAAAACAGGCCTAAAATAGACTAAATATGCGAGGTATCACGTCCTAAAGGGTTGGGTCGGGTTTGAAACGGGTCGGATGCGGTTTTCTGGGCGAAACCCGACCATACCCCCACCGTTTCAACCCGCCTACCCGAACCCGACCCGGACCGGCCTAAACCCGACCCGCCCCGCCCGAACCCGACCCTAAACCCGGCCTAACCCGGGTGAACCCGACCCTAACCCGGGTCAACCCGGCCTAACCCGACCCAAACCCGCCCCAAACCCGACCTAACCCTCCCCCCCAACCCGGCGGGACCCGTCCCAACCCGGCCAACCCGACCCAACCCGGCCAACCCGACCCAACCCGGCCAACCCGACCCAACCCGAAAAATTTCAATTTTTTTTAGAAATAACGGTAAGTTTCCCCACCCCCCCCCCCCCAAAAAAAATAAACCCCTTAAATACACCCCCATTCTTTATACATTTTCACATCTCATACTCATTATTCTCAATCTCTCATTCTCTCAATCTCATATTCTCATACTCTCAATATTTTCATTATTCTTAAATTTTATTTTTATTGTTTAAAAAAAAGAGTTGCAATTTATTTCATTCTACAAATACGCAAAGGAATTACGAAAGACAAAAGTAGAGGAATTACGAAGGATTTTTTTCATTCTACCTCCCGCAAGATTTTTCCGCGAGATTAAAAAGTTAGATTTATTTTTAGTAATTGTTAGATAATTAGAATTAGTTTAAATAGGTTAATTTAGTAATTGTTAGGAATTGTTAGATAATTTTTAGTAATTGTTAGTAATGTTTAGAAATTTTTAGTAATTTTGAGTAATTGTTAGTAATTTTTAGTAATTTTTAGATATTGTTAGTAATTGTTAGTAATTTTTAGTAATTTTTAGATATTGTTAGCAATTGTTAGATAATTTTTAGTAATTGTTAGTAATTTTTAGTAAGTGTTAGATATTGTTAGTAATTTTGAGTAATTCGGATTTATATTTAATAGGTTAGATTTTCTTTTTTAAATTCGGATTTATTTTTAAATTTGTTAGATAAATAAGCTAGATTTTTTTTTAGAAGTTATATTTGTTTGTTCAAATTAGAGTTTAATAGGTTACATATTTTGAAATATTTTGAAATATGTTAGATTTATTTGTTTGTTCAAATAAATGTTATATTTGTTTGTTCGAATAAATGTTATATTTGTTAGATTTTTGAATATGTTAGATTATTGGATTTAATTTTTGAATATGTTAGATTATTGGATATGTTAGATTATTGGATTTGTTAGATTATTATATTTTATTTTGAAATTCGGATTTATTTTGAAATATGTTAGATTTTATTTTTTAAAATTCGGATTTTATTTTTAAATAGGTTAGATAAATAAGTTATATTTTATTTTTGAATTTGTTGGATAGTTAGATTTATTTTTAAACATGTTATCTTTATTTTTAATAGGTTACATTTGAATATTTTGAAATATGTTAGATTATTGGATTTGTTAGATTATTGGATTTTATTTTGAAATAGGTTAGATTTTACTTTTTAAAATTCGGATTTTATTTATAAATAGGTTAGATAAATAGATTTGTTATATAAATATGTTATATTTTATTTTTTTAAATTTTGAATATGTTAGATAATAAGATTTGAATATATTAGATTGTTGGATATGTTAGATTTTTGAATATGTTAGATTATTGGATTTTATTTTTGAATATGTTAGATTATTGGATTTTATTTTTGAATGTGTTAGATTATTGGATATGTTAGATTATTGGATTTGTTAGATTATTATATTTTATTTTGAAATTCGGATTTATTTTGAAATAGGTTAGATTTTATTTTTTTAAATTCGGATTTATTTTGAAATAGGTTAGATTTTATTTTTTTAAATATGTTAGATTATTGAATTTGTTAGATTATTGGATTTTATTTTGAAATAGGTTAGATTTTACTTTTTAAAATTCGGATTTTATTTATAAATAGGTTAGATACATAGATTTGTTAGATAAATATGTTATATTTTATTTTTTAAATTTTGAATATGTTAGATAATAAGATTTGAATATATTAGATTGTTGGATATGTTAGATTTTTGAATATGTTAGATTATTGGATTTTATTTTTGAATATGTTAGATTATATGATATGTTAGATTATTGGATTTGTTAGATTATTGTATTTTATTTTGAAATTCGGATTTATTTTGAAATAGGTTAGATTTTTTTTTAAATTCGGATTTATCTTAAATAGGCTAGATAAATAAGTTATATTTTATTTTTGAATTTGTTGGATAGTTATATTTATTTTTAAATATGTTATATGTAGTTTGTAATAGGTTACATTTGAATATTTTGAAATATGTTAGATTTTAGATTTATTTTTAAATATGTTAGATTATTGGATTTGTTAGATTATTGTATTTTATTTTCAAATTCGGATTTATTTTGAAATAGGTTAGATTTTACTTTTTAAAATTCGGATTTTATTTATAAATAGGTTAGATAAATAGATTTATTTTTTAAATAGATTTGAATAGATTTTATTTTTTAAATTTTTGTTAATTTTTAAATATGTTAGATAAGTAAGTTAGATAAATAAGTTAGATTTGTTAGATAAATATGTTGGATTTATATTTTATTTTTCAATATGTTGGATTTGGTAGACTTATTTGTTTGAAAATATTTTATTTTGTTAGAGTTATAAGTTGTTGTTGTAAAATAGATTTTTAAAATAAGTTAGAACACGTTATATTTATTTTGAATTAGACTTAGAATTTTAAATTTTGAATTAGACTTATTTTTTTTAAATATATTTTTTAAATTTGAATTAGACTTATTTTAAAATTTGATTCAAGCTTGGGGGTATTTTGAAAATTCGAACATTTTAAATGGCATATCTTTTAAATTTGGGTATACGAAGTTCACAAATTCAAAGCCTTTAAGGAAATTAAAGTTAGAGTAATCGAATTGTGGGTTGATTCATAATTATTCGAGGGTTGAACTTAGGATTTGGGGAATATGCATGAAGGTTTTTAAATTTTGGCAAGATCATACAAGTTTTTCAAATTTTTGAGAAATATATACTTGATATAGGGTTGAATTATAGATCGAATTATATTTCAAAGTTTAAATGTTGCTTAGGGACAAGCAAAGTTCAAGCTTGGGGGTATTTGATAGGTGTATTTTATATACACCGTCGATCTAGTTTTTATCATAAAATAACACCAAATATCTTGTATTTTGGATATAAAGTGAATATAATACACCAAGAATCAAGTTACTGCGTTCGCTCGATGTTTCAATGCAGGAAACAGTGCAAAATGAAGAAAAACTGCCCAATGCGGACGCATTCTCCACCAGTGCGGACGCACTAGGTACTTAGCCGATTTTCCAGCAGCACAGACCTCACAGACGAAAAGTCCGAGCGTAATGCGTCCGCACTCAGCTCCAGTGCGAGTGGGGTCATCCGCATTCGCTACTTAGCCGATTTTTGCGACTTTCAGAATCTTCCGAAATACAGAAGTTCAACTCCAGTGCGGACGCACTCACAGCCAATGCGGACGCACTCAGTACTTAGACTATTTTTGAAATCTTCGGATTCTTTGGAAAACAGAAAACAACATGCCAGTGCGGACGCACTAAGATCCAGTGCGGACGCACTCAGGAAATTTTGCAGAAAAGACGACCTTTACTTGCCCTTACGGTACAATAAGCCACATGTGATCTATTACGCAAGCAAAGTCCTAGATGAGGCGCAAATGAACTACACAACCACCGAAAAGGAGTTCTTGGCCATTATATTCTCCATCAACAAATTCCGATCCTACTTGGTTGGATCCAAGGTGATTGTGTACACCGATCACGCGGCAATCCGATACCTACTCAACAAGAAAGATGCCAAACCACGCCTAATCCGATGGATTCTTCTACTCCAAGAGTTCGACCTAGAAATCAAGGACAAGAAAGGCACCGAAAATTCAGTGGCGGACCACCTATCACGCATTACCAACGAATCGAAGGATGATGACATGCCCATAGACGATTCGTTCATAGACGAACAACTCTACGCAGTCAACCACCAAGAGGCGCCATGGTATGCAGATTTCGTCAACTACCTTGCATGCGGTTTCATACGCCCAGATTTAACCTTCCAACAACGAAAGAAATTCCTTTGGGATGTCAAACAATATTTTTGGGATGAGCCGTTGCTATTCAAACTGGGAGTAGATGGGATTCATAGGCGATGTGTACCTCACGAAGAAACCGAACAGATTCTTAATTGTTGCCACTCATCCCTCTATGGAGGACACGCATCAAGCCACAAAACAGCCGCCAAGGTTCTTCAAGCCGGGTTCTTTTGGCCCACGCTTTTTGAAGATGCAAAAGACTATGTGCTTAGGTGCGACAAATGCCAAAGAACCGGGAACATATCAAGGAGACATGAGATGCCTCTCAACGGAATTATAGAGGTAGAGTTATTTGATGTTTGGGGGGTCGACTTCATGGGACCTTTTCCGAGTTCTTGCAACAACAAGTACATCCTTGTAGCGGTCGATTATGTGTCAAAATGGGTAGAAGCCGTGGCAAGCCCAACCGCCGACTCCGCCGTGGTAAGAAAGCTTTTTCTAAGAACTATTTTTCCTAGGTTTGGAGTACCTCGGGTGGTGATTAGCGATGGCGGCTCTCATTTCATCAACCGCCAATTCGACGGTCTCCTATTCAAATACGGAGTCAAGCATAAGGTAGCCACACCATACCACCCTCAAACAAGCGGGCAAGTGGAGGTATCCAATCGCGAGATAAAAAGCATCCTACAAAAGGTGGTGAACACATCACGAAAAGATTGGTCACTCAAACTAGATGAAGCACTTTGGGCGTATCGGACCGCTTTCAAAACACCCATAGGTATGACTCCTTTCAAGCTAGTATATGGAAAGCCATGCCATTTGCCGGTTGAACTCGAGCACAAGACATATTGGGCAATAAGGGCCCTAAATTTCGACATGAGGGCTGCCGGTGAAAAGAGGGTTATTGACCTACATGAACTAGAAGAATTGCGCTTTAATTCCTATGAAAATGCTAAGCTATACAAAGAGAAGACAAAGAAGTGGCACGACAAGCATATCATAAAGCGCAACTTTCAAGAAGGAGACACGGTTTTGTTGTACAACTCACGCCTCCGGCTCTTTCCCGGGAAGTTAAGATCACGATGAAAGGGTCAATTCGAAATAACGAAGGTATTTAACCATGGCGCAATCGAGATATGGAGCAAAGAAACCGGGGCATTCAAAGTGAACGGACATCGCCTCAAACATTTCAACCATGCAAATCCTATAGGCGACAAGGAGATTATAGGCCTAGAAGATCCACACACTCAATAGTGAACCCAAATCATGTCGAGCTCACGACGTAAAATTGAGCGCTTCTTGGGAGGCAACCCAAGGTTTTTCATTGTTTTTCTTTATTATTCTGCACTTAGTTTAATTTTAAATTTCCAAAATTTCGATTACCTAACTTTAGTGGGTTTGCAGGACGAAAACGCATATAAAAAAAAAACCTGAGTGCGTCCGCACTAAACATCAGTGCGTCCGCACCACCTACTTAGAAAATTTTTTAGACAGGTTTTATCATAAAAATTGGCCAGACCGAGCGTAATGCGTCCACACTGACCTTCAGTGCGTCCGCACCGACAGAAACTACAGGTCTGCGCAGTCTAAACAAGACCAGTGCGTCCGCACCCGAGGTACGCTAAATTTAATTTTCAATTTTTTCGGAATATCGGAAAATTCGAATTTTTTTGAGCGAGTGCGGATGACCACCCGCATTGAGGCCCAATGCGTCCGCACTCGGCTTCTTCTCCTTCTTAAACGGACCCCTCTCTTCATTTTTCTTCGCGCCTTTTCGATTTTAAAGCCAAAATCTTCGATTTTTCTCTCCCAAAACCCGAAAACCTCGTTTTTCTTTCAAAATCTCCCTCTCCTCTCTCTTCTCTACCCCTTCTCTCTTCTTTTCTCCCTCTTTCCCTCTTCAAAAACCGAAAACCCACTTTTCTCAAGTTTTTCAAAGCGCCGCTTCGCTAAAACTCAGATTTCTTCGCATTTTTTCAAAATTTTCGCGATCTACAACAAGGTTTGATCTCTCCTTACTCTAATTTTGTCAATTACTACTTAGATCTGCAAAAATGGTACCAAAATTGGAAAAATCGACCAAAAATGGTGAAATCGGTTCAAATTCTTACCCTAGTGCGGATGCCACCACCCGCACTGCTAGACAGTGCGTCCGCACTAAGCTTGGGGGAAAACCTAACCAGCCCAAATTTTCAGTTTTTTGGTTAAGTCCTCAGTGCGACCAGACCAGTCGCACTGAGAGCCAATGCTTCCGCATTGCGCTCGGACTTTTCCAAACTAGCCCCGAAATGTTCAAAAATTTGGTTAAGTACCCACTGCGTCCGCACTGAGAACTAGTGCGTCCGCATTGCGACCTAGACAATTCCCATTTTTTTGGTTAAGTACTCAGTGCGGCCAGGACCAGTCGCACTGAGAGCCAGTGCGTCCGCACTAGGCTCGGGAAAAATCAGAAATGGCTCTGAATTGAACCAAAATTGAACTGTTTGTACACAGTGCGTCCGCACTGACCACCAGTGCGTCTGCACTCAGCCCAAATTATATCAAAAATTTCGAAATTTTAATTCTTTCAAGTTTTTTAGAATGCCGAAGAAATCGAGTGCAAAGAAACAACGGTTTGAGAAAGGACAGGGCAGGCGCCAACCACCTCCTTACCCACCCGCCTTGCCACTCAACGAAGGTCAAGAATTGAGGCGTAACCTTCTACAGTCCCGCCGGACCCTCGAGCCATCTCGATGGATATGCCGAGAAACACTCGGACTCCTCGAGTCGGTGCAAATGCTCACCGAGCGGCTTGGCTTGTGGGAGTTCCTATGTGACGAGGTCAACACTTATGAAGCCATCACCATCGAATTCCTCTTCTCCTACGAGTTCGACCGGGGTTCACGAACGCTGACATTCAACTTGGAGGCTTCTCACATATGTTGCACACCACCGAACTCATGGCCGCACTCGATCTATCCACCGTCAATGTCAGTGAGATGCGCACCATTCTTGACTTCTACCATGACATGAGCGAGGCCCAGTTCCGCGTCTTAACATGCCAAGACGGGATCTTCGGCCAGCAGAGGGTCAAGAATGTTCTCCACCCGGCCCTCCGATATCTCCAGCGGGTACTTCTCACACTCTCTTTACCCGTGGGGAGAGCGCATCGGTCTTCAACCTCGGAGATATGGTATATGTTTGCAGCATGCTTCGGCGCAACAATGGCGAGATGGCGTACATGCCGCACATTGGGTACAACTTGGCCAAACACATGCAAAATGTGTCGCACAACATGCGATCGAGCGGAATGATTCGAATTGGCGGTATCGTCACAAAGATTGCCCGGCACTTGCAAATACCGACCGGTGAAGATGTGGTACTCGGGTACACGCTTGTCGACCTAGATGGTTTATTTCGGGCGAGGCTCATCCGTTGGGACGACATTGAAGAGGCTTGGATCAACTTCGGTTCAAAGGACAACATCCGACACCGGTTGCCTCTACAAACTCAAATCGATCCCTTGGATACCGACACTTGGAAAATTGTTGATGAGCCACTCGAGCCACCACTACCACCGCCGCCGCAACCACAACAACCACCACAGCAAGCCGCACCCGATGCCGCTCAAGCACAAGGCATGCCAACCAACCAACAAATCTGGGATTTTATGCAGACCATGAACACCTCCGTCAACAATTTGAGCATCAATGTTGGTAATCGCATGGATCGCATGGATGGGCGTATGGATGTCTTTGATCGCCGATTTGATGAGGTAGAAGCCGAGGCCGCCTGAGCGACCTACTATTCCCGCCGAGGATGCATGCACGCAAACCCGCATTTTGCGGATGATCCACCGACACCACCATACCAGAGACGGGCCGCTCAAAGGAGAGAGTACGAGATGGCACAGGAGGGTGAGGCGGCACGGCTTGCACAAGAAGCCGCAGCAGCAGCTCAAGGCAATGAAGAAGAGGAGAATGAGGCCGAAAACATGGATCGTGACGAGGATTGATCCAGCGCAATATACCACCATATTACGCCAGTAAAGTAGTTCATGTTTCTTCTCTCTTTTTAGTTTATTTTTCGCATTGAGGACAATGCTTTATTTAAGCTTGGGGGATGGGAAGAAATTGTATCTGCATGCATATTTAATATTCAGTTTTTCGAAACTTTTTAGGATTTATAACCTTGTTTTTTACTTGACCATGAATAGGATTTGTGATTTTGAACTTAATTGCTTGCGATTACGAATTTGTCAAGACGTTTTACGAGGTTGTGAAAAATAGAGTCTTACATAATTGGACTTAATTGTCTAAAAATGCATAAAGTATAAAATCATGTTTAAAAATTTTGTGTTAAAAATTGGCAAAAATAAAAATTTTGATAAATTTGAGTGATTGACAAAACTTAAAAGTATTCTTGCACAATTTTTCAAATTTTTGGTAAAACCCTTAAAATAAATTTGAAATGACGACATAGTTCGGCTAAAAACTTTGTGGAAATAAAGGTATTTGAAAATGAGAAATTAGAAATTCAAATTTATTAGAGAAGCCATTTAGATTTGGAAATTTTAAATTGGGAAAAATTGAGATATCCGTGTGTATTCATGATATGTGCATATATGTTAAGAAATTAGGTAAAATTGAAAATTTCTTAGAAAATAAAAATGAGATTCCAATGACCTATGATACGGCTTCATGACGTACTTATGGTTATGAGTCCTTAGCACTCTTGCTCCGCTAGTCTCCCGATAAAATTGACATTTGTGTTAGTGGAAGGGTTAGACTAAGAGCATGCAAAGCACCCTTGAATTAGAACGGTTGGGTACGGTTAACTACTTATAACTAACCGGTGCTTAAATGAGGATGGGGAAAATAGTGCTAAAATCGTGAAAAAATGTTCAAAGTGAGAAAATCAAAAGCAACAAAACAAAAGGAATATGCATGTATCAACACACAAAGTCCGTAGTTATTCTTACCCAAGTTTGATTCAAGCTTGGGGGTATTTTGAAAATTCGAACATTTTAAATGGCATATCTTTTAAATTTGGGTATACGAAGTTCACAAATTCAAAGCCTTTAAGGAAATTAAAGTTAGAGTAATCGAATTGTGGGCTGATTCATAATTATTCGAGGGTTGAACTTGGGATTTGGGGAATATGCATGAAGGTTTTTAAATTTTGGCAAGATCATACAAGTTTTTCAAATTTTTGAGAAATATATACTTGATATAGGGTTGAATTATAGATCGAATTATATTTCAAAGTTTAAATGTTGCTTAGGGACAAGCAAAGTTCAAGCTTGGGGGTATTTGATAGGTGTATTTTATATACACCGTCGATCTAGTTTTTATCATAAAATAACATCAAATATCTTGTATTTTGGATATAAAGCGAATATAATACACCAAGAATCAAGTTACTGCGTTCGCTCGATGTTTCAATGCAGGAAACAGTGCAAAATGAAGAAAAACTGCCCAGTGCGGACGCATTCTCCACCAGTGCGGACGCACTAGGTACTTAGCCGATTTTCCAGCAGCGCAGACCTCACAGACGAAAAGTCCGAGCGTAATGCGTCCGCACTCAGCTCCAGTGCGAGTGGGGTCATCCGTATTCGCTACTTAGCCGATTTTTGCGACTTTCAGAATCTTCCGAAATACAGAAGTTCAACTCCAGTGCGGACGCACTCACAGCCAGTGCGGACGCACTCAGTACTTAGACTATTTTTGAAATCTTCGGATTCTTTGGAAAACAGAAAACAACATGCCAGTGCGGACGCACTCAGGAAATTTTGCAGAAAATCCAGAAAAGGAAACTTGGAACCAAAGGGGATTTAGAGTCGGTGCGACCAAGACCACCCGCACTCAACTCCAGTGCGGACGCACTGGACTCGTAGAAAGCCAGAAATTCGCATTTTCAGGAGGTTTTCTATTTTTGGCCAACAAGGAACACGTTTTAGAATGCCAAAAATAGCCATAGCAGTCTGAGGAGTGCACCCACTAACCCCACTACTATCCTCTAAATTGGGCAAGGCCTTTGGCTATAAAAGGAGAAGAATTTCATCTCTCTAATCATCCATTATTATATCCATCTTTCCACAAATTTAGAGAGGGAGATCCTGCAGAAATTCTCGAAGTTCCAAGGAAGGAGAAGAAGAAGATTCAAGCAAGGAGTCGGCAAGATCGAGGTTTTAGATCTAAGAAAGGGTGTAATCATTTCTTTATCTCATTTCTTATTGTTTTTGCCAATCTTTGTTATGGATCTCTCCAAGAGAGAGTAGTTCTCTTTCTAGGGGTTTAGGTCAATGCATGAACTTGTTTAATTCTAGATTATTCGGATATTTGTTTTTATTATGATTGTGTTATCGGATTTGATTGTTAATTTCTGTGATTTATTCTTTATGAATTTCATTAGTACTCGTTCCTTTGAGTTCACCTGGTTAGGGTTTATTGAATTGAAGTAGTTTTGAAATCGCGTTGATCGTGTTTTTCCGCTTTAAGTTTATTAAATTCCGGCATTGGTCAAGTAGGAGACTACTAATTGAAACCATAAAGACACACCTTAGGATTGGGTTAGAAGCAACCGTACTTTGATATCCAATCCGGAACTATAGAAATTAAGGTTAGGATTTTGGTGAAGGACCGAAAGGCGAAGGCAAATCCTAATTAGGACACCTTAGAACAAATATCGATATATGCTTTGAAGCATGAGATTAAATATCCCTCTAGGTTAGTGACAGCCCTAGAATTCGAGGCACATTAATCCATAAAGCGCAAAGTATTTGTATTAATATTTGTTCCAAAGGCTAACATAGGTTAGAAACCTCATCAAATCAAACATGAATTTAAACAAACCGAATAAATAGAATTAGCAAGGAATTGTAGGCCGAATACCCCTAGATCTCCTTAAACTTGAAAACAAACCAATATTTCTTTCCTTTATTTTATTTACATTTATTGTTTGAAACTCCTCTCTTTCGGGTATTGAACCCAACCTTAGGATTTTAGAACAAACCCCCCCAACTTTACTTTTATTGTTTTGTTTTAGAAGTAGTTTTCTTTATTAAAAATTGGTATTTCCCTATCTCCCTGCGGATCGACACCTAAATACTACAATCGATAGGTTGTGCGCTTGCAACTAACCTATTCATTGAGTACGAAGGTTTTATAAATATTAAAGGCAAAAGAGTACAAAATTATTATATCTAAAATACTCAACAACTGCACAAATTATTTACCATTCAATTATTGAGGTTTTACAAGAATATAATCTCAAAAGAGATTTACGGAACAAGATTTTTTCTATCTCATTCGATAATGCTAGCAACAATGTAGCGTCCATCGATCATTTCATCCGGTCCCTAAACCCAATCATGAATGGTGCACTGTTTCACCAAAAGTGTGCTTGCCATATACTAAACCTTACCGTAAAAGATGGTCTTAAGTTAGAAGCCGTAAAGGACTTGATAATTAAATTCAAGGGAGGTCTTGCCCATATTTATTCAAACCAAGAAAGAAAACAAAATTTCGCAGCTTTGTGCGAAAGAATAGGTTTGGGCAAAATGAGGGTACCTTGGGATATAGACACCCGTTGGAATTCCACCTACAGGATGCTGCACCGATGCATTCCTTACAAGGCGGCTATAGGGGAGATGTTGAGATCGACGAACGAAGGACAAGCTTTGGAACTCACCGACCCCGAATGGCAACGAATAATAATGCTTGCACAATTCCTTGGAACCTTTTTCACCGCAACCGTCAAATTATCTTGCTCGTACTCACCGACGGCACATGAGTTGCTGCACCATCTCTACTATATTTCCAAGGTGTACCGTGATATGGAAGATAGGGATAGTGAGGATTCCCCTCTCCATCCGATCGTAGCAGCCATGAAGGTAAAATTTCTTAAATATTGGGAAGAGGTACCCCTCTTGACCGTTCTCGCAAACTGCCTCCATCCGGCATACAAGAAGAAGTTCACGGTAAAAATACTTCAACAATACAAGAGAAATCTAAAATTAAACTGGAGGGACGAGGAGCCCCGCGTACAAAAGGGATTGGAGGACATGTTTGCCATATACAACGAAAGAAGAAATGCCGACCAACCGCCTTCGACCGGTGGCGTGAGGTATGAATATAAATATGCATATGTTTTTAATATTTATTATTTATAATATCTACATTATTTGTCCACTAATTTTTTCTATTGTTTTAATAGTCTATCCATACACAGCAGTACTGGATTGTTAGGCGATTTCCAGGATGATGACGACCCGACGGGATCCCAAGGTAACACGAACGAGTTAATGAGCTACTGTTTGGGGACCAACGAAATTGAAGGAGTTGACTTCATGGATTGGTGGAGGAGGAATGCAACTACCTATCCAACACTGGCAATGATGGCCCGCGACATATTTGCCGTGCCCGTGTCAACCGTCCCTTCCGAATCTTGTTTTAGCTCGGCGAACAGGATCCTCGCCGATAAACGAAGTAAGCTGGGTGCACATGTTTTCGAGAGACTTGTGTGCTTGAAAGACTGGATTGATGCTGAAAATCGCACGCAACATGCCATGGGATTGGAAGCGTCATCATCCGGTGTCGACACTCAAGAAAGCGGTACCGAGGGACCTGAGCCTAACGAAGATTCGGACGGTGAGCAAGAGAACGACCTATGGTATATGCACAACAACTTCTAAATATTTCAATTGTTTCATTTTAAAGAATAATTACTAACAAAAAAAAAGTTAGAACTCCGCCTATGTTATTTTACATAGCCGGTCCAAAGGAGGAGGGTAACTTTTGTTTTTAAATCTATTGTTTTAAAATAATTCAGTTTTAAACTAATTCGGTATATCTCGGGATTAGAATAATTTGGTTTTAGACTAATTTGATTTTAGTAAAATTCGGTTTTAACTTAATTTGATTTTGTTATAACAAAAATATATTGAGTTCAAATAAAAAAAAAACTGAAAAAAAAAACAGATTTCATTGTCTCTGGAAACAGAAAAAAAAGAAAAAAAAAACGAACCAGACCGGACCTACCCGGACGGGACCGACCCCCGACCCGACCTAACCCGCCGGGTTTAGGCCGGGTAAGGGTCGGCCGAGTCAAACCCCAACCCGACTCAACTCGTTGACCCGGACTAAGCAGTGCCCGAGTCAACCCGGAGACCGGTCGGGTTTGGACCGGACCGACCCGACCCGGACCCTTTTCATAACACTATGTCAAACCAAATAGATACATTAAATATAAATTTAACTATAATGTTTTTACAGTACATTTATGTATGTCTGCTGATGTGTTTTAATAATTTATAATTCTAAAATTATCAAACCAATAAATACTCTCTCACTTATTTCATGTGAAATTAAACAAATATCATAATCATTACGTAGAAGATTTAAACAGAACACATTTACAATCCTTAAACCACAACTAATGAATATTTTCTAAATTATTTATATTTACACGTGTATAAATTAATTAGTGCTGGGATTTTATTTATTGATATATTAAAAAAAAAAAAATCTACTTATCTCCATTTTTTTGTCTCGGAATCCAATTAGAGGCTTCTATACGGAAAAAGAAAAACTAAGGTTTTAAATTGCGCGCTAGCTATAGTATTTTCGGATCATAAAAGCTATGGTGCTAGTGCGGCAATGCGCTATAGCGATGCAATATAAACATAGCATTGTTTTTTTAACCGTTCCGCTATAACGCGATAAACGCTATTTAAATATTTGAGGAAAACCCATTTCAAATCCAGATTGGAGTATAGATAGATCATAGATTAGTGATATGTAGAAGATTAATCTCTATTAAATCTATCGATACTTGAACAACAGCTATATATATAAAAGATAATTGAAATGTTAAATCGCCAATGAATTAATTTCTCAGGTAGGAGTTTAGGACTGTCAAATGATATTATTTTATTTGTTTACTCGGTCCGATCTGTATCGTATTCGAAAAAACGAATAAAGTTAAATAAAATCGTTAGCTTATTGAATATGAATAAAGATAAAAAAAAAAGTTCATTATCATAATGGATAAAAGTACAGATAATAATCATTTTTATCTGTATCTTATAAAATAGTTTTTAAAAATAAATTATATATATAGATATATATTTGTATGGAGATATACATGATACAATATAATTTTATACTTTACTAAATATTTATAATACAGATTAGCTGTATTTATTATTAAAAAAAAATTTGTTTTAGAAAATATTTTACTGAAAGTACAAATTAATAGAAATGTCAATAATACTCTTTTTATCTGTTTACTCGACTATATTCGAAAAGACGAGTAAGAATAGAAAAAAGTTTGTTAACTTATCAGATACAAATAAAGATAAAAAAAATTATTATCATAACTGGTACAAATATAAAAATGTTTCCGCTCGACTGCCCGACCCATATCGTACCCGTTGACACCCCTATTCTTGCGTAACAAACTTTGACACTACTAATTCAGTTTGGCATTTCTTTTGTTCCTTTGAAAGGCGTATTTTGTATATATCCATTTAAGCTCGGTAACATACATACCTGAAATTTTTAAAACTACCATTGTTTAAAAAAAAATAAACCAAAAAACCATCATTTTTGAGAAATTCGAAATCTAAAACAGCCGCAGAACGATTTTGCGGCCCCAAATGCTGGGGACAGCACAAGCGTTCTGCAGCCCCATATTTTTTTTTCGCAACGCAGAACCAATTCGTTGCCAAACTAAACAATACACGCATTTCTAGAACAAAAAAAATTATTAAAAAAACCAAACTCCACGTGGTGCCTCTTTTAATTAGATAAAAAACTTTAAAAAATATATATATATGGGGCCGTAGAATGGTTCTGCGGACCCCTGGCTAGGTCCACAGAACGCATGTGCGGTCCCCAGTATTTGGGGCCGCAGAATCATTCTGCGGCCCTGTTAGATTTCGAATTTCTCAAAAACGATAATTTTTTTATTTATTTTTTTTAAACTGTGCTAACTTTAAAAATTTCGGCATACATACACACATCAGTTCTTCATCTTGAATTATCTAAAATTGACCCCCATACCAACCATACATACACACCTACATAAAATTGCGGTGACTAATTTGTAATCCTGATAAAAATGAGCATTTTCCAACTAGTTGATTAACTATATGAGAAGCTTGAGACATAACCAATTTCCAGTAATTTCCGGATAAGATAACCCTACTGTCAGTTTCTCCTTCTCGGCATTATTATACAAGGACCACCTAAAAATTAATGCTTGATTGGGTGTATGACCAGTTGCTTTCAATTGAATCACCCAGAAATTTTGAGCTACAAGATAAAAAATTCAGATCCCTCCATATATATATATATATATATATATATATATATATATATACACATATCAATATAAATTTAGTATATTTTACTCGCTTCCTTCCATTTTCTGTTATTCCAAATTAATATCTAGAACTAGAACAACCCTTCTAGCCAGGTTATCCCAACGCAACAAACAAAGTGGCCAATTAATAAAGCCAAACCCACAAATGTGTATTAATTGTACTATAATTAATTGCACTATTCGGCTATAATAAAAAAAACATTTTGGCTTAATTTATATTGCTATGAAGATAGAACTATAACTAGATAACTTAAGTGACGTATATATTTCAAATACAAAAGTTTGTTCATTGGTGTTCCAATTTATGTGAAAAGTAACAAAGGATAGAAAAAGATTAGCTTACACTAATGCAATGTAATTTCAAAATTTGAGGTTACAATATTTTCATTTTTTTTATTATGAGGTTATAATCAGGAGTAGAATCAGATTTTTGTGTCAAATACACAATGAAAATAAATCATATAAAAGTTTCGTGCTAATAATGAGAATTAATTTTATAGTATTCAAACTATTTTATTCTGAATTATATAAAAAATATACATAAATATAAAAAAAAAATTAAAAGTCACTTCATCCATTCATTTTAAATGAATCTGCCATGATTATAATGTTTCCGAGTGGAGAACGGAGTAGGTCCGATGCCCATCGGACCTACTTTTAGGTTCAACGAGCATGATGACCGTTCGATCTAATTTAAGATTTGTGCGCACGAAAATTGAAACAGACACGCACGAAGTTTAAAGCGTTCTGCACGAATCTTAAAGTAAATCGACGGTGATTAAACCCATCGAACCAGAGTAGGTCCGATGCCCATCGGATCTACCCTCAAGTGTTCCGAGTGATATAGCGATTTTTTTTTTTAGTTGAAAAAATAATTCTGATATAGCGATATCACAGTTGGCTGCTCATGTCAAAAAGCAGAAGCAAAAAAAATTAGTTCTGACAAAAGTTATTGAAACCAGTGTTGTAAAAAATGTCTGATTAGACCGATTAATCATCCGATTAGTCGTTGGCAGTGATTAAATTGTCACGGATTTTCTTGATTAATCGGCCGATTATTTTCAATTATAGCTGATTATTTCCGATTATTTTCGATTAATCGCTTGGCACTTTGTCCGTCCGACGACCATATACCGTTATTTACAACACTGATTGAAATAGGTGAAAACTATACATTGTCAGTCTGTCACAGACTCACCGTTTTTATATTAGTGTGCTTGGAGATCAAATTTTATTTTTTTTACTATTTATTAAGTATTTTACAAAAGTGTTGTTTTTCAGTGGTCCAGAATTGTTTAAAAACAACAATTTTGTATATAAATAGTAAAAAAAATAAAAATATATATAAAATTTGATCTCCAAGCACATTTTAATATAGAGATTATGTTGAACAGTTTGGATCAACTGTTTGGACTTTGAAAATCATAAAACTAAATTGTTGTAAGATGTTGTAACTTACAAATGTTGTAAGTAGATCCCTCCTCTATTTGAAATAGTAAATAGCGGTCACCGAAAAAAATAGTGTTAATACAGTGCTAATTAAGAGATAAAAATAGACATGTAAGATCTCACATTCAAGTATCATGATGTGCTGCCTTTGCAGGAACCAGAAAGCATATAACATACGACCTTGTGCTAAAATTTGGATGTTTCAAATATATTAGAAATATTAAGCTAGTAATATAAGAAAATAAATAAAATAGACAATACTTGCTAAGTTGTTATTACAATAGCAACCGACAATAATTTAATTTAAATTCAAATTGAGGTGGTTGGGATCAATTCTGATTGGAAATAAATATGTTGTTATTTTAAAAGAATAACAAGAATTTATTATTCTGATCTCAAATGTTGATTTTTTTTAAATTTGTGCATGACAAAATTTTAATGGTTAGAATGGGAATAACAAGTTCCTTTTATTCCCTTGGAATAATAGGTAATTTATTTCCATTCTGATTACCAATAAAATTACCGACCTTAATTAGCTAGTTATATAAACCTCTATTGCTTCACCGAAGAAAACAGCCATTAATATAAATTTATTAAAATAGTGGTCCTGCCTTGTTCTTAATATTTCCTTGGAGAGTTGGAGGGACCCAATATGATATGATGCTTTCTCTTGTGTGCATGAATCCATGGCAGATAACATGCCATATAAATGGTGTGTATATAATCAGATCACAAAAGAAAGAAATATACGTGCAGAGGAGGGGAATGGGCTGAAATAAAAAACGAGAATTAAATGCTGGTGATGTCCGGTTCGATAGTTCTGATCTGGTTCGGTTTCTTCCCCGCTTTACACGGCACTGTTTCTGTTTTCGTTGGATTCTATTTGGGTTTCTCAGGTTCTTTTGTGGCGGTCCACTGTGCAGTAAAATACATAACGAGTTGTGAGGCTTATTTTTTTTTCTTTGAGTTTTTTTATTAATGTCTGCTATTTCATGCACGTTGCTAACCTAGCTGAATTTATTTATATTGCTTTGGAAATCTATATCTACGACCTTATTCAGCTCCAATTTTTTTTTTTACTTGAGCAAATAAAATTAATAAATTTTTTCCATGCCAACTAAAATGATAGATTCGAATCATTCAATAAAATAATAATATATGCAGTGAATAATAAATACACTCTGTTTTTGTTTTCTTCTTTTTTCTCTTTTTTTACGGCCATTACTTCTGGTAAAAGTAACTGGCAGTTAAATTATCCTAAAAAAATCTAGTAATTAAGTGATACTAGTCCAGTACATAGTCACATGATTGGCGAATTATTCGCGAATAATTTGTTTTTTTGGTGATGCCGAATTGAACGCTGAATTATTCGCGAATAATTAGTGAATTTTACAAATTTTTCCCAAATTTTTTCCCGAACTTTTTTTTTCTTTTTTTTTTGCTCCCTTGTAGGACTGAGATCTCTGATCCGGATAATTCCGAATCACTCCCAAATTATACCCAAATTATTCCCGAATCACGAATTTTTGTCCTCGCCGAACCGAACCCGAATAATTCATTTGTCACTATACTTCAGTATATAATAAATACAAGTGTTTGCTACACAAATCAACGCAGCGGAGGTGTCACAGTAATGCAGTGATTTTACGTGTCGGCTCTGTAGCTAGATGCTGTTTATCTATATAAAAATAAGACTTGTGTGTCCCATTCTTAATCCTAATAAATGCTGATTTCTTTAGCCAAAAAATCAGCTAAACGCCTAAACATAAGTTTTAAATTTCATATGAACCATTGCAAATCTTAATAAAAAAAAAATTGTTACAACAACTTCAGTTATATACTAATGTAAGGCTTACTATTTTATGATTACTTTGTAGTATTTTTGGTGAACTCGTGAGGTGTTGTTTCTATTTCACGTTTATTTAAAAAAAAGGCAATTCAATATTTTATTTTTAAATAATAACTATGATTGCCGATATTTTCAATACACTAATAAATACCATAACATGGTTATCATTTTTTTAGGAGATATTCGTCAAAAGAATGAAATAATGGAAATCCAAACTATTCCACTCATATTCCGATATTCGGGATACACAGAATAGTAAAGTTATACCTATTTTGCACACACAAAAATAACACAAAAATAATAGCTTTCACTATTCCACCTTCAATATAAAAGAGTGCGATATAATAAGAAGAGGAATAATTACAAAACTAACGAATTTGACTACATAGAATTCCAAAAGAACTTTAAAAAATTATATTAACTCTCACATAAACATCATCTCTCTTCCTTTTTGTCATTATTTTCTATTAAAGAATAAAGCTTAAACAACTGAAGCAATGGTAAAATATATCACAATTGTATACTGTACCTCTTATTTACAAATTATTTTAAGATGATCAAAATATCAAAAACAAGAATGTCATAAAATGGAAGTATGGAACTATGTTTTAATATTATCTTAATTACAACTTAATTAAAAGAGAAGGTCTCAAATGCCTTATTAATTGATTTAGTGCTTCAGTCATGTCTCACATTTTTCTCTTCGTTTTTAAAGTCCAAACAATCAATATAAACAGTTCAGTCGTTCACGATGATCTTCATATTTAAATGTGTTTGGAACTTTTATATTTTTTAAAAGTTATTTACTTTTTTTTTTTTTTAAAAGCTGCAAGGCTTAACAGTTATTTACTATTTTTTAGATAGATACAAAATCATTGTTTTATATAATATTTTGAACCATTCAAAAACAATAATTTCGTATCTATCTTAAAATAGTAGAAGATTTTCAAACAATATAAAATTTGATTTTTAGACATATTTTAATATAGAAATACGTTAAGCAGTTTGAATTGTCTATTTGAATTTTAAAAACGAATATAAATATATAACACAAAAATAACTAGCCATTTAACCTCTCAGAAACAAAATAAAGTGGTGTCCAATCCTGGATCAAAATATTATTGATGCATAAAAGTAATCCGTACATTCATTCCCTGCACTCAAATTTGCATAGTTTTAGATATTTAGAATTAGAGCCTTAGAGGTATGATCTCACTGTCGCATTATTTAATATTTCGCTGAGGGACCCGCTTAAATACTAAACTTATTCTTTTGTACTGATAACCATTCTTAACGCATCAATCTTAGTCTTATCTCTATTGGGAAATCTTACTGAACTCCAAATTGTACCCTATCAATTTCTAAAAAAAATGCAATCAGCTCTACCCTCTCCATTTTTTTACTCCGAATCCCACTAACCAAACAACAAATTACACTTTCGAAGATTGCTTTTGAAATTTTCACAACTGTTAATTTTTCTCTGCTTGATATTGGGAGGGGTGCTTCGTTTTTATAAAGCTGAGCAAAATATACTCTCCATTAATTGTACTATTACTTGTTGAGCTATAATATGTTCATATTGTCATGCTTATGCTATAAATTTTTTTTTCTTTTGAATAACAGTGGAAAAATCCACTAACTTTTTTTAGAAACCAGTATTACGAAATGTCGGTATCTGAAAGTGGTACCTACATTTAGCATAGTACATAACAACAAAGCTTGTGCTATAAAATAACAGGTAAAGAATTTGACAGAGCACTTTTGGCTTCATACAGCATCCGGACTATAGAATCATATGCCGTTGCACATGGTTTGTGCACTGCATGAAGCCATAACTGCTCTGTTAAAATATTTACCCAAAATAACACTCGAAATCTCATACAAGTAGTATCCAAAGTGGTATCTTTAACATTGAAGTTTTGAATGTAGAGGTGCATATAATTTGAAAAGTTCATCCATTAAAATCAAAGGTCCTGTTTCATCAGAATAAAAAATTTAGATGCATGGTTTTATTAATTACTAGTATCGTGTTTGTGCATTGCAACAGAGACATATTATAAGAGAACAAAAAAAAATCTCATACAAAATGAGATATTTTCATAAAAAAATTTAGACCAAATTACAAATAACATTACTAAATGACATATTACATGACATCTACACGTAAATAACATTCCTTAAATGACATACTTTTTTTTTTATCTTTTTGACATATTTTTATACATAAATCTCATACAAAATGACATATTAAATGACAACAACAGTCCTCAAATGATATATAAAAATAAAAGAAATGAAGACATGACCAATCAATTATTAATCAATTTAAAAGTTCCTTAAATGATATTTAAGAAATGGAAAGAAATGATGACCAATTAGAAAAATGATACAATTTTTATGTGGCGAGTACGTGTCTAAATAAATTTAGACTTCTACCCGTAGACAAACATAAAAAAGATACATAAAATCAAAAGGCAGATTATTTGATTGGAGAGCTGATACTGAATCTTAAATTTCATCTTTTAATCACAGACATGGCAAATCAGGACATCTACGTGCTTAATATAAGAATGGAGATAAAGTAGTTATAGAGATATTGTAATTATTTTAAACGGAAAATATCTACAAAATCTTTGTTTGAATATTTATCCACATAATCAATAAAGAGAATATGTAATCTTTCGCATATAAAAAAGATTATATAGAAAATAAGAAAAAAAAATTAATATAAGATTTTTCTGAATATATTTAATTTTCTATATTGGCCTTGGCTATTAATAAACTGAATCAATTATAATATTTTTTTATTAAAATTAAATAAATGATATTTGGTAAAGAAAGAATGTAGGTGATGGTCAAAATACTTTATTTTTGCATGATATCGGTTTGACTATATTTTTTTGGCTCTTCAATTCCCTCGTCTACTTGCTAAAATCAAATATGATAAATTTTGACTGTTTTGAAGGAAGTATTAAAACTCATCAGAAATGAAAAAAAACTGATGGTGATTAATATGTTAATAATTTATCTTATTCTTTTGGAGTAAGTGACAGTACTGGTACAGTTTTGGGATAATATAGGCATCTGTTTCTTTTTCACTATACAATTTAGGTGTCTATTTATATATTTTGCATATATACCCTTCAAAATAGAAGTATTCATTTGGCTAGCCTTGAGGGGAAAAATTCAAACTAAGGGTCTGTTCGGCAGATTGAAAGAAATGAGAATGAGTTAGTGAATGAAGATTTTTGAATGGCCAAAACACTGTGAGCGTGAGAAAAAAATAATTTACTCTGAGTGAATTTTTTTTCCCATGAGCACAGTGACAAGCCGAACAGACTCTGAAAATCTATTATGGTGGAATGGATGGAGATGTTCTATTAAATTGTGTATTATATATGTTGCTAGTTGGAATCTATTGATCATTTTTTTTTAATTTATGTCTTGTCATGTTTGAGTTTTGGGATAAACTTTAATAGATGCATTTCTGATTTTACATTAAACTTGTCCTATCTTGTTGACTTATGATACGATATTATCTTGTTGGAATATATGGAATCATAAAAATAAGAGGATCGAAAGGAAATACTTTCCCGCAATTTCATATTTAAATTGGACAAGAATGATAATTTCGCCACCAAAATTGAGCTAGAATGTACTCAAGTGCGGTGCCACATGTCGCCCCCTTAATTATTTCCATATTTGCATGTATAATTTTTTCCTTTTAAACCTGCGCTCTGCTCTGCTCATTATAAAGTCATCAAGCTTTCAAAAACACTAAACTCCACCCTTCTCCCTCTCCCTCTCCCTCTCTCTTTCTCTCTAATCTCTATCCATCCGATTCCAACTCCACCATGCCTTCAGTCCCAATATACCATGAACCAGACGCAACAGTTCAACCACCCAGTCCCACCAACATCACCTCTAACAAGTGGGGCCCGTACTCCAGCTCCAACGATTTCACCGTAAACATGGTCATAATTCTAGTGGCACTTCTTGCCGCACTCGGCCTTGCCCTTGCCGTAAATGCCTTGATCAAGTACTTCTTCTTCCCCCGGCGCACGCAACAGAACGAGAACTCCGATGTCGAGAAACCGCCACCTAATCCTGGTGCTGTTGCGGCACAACTTCCAGAGACGATTTACAAATCGGGCCCTGATGGAGATGCGGTCGAGTGCGCAATATGTTTATCTGAGTTTGTGAATGGCGACAAGATCAGGGTTTTGCCGGCATGTGGTCACGGGTTTCACGTGAGATGCATCGAGAAGTGGATTAACGGAGGCGGGTCGTGCCCGACTTGCCGGGCAAGGTGTGATGTGGGCCCCACAGTGGTGAAGAATAGTAGCGCGACAGCTGGATGTGGGGTTTAAAATGGGGATTTGTGCGCTCTGTGAATGTGATGTGGCGGGGTTTAAGGGGTTGTTGGGAAGTTAGAATTGCATGAGGCAGTTGAGGAGTCATGGTTATAGCATGAATCAGGTGAAATGTAATTTTTCTTCTTTCCTTTTCTCTTTTAATTTGGAAAGTTCTTTTTTTCTTTTGTGAAGAAGAAGGTGATTATGTATGAACCATTGCATTTAATTCCCCAGCGCGCGTGCTCAATTAGTTCGTATTAACATCTATAATACCTGAATTTAAGTTAACGAAACTAATTACTAAAAAAATAAGAAGAACAATTCATGTTCTTTGAGTGAAAAACAAAAATCAACGAATTCTATTGAGGTGCTAAAAGATGGAAACACAAACGACCATATCAAACAGGGCCACGGAAGACCCGGGAATGTATCCAATCAAATTCCACAATCCCTTTTTTAAATCACAATCATATCGTCTTGACGCCTCTCTTTCATTGCTTGGTTCCGATACGAAACGTCGGCGTGGAACGGAGTGCAGTGCAACTGACAAAAAAAAAGAACAAAAGCACCAACTTGAAACTTCAGGAAAGTAAAGGAGCTTGTTTAGTAACCTCTCCTGGAATCCCTGGTTTCCACAAACCAGGGGCCCCATGAGATAATTGTGGCTTGGTTGCGTTGCGGGCCCACAATTTCAAATGGATCGGGTTTGAATCGGTTGATCGGATCAAACCGGATCGGTGTTGGGTTCAATAGAATATATATGCTACCTTCTTATTGTATGGACTATGGAGAATATGGGCGACTTCTATAAAATTACTGATTGGTATAGAGGCGTTTCGTTTAAAATGAATTATTACATCTGTAATTAATACATTTTTTTATTATGATGTCTTGTAATTATTCAGTAATAAAAATTGATGCTGGCCGGGTCGGGTTTGGTGTTGGCGTAATTAACCCGACCGCATCCAATAAAGTCTTCATTTCATGATGCGACATTCGTTGTGGATAAAATTGACGTTCCTTTTTGAAACCTTTTTCGTTTTTCCTGCACTTTTTGGTGGCTTTTTGACGGTCCGTGCTTTTTAATAATGTTTCGGATAAGGCCCAAAATAAAAGCAGATTTATCCTCGCACTAGCACGGCTCTATTACATCAGGCCCAGAACTGCAGGAGCACAGAAACGAGCTTAGATCCAGTCCGGTACCTAGAGTGGGAAAAATGGCACGCCGGAGCCGGTTCCGTCACGGAACGGCACGGAATGGCACGGCACGCATGTCATTCGCGTGCCGTGACTCGCGTGTCCCGTGCCGTGACCATTCGCGTGCCGTGCTCGTCTTTTGAAACTTTGACATGACACGGCACGTGAAAAATTTAGTCACGGCACGGCACGACACGTAGTCACGCGAGTCACGTATAATTAGGACCATTAGATATTGATTTAATAGTGAATCTTGAATAAACTAACTTAAATTATGATTAAATGGTCACGCGAGTCACGCGGGTTATGGCACGTTTAGGCACGGCGTGACTCACGTGGCGTGACCATTCGCGTGCCGTGACCACCCTTGATATTTTAGTCACGGCACGGCACGGCACGGCACGGCACGGCACGGCACGGCACGGCACGGCACGGCACGGCACGGCACGGCACGGCACGGCACGGCACGGCACGGCACGTGAAAAATTAACTTGGTCACGGCACGGCACGAGACCAAAGTCACGGCGTGTTAGTCACGACACGTTTTTTCCGCTCTAGGTACCCACTGAAACCGAACCCCTATAATCTAAATAGGCATGAAATGATTTTGGTTCAGCTAAGAGTTATTCTACATGATAGGATATTCACCCCACTGAAACCGGGACATTGGCATGATGAGTAACATCTATGTTCAATGAATAGACTTAATTTGTAAGATCTTTTATTTATGTTACATCATTAGCACCTTCATTGGTTATATTTTTCTTCTTCGTCATTATGATCAAAGGATTCATATATTTTCGTGCTCCTTTTTTATTATTATTTAAGAATTAAGAGACAACATATATTTATTTCTCCGTACGCAATTTTCACACAGTTGATTGTGTTTACTTTTTGTTATATAAAATTTTGGAGTTTTAAGAAATTGTTTATCAATATCCAAAATCTTTATGATTGTAAGATTCTTAAATTATTATTGTAGAACTTTAATTTATTTTAAAATAGATATTATTTTTTGAAACGAAGTCAAACACATTTGCATGAGATCATGTTGAACAGTTCAGATTGAATATTTAAACTTTAAAAATGAAAATACAAATCTATAGCACAGACCAATTTAATTTGTGTTTTGCATAGTACCATAGCCTTAAGAGTTGACTAAAAGTCAAACACATGTAAGATCAGGAGTCTTAACCACTTTCAGTTAGTTTGTTACTTGTCTGTTTAGTTTGTTATTTGAGCTTGTACGAAAGGCTGTAAATAGACTAAGAGATGTAATCAAGATTCACATAATACAATACAATTTCTACTTCTCTGTTCTATTATCTGTTTATAGGCTTCACTCCAAAAACAAAATCCCATCATTGTTATGCCATTCTCTAACACCTTCAAGCTTTCAACAAACTGGAGCACACACGAAGGTACCTGAAATATCAAAGGAGTTCCAAGGATTTCAATTAAAAATCGTAGAAGGCGGTTCCATTTCTACATTAATGCATCTTATTGTACAATTTGATCTTTAGTGTCAGCCTTTTGTTTCAAGATTAATTAAGAACAAATCATCAGATGTTGTCATAAGATCACTTTAGATTATTTTTAATGTTTCAATCAGCTTGTGCGTCTTTTTTTTCTATTGAAATTAGTCCATGGGCGTTTCCTCAAGAAATTCAGCAATTTTTGTACAATGATAAAGTATATATTGTTTTAAGAGTTATATTGTATCTTAGACACATCAAATATATAGCTCTCAATTTTTTTTTTTTCAAAAACCGGTAATGATGTACGATTTTGTTATATAATTTATAGTAAAATGCTACAGATACTTCAAAATTGATCCCCACATTTTTATGAAAATTCTATATGAATGACCCATATAATTTTTTGGGTCAATTTATTTGAGAAATTCTAGCATTTTAAAACTTTTTTAATCAAAAAAATTGATCATGACATTGTGTGTATCACTCTCATGTGATATAGATTTTTTTTTTTTTTGGTATGTAGTTAACATTTTGACCCTCATTTATTGGATAACTGCCTCCACCTTGATCATCTAATAAAAAAAAGAGACTAAAATTGGACGGAAAAAAATGAGTATATGTGATCTGGGTTTTGAACTCATGACTCATAAAGGTCATGTGCCTTTGTCACTGGATCAAAGGCTAGTTCTTGACTTCAAATAATTTTTAATAGTCAATACACTTGTGGAAACGTAAACATTACTACCTAAAGAAGTAATTGTTATCCTTTGGTTATGCTTGAAAATAGAGATGTAAATTTATGTCATGACTAGTTATATATTGTTGTTTGGGTTATGTGTACGGGTGTGATCAAAATTATGGAGAATAGTTGTTGTACCTTAGTCACATCATGACTAAAATGTAGGGGTGCAAATGGATCAGATATTATTCGTCCGGATCCGAATATGTATCTGAATTTTTGCAGTTTCGGATACAGATAGTTTGTGGATACGGATATGAATTTGAATAAAATTTAGTAAATATGGATACGGATTCAGTTTTAATTTCGGAAGCGGATACGGATATGAATAATTATTCATATTTAAATTTTTAAATTTTTTGGATATCTGCATATCATTGGCAGAAATTATATTAATCTACATTTCAGCTTTCGGATATCCGCCTGAAATTTTTATTTATAGCATAAAAAATAAATAAACCAAATCACTCCGGTTTTAGTGAAATTCGAAAAATATCCGGGCCGCTAAGGCGTTCTGCGGCCCCAAAGACTGGCGGCTTCACAATGGCTCTGCGGCCCTATTGTTTTATTTATTTTTTTGTAAGTGCACAAAATTTGAGGTATGTAGTTCATACACGGTGGTCCAAATTGGAAACAAATGAATTGCCTATTTAGTATTACATTATTTTAACCGTTTCTTTCGGGTAGCTTTTATTCATTTTTCTTATGAACTTTAGTTACGCGGACTATGCATTTGACTGTGCAGCATGTTCCAACTACAATAAAAATTGCATGAAAAACTTGCTTACGCCAATTGGTTTCAATTGAGCTGCCACAAAATATCCAACACAGTGATTCTGTCTATTAGAGATCAACTCCCCAATGATTATGTAAAAAAAAAGTTATAAGGCCAGAGGGGCATTGTGCGGCCTCTAGACTTGACCCCTACGGCTTGGGTAGTTTTCGAATTTTCCCAAAATTTAGGTGATTTGGTTTTTTTTTTTTTATGCTATAAATAAAAATTTCGGGATATCCGCAAACCACTGGAGCCGTTATGGGAAAAGGTTTTTCAATTGAGAGATCAAGGAGCTTTAGTGGATACTGCTTCTTATTTTCGCTACTGTACCGTATAAGATATAATTTTTTTCTATGGCTTTCATATTTTCGCTACTGCTAGTGCTTTAGAAAATTTTATATTATTTGGATTTACGTTTTAGAAGATTTTAAATTTTTTAATCATGTTTTCTTATTTTATTCTTTGATGACAGTGCAACCGTATTTTTCTTATTGCATAAATAAACTATTCAAATATGTGTTTACATAAAAAAAACTATTTTCTCAATCGGGCAGTGGAAAAATAATTTGTTGAATAATAAGTTAATTTTATTACAATATTCAAATTATATATCCACATTATATATGTATTTGTATCCTTATCTGTTAATATCTGTATTCGTGTTCATTTAATATATGATCAATATCCGATCCGTATCCGTATCCGAAAAAATAAAAACGGATACGGATATGGTTTTACCACTATTCGATCGTATCTGATCCGTTTGCACCCCTAATTAATGATGTGGTTGGTTATATTTGTTCATACTAGTCATGTGTAGTTATGTTTGATTTCGTTTAACTATTTTTTTTATAAATTTTAAGTTACTTTCAAATAAGAAAAAAAAACCAGAAAAATTCAAAATTATTTGTAAAGAATTGCAAAATAAAAAAACAATGTTGTAAGAAAGTTAATGTATAAAAAAATAAATATGTTGTTTAGAATTTAAATTGTTATTTGAGTTAAATAATGATATAATTTTATATTATTTTGGTCACGTGCAGTCACGCTTGGTGATGTTTTATGTCGTATTTTTTTTTAAAATAGTCACGACATGCAAGTTACATCACGTGACCGATGCACATTCCATGTGTGAGGTGTTCGATCACGACATGACTTTTTTAGCGATAAAACAAAGATAACATGAACAATTGTACATATACCAAACAACACCAACCATAGTAGGGCTGCAAACGAACCGAACCGAATCAAACTTACCTCCAGTTTGAGTTTGGTTTGAATTAATTTTGAACTAAGTTTGGTTTGAATTAATTTCGAACAAACTCAATTTCGAACTTTTATGAACTTTGTTACGACTTACGAGTTATGACTTATGGCTGGGCCATAGTTCAAAATTACAACACTTCAATAAAAACTCAGACATTTTGAATTCTAATTACACAGTACACCAAAGTTTATATCAAAGTTCATTACAAATATCAAAATTTATATCAAACACCAAAATATAGTACAATCAATCAAAGTTCAGTACAATCACAGAATCCAAAGTTTTCCAAATAGCCAACCGGAGCAACATCACCTAAGTTTTCAAATATCCAAAGTATTCAAAGTACAATTTAAATATCAATAGAAGTACAGAACAATCACCAAAGTCTTAGAATTATTACAAACCCAAATATTATCCTAAATAAAACATTAAAGTTCATTATCAGCGGAAATTAACGGTTCACGCTTGAGTTAATTTCGAACTAAGTTTGGTTTGCGAACCTATTTCGAACGAACTAGGTCCAGTTTGAGTTTGGATTGAATTAATTTCGAACTAAGTTTGGTTTGAATTAATTTCGAACGAACTCAATTTCGAATCGAATTTTTTACGAACTTTTTCGAATCAAACTCGAATCGAATTACGAACTATGAATTTTTTGTGCAGTCCTAAACCAATAGTAACATAACTCGCGAATAATTCGCATATAATTTGTTTTTTTGACGTTTCCGAACCGAACACCGAATAAAACGCCAAAAAACGTATTATACGCTTTATTCGCGAATAAAACGCGATTCAAGAATTATTCACGAAAAAACGTGAATTTTTTTTTAAATGTTTTTTTTTGTGATATCAAATTATTTTCGAATTATACTAGAATTATTTTCGAATTACAAATTTTGACTCTGCTGAACCGAACTCAAACTATTCATTTGTCTGTGTCACCAACAAGTTAAATTATTTCTACACGTAGGTCTACCGTCTTCGATACATAGGCCACTAATAAAGTGCAAAAAGTTGATCAGATAACACCGATGGTCAAAGAATTGGAGCAGGTAAGTTACAGTAGGCACTAGCCAGTGGAGGGGATAATATAAGAAAGCCTAAATTACCTCACCAGCCAAACTGGTCCGGAACAAACTAACCAAATCATTAAATAACTAAACGCTACAAAACTCACCTAATTAAACACTGAAGCGATTTACTCTTCCCAAAAGAGAATCAATTGACGTTTGTCACCATACTTAATTTGTATTCGGATCAGCCCATGATCTTGCGTGGCGTTTGGGCGTCTGAAATTACGCCGAATTTTTATTTATACTATAATAAAAAAAAAAAAACTAAAACACTCTGATTTTGAGGGATTTCCAAAACTACCAAGCCGCCAAGCCAATCTGCCGCCCCGAAAACGGAGGCCGTCAAATGGTGCTGCAGACCCTGATAAAACACAAAATACACAAAATTCGGATGGTTTTATAATAATTGTTTAATAATTTAAAAAAATAAAAAGAACATAATAATTTCTATATTTACTAGAAGTGACTTTGAACCGTGACCAATAATTCAGAAACAAAGTATTTTTATTTTTTTCCAGTAACACATCAAGAAATAGTTTAATTTTTCTTACAACCTGAAAAAGTTTTGCCTGAAAAATATTTCGGAGTCCTCTTAAGTACATCTAAATTATAAAATGTTTTATCTATTTTATTTAATTTTCTTTCTAACATATTTAAATTATTAATTATTACTTCTAATTCTGAAAATTATTAAACAATCATTATTTTTCTCACTTCAAATTCGGAGGTTAATTTGATTTGTCAGGGTCCGCAGCACCATTTGGCGGCTCCCTGTTTTTGGAGCCGCAAATTGGCTTGGCGGCCTGGGTGTTTTTGGAAATGTCCCAAAATTATAGTTTTTTAGTTTCTTTTTTTTTGGAATACTGTATAAACAAATTTTTTGGGAAATTACGACTATCAGTGTAATATGAAGTTGCTTGTTTCTAGTATAGTGACAAGATTAAAAAAATTAGGTATAAAATTCGTGGTTCAGATGTAATATATGTATAGTTCGAAAATAATTTGTTCACATACGATGCATATATGTATAACCATATTAAAATTTTGAAATTTTATGAAAGATTAATTTGCGAATAATTCGTATAATTTATAATAGTTCAGAAAAATAAGAAAGTTCATAAATCCGTTACTTCCGTCTATTTCTTTACCGAAATTTTTATTTATAACATTTTAAAAAAAAAATTAACCAAATAACCATCGTTTCTGGTCAATTCTAAATTTAACACGGCCGCAGAACACCGGAGCGGACCCATTTGGGGGCCGCCGCAGAATGCCGGAGCTGGCCCTGTTCTTTATATCCCGAAAATGACAGCGAAATTTCATTCCACACTCTCACACCTTCTCTCTCCTGAGTTAGCTCTCTGATCTGTAAGTTTTTTCTCTCTTCTTTTAAATTTTTTATTTTTATTTCAGTAGATTAATAATTTAATTAGAATAATTAATTTAGCAATAATTAAATTAGAATAATTTAATTAGAATAATTAATTAGAATAATTAATTTAGTTAATTTTTAATTGT
The DNA here is from genome assembly GCA_028015225.1 of Carex myosuroides. Taxonomy (NCBI): domain Eukaryota; kingdom Viridiplantae; phylum Streptophyta; class Magnoliopsida; order Poales; family Cyperaceae; genus Carex; species Carex myosuroides. Next base: position 3,383,878 of record CM051474.1, on the reverse strand, counting down.
AGGTTTCTTCTGTATTGAATTGAAAAAATGGCTCTTATGGTATCCATCTACACTGGTGGGGATGTTTTAACAGGTCCTAATGGGGTTTACTATAGTATTGGACCTGTTACTGTGATCCCGGTATTGCCGGGTACTGATTATTTGTGACTTAAATCAAGTATATGTCAGAATTTGGGGTTGGATCAGGGTCAGTATGACCTTAAAATTGATGCCAAAATTAGCATGCCGACTAGTTCGGCACAAACCTGGTTCCAACTATTTCCAATTCAGAACGAGGGAGTCTGGCAGGTATTGTATAACCAAACCATGAGTTTTTCTGGGGGTGCATACAAGATAATTGACCTATATGTGGAGGTTACCAGAGCCCGACGTTCCAACCCAGTTATGAGGTTAATCCAGGGTCGTAGTCGGGGTAACTCATCCGGCTCTAGTCCATCCCCTGTCTAAATTGACCAACCGTCCAGTAGTCGGGCCCCAGTTCAGAGGGACCGACCCTCCCGTCGGGCCCCATCCCAGACTGACCAGCCTTCATCTAGTCGGACCGCTCATTGGGGTCAAACTTGTAATCCGGATGAATCCGATGAAGAAGTGGATCCGGAAATACTAAAGGCAGAGGAAAATTGGGGTCATGTTGATCCTGAGGGTATGAGCGATTATTCTGACCAGGAAGATACCGGACCTGTGCTCAGACTATCAAGGAAATTCAAGATGGATCGCGGATTTCAGATAATGGATCGCGGGTTTCAGCACCCGATTCATGCTTTCAACAACACATCAGGGTTTATGGAAGCCAATTCGGGTTTGTTTGGAAGTAGGGCAGAGTATGAGAATGAATTGTCCGAGGGACAAACATATGACTCAAAAGAGGCAATGAAGAGCGCAATTGACAGGTTTCACATCCTTTGCAACAAAGAGGTAAAACCTACGCATAGTGACCGCACAAGAATGAGGTTCAGGTGCAAGGACAGTTACTGTGGGTGGTACATACTCGCAAGGGCCACCGGTTATGGAACACAATGGCGTGTCTCCAAATGCCCAACACAACATTCATGCCACGCGGATGCGACAAGAACATATCACGCCCAGTTGTCAGCTACTATGGTTGCCGAGTGTATATCCGCTCACATGAGGAACGATGTCGACTTGAGTATTCAGGCTGTCCGAATTGCTGTTGCTGAAAGGTACAACGGTTAGATACCGGCGTACAACAAACTATGGTGTGGCCGTGAGTTGGCAATAGCCCGTCAATTTGGCAGTTGGGAGGGGTCATACGCTCTTGTAGTTCCATTGTTGGAGGCAATCAAAAGAAGCAACCCATGTACTACATTGTTCCTTCAATTTTTACGTCATTTCATTATCAATCAAAAATTGAACTTATTTTTTTAAATTTATTGACAGAAACATTGTTTGAGGTGACCTCATATCCCACTGGTGAACCTGGACCATGGAGGTATTTTCATAGGGCGGCTTGGGCATTTGGACCGTGCATAGCTGCTTTTTAACATATCAGACCGGTCATCACAGTTGATGCATGTTTTCTGTCAGGCCGGTATAAAGGTAATTAATTTGATTGTTTTCACTTTATTTATTTTAGTTGATTTCGGCTCTTACAAAATTTATTTTACCACAGGCAAGCTGTTGATTGCAACCGGGTACGATGCTGAAAACCAGCTCCTCCCGTTGGCTTTTTCACTGGTAGAATCAGAGAGTTATGACGATTGTGCGTGGTTCATGAAATGGTTGCGCCGTAATGTAATCCGCTCCAGATTCATGTGTGTCATCACTGATAGGGGAAAGGGTATCAAGAAGGTGTTCAGACAAGATGATATGGGGTGGAACGAGGAGGATGATGATCAATGTGTTCACCGTCTTTGTGCTACTCACATAGCCGAGAACATGAAGAAGAACGGTTGCAGTGATAAGGCAATCTGTTTTTTTAGAATATGTGTGGCTAAGAGGAAGATGAGGAGGTACGACCAAGGAATGCAAGCAATGGGGCAGGCATGTGACATTGCCCTCAATTGGCTGGATGGTGTGGGTAAATATTTGGATCAAGATGAGAACGAGTGCCCCAAACCATGGAAGATATTCCAAGCACTGGACGGTGGTTACCATTGGGGCATCATGACTACAAACGGGTCCGAGTCGCTTAATAAGGTCTTCAAGTCCTCTCGTAGGCTACCGGTTACAGCAATAATTGAAGACACATTTTACAAATGTATGACATGGTTTGCGCAAAGGAGGGCCAAAGCGGAATGGGAAGTCAGTCAAGGTCAACAATTCTCGTGTCGTGTGCATCAGGTACTTTTATTTGTAGTTCTTTCTTCATAATTTTTAATGAACTTTGTTAAAAAAATTTGACTTCTTCATTATTTTTTAATTTTTCGTAGCTGATCAACAAACGGTTCGAGAGGTCCGATAAAATAAAGACGCTGGGGGGCTTTGGAAACAACAACGAGTTCGAGGTAACCTCCACACAGGAGAGAGTTCACGCTTTCATACCTGACAATTCTGGTCGATTTACCAAGGCCAATTACAAATACACGGTGATAATCGGGGATGATCACACGGTAACTTGCACGTGCCAGAAGCCTCAATTGGAGAGAATACCGTGCTCTCATGTTCTGTCCGTGTGTCGTCTCCGAGGCATCGACCCTGGCGTCTTTGTAAGTCACTACTTTCACATCCATACACTGATCAACACATGGAGCGCACAATGGCATGTCTATGGAAATCAGTCGGAATGGCCTCAACACGATGGCCCGGTCCTTGTTCCAGAGAAAAAAAATATTGCTGTGGGCAGAAGACAGCACGACATAATTCCGATGTGGATGGACGTTCTACATAATAGGAGAAGAGGACACCAAGCCGGCCGAGATACACAAGAAAGACAAAACAGAGCTGCTCGAGCTGCACGAGATTGAGAGTTAATGTTGCTTTTTTAATTGTACTCGTAAAAATGTTGTTTATTTTCGGTTAATTAGACGTATTTATAATTTCCGATAACATTAGCATTGTTCTATTGTATGCTTCTTTATATGGCTCCTTGTTCTATTGTAATGTTTCTTTTGATCAAACAAACGACGAACAACAATTTCAGATTAAACGACATTTCAAACATAAGTAATTACACACAACTTCCAGTACAAACTTGATAAAAATTTCCAAAACAAAATCATAATCAACTTCAGAATCAGATTAAAAAAAAAACAGGGGCCGCTCCGGCATAGTGCGGACCTGGGTCCGCTCCGGTGTTCTGCGGCCGTGTTAAATTTAGAATTGACGAGAACGATGGTTATTTGGTTAATTTTTTTTTTAAAATGTTATAAATAAAAATTTCGGATTTCTTTAGAAAGGTAGCAAAAACAAATCATTCACGAATTTTATTAGCATATGATTCCTAATAATAATAGTTAGAATATGAGATTCATTTTGTGCACTGGTTTCAATAAAAAAAAATCATTACGCAACTAATGCTAAATTAATTTGAATTTGAAATTAAAAGTCATTGCAAATTAAATTCTTTATTATAAGTTATATTATTAGCAGTGCAAACTTTTTCTATTTTGATAACGCATACATGGATACTTTCATGCATAATTCATGTTAAAATTTTGCTGTGGTGGAGCTAACCACTATGAATTATTCGACTTGTTAATTTAGTATGACTTATAAATTTCTAGATATATTGTGGATATTGGACTTGGCATGGAACATAATTGATACTTATGACCAAATGAAATCCCAAATCGGATGCCATGCAAATTTAATAGGCGTTAGTACCGAAGCTTCTAAAGTGCTTTTCGGCTTAAATTAGGGGCCTATGCTTTGGGTAAAGATTTTAACAGAGCAGTTTTGGTGTCATACAGTTATACTGAGTATAGAACACAAACAACATTGCATGGGCGGACCCACATGGTCCCGGAGACAACTGTCTCTTCTGGATTTTGAGTTTTAGTGGAGATCTATCAGTCTCAACCGACTTTATTCTCCCTATAATTTTTTGTCCTCTCTAGATGTTCTAATTCGGGTTAAATTTAGAGTTAAAATTGAAATAAATTTGTTGGTCTGATTGGTAATTAGAATTATTAGTTGGAGCATTAGAAATTACAAGTCAAAATATTAGAAAATATAAGTTAAAACATTGTTTTCGAGTACCCAATTAGTTAATAAATTTAAACCTAATTAGCTATTTAAACTCGGTTCGAGATTTTTTTGCTCCTCCCGACGAAAATCCTGGATCCGCTCCTGCAGTGTTGTATATCATTTGTGCGCTGCATGGAGCTAAAACTGCTCTGTTAAAATCTTTACCCTATGATTTTGGAATTCGCATATCTCATACTTTGAGTGTTCTTTTTGAAAAATCTCAACCGTTCAAATACGTTCTACACGATTTTCAAAGCACAAATAATATTGGCCCCTGCGCTATCCTCAAACAGGCACTGTACATGTCGGTTACGCAAAAGTTGATGAGTTTAGCGAAGTAACTTTATCATTATTTCAGTGAGTTTAGCAGCTTTTCAACATTTCAACATTTCAATGAGTTTAGCAAAGTAGCTTTGGAACCGAATCCTTCCTGCCTATAATTAAGTATAGCCAATCTCTAATTGACACATGACATCCACCTTTCAACTTATTGATGAGGATCTTTAGTTTACTTAATTGATTATGAATGACATTCTTTCCTCTTTCCTCTCTTTTCACCTTCTATTTCAGATTTAATTAAAAAAAACAAACAAATAAGCACTGGTTCGTTCTCTAACCTCTCAGATGTGACAAGAAAATTTCAAAGCATAAGCAATTTCTTGCCATGAGGATTTCTTGATTCATGAGTATTTCATGAATTGAATCAAGTAGCAAAATATTTTAACATTTCTATGATATTATACTTTAGATAATACTTGAATATGAAATTGACATGGTCACATTGAAAATGAAAAAAACTTGTTCTGTGCACACACACCTCCAAACCTCTGGAGATGTAAACAGACCTATTACAAAACATATAGCAACTAAATGTCTTTCCTGACTGCAAAAACCTCACACACTTTAAATATTACAAAGTCAGATCATATGCCTAATCAATTACAAACTATAAACGCTTTTGTATTCTTGTCAATTTAATTTCATTAAATATACAAATTCTGACAATTAATTCGTTGGGTAGGTTAGGTATAGAGAAGGAAAAATATAAATGATTTTTTTTAAGAAGAATAAGCATCAAAAGTCACTGATAGCTCAATACATTTGTGGTCATATTAAATTGCAAAATGAAATAGTAAGAGAAGAAAAAAAAAACTGAATTAAAGAAGGTTATAAAAAGAAAAAAAAAAGGTGGAAAAACAGAAAGATGAACTCAAGGGAGAGGTCTGATTTGCACAAGTTAAGATCTGATTAAGGTAATACATTGTGTGTACACCTCTTAATTTGATTAAAGGAAATTTTTTTTTTAATTAATGTTGAAGTAGAAGGTGAAGAGACCGAAGGAGGCCAGAAAGATGAAAGAATGCCATTAAATAATCAATTAAATAAATAAAATATTCTCATTAATGAGTTAAAAGGTGGATGTCCACATGTCAATTAGAGATTGGTTAAACTTAATTATGAGCAGGATTTTCCTGCCCCCTTGTGAGCAGATAATTCAGTTCGTAAAATAATCTCTTTACTTTCCAAAACTGTATCCCAACTCCACATGATGCATACAACATACTAATTAATTAACTTTATTATTTAATGTTATAAATAATACCGATGTGACATCATTGCATACGTTTGTATCCGTTGGGGTTTTATACTGGAGAGTACTGATTTAACTAAATTCTTGTTCTTGATTTGTTTACACGTAAATTGGAACAAACTAGTCCGCACGAATTTTTAAAGCGAATCGAACGGTCTAGATACATTAACTAAAAAAGAGCCAAACGTGGCCAGCTAAGGAAGTAAGAGCCCCGACACAGAAAGAAACACCTTCACCGAGTGACACTTCGCCACCTGTTACTTGATCTGTTACAGAGCAGGAATCAAATCTCCTGCGCCCACCCGGCGGCCATCATAGCGAAGCTAATTTCTTTTCGGTGCCTATTAGAACTGGAGGGGGCCTGATTTTTTTTAATATCCTAAAAAAAATAAAAAATTCCAAAGTTGCCCTTGGTATATAGGTATTGATAAAAAAATCTCAATAGTGAACAGTGATAGACCTTAACCAACACTGTTCTTTCTATCTGTCGTATCATTTGTTTTTCTCACTTCCACTCTTCAGAAGAGCAAAATAGTCAAAAAGTCAGAGAGAGTCCTCCATAGTTATCATTCTGATAAACTTTTCTACCAAAAAGTTTGCACATACTATTAACCTAAAATGAGCTGCCATGCATGCCTAGTGTACGTAGCCTCAATATACCAATTAACCATGTCAATTTTAACTTGACACGCCTAAAAAGCCGTTTGAGCTCTAGCCTCCTACAGTCCTACTAATTTATATCGTAATTTTATTATTTTAAATTAAAAGCAGTATGGATCTAGATAGGTCTTATCCCTTTAATTGTCCTCTATAAATAGGCTGCCACATTGGCCACTGAAATAGCAACACTCAACACAAGTAATTAAATTAATTAGGCAGTGAGAAAGAGAGAAGAAGAGAGAAGATGGCTCTTAGCAACAAGTTAGTTGTGATGTTTCTGCTGGTAATCCTCGTAGGAGCAGCAGCCGTGTCTGCATACCCCATGCAGGCACCGCCAAATGACCATGATCATGATCATAGCCATGGCCATGATCATGACCGGGACGACCGCCACCACCACCACCACCACCACGGTAAGGATCATAAGAGACATGAGAAGCACCACGACCACAAGCCGGCTCTACCCCCGAGGGGTCATGCGTATCCTAAGCCGCCTCCCTCTAAGTAATTAGGGATTTGATGTGATGCTAGAAAGATGGAAGCTTGTTCTTGGTCTATGTTGTTATGTACGATCAGTACTTAGTTGTTTGTTAAATGTCGCCAATGCATGTGAGAGTCTTATGTGTTAATTTCTAGTGAGCAGTGACAGTTGCTTTGTCGAATAAATATGTTTAGTACTTTATTTGTTGTTGCAAGTACTTGTTTGTGTGTAGACTTGTATTTCGGAGTAATGAATGTGATTTGGTTGAAATAATTTTCTTCGGTGAAATAAAATGCAAGTGACTTTGACTAGCTTGATCTGTACAGTCATTTTTACTTCATAATAATTAGGTAATGGCGTAAAGCTAATGTTTATGTTCAATTGATTGCAGCCATTAGAAGGCTCTATGCACCAAATCTATGGACAAAAGGAAAATAAAAATTTGTAAATTAACTAGCACTTAACAAGGCCTAAAACAGTGCACTTTACAAGGCCTAAAACCAGCCCAAGAAACTCAGGCCCGATAGTACTGCATTAGTGAAGCACTGAAGCCTGAGATCGTCTATGTCAGCCCAAATATTCATCTCTAAATTCTCTTGCAGCGTAGCTTTGTTAGAAATAATAAACAAGGGACAAGAAAAAGATCTGTAGCGCTTCCTCCAGCCACGTCACATACACTCTCTCTCTCTACGTTTCCTGCCCGGCCTCGTCCGATCCGACCCGATCCGCCACCTCGTCCGGTGGCGCTGGAATCCGATCTTCAACGCCGTAAGGATCCGTCAAAATCGGGGTTGAAAGTTCAATCCCATTTTCGAAAGGAATGCTAAGCATTGCTCCTCGGATCGTCTCCAGTTCACCCTCGCAACTATCACCCTCTCTTCAGTTTCCCTACTTCGCTTCCCATTTGAGTGTCTCTTCAAGTTACCACAGGGCTTGCTCTAAGCCATGGCCGTGCCTAACCCACCTCTGCCACTCCAGCTCCAACCCGGTCGAGTCGCCTGTTTCAGAGGCTGAGGAGGCAGATGCTGAATTGGAGATGGAAAGAGAAGATGGATTTCAAATTGAGGTGGAGAAGGTGGAAGGGAGGAAGAACACACGTCGAATCAAAGCGCAAGTACAGATCGGTGCACAGTTAGAGACAGTTTGGGCTGTACTAACAAATTACGAGGGACTTGCTGATTTTATTCCTGGTTTGGCTGTAAGCCAGTTGCTCCATTATGAAGACAACTTTGCTCGCATCTATCAGGTTTGTTTGTTTGTTTGTTTGTTTGTTTATTCTAGTTGTGTTATTCTTTGAATTGTAGTGATGCAACAGGCAGCCAGGCAAGTACAGCTCGTTAGATTGAGTTCCAGTAAAATAGAGAATCTTAGTTCAGAAGTATGTAGTATCAAATTGTCTGCAGCAAATATTTAGAATGATATTTAAGTTTGACAATATGTTATAAACTATAAATAAAGTTTTAGAGAATTTTGGAAAGTTTACTAGAATGCTCTGAGATTGTACTATTTTTATGTATCTATTTTGAAACTACCCTTTAAAACAAAAAGGTATCAGTCAACCTCGATAAACCATAGGCTAAGTTGCATGAATGCAGATCATACAATACCTATATTTGATGTGATATGGATATGATCAATCGGCATTTTCCAAAAGCTAGGATACTATGCAGTTGTGCATCTTTTTCTTTTTGTTGTTTTTCATTTTTCTATATACGTACAAAATCATTGTGTGCACACACACACACACACACTCCGATTACATATATTTGTGGCGTATCAACGTGCAATGAACATCTCCATTGTGTAGATTCAAATAGGCATGAGATTTCTCTAAGCTCATGTAACATCAGGCTGTTAAGGAGCTTTTGTTTCATTTAAATTTGTTTGAAGCATGCACCAGAAAATATGAACTTGATGTATCGCTGCTTTGCACGTTTGGTTTTGTGCAAAAGATAAGCGTATATTATCTATCAGCAGTTCAATACAAGATATGGTATCTATGATCTTATGAACAAATAATCAGAAAAATACACATGTACCCTCTTCTTCACATGCATGTGGTGCTGATATCTGAAATCATACATATCCAACTTCTCTTGGCTGCTGTATTACGGAGGCATCTTATGATGTCTGAAAAGTGATACGACTTGTCTTACCAATTAAGTTCGGATGAATGCTTTTGCTTAGAAAATGACATACTTTTCAACTATTTTAAATCAGACACGTGAGCCACACATTTTAATAAAGAAAAAGATAGATGCAAGCACAGTGATGAAGGAAACCTAGCAGTTGCGGCCAATTTCTCTGCTCCCAGCTCCTAGCTTTCGTCACATAATTATCTTTTCTCCCCTCTGATCCTGATCACGCTGAAGTATCCTAAACTTATTCAGCCCATATGCAACATCAGAGACCATATCCGATATGTATCTGATTTGTGTTCACTACAGGTATAATGGCCAGTATGGAGTATGAGGTAACATGGAGCATAGCAGATCTGAGATTATTTTGAATTTGTCTATGATGATATATTTCCCATTTTGTGCTCGAAGACATGCCTATTCTTTTTAACCGCTGATTTCAATATGTCTATGCTGACATGAATGATTGATCTGAGTAGGTGGGGCAGCAGGAACTGGCACTAGGATTCAAATTCAGCGCGAAGGGAGTCATAGAATGTTATGAGAAGGAGATGGAGTTGATCTCGGCCTCTTCTAAAAAGAGAACCATTGAATTCAAGATGGTCGAGGGTGACTTCAAGACCTTTGATGGTCAATGGTGTATTGAACAGGTACCAAATTAGAAACTGTATTGTTTGTGAGGTACCAACTTTGGCCATGTCTTATATTATTTAAATATTCTGATTTTAACCCTCAATCCTGCTCATAAAAAAGTGTGTGAATGGTGGTACAAATAATAAATTTGGGTTGAATTTGTCAGTAACAGCAAAAATCATAATTATGCTGAACCGGTACCGTCATCCTTGGCTTGAGTTAAGAAATTGCTTGAAGGAACTGATAGGTAACCATTCATTTGATCTTCTTTTAGGTTTATGATGACTCTGAAGAGGAAGAAGCACAGAAATCACCAATACAGGAATTTGGGACTAAACTTTTGTACAATGTAGATGTGGAGCCGAAGTTGATGGTGCCAGTGCAATTAATTGAAGGAAGATTGTGTAGAGAGGTTGAAATCAACCTCTTATCTGTCCGTGAAGAAGCACAACGTCTTCAAAGACTACAAAATGATACCTTTCTTTGCCAGAGGTAAACATGTCAGACGTATTTTGTGCACTGTTATTGCCTTATCCGATACTGCTGTCTTCAATTGATTACTCTGTAAATTTGTTTATATATTTAATATCATTCTTTATACGAGAAATTACTGAAGTTCACATATATAGATTCTTGTAATCAAACAAATTTTAATTATTGGAGTCAGGATGAATGTAGAATAATTCCTACATTGCAATACTATTTCAGTTTCCTTCTCCTTGAAAGCTAATATGTGGATAAGTAAATTACTGATATAAGTGATTTGTTAATTAGTGATATTGTTTTTTTTTTAGATTTGAAATTACACTTTTGTGAACTTATGAAAAAAAAATATCTATGTGGATAAGAAATAATAATTTAGTGTACGTGAAATAGCTCTCAGCCGAATATTGAGTTCTGTAATTAGAGTAGAATTAGGGTGTTTTTGATATTTGGCGAGCTTAACTCTAAAATAATCGAATTGACTTTAAATGACAAATTTAAATTGTTGAAATTAATCTATTTTAGAAATGATATGTTTACATACAATATTTTTTAATTTTTTAATTAATTTAGCATAAAATCAAACGGTCAATAATGATAAATTTTTTAATGCATTAAAATTAACTTATAAACTTTATTCTTTTAACTGCTTGGTTTTATATTGAACTAATTTGAAAATTTAAATGTATATATGTAATCGCGTCACTTGTAAAGAAAATTAGTTTCTTGTTTGAAACAATCTCATAGATTTTGAAGCTCAGTATCAGATTTTCAAGTTCACGTCTCATCAGGAACATTTTAATAACATTTATTGTTTGAAATAAAGGATGTATTCTCCGCAAACTCCTTTTCTTTTGGAGCCCTTTTGGGTCCAATGCATGGGGTTTCTAAGAATCTAACTAATAGTATCTCACACTTAACTATGAAGATTTTGCATCAATGATATGCTAAAAAAAAAATTAAATCTAGAAGTTGATGTCTCCATTTGCAAAGGATCGTCAATAACGTCAACTATTTTAATACCAAATTAACCCACTTTTTAGAGAACAGAGCAAGAAATATATTAGATTAATTATACCGAAATGGTACCAAACAGCCTGCATAGTGTTTTTACAAAAGTAAACAAATTTAAAGCAATATTACATAGAGCCAAAAACATCAAGCACCTACTTAAATGCTAACAAACAGCATACTCAACGGAATAGCAAAGTAAAACATAACTAGGTTTGTAAAAAATAACTAATCTCTCTCAGACTGGTCTAGCCCATGTGTAAGGACGGAAAGTTCTTGCCTCTTCCTCTTCCTCTTCCTCTTCCTCTTCTTCTTCCCCTTCCTCTGTGCCAGTACTGATATGAGACTGTAAATCAAGAACATCATTTGGGGTGGAGCTGTTCTTGCATGGCTATATCGACAGCTCTGTACCGCATCCACTCTAGGAGTCAAATCGATTGCTGTCGATATAAGCAGGCAAGGATAGCTCCACCCCAATTGTATGCTTTCGGATTATTCAAGTCTTTGAGTAGATCCAGGTACTGCAGAAACACATTCCTAGAATTGTTTATTTCAACATCGCCCAAAGAATTTACTTTTGGAAATTACAAACTCGACCCCTCGATTTTCAGTTTAACAAAATCATCCAATTCAACGCAAAAAGGAATTTGCAGGGAATAAAAAAAAAATTACATTGACAAAAAAAATCAAGCAAATCAGAAGCCGATTTGACACAAGTTAATATATCAGTATTAGTTTTGTCAAGAATTATAAATTGTACTCGAGCCCTCTCGAATCCAGAGAAGGAATATTAAATCATTTCTCTGAGCGAGTCTAAGAGAGCAAAAGCAAGAATTTATATCCGAGCAATACAACACCTCTATTGCCATTTCCTATCGGGCAATGAGGTAACCTGCCTTTTTGCTCGTTTATTTATTGTCAATACTCAATACAAATCTCAAAACAGAGAAGCATATAAGATGTAAAATACGCCACAAAAAATTATAAAGTAACAATAACATAATCTCTTACATGCATCAAATCAACAAATTTGGAAGAGATAAGAGAGAGAGATGTCGAAGATGAAAAAAAAATAAAATAAACAATGGATTTTTATACACGGAGGTTCGGCTAAAAAAAGAATTGGGAAATTTTTAAGTATTTTATTTATGGTATATTAAGGAGACAAAACCCTAATTTAGAGGCTACAAAAACTCCCTGTATATGTTGTGAATTCATCAAGATCTAATTTGCAGCACCTCCTTATTACTCGTCTAATTAGACTCCCTGTATGGCTTACATGACTGTTTACAAATTCTCTTAATGAGAAAGAGAATTCCTCCTGGCACCAACATATCAAACAGAAAACATTAATGAAATAGTTATCAATGCAATTTCTCTTAAAGGCATTGGATTGGAGCTGAAGGGTTGTGATAAAGTCTAAAGAAGCCTTACCAAAAGGTGTGGTCGAGAGGGTAGTAGGGTCCAGGTCCATTGCTAGCAATGGAATTTTCTAGAAGAGGAATTCTCTCAATTTCCCTAAGAAATGGATATATACAGTGATAGGCTCAGCAAATATGGTGGATTTTTTTTTATTTAGTACAAGCTAAATTCGGATTTAATTCTTACAAAAAATTATTAACTGAATTTCGAGCATATAAAGAAATGGGTTAGAAAATCCTGTTTTATACCCAATTTTGATTGTGGGGGGGGGGGGGGGGGGGGGGGGGGGGGGGGGGAGGGGCAACCCAAGGACGGCTCTTGGTGCTGTCGTTCTAAACCGGGTGCGAAATTTAAAATTTTGTCCCTTTTTTTTTAATGTAAATATAATTTAAAGAGTAGGATTAAAATGCCCTATTAATTTTGTGCTCCATCATGTTCTAACATTATTATCTCTATTTTCAAAGTCTAAATAATCGATTCAATCCGTTCAACATGATCTTTACTAAAATGTGCTTGAATAACAAATTTTATAATTTTTATAATTTTTTTACTAATTGTATAGAGAGGTACAAAATCGCTATTTCTGAATGGTCCAGAATTTTCTAAATACAGTAATTTGGTACCTATCTTAAAAAATAACAAAAAAAAAAAAAAAAAATTGTATCCAAGCACATTTTAATATGAAGATCATATTGAGCGGTTCGGATCGACTGTTTAAACTTTAAAAATAGAGATAATGATGTTGGGGTATGATGGACACAAAACCAATATAGCATTTTAACCCTACTCTAATTTAAAATTACTTTGGCTCACTGAATAATAATGGCTATTAATTAGATAGCAATCATCTGATATTGGAACAAAACAAACCAGCTATTGTAACCTTTGCACAGTTATAAAAATCAGAATTTTGAGATCAGGATCACAGACGTTGGAAAAAAAATTAGTGTTTCTATGTTCTTTTTATCAATCTGATGAATTTATATTGAGTGAGGCTATGGTGCATTGCTAAACAAAGTCATACATTCAAAATGTATGGTATGATATTTTCAAAATTGAAAATAAAATGAGAAAACTATCTTTTTAATGAGACGGGTTTGCTAGATGATTTGTTTTCTTGGCAAAGCAAATGCATGTTTCTTTAGACAGACATTTTAAAATTTTCATCGGCCCAAGCCGAAATGACTAGAGCGGAGCTGATTTCAAAATGAGGTCTGTGGGTGGCCCAAAATATAACGGCCCAAAATTCTTAGACTGAATTCCAAACCAAAAGAAGAATCACGTAATGAGTCCGGTGCGTAGAATGAAGGCTTTTGTCCCACGATTCCAAACCAAAGAAAAACATCGCTGAGGAGCGCCTATAAAAGAAGCTGGGTCAGGGATAACTTTAAAAACTAAATAAGTGTCCACGCTTTGCCGTGAGGATTGAAAATATGTTTTTGTCACTTTTTTTAATGTGATTAATTTAATGACTGATTGCATAATCTTGATTCTAAAAATATGCCAAGATGATTACACATTTTTAGAATAATGATCCTTGACTTAAGTACACATAAAATAAGTACACATAAAATAGCAAAGATGATCTACCAAACACTACTAACAAAAAGCCAAGTACACAGAAAATAGCAAAGATAATCTACCAAGCACTGCTAACACAAAGTTATCACATAAATTAAGACGAATCCCTACCAGGGACCACAACAAAACAACAAGTACCAACTTCCATCATAAAAACAACCATAACTTATCCTGGCTTCATGAGCCTTGTATACACCACAGACAGTCAGACTATTCCTTGACAAAAGAACATGGAGCTCCTCACCTTCTCATAGAGGCAAGACAACTCCGACACTGGTACACCACCCCCAGAGGAGTGGCCACCCTAGCTTGAGGATGTGTCAGACTGATAATCATCAAACTTCATGAATTGACCAACCTGGGTCGCAGCCAAATGAGCATAGCATATTGGAGCAACTACAAGCAAAAGGTTGTGTAAGCACCACACATAAAAATGAGGGTTCCAATGCCACAAGTTATTGCCTTCACAAAATGCCACAATATTTTTATTTATATTTGAAACTTTGAAATTTTAAATATGAAATCCAAACCATTAATTGATCTTGTTCATTTTCATGAGAGATGTGTGCACGTAAAATTTTATAATTTTTCAAGTTCATTTTTTACAAGATCAACAGTTTGAATTCAACAATTGGATTTTAAAATTTGAAATAAATCCAAAAAAAAATGCGTTGGTGACTATTAACTTTGTGGCATTGGAACACTCCATTAATAGAAAAGTCAATAATTAAATAAATTTGTGAGTTTTTGAACTTTAAAAAGTAAATCTCCATTTCTCCATTCCATTATTAAGCACGTTGATGTCCTGATCCGCCAACGGCTACGATTGAAAGATGAATTTTCGGATTAAATATCAGCCCTCCAATCAAATAATCTGTCTTCTTTTGATTGAATATATCTCTTTTACGTGTAGAAATCTAAATTTAGTTAGAAATATAGTTGCTACACGTATTGCCACAAGAAATCGTATCGGCGCCTCTTTTTTCCTCTAACCTTGCAATCCCTCTCGCCTCTTTGCCTCCCGACCCAACCCTCTTCGCCCCTGCGCCTCTCCTCCTCTCTGCTCACCTCAGTCATCTCTACTCCGTTGGTCGACTCTTCTCTGTCCTTAAGAACTCTCTCTCCTTTTCCGGTAAAAAAAAAGCAGCACCCGACACTCCTTTTCTCTTCTTCCCGCTGCATCAAACCCTAAGCCCGCTCATTTTTCGCCTGACAGAAGCAAATCAAGTGAGAGAGACTATCTCAGTCGGTGTCTCCTTTTTCCTACAAGATCGCGCCATAATGAGAATTGGAGGAGGCGAAATACGCTTTTGTCTCTGCCTCCCAGTCATCTAAGGTTAGGGTTTTGGTTGTCTGCGCCTATCAGGTCTCTCTCTCTCTCAAGTAGTTACTGTTTTTGACAAATATTGATTGATTGAACAAAATATTACAGCATAAAAGTTAGCCGGTAACAACATAAAAGTTGGCTTTCGGACAAAGATTGATTGAACAAATTGGTGACTTGATATAACTATGATCTACCTTGCACAAGAGAGTAGAGACCACCGAGATAAAATCTGTACCAATGTCAACTTTGTCAATTCCTTTCTTCACAATTTTAAAGCAATATTTTTGTAATCCTAGACGGAATACTTTTTCTTATTTATAAGATATTGTAAAATTTCTCAAACTCTTTACCTTAACCAATCAATTTCTGAAGCTTTACAAGCTTACCAGTATAGTACTTTTTGCATTTTATATTTAAAATATACTCAACTACCTTTATAGTTGGAATAAAATATCTCAATAAGCATATAAAGGTGAAGTTTCCCATCTTTTTACAAGGTGTGTTTTCTGTTTCAACTTTTGTGGGGGGGTAATTTGATATCTGAGATTTAATTGGGGCATTTTTTTTTTTTACCTCTGTGCATCAACAAAATGAAGTTCAAACTGGTCTGGCTTTTGTCAATATTTTTCTTAAGCATTTCCTTTCAACTAAAATCGGCGAACTGCCCAACTGGCGCTCACCGATACTTACAGCGATACTTCTTGACTCTATACTGATACTGTTAATTAATGTTAATTGACAGGTATCGAGATATGGTATAACCTTTTACAGAAAATTTCTATTGAATTTTAAGTACATTTCAACTGCCTAATTGGTTTACAAACAAAATATTTAGTTCTCTACTGATTATAATGCACTCTACTTCCTTTATTTTTTTTTAATATACCAGGCAAGCAAGGAAAAGATATACTTTGGCCAAATTGAAGTTCACGAGCTGGCAACCTTTGTGCGTAACTCTAATGGTAAATATGAGGCAGTAAACCGTAACCACTCGAATTACTATCTCTCTGACGAGTTGGCTGCTCTTTTCACTAAACATCATTAAACCCAGCCGGCCTACGTAATTGGTTGTAGGAAATGTATTTTAGCAACAAGCAAGAAGGTGCACTTTGTGAGGAACCTGACAAGGGAGGTTGCTGGTTTTGCCCCTTATGAGAAGCACATCACTGAGCTGCTCAAGGTGGGAAAAGACAAGCGTGCCCTTAAGGTTGCCAAGAGAAAGCTCGGGACCCGCAAGCGTGTGAAGAAGAAGAGAGGAGATGGCCAATGTTCTTCGCAAGATGAGGTCACTTTCTGTCTCATTCTTCTTCTCAATTTTGTTTTTCATATTTACGTATCTTTGCTATCTCAATGTTATTGAAGGGCACAAATGAAATGATTCCGTGTATATTTTGCTATCTCAACTACAGAAATTGATGATGGTACTAGCCTACAAGTACTGGATTTTAGGGATTTGTGTTCAAACAGTAAATACATTTGTCTCACCCCTTGGGCTTTTAGAATACTTTTCAGAAATTGTTAGACATTTTCAAAAACAATGCATCAACTTTGACCATCTCTCTAAATATTGTTGAACCATCTCTCAAAATCCTGAACAATTAGCCACATTCAACGAGATTATGCAGTGTGTTATCGATAAGAAAAGTGGAGTTTTCTTTATTGATGGACTGGACGGAACAGGTAATATTTTATCTCTTGAACTTCAAGTATATTATGATACAAACTAAGCCCTGTGCATTTTTTTCCAGCTAGGATAGCTTCAGATGGTTACTTGGTTACTTTATACTGGTACCAATTTATGTATTGGGCTCCTATTCAGCATGAAGAATCAAATGAATCAAGAAAACAACTTAACTGTTACCAAAATTGACTAAAAGGACCATCTGAAAAGAATTGACCAGAACAAAACCCTATACGGGTAATCTGGTATAATTCGAGGAGAACCGCCAGGTCACGGCGGAGACGGAGGTGCGACAGTTCCTCGATCAAAATATTGCTAAACTATTGCAAAGATCTTCAGGTTCTTATGATTTTTTTTTTTCATTTTTAATTTGTATGATTATGTTTCTTTCAATTGATAGATTGTTTGGGATCACAAATATAACAAGTGTTCCACAGTATTTTCCTCATATTCTCATGACTTTTATTTCACTCATTTCCCTTCAGTTTTGTACCAGCAATGCTGCTGTTCAGGATTTTCTGACAGACCAGACTTTGAGATTTAATTCCCAGCAATTGGCTACGCTATTTTTTGAGTTCTTTATATGGGCATATATGCTAAGGTGTCTATTACATGCTCGAGAAGTTTCAGATCCATTAAAGGTTCAAAGCTATGCCAAATCAGTAATTTTATAAGAGGGTATTTGCTGGTATTTTTCTAAATTGGCTGCTGGTTATTGTTCTGACAGCCAATTTTGAAAAATTAATTCTAGACAATCTATAAAACCAAATTTTTTGTTCTTTTTATGGAAATGTAGAAGAAAGTCCAATCTACATGCATGCCAATTTTTAGGATTTTTGTAATTTTGTAGCTATTTTTAACAGATGCTTGAAGGCAGGGCAGACTTGGTAAATAGTGCAGTTTTAGCAGTTTTTTTGTATTTCAGAAAGCTAACTTTAAAAATATCTAATAAATCATAGAAAAATGCTATAAATGTAAAATTTGGGTCTCAAGTGTGTATTTTGATGTCTTTGATCCATTTGTGATCTTGATTTGCTCAGGTTACCATTCTAACTGTCAGTTCTGTTCTGATTTCGTTTGCTGGTCTTTTTGTGCCTTTTGGTGTACCAGTTGGGTGCCGAAGGCACTTGTGTTTTATGGCTGGTGCAGTGTTTGGTCAAGTCTCAAGGACTGGTTAGGGGCCAATGCACCATATTTTGTAGATGGAAAAAGAAACTAAGCCTTATATGTTTGGTATTTGGTATTGTACATCTCTACAAAGCCTTATATGTTTTATTTATGTTATTTGATATCATGTTGTATGTCAATATTGAATTGTCGTACGATATTTGATATTAGATTCGAATTGAGCTATTATGTATGTTACTAGAAAAGTAATTATTTGATATTAGATTCGAATCGAGTTATTATTTGAAATTATTGGTATTTAAAAATACAGAATCATCACATCATTAAATTATTATCAGAGATCACAGTTCAAAGTAATTAAAAATCTGAATTATATAAATTCTCTTCAAGTGATCATGTCCCTCAATTTTTGAATAATTATTATTTTCATTAGAATGTTTTTTTAATAAAAATATATTTTTCTCTTATAATAAGTCCCGTTGCATCGCACGGGCACGATACTAGTATGACATTATGACCTTTAGAGAGGAAATCGTAATTTCAAGGTTTTTAGCTTTCATTAAAAGAAAGTTGAAATAAAAAGGTGAACGATACATTATAACATTAAAGTTTTTCATTTCTCATACATCTCAGGAAAACAATATTTATCGTGGTTCCTCGTTGCTGCTGCCGTGAAATACAGCTGTCCGCCTAAAGCTGTGATCGGAACCGACGGCGATTCTACCTCTCTTAGACGAGAGAAGAATTCTCGTTTTTACGGTTCTCCGTGATCGGACGAGAAGCACGACGAAGCCCACTTGTCACGACACTTCCCGTCTTCGTTTTTACGGTTATCTAAAACTGGCCTCAGTGCAATATACTCCTATGTACCAGGCCCGCTCAGATAAATAGGCCCAATAAAAATAATCATTCGGCCCAACGAAGCCCACTTGTCTCCTGTCCTTTTATTTTCTCCTTGCACCGCCTCTCTCGTCGAGACAAATCTCCTTCATTCGCAAGGGGTTTACTGGAAGGACTGATTCATTTCTAGGTACGTGACTGTTTTATTTTTGTATTTCTTTAGGGTTTTGAAATTCGCGGGTGAAGAGAAGACGATTAAAGTTTATATATATCGGTATTCTCTTTCGGGTAGGGTTTCTACTGATTGTTTCTTGTTTTACCTTCTTTAGGGTTTTGTTTTCGCCTTCTTATGCCTGAGTTGGAAAACCTTAAATCTTAGTCAGGTAGTACAGTTTTGTTGTTTGTGTGCAGTTCAAATAGCTGTCTTCTCAAATCTCAGTTTATAACTCCATTTTATTTGTTAATAGGTACCAAATACGACTTTTCTTCTACCAAACAAATTCTTGTAGGCAAGATGTCACAACCTGGTGGCGGGGGTGCTGAGGCACATGCTCGATTCAAGCAATACGAGTACCGAGCTAACTCGAGTCTGGTTCTGACCACCGACTCACGGCCCCGTGACACACATGAACCGACTGGTGAGCCTGAGACCCTATGGGGTAAGATTGACCCTAAAAGCTTTGGAGACCGTGCTGCTCGAGGCAAACCACCAGAGATAGAAGAGAAAAAGAAGGCTAAGAGAAAGAAGGAAGAAGCTGCTGCAGAAGAAGTGGTAAAGAGGTCTACTAAGAAAAGGCGGCGTGGTGAAGAAGAGAGCGTTTTATTCTTAGCTGATGATGATGCAGTGTACCGGCCGAAGACTAAGGAGACTCGTGCGGCTTATGAGGCGATGCTTAGTGTAATTCAAGAACAATTGGGGGGTCAGCCGCAAGATGTGCTGAGAGGCGCAGCGGATGAGGTTTTGGCAATCTTGAAAGATGATCATCGGAAGAATCCTGAGAAAAAGAAGGAGATAGAGAAGTTGCTCAACCCGATCTCAAACCAGCTGTTTGACCAGCTTGTGTCTATTGGGAAGCTGATTACGGATTATCAGGGTCCCGGAGGAGATGCGGCAGATGGAGCTGCAACAAATGGAGATGAGGTGCGTCTGGATGACGAAGGAGTTGCGGTTGAGTTTGATGATGATGATGAGGATGAGGATAGTGATCTAGATCAGGTATAATTGAAACTTATTCTATTTACTTCTTGTATATTTTTTTGCGAGTTGATTTCACTCGGCAACATTAAATGTTTAAACTGCCTTATGCTCTTGCACTTTAGGCGAATAAGAACTTAATATATGTTACAAAATATGTGGATCATTTACATGTTCAGGTGGTTGGTTACCTTACTGCATCCTTTTGCAAAATAGTTTTCTGGTTGCCTGTTTGAAATTAAATTGGGGCTTCCTGATCTACCTTGGGCTCCTATGAGCTATAGTATACTTGCACATGATATATATTTTTGCAAAAAAAACATTGCATGGTAGTTTTTTGTGCAAACAAATAGAAATTTAGGATGTCAAAAGCTGTTACATAGATTCAAGTGATAATGGCTGACAAGACTCATATTGGATCTTTTAATTTTTCAGGTGCAAGAAGAGTCAGAAGCAGAGGAGGAAGAAGCACAGGAGGTTGCTGGTGAAGCTGGCGCCATGCAAATGGTAGATGACGATGACATTGACCACTCCGAGGAGGGAATAACAGTAAATGTGCAAGACATTGATGCGTACTGGCTCCAGCGTAAGATCTCACAGGCTTATGGCAACTCGATTGACCCCCAGAACAGCCAGCGCCTGGCGGAAGACATCCTCAAAATAATAGCCCAGGGAGATGAAGATCAAGATATTGAGAGAGCTCTTGTGGCACTGCTGGAGTTTGACAAATTTGACCTTGTTAAGCTGTTGGTGCGCAACCGGTTCAAGATTGTCTGGTGCACCCGGCTTGCCCGTGCTGAGGATCAGGACCAAAGGAAGAGGATTGAGGAGGAGATGGCAGCTACGGGGCCCACCGGGGTTGCTATTCTCGAGCAGCTCCATGCTACCAGGGCTTCAGCTATGGAGCGGCAGAAGAATCTGGAGAAGAGTATTAGAGAGGAGGCAAGGCGGTTGTTGAAGGATGAGGGCTCTGCCATCGGAGCCCGAAGGGGTGCGATTGACAGGGACTCTGATAGTGCATGGATGAAGGGTCAGAGGGAATTGCTTGATTTGGAGAGTCTCGCATTTTCCCAAGGTGGCTTGCTCATGTCAAACAAGAAGTGTGAGCTGCCGCCACGGTCTACCCGGATTGCACATAAGGGTTATGAGGAGGTGCACGTGCCATTACAGAAACAAAGGCCGTATGAACCGGGTGAGGAGTTGGTAAATATTGCTGCCATGCCGGAATGGGCCCAGCCAGCTTTTGCAGGGATGAAGCAGCTGAATCGGGTGCAGAGCCGGGTGTATGATGCAGCATTTAACCACTCGCACAACTTGCTGCTGTGTGCGCCAACTGGTGCTGGTAAAACCAATGTGGCTATGCTTACTATTCTACAACAAATCGGTTTGCATATGAAAGACGGGACAATAGATAATACTGGGTATAAGATAGTGTACGTTGCGCCAATGAAAGCTTTAGTGGCCGAGATGGTTGGTAATTTGTCACACCGGCTCAAATCATATGGTGTTGTTGTGAAAGAACTCAGTGGTGACCAGAATCTGACGCGTCAGCAGATAGATGAGACCCAAATAATTGTCACGACTCCCGAGAAGTGGGATATTGTTACACGCAAATCTGGTGACAGGACTTATACTCAACTGGTGAAGCTATTGATCATCGATGAGATCCATCTGTTGCATGACAATCGGGGTCCTGTGCTAGAGAGCATTGTGGCAAGAACAATTCGCCAGATTGAGACAACTGGTGAGCTGTGCCGGCTGGTTGGCCTGTCTGCCACACTGCCCAATTATGAGGATGTGGCCACATTTTTGCGCGTGAAGCCTGACAAGGGGCTATTTCATTTTGACAATAGTTATCGACCTTGCCCACTACAGCAGCAGTACATTGGTATAACTGTAAAAAAGCCTCTCCAGAGATTTCAGCTAATGAATGAGATATGCTATGAGAAGGTCGTTGCCTCAGCAGGTAAGCACCAGGTGCTTATCTTTGTTCACTCCAGAAAAGAGACAGCAAAAACTGCACGTGCAATACGCGACACAGCTATGTCTAACGACACTCTCGGCAGGTTCTTGAAGGATGACAGTGTGAGCCGTGAGATTCTTCACACTCATGTTGATTTGATGAAAAGCAATGATCTCAAAGAACTCTTGCCCTATGGGTTTGCCATTCACCATGCTGGGTTAGTCAGATCAGATCGAACCATGGTGGAAGAATTGTTTGCAGATGGTCATGTGCAAGTGTTGGTCTCTACAGCGACACTTGCATGGGGTGTCAACTTACCAGCACATACTGTTATTATAAAAGGAACACAGGTATATGATCCTGAGAAAGGTGCGTGGACTGAGTTAAGTTCGCTGGATGTGATGCAAATGCTGGGTCGGGCAGGTCGACCACAGTTTGACTCATATGGAGAAGGTATAATTATCACTGGGCATAGTGAATTGCAATATTACCTCTCTTTGATGAACCAGCAGTTGCCTATTGAAAGTCAGTTTATTTCAAAATTGGCTGATCAGCTGAATGCGGAGATTGTGCTGGGGTCAGTGCAGAATGCGCGCGAGGCATGCACATGGTTGCTTTACACTTACCTGTTTGTGCGGATGTTGCGCAACCCAACATTGTATGGTCTACCAGCTGATGCATTAGAGAAAGATTGGCAATTGGAGGAAAGGAGAGCTGATCTGGTGAGTTTTTTATTTTTATTACAAGTTCCCATAGCTATTTGGCACTGTTATCTACTTTGACACCCATTATTGTAATTTCCAGCTTTCTTTATTTTTTTTCTTCATCAAATTTTAGTATTTTCTGACTTATTGTTTTCAACAGATCCATACAGCTGCAACCATACTGGATAAGAACAACCTGGTTAAGTACGATAGGAAGAGTGGCTATTTCCAAGTGACCGACCTGGGCCGAATAGCTAGTTACTACTACATCACACATGGAACTATATCTACATACAACCAATACCTGAAGCCAACTATGGGCGATATTGAGCTGTGCCGCCTCTTCTCCCTCAGTGAGGAGTTCAAGTATGTGGGAGTGCGTCAGGACGAGAAGATTGAACTTGCCAAGCTGCTTGACCGAGTCCCAATTCCTGTGAAGGAAAGCCTTGAGGAACCCAGTGCCAAGATCAATGTCTTGTTGCAAGCGTACATATCAAGGCTCAAGCTCGAGGGGCTCTCTCTTAGTTCTGATATGGTCTTTATACGACAGGTGATGTTTTATGTTTGTTTTCTTTGGGAACTTTACACTGAAAATCATTCTTTTTAGTACTTGTGAAGATATCTTCGTACTTCCATTTGGAAATTTAAAAAGGGAAACAAGTTCCTTGTGCAATACTAAAAAGTTATACCTCAAACTTGCTTATTATGAGCTGTTGAGTTGATGTGGGTACCATAATTTTGCATTCCTATAATTTAACTATGGCAACAAAAAACAATGTCAAGTAATCATGTTAAATGTTATTATCTGATAAAGCACACGTATCTGATGCAATGGCAATACTTACAAGGGCTCTTTGGTGAACAATATATTAACCGTGCCTTCTAATTTGTGATGCTAAGGCTTTCTTAAATAATATTTTACTTTGTGAGGCGTGTTCTTTTTCTCTACTCATTGGTTATCCATAACTTAATTGCAGAGTGCTGGCCGCCTTTTGCGGGCACTGTTCGAAATTGTTCTGAAGCGTGGTTGGGCCCAGCTGGCAGAGAAGGCCCTCAACATGTGCAAGATGGTTGACAAGCGCATGTGGAGCGTGCAGATCCCTCTCCGTCAATTTGGTGGCCTTCCAAAAGAAATTCTGATGAAACTTGAGAAGAAAGACCTTGCATGGGAACGGTACTATGATCTCTCCTCCCAAGAATTAGGTGAGCTGATTCGCTTCGCAAAATCTGGCAACCAAAATAAAAATATCACTGGAAAGACTGTACACAAGTACATTCACCACCTACCCAAACTCAACCTCGCTGCCCATGTTCAGCCTATAACTCGTACCGTGTTAGGGTTCGAGCTGACAATAACGCCAGACTTTAGGTGGGATGATACATACCATGGCTATGTGGAACCTTTTTGGGTAATCGTAGAGGATAACGATGGTGAGTATATTCTCCACCATGAATATTTCTTGCTGAAGAAGCAGTATATGGATGAAGACCACACAATAAATTTCACTGTGCCAATTTATGAACCATTGCCGCCCCAGTATTTCATTCGAGTTGTGTCAGATAAGTGGCTTGGGTCCCAGACTATACTCCCAGTTTGCTTCCGGCATCTGATTTTGCCGGAAAAATATGCGCCACCAACTGAATTATTGGATTTGCAACCACTTCCTGTGACTGCATTGCGAAACCCGGCTTACGAAGCTCTTTATGATGCCTTCAAGAACTTCAACCCAATCCAGACTCAGGTGTTTACAGTGCTGTACACTACTGATGATAACGTGCTTGTGGCGGCTCCTACTGGCAGTGGCAAAACAATTTGTGCTGAGTTTGCTTTGTTACGCAGCCACCAGAAAGCAGCAGAGACAGAAACCGCCATGAGGGCTGTTTACATTGCACCGATTGAAGCAGTTGCAAAGGAGCGGTACCGTGACTGGGAAGAGAAGTTTGGGAAGCGCCTTGGGCTCCGTGTAGTTGAACTAACTGGAGAAACAGCAGCTGATTTGAAGCTGCTAGAGAAAGGTCAGATAATAATCAGCACTCCTGAAAAGTGGGATGCACTTTCTCGACGTTGGAAGCAACGCAAGCACATACAACAAGTTACTCTTTTCATAGTAGATGAATTGCACTTGATTGGTGGCGAGTCAGGTCCTGTTCTTGAGATAATTGTATCCCGAATGAGACGCATATCAAGCCAGATAGAGAATAGTATAAGAATTGTGGCTCTCTCAGCATCACTTGCAAATGCAAAGGATCTAGGTGAATGGATCGGTGCGACCTCTCACGGGCTTTTCAACTTTCCACCTGGTGTTCGGCCAGTCCCGCTGGAGATACACATCCAGGGTGTTGACATTGCAAATTTTGAGGCGAGGATGCAAGCCATGACCAAGCCCACTTACACGGCAATTTCACAACATGCCAAGAAAGGCAAGCCGGCACTTATATTTGTCCCCACAAGAAAACATGCGAGGTTGACAGCTGCTGATTTGTGTGCATATGCATTCGCTGAGCATGGTGACAGGGAAGATAAGCAGAAGTACAACAGCCCGTTCCTTCTCGGATCGAAGGAAGATATGCAACCTTTCATTGATCAGGTGAAGGAGGAGACGTTACAACATGCCCTTGCTGATGGTGTAGGTTACCTTCATGAAGGCCTAACCGAACTTGAGCAGGAAATTGTGATCAGGCTGTTTTTAAGTGGCCGGATCCAGGTGTGTGTAGCAAGTGCGTCCATGTGCTGGGGCCGGTCTCTTTCTGCCCATTTAGTTGTTATCATGGGCACTCAATACTATGATGGGAGGGAAAATGCACGAACTGATTATCCAATCACTGACCTACTTCAAATGATGGGGCACGCAAGCAGACCTCTCAAGGACAACTCTGGCAAGTGCGTGATCTTATGCCACGCTCCTAGGAAAGAGTATTATAAGAAGTTCTTGTATGAGGCATTCCCAGTTGAGAGCCACCTGCACCTTTTCTTGCATGACCACATGAATGCTGAGGTTGTGGTTGGGTCTGTGGAAAACAAGCAAGATGCTGTGGATTACCTTACGTGGACATTCATGTATCGTCGTCTGACGAAAAACCCTAGTTACTACAATCTCCAGGGTGTCAGCCACCGGCACCTGTCTGACCACATGTCAGAGTTAATAGAGAATGTTTTGACTGACCTAGAGTCGAGCAAGTGTATTGCTATTGAAGAGGACATGTACCTCAAGCCGCTCAATTTGGGGCTTATTGCCTCCTACTACTACATCAGCTACGCCACGGTCGAAAGATTTGGCTCGTCTCTCACGCCAAAAACCAAGATGAAGGGGCTATTAGATGTTCTGGCATCTGCTTCAGAGTATGCTGACATGCCAATTCGACCTGGTGAAGAGGAACAGATTCGTAAACTAATCCACCACCAGAGGTTCTCAGTCGACAACCCTCGCATTGATGACCCACATACAAAGGCTAATGCCCTTCTGCAAGCACACTTCTCAAGGTATGTGATGGTAGGTAACCTCGCTGCTGACCAGAGGGAGGTGCTTCTCTCTGCACACCGGCTTTTACAAGCTATGGTGGATGTTATTTCAAGCAATGGTTGGCTGACTCTAGCTCTGTCGGCCATGGAGGTGAGCCAGATGGTAACACAGGGGATGTGGGAAAGGGACCCAGTGCTGATGCAGCTGCCACATTTCAGCAAGGAGTTGGCAAAAAAATGCCAGGAGAGGGGCATTGAGACTGTTTTCGACCTTGTAGAGATGGAGGATACTGAGAGAAGAGAGCTACTGCAGATGTCAGATACACAGCTGATGCATATTGTAAGGTTCTGCAACCGCTACCCCAATATTGATATGGCATATGAGATCCTTGACGGAGAGGATGTGGGCCCCGGAGACAATGTCACTCTTCAGGTCAGCATTAAAAAATATTCTCCCTTTTTATCTTATCAGGTTTTCTCGTCCTAGTCGATATAAGCTTTTCTGTATTGCACCACTGTATCTTCTTTATCAGCTGGTGTTAGTGCCCCATTTAAGCCTGACCAATCTATTAAAAGTGGAGATTGGGATAATATTACTTTATGTAAATGTCCTATAATTGACATTTTTGGTAAAATGATATTTGACTAATTTAGCTAAACACTGTTGCTTGTAGGTGACCTTGGAACGCGACATGGAAGGGAGGGCAGAAGTGGGTCCAGTGGATGCACAGAGGTTTCCCAAGACTAAGGAGGAAGGATGGTGGTTGGTGGTAGGAGACACCTCCACTAACCAACTCCTTGCTATCAAGCGTGTTGCCCTGCAGAGAAGGGCAAAGGTGAAGCTCAATTTTGTGGCCCCAAGTGACCTGGGGAAGAAGAATCTGACAGTTTACTTCATGTGTGATTCGTACCTGGGTTGTGACCAGGAGTACAATTTTACGATCAAAGTGAAAGAGAATGAAAATGGAGGGGATCCTGCTATGAGTGAATAAGGTGTTTAAAAGCAATCTTATAAAATATGTTGTTAATTCTATGAAATTTCTACTTTTGTTGTACTGATTTTATGCCATGTTTTTTCTTCTTTCAGGATGCTTGATCCTTTACTGTGCAGAAAGTATCTTTTGTTCATCTAGATATGGTTCTACATCCTATCTGTACGCCATCCATGACTACGAAAGGCTGTCTTAATACTTGTTGCTGTTTTGTTTTTTAATCATGTTTTACTGTGCCAATTTCTTGGAGCTACTGCTCGAGTGTTCTTTAGTTAGGAAGCTTGAATGTTTTGTAGTTGCGTAGTGTTGATGGTAAAACTGATTTATTTGGTTCTACTTGTATTATTGGCGAAATATGTTTTTGTACACTTTGCTGAATTTTTCTTGTAATGCACTAGAATGTTTAATGCTTATCTAGAAAATTAGGAGGGATAAATGTCTCGATTTTTTGTGCTTCATTATGTATCTATTTTTTAAAACTTCAATAACTCAAAATTTTATATTTAAAAATTAAAATATAATTGTTGAATATGATCTTCATTTCTTTATCTATGCACCTATCAAAAAATATGACATTTGAACTTTGTTTTGGTTGTCATCAAGAATCTAACGTGATAATTTTTAGATGTTAATTTTTCAATTTAATGATTCACATAAAAGAAAAATTGAAATGTGATAATTTTTTTATGAGCACATAAAGAAAATAACATAGATCGTCATATCTAACGGTTTTATTTTAATATTTGTGTTCTAAATTTTGACTTATTAATGTTTTAAAAATAGAAATATGGTAGAGGTACAAAAAATGAAGGCATTTGAACTCTCTTAGAAAATTATTATGATTGGCTAAATATAAACCACCAGCTTTTATTGAGAAAAGGGGAATAATCCAGTAAAAAAATAATGTTATTATCATTCAGATAGGCAATTTGACTTAAGGGTACCCTTACAAAAAACCTTTGTTGCTCTAGCAATAGAAAACAAATAATCGTAGAAGAAATATTTCACAACATGTATTGTCCCGATGTAGAGTGCGTACCGCATTTTATGGAATTGGAAAACAATAGGACAATCAAGTACATATGCAAGCCATTGCCATGGAATTGGAAAACAATAGAACAATCAAGTACACATGCAAGCCATTACCAGATAGAGTATAGGAAAACATTTTGCTTATTCAGTGTCCATCCGTTTGCTTTGAGATTTGCGCATATTCAATCTCAAAAACTCTCTCTACAAATTGACATTGTAGTGTTCTACGCAGAACGCGAGAAGAGCAATACTCTTACCAAATAGATCTGGCATGATCAGGACAAAACACAACCATAAATAGTCCTGCTAATCAGGAGTGGATGCATGTAGAGTGAATGAAGTCAATTGACTTTCATTTATTTTTTAATTTTTGTATTTATATTGATTTTTTATATAATTTAGAGTAACATGCCATGAGTACGGTAAAAGCTCTTCTTTGTTAAAATTTTAGAGTAACATGCCATGAGCAATCCGGCTTCATCCTGTTGCGAACCACATGTAATCAAAGCTCTTCTTTGTTAAAATTTTAAACTAATGATGAGAGACGTATATATAGTGTTTTTTTTTCCGTATCACAATAAGCAGCTTGCTGCTTATTGTGAAGACTTAAGCAGCTTGCTGCCAAGGTTTCGAAAGAGAGAGATCTAACTTTTTCGATGTCTTTGAAGTGAGATCTTTTTTATAACAAATCCTGTCACTTATGCTTACCAGCCCTTCAAGGGATTTATTTTTCTAATACATGTCAACTAATTTTCTATAAAACTATTACTCGCTAATTAACTAGGGAATTTAACTCAATTTCACGGAAATTTTTTATCGGTAGTAATTAATAAAAAAGAAGAGAGACAAATAATAAGAGTACAGTAATATTTATATTAGTAGTAAGATCGGTAGCAATTCTATCGATCTTAACTTTTTTTTTTAATCTGATGTATAGATGGAGATAATTTTTATATTTGATTTCTAGTAAAATATGAAAAGTTTTTCAAAAAATAGATGAATGTTTTTTATATATCTAAATTTTAAGATACTTTATCTATTTTTGTAAAAAAAATATTTTGCTAGAAAAAATTAAAAGGAAAAAAAAACAAACTGGTTTAGATCGGTAAAATTCATACCGATTCAAACTTTTTTATTTTTAAGATCGGTAGAATTGCTACCGATCTTACTACCAATATAAATATTATCGTACTCTTACTGTTTGTCTCTCTTCTTTTCTATTAATTACTACCGATAAAAAATTTCCCAATTTCACAGCCTTCTATCTTATTAGTCCTCGTAAAATTTAAGCCTACGAGATAATGGTATTATTTCGGACCATCTATTTCAAATTGAAGGATCCATATCAAATCTAACTTCATTTTTCTAAATTCTAATTTCAATTTATAAGATCGAACAAAACATGGATCTAAGCAACCAGGTCAATTTAAATTGTCAGATCTAAACAACCAGGTCAATTCTAATTTTATTTTTTAAGTTGTTCTCTTTTATATTGATCTTTAATGTTTCTGAACGATATTATTCATATAATCTTACGTAATTATGGTTCAAATATTTGATAGGGATACACTTCAAATCCATGTCATGTTATTAACACAACAATAATCAAATTTTCTTACTGATTGTTTATCAAATAACACATTCTCTCTCTTTATTAATGTGAATATCTCATTTCTTCATTATTATATTAATCCAGTTTAATTAAGAAAGATTTCTTGGTTGAGATTAGATCTTTCTAAATTCACCTAAATGAAATATTTAAATTGTACTTTCCATAAGCTAGATCTCACTTAATGATTTAAAAATTTAATTATACAAAATATACTAATTAATATATATATTTATAATATATAGATTAAATTTTTTTTTGTCATTGCTTTTTATCATTCTTACTTATAAATTCAACATTTTCATCACTCTAATATCAAAGCTTGTCAAATATCAATTAATTTGTAAAATAATAAATTCAAAAAAAAAAAGCAAAACAATTTTCATTATAGAATCGAAAAAATAATGATTTAGATATAAAAATGAATTTTATATTCAAACTAAAAATAGCAACAACAAAAAAAGCATATGAAGTTTTGCTAATCATAATAGAGAAAATTATATAGACTGTCGTGGTTAGATCTAGTTAAAAAAAAGGAAACAAATCCCTCCTAATATGGTCCCACAATCATCGGCAGATATGTGGATATTTTATTCCTAAATAGAGTTCTTGATGGTCCCACAATCGTCTATGGATCGGACTCTGCTGTCTGAGAGAAGAGCAGGGTCGTGCTCTTCCGATCTCAATCATTCAAAATTTTTTATTCACGTATCTCAATAAAAGAACTTTTTCATGCACATATCTCATCGATTTTAAATGATTGAGGTCAGAAGAGCAGCAGAGTTCGTTCCATCATCTATTGTACAAAATTTTGTAATTTAACCCAATTCATTAAAAATAATTGGCAGATAAGTAATATTGAAGCACGCAAAACTAATTAATCAAGAGCAATATTTTATTAAACTGAAACCTTTTACCTATGTATTCAGTACCTTAAGATAAATGTACCTCTTTGGTGCGTTCAATTCTTTAGGAAATAAGTGATTTTAGAAAGACATTTTAGTTATGAAAATAAAAATGAATAATGAATTATCATTAATATAAAGAAAGTAAACTATCAAAAGATCACTAGGAAACAAATCGTCTTGAAATATTTAAATTTATTGTCTTACTAAAAAAAATAGTTGTATTAATCATAGCCCCATTTCTGGCATACGGTTTGCTATTTTTGTCAATAAATTTAATAATAAGGACTGAAAGAATATATCTTATACAAATACACACTTTGTCCTTTTCTCTTAATACTATATATGGATACGTAATCAATGGATAATTAATAAGAAAATTATACAAATCTCAAATATCTTATTTTTTTGTATGAAATTATGATATTTTTCATATATGAATCTCATATATAAAGTCCATGATTCAAACATAATTTCAAACTTAATACATATGTATGAAATTTATAAATACTTTTCATACCATTCAACGAGATGTATTATAAAGTTTATAAATATTTATGTTAATTAAAATAAAATATTAATTTAATTGATTTATATATTTTTCTTTTTTGCAACTCAAATGTTCTTAGGTTTCATTTCATACATAAAATTAGCGATTATAATTTATTTGTTTTGATACATCCACTCTTATACTCTAAATAAAAAAACAAAGTAGTATCATGACTCATGAGTAAAACAATAAAATCAGGTAGGGCTGTAAACGAGCTGGCTCGGGCCGAGCTGGGCCTTGGCTCAGCTCGTTAATTCTGGCCCGAGCCTGAACCGAGCGAGCCAGACCTAGGGGTCCCGAGTCAAAAGTTTTGGCTCAGCTTGTGACAAGCCAGCCCGAGCTAGCTCGCGAGCTGACGAGCTGGCTCGTTGGGCTTTATTGGGTTGTTATTATACAAATTCAAAAATAAAAAATAAGAAAGCTCATTCAAAAAATTTAAGAAATCGTCCAGCAGGCACATCTTCAAGCAACTGAAGCCCATATTATTTCTTCCCAAACCGAAAATACATCAATTTTGCATAATTGCGCGTTTGAAAATGAGACTGGACTTAAAATTATACGGGGCTAAACCCTAAATCCACTGTAGCTTAACGAGCCGAGCTGGCCCGGTCCGAGCTGACCCCTGGCTCAGCTCGTTTATTTTGGCCCGAGCCTGAACCGAGCTGGTTCGTTAACAACTCGGTCCACTACCGAGCGAGCTGTTAGCGAACGAGCTAGAGACGAGTCACGAGCGAGCCGCGAGCTTTTTTGACAGCCCTAAAATCAGGTATGTGAATGCTGTAAAGGAGAATACAGATATTAGTATGATAAATTTTCTCTCAGCTCTCATTATTGAAATTATTGTTCCTAAAATACACCTTCCAATACGAAATGGTATTTGCCTGTTCTGTTCCCCCTTGTTCAAGAAGTCCGTATCCTCTAAAGTAACTCAATTTTATTTTTTTACCCGTAACCGTCTTGATCAGAAATTCGGTCCTTTTCTAATCCTGTTAGAGCAGATCGAACGGTTCGGATCAAAACTCAAAAATTGAGTTACTTTAGGGATCCGAACAGTCGGTTTAATTCCATTATTAACTTAAAAAACATGGACATGGTCTATGCTCTTTCTAATCACCAAACTAAAAAATAAACCAAAAGATAATAAGGCTCCTTTCCTTTTTTTTCTTCTTCTCTTAAACCTTCATTTCAACTCGGTTCTTTCCAAATTCTTTCCTCCCCCACTTTCTGTCTCTCTCTCTCTCCATCGAAACCTCTCTCCAAGAACCATGGACGATCCTCTAGTGCGAGATTACGACGCCTCGGAGCGGGAGATAGCGGCGGAGTTTCTTACGGATTGGCTTCCTTTCCTCAGCCAAGACTTGTGCGACCACTGCCGCATCGCCATCCACCGTCGCATCCAGTCTCTCCGTCCAGGTAAAACCTAGTTTCATCCTTTTTGCCTGTATATTTTTACGTTTACTTTTTCGTGTGCTTGGATCGATGGCAGCACTGGATCAGTTTAGTCCGCTTCAGATCTCAATTTTTGTTCCGTCTTTTTTTCTAGGGTTTTTACCGATTAATGTGGATTTTGACAGGGGAAAAGGCTAACTCTGGTACCAAAACGAAAGCCATTTTAAACGTACATGCACAGAACATAAGCAAACAGTTACAATGAGTATCCAACAGCTTTGGTCCTCTACTGCTCGGTCGGTCCTGTTGAGTCCTAGATTTGTGTTATTTCTATATGTTTTCATTAAACTATGAATTAGCACATCCAACCCCTAAAGCTACCTTTTTAAAACAAAATCATATCAATTTCTTTTCCATTTCCACAAATTACCAGAAAAGCCACTAGCAGTGGAAAAAACCTCTCAAGAGTTTGACAGTAAGCTCTCATCAAGAGTATTGAATGACAATTCATTATCAGTAATGAACTCAAAATATGGTAAACTTAATTGGTATTTAAGCGAACTAATGTTAGAACTTCATTTTCACATATAATCATCATTAAGTATAAGTTGATTTCCTTCTACGCAGGCACATCCATGAAATCAGAGCAGATTGAGCCTACCAGAGTGCACCAGGCTCCAGAGCCATCCAATGCTACTAATCACATCATGTCAACTGTGCAGGATCCAGTGCCAGAATCTTCCTTCCCAGCCATTGTTCCAAGTGGGTGGCAGCTAGTTCCAGAACCCTCTACCCCAACAATTCCTACCAGCTTGAACTCTGGCCCGGTAGCAGAATCTTCCAGAACCCGCACATCATGGGCTGATATGGCACAGGAGGAGGATGAGCTAGAAGACACAGAAGAAGAGACAAGGTTAAGGAGAGATGAAGAAGAGAGAGCAGGGGACAGAGGTAAGTGGAAAATGGAGTTGTCCAGGGAGCAGAAAGAGCTAAATAGGTTTAGAAATGTGGTAAGGAATAAAGAATACGTGTGCCTAGAGAGAATTAGGGGCAGAATAATAAATATTGTTGATGGACTGGAGTTGCATACTGGTGTTTTCAGTCCGATTGAACAAAAGCGGATAGTGGATTTCGTGAATCATTTACTGGATAAAGGCCAAAACGGTGAACTTGGAGGTATGTTTTTGTATAATAATTTTCATACCAAGTTTTACCAGTACTGATGTTGTACACTTTTTGGGTGTTATGTGTTTGTCTACTATTAGTTTGGTGGTCCACTCTCTAAAGATTCTTTGCATTTCTACAAAGCAACAACTAATAATAATAATATGCCGAGCTTTTAGATTTGTGGTCTAGTCTTAACTAGGACTGGTTATTATTTTGATTTTTTTTTAAAATACTTGTTATTTTGAGGGTTGCATGACAATCTAAAAATTGGTTCTGAAAGAAATCTTTTGCTAATTGCAGAGAGGACATATTCTGCGCCCACTAAATGGATGAGGGGCAAAGGCAGAATCACAATGCAATTTGGTTGCAATTATAACTATGCCACGGTACGTACTTCAGTCTTGTGTTCTAGTACCTTCATTCCAGATTACTACCAGTGTGGCACTGATATAAGTCTGGTGCCAGAATAAGCTTTTGAATATGTCTTTGTGCCTTGTTTTCTTGGGTTCCATCATTTGCTTGGTATGTTTTTTGGATGCAATGATTTGCACAGTATAAAGCAGTTTATACCAGCCTTTGCTGAACTAATTGTTTTCTTTATATGATTTCAAACAACTATATGGCTTATGGGAAAAATCCTTTTTGCCTAAGCACGGTACCAAAGAGTTCTAAAGATTTTGAATTGAATTCATTTGGTGAGGGAGGCTGCTGCCAGCTCTCCCTCCTTCCTTGTCTTACTCATCTCTCCTCTCTTCCTATAATCACAATTTTTTCACCTTTTTTATCTAAACACTCCTTGCCTGTTCCACCTCAGCAGGAGCTCCAACCAGTTTCACAGACTTGCCAGACTTAGTTGTGGAAAAATTCATATTGGGGAACCATAACATGCCTAAATCAAAGGCTAGCAATCAAATTCTTGATGTCTGAAAAGTAGAATCCTGTTCTATTTTAGAAGAGCCCTGATTTTCACAAGCCATGTTGAGCCGCTGCAGAATAGAATGGCCCTTTTCTAGAGATAACCCCCCTCCCACCCTTTCCTCCTCATAAATCCATCTCCCTTTCTTTCTCTATGTTAGTCTAGAAATCAGAAACACTCTTTTTTATCCATGGGGCTGCATATTACCTCCTCTATTATCAACTACACCAGCCACCTTGCACTGCATATGAAGCAGCTTGGTACACCGTGCACCAAGCTGCTTCATATGTGGTGCTTTATTTATGCTAATGAGAGCCCTGGACCACCTTAATCCTACTGTAAGATGCCAGGCTGTGGCAGTCAATAGGTGTAGTTTAAGTTGGGCAAAATCAAATTTGTGCAGCTCCATTATATTTGCAATATGTTTGATCAATACGCCTTCTCCAATGTGGTCTCTTCCTCCCATCTCGGATGGGTCAGATCTTACCTGGCTCCTCTCACACACACCTAAAGGGTCAGTTCTATAAATAATTTAGGGTTTATGCTTGGGTGAGTTATTGAAAACTTATTAGCCTTCTTGCCTACTACTGCTGTTGCTGCTACTTAAACAAAAGTAAAGGACAGAGTACACAGCTGATTCCAGTCATGAATTCTTGTTATCTGTTTTTGTTAAAGCCTATCATTTTTTTAAGGTTAACTTGACTAGAGCTTGATATTTAATGGCACACTGAGAACTGTGTTACTAGAATTGGACTTTATATTTAATGGCATACTTCCTATAACAGGATCGAGATGGTAACGCACCAGGAATACTGCGAAATGTGGTAGCTGACCCCATGCCGCACTTATTCAAGGTTATGATAAAGAGGTTACTCAAATGGGATGTCTTGCCTATGTCATCCATCCCGGACAGTTGCATCGTTAACATTTATGAACAGGGAGACTGCATCCCACCACATATCGATAGTCATGATTTCGTCAGACCCTTCTGTACCGTCTCATTCTTGAGTGAATGCAATATTTTATTCGGTATGAGCCTCAAAGTTCTGGGGCCTGGTGAATTCGCTGGTTCTTTCTCGATACCGTTGCCAGTGGGGTATGTTCTTTTGTTTTGTTGAGAATACTGCACCAGTAGAGGCACTTACAGTAGTTTTGAGTCAACTAACTGTTGGATACTAGCCTCTGGTGGAAACACTGTGGTTTTTATGTATAAACTTGTACTCCCTTTATGTATGCTCAATGATATCATATTTTCTAATAGGATGTTGGTTATTGTACTAAGAATCCTTCTATATACTTTTTTCGGTAGGTCTGTGCTCGTCTTGAATGGGAATGGGGCTGACATTGCCAAGCATTGCGTACCGGCTGTACCGACAAAACGGTGAATATTTGCAACCTCTTAAAATATATTGTTTGTAAAAGGAATACTGTTTGGAGCATGGGAAGTCTCAGGGCTCCTCATAGTATATGAAACGAGAAATTGCACATATGGTGTCTTATTAAAATAACATACTGAAAATTACTTGTAACCTTTCTTTTAAATTTACAAGAGAATATAGTGAGTGCCCCTCTTCCCTTATTCATGCCAAGGACATGAATCAGGGAATATTCTTTTATAAGTATAGGATTGCATATATTTTCGGGATACAATGAGGTTTTTTTTTTTCATCTTATAAGATTACAAAATACATTTTGAAGTTGGACATAATGTAGTAAATTTTCCTTTTTATCTTACACATCTTTCTTATTAAACCTTAGGATATCAATAACTTTCCGCAAAATGGAAAGATCCAAGTGGCCGGTTGGTTTTGCCCTAGACCCTGATTTGGAAAATGTTGTACCTCTCTCATCCAACTCGAACTTGGCTTCTGAAGAAAAAAGCATGAGATCAGAAGAAAGCCTGGGCGATCACAGAATTTCTAATTCACAGTCAAGTTCGAATTCACATTCAAATTCAAATTCAAGATCGAGTTTAAATTCCATTTCCAATTTTAGAGGCGGGCGAAGTTCCAGAGGAAAAGCTCCTATTATAAGAAACACGTATAGAAGCCCCCGGTAGGAGACCAAAAGTGAATATTTTCTTTTCTTTTGAGGACCAATAGCCAC
The DNA here is from genome assembly GCA_028015225.1 of Carex myosuroides. Lineage (NCBI taxonomy): Eukaryota > Viridiplantae > Streptophyta > Magnoliopsida > Poales > Cyperaceae > Carex > Carex myosuroides. The sequence continues at coordinate 3,346,768 of CM051474.1, read as the reverse complement.
TAGGAGTGATAACTGATGAATATCCATTTTGATTTTTTTTTTGGAATGATGATTATTTGTAGAATTATTATTTGAACAATGATATGGTATGATTAACAATTATCATTGTATTGACAAATCCGCAGGTATATAGAATTGTCAGAATCCTGTAAAGCACCATATATTTTATAATTTTCTACTTGGTTCAGTGCTGAATTTAAGAAGAGCAAAAACGTGAAAAGAAGCTACAAAATGAATGCATTATATATACCGATTTTATATTTAGTTGGAATGAATATGATATCAATAGATACCAAACATGATTTTTATTTAAATATTTCTATGAATATATACTATGCACAACACCACATTCTGGTTGCATACGGTGCGTATTAATTATGAGCTCTGCAACAACGGCTACTTGAAATGACTCGTTTGTTATTTTTTCTTTTTTTATTTATGTAGTTTGTATTCGTTGGATTATTTCCTCAGGATTGACATGTCGTTGACTCGTTATAGGTTTATACACAGATACAAAAAACAAAAAACTCAAGGGTGATATCTCTGAATTTCATGGCAAATTCAATACTTCGATACCAAAAATCATTTTTATTTGATTTTAACATACTTTTTATAACGGGATCAAAACGGTGACCCTCTCCCGGCTTAACAGATCAAAGTGCCATATCTTTTCAAAAATATTATTAAAAGGTACCACAAATAAAGTGGCATGTCGTGCCAACTGACTTGGATACCTAAAACTAGAAAAAAAGTTTCATAGTGATCATTTCTGAACCAAGAGGTTGCATATCAGACGCCTTACATAGACAGTCATGACTTTTTGTGTGTTCTCCTTGTTAAACAAATGCAACATACTTCTCCTAAAAAAAAAAAAATGCAACATAACTTTTGGGTCAAACTTGCAATGTTTTTAGCAGCTTTTCTCTCCTTACCGTGTATTGTCAAAGTTGTGATGACAAGGAACTTTCGAAGATAAATTAGTGTTGATGAGGATTAATGTCTGACAATAATTCTATCTCCACGCATTTTCCCCACAAAAATTTTCTGTGTTTTTGTGCCTGTTACACACCCTACTAAATTGCTAATTGCCAAATGCATCTGTGTTACTCACAAACTTACTGTTTCCTCTATGGAATTTAGTCTCTACACCGAAATTGAAAATAAAAAGAAAACACAAGCAAATAGGAAGCAGTCCATCCCAGAGATAGCAGCTCTTTATCTTTGTGCTACTGAATGCACTAGTTTTGTTCTCTCTTTTCACTCTATCCTCATCACCTGTGGAATCTACATGTCGTGTTGTGCTAGGAGATAGGCCTCGAGGGGCAAACAGGAGTTTAGGATAGATATTCTGATTAAAATGTAATGCGATTTTTAAAAAGGAATACCAAAAATCTCTCAATTATTTAATTTCAATTTACAAACTTGTTACCAAAAAAACGACTGACTATATATATTTTTCCCATATTGCCCTTCTTTAATCAGATTCAAGCCATTTCAATTTTTTTTTCAACCAATAGGTGGTTTACCATAGAAGGATTCTTAAAAATAAAAGGATGTAAAGCATATTCCGAAATGTTTCCCATCAGATCTGGTCATTTGAGCAAGAACAGCAATAAAGGGGTATGGTCTCCAGAAGAATGAAAAAAATCACGAGAGATTAAGATTTATTACAAAGCATTATGGTGGGAATATTAAAGGCATTAGGAGGAAGTTCAAGCTTTTTTGAAGCATAAGATGCACTATACATACCCCAGACTAACCTAAATCTAACAGCAAACATCATAGATTACATAGAACTGCCAAACAAAAAATAAAGGAAAGTGGGTCCCGCAACCTTGTTGCTTAATCTTTTTCAAAGTATTTTTCTTCAGCATCATAATTAGCTTCTCTGGTCCAGTGATCATCTAACCTCTCGTCGTTATCAATTTTTGAGTAATCTAAAAACTCAGTGTCTTCCCCAACTAGAAATTTGTGTTGCATTATTTGAGTAAATTGCTCCATATGATCCTGCAGCTCTTCTTCTGAGATGGTCTGACTGGCTGTGCTACATTCAATCAACTGTTGTGCTGCTGGATCCTTGTCAGAAAGCACCTGCATGTTCCAAAAATAAAAACATGGACGCGCTTACTATAAGTCTTGGATATGCTTGCATATATGCATGTGCATATCAAGATTTCACTGTTATTGGGTTTGGTCAAGATGAGTTACAATACCAATTGAACTGGAATTAATAACACCATTCTCCTTTCAGTTTCACAAGAACTAAAAAAATAACTTCAATTTCCGTTTGATTTGGAAATCAGTAGGTACATCTAATTATAATTCACCAAAACTTTAGTAATCTTAAGACCATAAGTATTTCATCATACAATAGCACATACCTTTTAAGTTACATCAGGCATAAGTGTGGCCTGGTGAGGGCCAACCAGCAGGTCCCGCTGTGTGCATATGTTATATGCATTTGTGTTGCATGTGAGTGTTGTATGCGTGTATATGTGCGGTTCAATAAGTTCATGCTGGTTTGATCGAGTGTGATTATGTCTCAGTCACATATAATAGATAGATAAATAGAGAGAGAGAGAGAAAGAGAGAAAAGCATACATTAATTTCCTTTGATTCGTCTTCCTGCATCTCTTCATCACTCTCTTTTCCTTCCTCTTCGTCCTCCTCCTCCTCCTCCTCCTCCTGCTCCTGCTCCTCCCTGACCCCAACCCACTCCTTCCTGTCGACCCCCCGCCTCATCTGCTCCCCTCTGATCTTCCCAACCAATACCGCTTCATCGCACCGCCGCAACAGCGTCTCTGACCACTTCTCCCCTGGACGCGACATCATCCTTCCTGCCGGGTCCTGCCACCTTCCAATGTATTCATGGTGCAAGTATGGTTCCCTCTCCCTCATCGCCTCCTCTGAGAAGTACTCCCCTTCCACAAGCAGCTGCTCCATGTAAGCTCTGCGTCGGTTCTTCACTGTTGTGGAACTTACCAGTTGGGGGTTTGCGGGTTGGCAGAGTCGGTTCAGGTGCCAGTCCACCTCATACTCCGAGCGAAGCGGCTCAAATCGGCGTAATTCATCAGGAGTGAGTGATGACCCATATCTCTCTGTAATTAATATTTACAGTAGGGTTCTAAGTGCACAAATTTAGTGCCACAAAGAAGCAACAGTAATATAATATTTATTACCAGAGAGAGATATAGCTCATTCACATTTCTTTAAAAATAAGCATGACGACATGTTTCCTGTACCTCAAATTAATTACGTTGATTTGTGCTTTTTGATTTGTGGCTTTAAGTTTTCTAATAAGGTGTCTTCCATCATTTGTACACAATGATTTCCTTCTTTCTAATTTGATGCACAAAACTGGCTAGTTCTCAATAGAGTCGTATGCTTCTGCGCTAATTATCTTTTCATCAAATTAGAAATAAAAACGCACAGTCCATCAGTTGGTACCAGATAAGACGCGAGGGACGGTATAATTTCAAAAACAATTGGATAAATTTATACTCTTGCAAGGGTATACAAGTAAAACAGAAAATGAGGACACTAGCGTACCTAGAAAAATGGAGGCGTCCCGCGAGAGGAGGTCGAAGAGAGCTGACTTGCGCCGGGAAGTGTCAAACGGTGCCTCCTGGTGGATTGCACCGGGGAAGTAGAGGCCTTCCACCGACGCCAGACGCTCTGCTATTGCTTCCATGTCTAACCTCTCCATTATCACTCTCTTGTAACCTCGCTCGATCATCAGCAATCCACCATGTTGTGTGAAAAATTGTTGGGCCAAGGCCCGTAACCGACAAGGCCCAAATTGAAATCTAATATGCTTGTCTAGAACAGTTCTAAAACGTATTAACTGTGAGTAGGTAGACAATGCCGCAAGGAAGAAGGAACTAGCAAGTAAGTCAGCAGTTGTTTGACATAAAAGTTAGACCGGGTCTGTTTATAATTTCCTTCCCTTTTCGAAAGCTTCTTTTCTAGTTCTCTCCACCGACCTCCTCTCCGCTCGGCGGCTTTGCGATAAGCCGAACTCGAAAGGAGAGGAAGTTTCTTTCGGGCACCAATTTTACCCCTTTGCTCTACAGAAGGTCTCTATCTCTCTCTCTCTCTCTCTCTCTCTCTCCGTGACAGGTAGCCCCTTTTGGTTTTATATGGATTTGGGGCTTGTAGTTAATTCTTTGTGTGGTGAAGGTTTTTCTGATTGAGGTACCTTCCTATAATCCCTATTTATTGAACTCCAAACTGGCCTCCCAACATTTTCTTCCCTCTTTTCTCCACCCATGACATTATCATAATAAAATGAAACCACTGATATATTGTTTTGAGGCAAAATTATTTAAAATTGCAGTGAAACCTTGCTTAAGTCAGTGAGATATTCCAGTGTTTGTCAATGTTGTTATAGTAATATTTTTCCCTATGGATGACTTGATTATTCCACTAAAACTCATTTGTTTCATTGTGTATTTGTGTTTCATGATTTGCAGACCTCCAAATAGAGATAATATCTTAGATTCCCGACATGGACTTGCTTCGATGTGCACCAACAACAAGTGTTCGGTTACGGGTATCTCCCCATGTAAAGCACAGTAATTCTAGGTCACCTCGCAGTTTTGTTTGTTTTTCTGCGCCATCTCCAATGTTTCCAAATATTTCCATTTCTTCCCGGGAAAGAAGCCCCCTCTTCTCAAGTGGTATGTAATTTCTGTCTTCATCTTCCTGGGAAAATACAATTTTTGTTTTTGTTTAACTACAGAAATTTGTTACCTCAAAACCAACACCAACAAAACAAATATCTGGTTTGTATCAGGACATTTCTGGCCTTCTTGGTTTAACCCATTTCTCGACACAATGCAAATATAAAAAATCACCCACGACTACTCCGTAGTTCAACTTTAAAGCTTGAATAAAAAAAAAGAAATTTAGTATTTCTCATATTCAAATGAATTGGTAAAATTATAGCATTTATATATTTCCAGGCGGTTCAGCTTCCTTCCATATCAAAAATGGTGCCCGCAGAAACCCAGTTGTTTGTGCATTTTTTAAGGGCAATTATGTCCACCCAAAATTCACTGCTAAGCCTAGATTTTGGTGGCGTACCGGAGCTGCCTTACCGTACCTGTTACCCCTCCACAACGTGTGGCAATATGCCGATGCTGTGTACCACCTCCACCCTGTTCTAGAAAAGTTCGAGTTCCTTGCAAACCCATTTCTCGACACCATGGGTCTCATGCCCGGTTGGCTCATCATAACCCTGTTCATGGGGACATACTTCCTTGTGGTGCGAAACAAGAAATGGCCACACTTTTTGAGGTTTCATGTGGTGATGGCGCTGTTGTTCGACACTGGATTTCAGGCTTTGGCAACTGCTTTAAACTGGCTGCCTCGGATTGCGTATAAAAGCCAGTTCATGGTGTACTTCTGGGCGGCCTTTGCTTTTTCACAGGCATACACGGTGTTTGAGTGCATGAGGTGCGCGCTCACCGGGACGTATCATGATGTGCCTTTTTGGTCAGATGCTGCCTATATACATGTAGATCCCAAGTTGTTGAACTTTTAAGGTTGTGTATCCGGCACATGTGAGTGAGACACTTTATCTGATGATGTTACTTTTATCCTAATGGTGTTATTTTTGCTGGTATTTTTTTCGTGCTGATATGTAGTTACTCCTTAAGTAATCTAATATTAGTTCGGGTGTACTAGTGAAACCTGTCTTGATCATTTTTGTTATGTTGTTAGATTTTTGTATCAATGTTTATGCGATCTCAGAACTTTAGAAAACTTGATTTGAGATATTCTGAATGAGCAATATTTGCTAGATTACTGGAAATAATTAAAAATTGTAGCAAATAATTATTTGCTAGATTTGATTGCCTTGAATCACTAAGGTGGTCATTCAAGTTTCTAATTATTTTTCTGTCTTGGTTCTAAGAAAGAGAAGTTTAGAATTTTAGATTGTTCCGGTGTAATTAAATTTCACAAACTTGTTAGGCTAAAGCTATTGGTGAGCTTAATGGGAAAACGGTTGAATTGGCTCGAACGATGAATTTGAATTTACGTCATGGATGAGTGCTTTCGTTTACCTTTTTATTTTACTTACACCTTGTTTGGATGAAGAGTAGAGGAAGGAAGGGGAGGTGAATAATAGAAGGGAATGGAATGGAATATAAAGGAAAATTAACATATTTAACCTCTTTGTGTTTGGATGATTAATAGAAAATAAATTTAACTTTCTCTTCCGTCTTATTTCTTGTTTGGTTGATTAAAATTAAAAGGTTAATGAGAAATTCGGTGGTGGTTGTAGGTTTGTGACAAAAAATTTGAGAATTATATAGGTAAGATATAGGGTTGAGCATTTGTGCTACTTTTTCTAAAAATATTTGCAACAAAATTTATTTCCATCCGTTACACCCCAAATCGAGAAGGAAACCGATTCTATTGATTATAATGATACAAGGTTAAACTTTTCACCTCCTATACCCTTCACCTCCGACATAATTTTATCAACCAAACACAATTCGATGGAAAATTTTCTTTTCTTTCCATTCCCTCCCTTCCTCTACTCCAATCCAAACAAGGTGTTAATATATCATCAAGAGAGGTTAACTGATGAATTAAGTCATTTGGAGCCACAAGACATTTTTTATATAACGCTGTAGTATAGTTTAATAGAATACAAGTATAAAAAAGTAAAAGAAAAGGCTATAATAGAACTATATTAATTTTAAAGACAAACGGATATGAAAGATTACATATATACTTGAAAAAATAATATCGCACTAATTAGGTCGCGTCGGTATAGGTCAAAAGTTAAACAAGATGACTAGAAAATTTTAATATCGATTATTGATTATGAAGTAATTTATATGTTAAGTCTCAATTAATTTATATAAAATATCATGAAAAATTATAAATAATTAACGACAAAGAAATTAACGTTCAAGAATTTTTTTTAAGCTTAATTAAATAAAGAAGAAGAAATAATGATCGTGTAATGGCTCGTCCAACAAATCTGTTAACCATTTTTCCGCAGCAGCCTAACCTTCGGATTCGGATCCCAACCGACAGGAATTCAAATCCCCTCGAGGGTGTTCGGTAGCATGGATTAAGACTTAAAAATTTAATCCTCACTAAGGAGTTGGTATTCGGCAACAACTCGTTAGATTAAGAATGTAGAATGTTTGAATAAAAAATGTATTTTACTATAAGAATAAACAAAAAGACTAAATTACCCTCAATTTCTTTTTTTGACATACAACCAGTGATATAACCTTTTATATAGAAACCCGAGTTTAGAAACTTAAGAAATTGAGTTCGAATGTTGCATAATAACCACAAATTCTTAAGAAAAAAAACATTGAGAAATTTAAAGTATGGAGCTGAAAATTTGATGATAATTTTCGATTTAATTCAAAACAGCCTAGTTCAAAGATTGAGAAATACTTCCAGAACTAGATGGTACTCGGTAATTCCAAAATGTAAGATTAATTCAACAAGCACGACACAAGTTTAATACTAAAATGTAAAAGATACAAACTGGATTTGAATATTGCCAAAATGTAAAAGATACAAACTAAATTTGAATATTGCTAAAATGGTACAAACCAACTTCTGATAAATTAGTTTCCACGCCTTTGATGATTTCTATTGCGGTTTTGCATATTCTCCCACAAAACATTTCTAATACTTGTTCGAAGCAAATCTCCAAGTTGTGTTTCATTGAGTTCCGTGGTTACTCCAGATTGCTCAACATCTTCATCATCTTCTCCCTCATCTACAGCCTCTTGTTCCACATCCAAATAAATATCATTTTCGGTTTCAATCTCATTTTGACGCTTGAAGTTATGCAAAATGCAACATGCTAAAACGATAGACATTGCTTCCTGTATTTATAAGGGTGCATAATTCTTAAAATCTTGAATCTCGTTTTCAAAACTCCAAATGTCCTCTCGACAACATTACGAAGTTGTGCATGGCGATGATTAGATCCTCCAGGCTTTGATATCGATTTTGTGCACGTGTTTGTTGAAATTGTGCCAAATGGCAAATATGACCACGACAAGGGCAAAGAAAGCTACCGGTATTGGCATAACCTGAATCAGCGAGGTAGTACCTTCCTACAGGGACTGTAAAACCGCCATCATCTATCGCTGAACGCAATACCTTCATATCGGCAGCTGAACCCTCCCAACCAACAGATACATAAACAAAATTCATGTCAAAAAATCAACAACAGCCATGACATTTTGAGATACAAAATTCTTCCTGTTAATGTATTTTCGACGATTCTTTTTCTTTTTCTTTACAAAAACAAGTATATGAGTGTCATCAGTGGCACCTAAAGCACCCTACATTGAAAATTACATCATTAGTCAAACAAGAATACACTTTGCCAATTAAAATAGCAAAACCAAACACCTTAAAGACATACCTTAAATGGAAAGAAACTTGTGTCATTTATGATAGAAGCATGTCTAGGTGCATCAGCCCCAGGCAATTTGATGTACTAATTCCTCATTTCAATTATACTCCATAAAACATCATGAAATGTTCGATGAACTGTGTCGAGAGAACGTTGGAAATTGCAGCTTACACTTCTCATATTTGAGGCATGTCCAACTATGTGTAAGAACATGCCAACTTGTTCTTCTATTGTCACTTCATCAGTTTTGACAATACCTTTTGCCAAGATTGCTTCACAGAGAGTTAGAAATTTGGTTTTGTTCATTCGTAGATAATTATAGGGTACTGCTGGGGATCGATTTAATATGTCGTTTATGTAATCAACTTCTGACATTGGCCTCTTATTATCTTGCTCTTCTAAGGAAGATGATGTTGAACTAATTTGAGTGGTATTATGAAGTATAGTATTCATAAAAACCATGATGCATCATCGCATCTAAAGCATGTAATAGTTCATTGAATCCAAATCCATCCATAGTATATGATCTGCAATTTTTTTCATTGACCTTCACTTAAATGACATTAGAAAACATCCAGAAATTCATCACCCAACAGTAATCTTCTAATTTCATACCTCAATTATAATTTACCAGTAATTGTCAGTTCGTAATCATGCATCTAATTCTAATATGATATTCTAAAGAATTGCATTATATCTCCTCATTAAAATATTTAATTTATTACTAATTTAACCCAATATAATCTGGTTCTAAATTTGCAAGCAAACATACAATTGTCCAAATCAATCCTTGACTAAAAGGCATTGTGCACAAACAAAAAATATTGAGCTCGTAGTTGTAGGAGCTTGGCCAACATAAAATAGTAAGAAAAAAACCCAGCAAAAAATAGAGTCCAAATCAACACACGAAGGAGCTCAATCCTACTTAAACAGTTAGCTCAACACAGAGCAAAGGAAAAAGAAAAATTTAGAATCAACTGGCCTTAGTTGGAATTGCTCCAAATTTCGGTGAAGGTTTATTGGCTATGAAGGAGCGGCTAGGGGTTGTGTGCCTGTGCGTCTCCTTCTTCGCCACCAAATCAGTCACTCAAATCACTTGAGCAAGCACAGAGAAAGGAAGAACTGAAGCCCTATGGCGGGATTGAGAAAAATAGATGAATAATTTCATAACCAAAGAAAACGATTAATAAATGCAAAGGAGAGACCAATTTCAGAGAGAAAGAAGCGAGAGAGAAGTACCTTAACAAGTGTCTACAGAAAGAACATTTCGGTGCGAACATCGTAGTGTTGTTGGATATGAGTGTCGCTCATTAGATCGTCGTTGATCTTCGCCGAAGACAATGGTTTCTTTTCTTTCTCTCGTATAGGGAATTGTGACTGAAAAGAGAAGGAAGAAAGCAGAAAAATGATAAAAAAAGAAAAAGAGGGTCTCTAAGGAAGTCACTTTTTAAGGGTAAAATTGTCTGAAAAGTTCGTATTTTAGTATCTAAGGAGATGCAAAGGAGATGAAATTCTTAAGGAGAGGGGAAGGTCGCCTTAGCTAAGAGGTCAGTAATCTCATTTAAGGAACACCTGTTCGGTGGCAGACTTAAGAACATAAGGAGCATAATGGAGGTTTAATCCTAGCTGCCGAACAGGTACCCCAGGTTATTTGACTGAGTACAACTAAAACGGACGGTCAATAACTTGGCACGAATCTCAAAGAAAAAATAATACTGCCCCTGCGCCATCCGAATAGGGTTATTTGACTGAGTACCCCAGGTTATTTGGCTGAGAGTAAATCTGTGCCGTCCGTTTCGATTGTGTTGAGTCACGTACCTCGATACGGATCCGCCGACAGACCCATCTCCTTCACTCGAACGGCGTCTCTCTTCCGATTTTAGGGTTTTTTCCACCATAACGGGGCAAGTCGGTTTGGAAATTCGCCCAATAATAGGATCATGAGCTCCCGATAGATTCTCCAAACCATGATAGGAACAATGGAACACTGTTGATATGGTAGGAGGAGTTTCAGAAAGGTCCTTCACTGACAAAATAAGGCCACCCCTTCGCTCCATCTCGGCCGATATCTCCACGTCCGCTTGCTTGCAGCTGTGAACAAACAGGAAACTCTACAAAAAAAGGAACAGAGAAAATCAAGGAGGGTATATAAATGGCTGGTGGCTCCACCTCCACAGCTCCGTCCATGAAAGAGTACCTGAAGCGGTACCAGCCTGATACTGAAGACCCAAGCAAGAAGAAAAAGAAAAAGAAAAAGAAGGCGGAGAAGCCCAAACCCAGTGCCATGGGAGTTCTTGTTGTAGATGAAGATCCTGTGTGGCAAAAACCCGTTCAGCTTGAAGAAGAGTCGGATTCTGACGGTCAGTTCCAGTACATTTACTCTTTAAATAAATCCAAATTTTTAGGCACATATTGTCCCGAACACTAAAATTTTTCCTACTTTCTGGCAGCAATTATTTTTTAATACTAATGAAACAGGGCCTCATGACACAATGTCATATTTAATAGAAACTTATTATTCAATGTAGCTGAGGAGCAGCCACAAGTTGAAGAAGACATTGAAGTGAGGCGAATGAAGCGCCTGGAGGCCATTCGTGCAAAAAAGCCGTACAATGCGATTTCAGAGGACGGAAGTGGCTGGGTAACTCTCGCCAATACCTCCCAGGAAAGGCCTTCTGACAAGGAGAAACCTGATCTGTCCCCACCACGTCAGCGTAAGGGTCGCCTTGACACACCTTCCCCTGAAGGAAATCCAAGGAGTACCAGGAAAGGCTCACCAGAGGATCTTTCACCACCTAGACGAAAAAGCCGGCATGACTCAGCAGAGCCTCCTGACATGTCACCTCCAAGGCGAAGTAGAAAAGAGGATGGTAATGGGAGAACTCCGAACCAGTCACCACCCAGGAGGAAAACTCAATTTGACTCAACTGCTGACTTGTCACCACCTGGGCGGAGGGCACGCCAAGATTCAGCTGAGGCTGCTGACATGTCACCTCCTAGACGTAGAATTCGCCACGACTCAGTTGAAACTGCTGATCAGTCACCAGCTAGGCGAAGAACACATCATAACTCAGCCAAGGCTGCTGACCTATTGCCACCTAGGCGCAGAACACGCCACGATTTGGTTGAGACTGCTGACTTGTCACCGCCTAGGAGACGAGAACGTCATGACTCAGCCGAGCCTGCTGATTTGTCTCCACCTAGGCGAAGAGCTAAGCATGAGTCGGTGGCGAGGGATGACATGTCGCCCCCTAGACGAAAATCACAATTTGATTCAGTGCAGACTTCTGACCTTTCCCCACCAAGGCGTAGAGCACATCATGATTCGGTTGAGACTGCTGACAGGTCACCACCTAGACGAAAAACAGGTCTTAACTCATTGGAGGCAGCTGACCTGTCGCCTCCTAGGAGAAGTAGAAAGAGAGAATCAGAAGTGAGAGAGAGAAAGGAGGATGACCTCTCTCCCCCCAGGAAAAACAGAAAGGGTCCGTCAGATGATCTGTCCCCACCACGTAAGGCCCATCCTGGATCGCCGACCAAGATGGGTCTCTTGTCGTCTAAGGAGATAAGGGAGCAAAACAAGAAGATGAAAGAGCAGGAGACCAGGTGATTCTTCTGTAAACAGAACTCCTTTTGACTTAATTTTTGTACTGATGTTAAAATCTGATCTAACCTGAAAATCCTGACCTGTCTTTTTTTTTTCTTTTTGAAAATTCAATATCTTAAGCCTGTTGTAATCCACGACGCTACCCCTCAATTGGGTTTGCTTGAGCTCACTGACTTATAACCCAGACCCAAATATAATTGGATAAACAAAACATATTTGACATGAAAGCACCCCTGATGACAAACTACAAAAGACATGACCTGAATAGTCCTACTGAAATTTGACCCATATCTCCATTTCAGAAAGAGAGAGTTTGACTCAAATCTGAAATAAAAATCAGAACTAACCCTACCTGACAAGTCAGGTTTTCTTCACTTTGGTTCTATCTACAACTGGAGTTGCAAGAACAAGTGCAATTGGGTCTGATACCACTAAGGTTGCCCGATTAAACCACTTCCATATTTGTTGAAATTCTAGATAGAAAATCGAAATCCCTTCCGCTTTACATACGTGGTCACTCACTCACCTTCTTAACTGCATGATACGCTCATCAAAGTCTTATGATAGCTTCACAAAGAGGGCGTAGCTAACGCTCTTGTCAAATGAATAGGAATAATAAAAGACTTTTCAGAAAGATGATCAAAAGCTGATTTGAGGTTGACCCTACATAAGCTGATGTCTCGCCTATATTTCTTTTTTTCCATGAGCTGCTTTTATGATTTAATATTTTTTATCTAATTTTTTGAGATATTTTTACAGGCTTTTGTCGACTGAAGCTTTCATCGACTCCAAGGATGCAGAGGCAGTATTTCGTGTAAATGGTATATGCCTTTCAGCCATTGTGAATTTCTATAAACACTGTATATCTTGACCTCACATTTCTCATCTGACCTCATCTGGTGCTATGCAGGGAAACGCATATCTAGGGATGAAATGGTGAAGCCAAAGGAAAAGGAGAAGCCTAAGGTTGGTCTATTTATTATTTCACTTTTTTGTGGGTTTAGGGCATATTATTTGTACCTGACTACTGTGTCATTTAGTTAATACTTTTGTGGAAAAAACGGAAAATATTATTTAACATCTATTTTGGTCATTACCAGGAAAAACCACTGGAATGGGGCAAAGGGTTGGCCCAGAAAAGAGAAGCCGAGGCAAGAGTATTGGAGCTTGAAAAGGAGAAGAACCAACCTTTTGCACGATCCAGGTAAATCTGAATCAAGGAGTATTTTACCTCCCTGTACCCGTATGCTGTACCAGATGCACTGGTACAGTGCAACCAATTTGTTTTACAACTTGCAAACAGTGTAGCTTCTAATTAGTTAGTGTTATGGGCAATTTCCAACCCTATTAACTTTTAAAATATCACATATTCACATGCACCCCCGAAAAGTAAGAGTTGCACCACTCTCAAACATAAGTTTTTTTTTTTTTTTCTGAAAACTTTCTCTGTATCAACCAAAACGCCCCTCATCTTCTGATATTTCTCATTTTTGTGGAGAATGAGTGGTACTTTTAGCTTTTATAGGGCTAAACAGAAATTTACTAACAGTTTAGTTGTAAATTTGTATATAGGGATGATCCTGAACTTGATAAAATGTTGAAGGAAACAGTTAGATGGGGTGATCCCATGGCTCATCTGGTCAAGGTATTTCCTTGTCAGTAATTAAATCTTCTTTTTCATATATCTCATACTTTATATATGGCTTTGTGTAATTGCTTTATGTTTAAAATTTCAGAGAAAGCATACTGAGCCACTAGAAGATTTGGGAGACGATGAGAAAATGAAAGAATCAGGGTTCATAATTCCTCAGACTATTCCAACCCACAGTTGGATGAAAAGGGGACTTGATTTCCCTCCAAACCGCTATGGGATAAAGCCTGGTCGGCACTGGGATGGTGTTGACAGAAGTAACGGTATGGCCTTTGTTCAGATCTGTTCAGTGTTTCATTTATTCTTCTTTTTTCAAATTATTTCATAGTAATCACTTAATTGGAATGTGTTCTCTAGGATTTGAGAAGGACACGTTCAAACGGCAGAATGAGAGGCGTGCCACTGATCGGGAGGCCTACTTGTGGTCGGTGTCTGATATGTAGAATTTTGTAAGATGTGTTGGGTGCTTTGTGCTCTTGTACTGGTTCCTTGATTTTGGGTCACAAACTTTTCACTGTGTTAGTAACTTGGTATAGATTGATATGTATATTTTTTTTTTTAGATTTTTTTACAATAATATTTTTATCATGCAAGTCATGCTGGAGCTATGCGACACTTCCAGTTACAATTTTTCTCGTTGCTACAATGCACGGTTCTTACTAGTGTAGTTCATTCATTTTTAATTGTAATATTCTTTTACCAGAATGCTAAGGCAAATAAATACCGTGGGGCTGTGTCGTTGTTCGTCGAGTGGTGCACAAATACAATGGTGATTTTCTAATACTTTCTTCCAGAATGCAAATAAATAGCTTGGTGTGGGTGGGTGAGCTGTGGCCGACATTTTTATTAATATCCAAAGTTTAATACAAATTATTAATTATACCCAGAATCGGACCAATTATCGAAATATATCCAAGCCGGTCATTTTCTGGCCGGCTAAGTTCTCTCCCTAAGCTGGCCAGAAAATGGCCGGCTTGGTACCTTTTTTTTTTTTTTTTTTGAAACCCCAAAAACTTTATAAAAGAGCACCCCCTCCCTTCAGATCTTCACACAGCTCGAGGCAGCTCGCTAATAAATGTTGAGGTAATATATTTTTTTATTATTATTATTATTATTATTATTATGTTTTATTTTATAGATTAATTAATTATATTATTAAAAAATTTAATAATAAACCCTATAACCCTAAACCCTAAACCCTATAACCCTATAATCCTAAACCCTAAACCCTAAACCCTATAACCCTATAACCCTAAACCCTATAACCCTAAGCCCTAAACCCTAAGCCCTAAACCCTAAACCCTATAACCCTATAATAGTTTAATTGTTTACCATTTACTTAATTGTTTACTATTTACTTAATTGTTTACGATTTACTTAATTGTTTACTATTTACTTAATTGTTTACTATTTAGTTAATTGTTTTTTATTTACTTAATTGTTTACATTTAGTTAATTGTTTACCATTTAGTTAATTGTTTACTATTTACTTAATTGTTTACTATTTAGTTAATTGTTTTTTATTTACTTAATTGTTTACCATTTAGTTAATTGTTTACCATTTACTTAATTGTTTACCATTTACTTAATTGTTTACCATTTACTTAATTGTTTACTATTTACTTAATTGTTTACCAGTCAATTGTTTACTATTTAGTTACCTGACAATTATTTACTATTTAGTAACCTGACAATTGTTTACCATTTTCTAAAATGTAGTTTGTTTACCATGGCCTTTATTTCATTACACTATGGTGGGAAGATGCTTAATAGTGCACAAGGGACGTATTACAACAAAGATGCAGCTCATTCATTGATGATTCCAGATGACATCTCACTTTTGGACCTGAAATCCATAGTTTACACACACACCGGTTACAACCCAGAAATGTGCGACCTAGAATTGGCAACCCGATATTGCCATCCCTCCAGCGGAAAATTTATGGTTGCTAAACTGGTAGATGAGAGTACGTGGAGAGGCATGTTTAGTTATTTGAGGTCCGAAGGGAATTTTCTAATAGAAATATTTACTAGAAGAGTTCCGGTAGAGCCTGGGGTTGGAAGTTCGGGCTCTGGATCAGCGGCACCACATTATACCCCACAACCAGAAACTTACAGACGTGACTCCACCTTACCCCTCACCGAACCTGACCCAGAACCCTACAACTACGTCACTCCACCAGCACCTCAACGAAGACACTCAGTTGCATCCCCACCTAGACACAATCGAGGCAGACCAAGACACTCAGTTTCAACCCCACCTAGATCCGTAAATGCCACTCCTTTACCGTTACCTCCAGTATCACCTTACCCCAGACCTGCACCAGTAGACGATGCAAGCTGCCCGGACTTTGAAGATAATAATGATGAACCGGAGGACGATCTGGGGAGCGGGGATGAATTTGAGGGAGACATGTGGGGGGATTCAGATCACATGGAAGGTTGCGATGAAGACGGGCGGGTTGAAACAGCTGAAAAGCATACTGATGAGGGGGGCCCGCTTAGTGGCCGAACTGATACGCACCCATTCCCAGACCTCAATGATGTTTCTGAGTTTAGAGAAGCAGATATTGGTTATTATGGGCAACGGATTAAGTATAAAGGTGAGCTATGTGCAAACCTATATTTTAAAACCAAAGAAGACCTAATGAAGAAGATCAGAGAGCACCATATAACTAAGAATCAGGAGTTCAGATCTTGGAAAAGTGACAGGGATCGGGTTACTCTGTTGTGCAAGGACAAGAATTGCCGTTACGAACTTAGGGCAAAGCCGACGGGATGTGGAGACGTATGAGTTATAACTAAGCAAGACAGGCCTCACACATGTAGGACTGAGAGTACGAGAGACGACCACGATTGTCTGACGGCATCACTCATTGCCGATGTCATTGAGAACGCCATTAAAAAGGTCCCGTGTATGAGCATCCAGACGGTGGCAGACATTGTTTTGTCTGTGTATGACAATGTGACACCTAAATACAACCGACTGTGGAGGGGCCGTGAGCTGGCAATAGCTCGATAATTTGGGAGTTGGGAGATTTCATACAGCTTGCTGAGACCACTGTTGCTTGCAATTTGCCACAACAATCCCGGCTCGATCCACCAATTTCTGACCAGCCCGGTACGGAATAAGGAAACAGGACTAATCATGCCAGGTGTTGCCCAGTTCAGAGCCGTAGCCTGGGCGTTTGGTACATGCATTGCGGCGTTCCAGTACCTGAGACCAGTGATCAGCATCGATGCCTGCTTTTTGTCTGGGCGACACGAGGGGAGGCTTTTGATAGCTTGCGGCTACGATGCCGAGAACCAATTGTTGCCTATTGCATTTGCAATTGTACGTCAGGAGGATACTGAGAATTGGGGTTTTTTCTTGCAGTGGTTGAGGAATGAAGTGCTCGGCCCGTGTAAATTTGTATGTGTCATATCGGACCAGCACAAGGGGATCAAAGCTGCACTGACAGCTGAATACGGATGGCCTCCCGAGCTCTTTGTGCACAGGTATTGTATGCAACATGTTGCTGACAACTTAGTCACGAACTGTGGAGGAGACAGATGGTACGGATGGAGGTTCAGGGAAGGAGCAAAGAGGAAGAAGCCGAGAAGATTACAAGAGATGTTCCAAGAGTTTGCTCATGTATGCCTAACTTATAATATTTCGTTTAATTATCTTATAAGAATTTTATGAAAATGAAATAACACCTCTTTGTTTTTGTGCAGCTAAATCCGAAGTGTAATGCATATTTAAAGAAGGTGGGCAAAGTACGTCCTAATGATGCGATGGAGCCGTCCAATTATGAGAAGATTTTCCAAACCTGTGACGGAGGATACCGGTTTGGTATCATGACAACAAACGGCTCCGAGTCGCTCAACAATGTCTTCCGAACGAGTTGTAGATTGCCTGTTTGTGCCATAGTGGAGGATACGTTCTACACGTGCAACAGATGGTTTGTTCAGCGGCGTCAGCGAGCAATGGAATTACAAGACAATGGACAGGTTCTGTCTGACCGGGTTTTGCAGAAGATCAGAAAACGTTGGGAAAAAGCTGGAAAAATGCGGTTGGTGCGTTACACGCAGGGCCAAGGTCAGTACCAAGTTTCATCCCCAAATGAGTACGTTCCTTGCACCCGTAGCGACATGGGCAACATGGAACCCACTCACAGGGAGTTCATGTATATTGTGGCGCGCGGTCCCGACAGACAAATGGAATGCACTTGCAGAGGTATCCAATTAACTTCTATTCAGTGCGCTCATGTCTTAGCTGTTTGCCGTGACCGAAACTGGCAAGAGGACAACTTTGTTGCAGACTGGTATAAAACACCCTATCTTGTGAGTACTTGGAACCATGTGTTCAATCCAATTGGCAATATGGGAGACTGGCCTCCTAATACTGGAGACAGAATCCTTCCGAGTAGTGGTTGGATTAGGAAGGGGAGGCGAAAACACACCCGTCGTGTAATGACGATGGATGAAATGGAAGACGAAAGGGGCATCAGCCTCGCCGTTCCACTTCCGATAGGCAACGAAGAGGTATGTAACATTCATCCAAAATTATTTTTCTTTTCAACTTATACAAACTTACTAAGTAACACATGCAAATGCAGATGCAAGAAACGCAGCAAATGCGGCAGAAAATGAGCGAGTAATGGCGTCGGGAAGTGGGTCCGGAGAGTCACGGCGTAGCACAGCTACGAGCCGTTTAGATGCAGCTGCTATGTATGCCGAAGCAATGGGAGAGGCGGTTGCCATAGGAGGAGAGGCGGTTGGGGTGCAAGGGGAGCCATCTGCCCAACCGTGGAGGTCCACTACTAGACGCACAACAAGGGCATCTACAAGCCAAGCAAGGCCATCTGGAGCCCAGGCCGGCCCATCTACAAGCCAAGCAACACCATCTGGAGCCTAGGCCGGCCCATCTACAAGCCAAGCAGTGCCATCTGATAGACCATCTCGTAGGGCATCTTTCGCAAGTGGTTTACTTCGGGGATTACAGTTTAGACGTAGCAATAATAGGTGATTTGTATGCATGTTGTAAAAAATGTGTGGACTCTATTTGTAATTTGTGTGTACTTTATTATTTTGTACGAAACTTAGAAATGAAATATTTGACTCTAATAGAAATCACCTAAAACAAAAATAATGCGGTTAAAAAAAAAAAAAAAAAGGTACCAAGCCGGTCATTTTCTGGCCGGCTTGGGTATATTTCGATAATTGGTCCGATTCTGGGTATAATTAATAATTTGTATTAAACTTTGGATATTAATAAAAATGTCGGGAGCTGTGGCAAATACAATTTTAATGACAGG
This sequence comes from Carex myosuroides, assembly GCA_028015225.1. Lineage (NCBI taxonomy): Eukaryota > Viridiplantae > Streptophyta > Magnoliopsida > Poales > Cyperaceae > Carex > Carex myosuroides. Next base: position 3,327,803 of record CM051474.1, on the reverse strand, counting down.
AAAGAATCAGAAATTTATTGATACATCAAGTGGGTAAGTACTCTTTAATATGTGCTATTTAACATAATTTCTCTCGTTGCCCTATTACAATAACACAACAAATGACTAGATAATGATTCAAAATATGTACTCGTTGAAGACCGCCCAAGCAAAGCAACAGATGAACAAAGATTTGAATATCCAGGCCCAAACCCCATTAGACTCCAAGGCTCACGTGGGTTGGTAACCAATACCATTCGTCAAGATCCATTGGGTGCATTTGGATGAGACAAAGAACACTAATCTGGGTTAACGACTATTCCGAACTACTATTTTTTGTTTGTCTTTTATAAATTAGTATGCTATTTTACTGACCTAATTAAAAATTAAGTTAGCTTACTATCTCAAAAAGTTAGTCCACTATTCTCACTAACTTACACCGTGATCCAAACACACCTTATTCATTAGGTTAAAAAGAGGAAAATCTCATGTACCGCAAGTATCTGGTCCAAATCTCATTCTATCATATCAGTACCTAACTGGATCTAAATTCAATAATATTACCGTCCTCGTGAGTTTCAAGACAAACCAATATTGCTAAATTTAACAACAAAACAAAAAATTACTAAATTTATTTTCTTTAATAGTGCAATTCTATGAATCATATGCCGGGAGCCTTTTCTAGGCTCTACGTGATTTTACCAAAACAAAATAGATCAATTTAAAATGTCGAGAAAATATTATAAATTTATTATGGAATATATACGTAATCTACTTGTCAAATTTTGCAACGCATAGGTTAAATTGATCAGATGATCTGAAAAAAAAAATGAGGTGCATATTAACTTTTCTTATACGATTTGCGTATAGTAGAACTTAAAAAACTTTAAATAAGTTTTCATATAAATAATATGCTCATGATCATTTCATATTAACACGAAATAAAGATTTTTCTTTGACATGTTTCTATTTCTATAAATTTGCATGTTTTATAAATTCAGTATTAAATGATACTCGAGAAAATATTTCTACAAAGGCTATTGTTTTTCCGAATTAAGTTGCTTAATTCGCTCTGATAAATGGTCTCTGAAACTAAAACTTTCATGGAGCCTTTTGTTTTGTGATTTTTTTCTATTAAAAGAAAAAAAACGAAGTATCTTTGTATATAAGTAGTGTTTGTTGTCCGATACATGTTTTTACCATGTGTTACCTTTGACGGTATAGATAGACATTTGATGTTTGATATTGATTGGCCGGTAAAAAAAAAAACATCATATCATAAAATTAGCTTGCAAATGTTGTAATTTTAGATTGAGCAAATGATCTAAAAAAGGAGGTGATATCTATTTTTATTTTAAACAAAATGTGGATTTTAGAATTTTAAAAGCTGTTTACAGATAGGTTTTTGAGCTTTAGGGCCTGTTCGTTTGTCACGGAATTGTGCGGGATGAGATTTAACGAGTTTGAGAACCCACTGTTTTATTTGCAGGAATCCATACTCATAACTATGCACGGGAATAATTATGAGAATATACTGAATGAGTGTTCGGTTGTACCGTGGAAATAGTTATGGAAAATCCTATTTTCTTTCTAAAATACTTGATATCAATAAAATAATTACTTAATACAAAAAATAAGAAAACAACAATTAAAAACATTTAAAAACATGTAAAAAAATAAACATTTATAAACAAACAAACATTTAAAATATGTAATTACAAAAAATAAGAAAACAAACAAACATTTAAAATATGTAATTAAAAAATAAGAAAAGAACAATTAAAAACATTTACAAAAATAAGAAAATAAGAAAACTAACAAACATTTAAAACAGGTAATTACAAAAATAAGAAAACAAACAAACATTTAAAATATGTAATTAAAAAATAAGAAAACAACAATTAAAAACATTTTAAAAAATAAACATTTACAAAAAAATAAACATTTATAAACAAACAAACAAACATTTAAAAATATGTAATTTAAAAAAAAACATTTAAAATATGTAATTAAAAAAATAAGAAAACAATAATTAAAAACATTTACAAAAAAATAAACATTGAAAGACATTTAAAAAATAAACATTTATAAACAAACAAACATTTAAAAATATGTAATTACAAAAAAACATTTAAAATATGTAATTAAAAAATAAGAAAACAATAATTAAAAACATTAAAAAAATAAACACTTAAAACATTTAAAAAATAAACATTTATAAACAAACAAAGATTTATAAATATGTAATTACAAAATAAATTAAAATATGTAATTAAAAAATAAGAAAATAATATTTAAATTTTTTACAAAAAATAAACATTTAAAAACATTTACAAAAGATAAACATTTATAAACAAACAAACATTAAAAAATATGTATTACAAAAAGGAAATCCAAAAAATAAGAAAACAATAATTAAAAACATTTTAAAAAATAAACACTTAAAAACATTCACAAAAGATAAACATTTATAAAAAAATAAACATAAAAAATATGTAATTACAAAAAAAAAAATCCGGATCCGGAACTTATAATTAGTCCCTCAATTTAAAATCAAATGTTTAACCGATTCTTTATATATACATGGGTTAGGGATTGAGGGATAAAGAAGGTTAAAGAGGAAATGGGTAAGCCACGTGGTTAAATTTTGAGTAATTAAATTTTTAAAAATAAAGACACAGTAGAGACACAAAAAATAAATAAAGGCATTTGAATCCTCCTAATTCAATCTGACCCAAATCCATCAGATTTGTCATCCGTCTGCGGCATCTAACTCAAATTTGGGGTTTAGATCCGAACCGTTCGATCAGTATTCGTATCAATCTGGTCTGAGGTGGAATGCACGCTCTTTCAATATTCGTGCCCAAACAGATCTGACGGTTTCGATCTAAACTCAAAATTTGTGTGACTTTAGGTGATATGAATTCAAAACACACACTGACAACCATTTTTTGCGAAGTGGATACGTACCGCTTTTTTTGTCGCCCCGAAGAGAAGATAAAAACAGAAAAAAAGAAAGAAAGACGAGAGAGAAGTGGAGAGAGAGAGAGAAGCCATGGGGGGGTGCAACGCAGTGTTTTGCGCGTGCATAGATCATGCGAGCATAGGAGTGGTGGAGAAATGGGGGCGGTTTCTCGGCCTGGCCACGCCGGGGCTTCACTTCTTCAATCCCTTCAAGGGGGAGTGCCTCGCTGGCGTACTCTCCACTCGCCTCTCTGCTCTCGAAGTCTGCGTCGAGACTAAAACCAAAGTACTCCGTGCTCTCTCTCTCTCTCTCATACACACTCTTTACTCCGAAACCCCGACATTTTTATGGTTTGATCCGTACTTTTTAAAATATTTGAAGAAAGGGGGTCATTTTATAATTGTTTGATCAAGTATTATTTGGCATCCACCTGTTAGTGACATTCGTATAGGCCTCCAAAGAATCTGATTTCGCCTGTTTGGTGAGGAGGCTCAAGTCATTGCAACTCCTCTGCTTGCTGATTTGACATTTTCTTTTAATTTGAAACAGGATAACGTGTTTGTTCAAATCGTCTGCTCTACTCAGTACAGAGTTATCAACGAATTCGCTGATGATGCCTTCTATGAACTCCAAAATCCCAAGGAACAAATCAGGGCATATGTATTTGATGGTATGTTGATTGTTGAAGTTCTGCAAGTTGTAGTTAAGCAATATTTAGTAGCTCAACTGACATGTCTTTTCTTAATTCAGTGGTACGCGCTCTTGTTCCAAGAATTCCACTTGATGAACTTTTTGAGCAGAAGGGTGATGTGGCTAAAGCTGTTCTTGAAGAACTTGAAAAGGTATTAATGGTTCCTTTTTGTTGAATGCACGCGATCAATTCTCGGGGCATTTGAAATTTGACCTGCGCTTGAATTCTGTGTGCTGTGTATGCCATATTTAGTTCTAGCTTTATTATCGACAAGGTAAAACGATTGCTTGATCTTACTTAAGAGCACAAAATTTCAATTAACAACCAAGCTCTGAAAACATGTCTCCGAGTCTCCGATTTAGCCAGTCTCCATGAAATCATATGGCAGCAATGATTACCTTGTGTTTGCTAAAATTCAATAATAATAATAATAATAATACCGAGTACTTTCAGGCCATTGCTTCCTTAAAACAGAAACAAAATCACTGTCTGCTCTTATCAGCTGGTCACTGTTGATTGATTATGTAGCTCGGAATGCAATTGCCTTTACTTCTTATTATAGGGATATTAGGCTCCAACACCTCCCCACCCCCTCCAGCAGTCCATCCAGGACATTTTGGAATTAAATGTGTTCTTTTCAGTCTTCTCTTACATATATATGGAAGGAATGAAATAGGAGATCTTTTAGCCATGTCACATTGTCACTTCTGAGAGAAGATTGATTCACATTTATTGGGGATTTACTTTGTTTAGATTTTTGTTTAGAGTTATTATTGTTTTCTGATGTGTAGTATTTTATATGCACAGCTATATTATAGTGGGCTCTTTGCGTACTACAAAAAAACGCTTCTTGTGAACTTACTTTTCATATTGAAAAACTTGGTTGATTTATTCACAACTAATATATACATTCAGGGGCGGATTTATCTACAAGAATGGGGGTCGATTGGATCCATGTCTTTATTAAAACTGAACTAATTTGCTTTGTATATTTCTTGTTTTATTACAAATTGTAAAAATAATTCAAAATTGGCTGCCATATTTTTAATAAAAATTGCTCCCTATGACCCTTATTTTTCTAAAATTAATAGATTGAAGTTGGAATTATAGCATACAATCTACAGCTATGTATAGTTGACCCCATTGAATTTTTTTTCTGCCTCTGCCCTGTATATTATTCATGTTTAATTCGATAATTTTACATAGAAAAGCATATTATTGTTTCAGGTGATGAGAGCATATGGGTACAGCATTGAGCAGATACTAGTGATTGACATAGTACCAGATGATTCTGTGCGTAGAGCCATGAATGAGATTAATGCAGGTATGTTATTCTCAGAACATAACATTCTGTGTTTGGCTCCTCTTCTTTAACATTACCTTGTTGTTTATTATTATTATTATTTAAAAAAAAAATGCACAGCTCACAGGCTTCAGCTTGCAAGCGTGTACAAAGGCGAAGCAGAGAAGGTTCTGCTGGTAAAGAAAGCCGAGGCAGAGGCTGAGGCCAAACACCTTTCTGGTGTTGGTGTGGCCAAGCAGCGTCAGGCCATAACTGAAGGTCTACGTGAAAATATCTTGAACTTTTCTCACACTGTATCAGGTACTTGAACTATCTAGAGGAAATATTATTTTTTGTAAATTACTCCTAATTATTTCATGGTAGTTTTAACTTCCAGATAGTATCAACTGAATATCGTGTTGCAATTGATAGCCAAAATTTGTTAAATTTACTTACTGGAAGGTACCTTTACTGTCAAATTGATATAACACTTTATAGTATGGGGCAATATAATAAATAAATGTGCTTTACTGGAAGATGCCTTTTACAAAATATTCTATAACTTTCTAATGGACTAGTGATATATACAAATGATTATTCGATAACACTAAAGGTTGAGCTTTTGGCAGGTACTACCGCTAAGGAGGTGATGGATCTGATAATGGTCACTCAGTACTTTGACACCATAAAGGACCTCGGTGACTCATCAAATAAGACCACTGTCTTTATTCCACACGGGCCTGGCCATGTCAAGGACATCAGTGATCAGATCCGTAATGGTGTTATGGAAGCACAGAGCATTTAATATACAGCTCAGTTGGAGGAGGCCATATTTCACTATCAAAGTAGTTCGGCAAATAAGTTTTGTGATGGTTCGGCCATTTACTGCTTTGTAGATGGTGGCTTTTTCTCCCTTTTTCTATATTGCTTTAGTCTCCAGTGACAAAGGTTGGACTTAGTTGTTTGTTTTGTGTTTGTCTTATAAATGCTTTGATGTTATTGGGTTGATTTTGAGTATCTGTGACATCTTTTACTGTTTATTTGGTTATCTGTCTGTGTTCTAGCATAGGAATTTTCATATAATAATAAAAGAAAGGGCGTACCCAGTGCCGAAAGCTCCCACAGATTGTGGGGTCTGGGGAAGGGAATTTCAAGGCAGCCTTCCCCTTGCATTTTGCAAGGAGGCTGATTCGAACCCAGGACCTCCAGGACACAAGTGGATTGAACAATAATAAGAGCATCTATATCTTTGGTATTATGAGAGTTTCTAATCTAATGTGGCAGTTTCTAATCTAATTTCAGAGATGTGGAAAAGTTTCTTATTTAGAAATTATGCAGGAAAGTTTCTTACTTTCCTAATAAGAAACTGTTTATAAATTCACCCTAGCCAAATGATTGGCTCAATTTATTTCTCTTTTTTAATTTATTGCTGATGTAGCTTAATAAAAACTCTAAAATTAATTTCTAAAATTAATTTCAGGAATGTGAGAGTTAGAAACTTTAGAGGCCTTAATTTCTAAAAATAGTTAACGGTAATTTAGAAACTCATTTGAGCTGCTGGGATGTAGATGTTCTAATATAGAAATTAATTAAAACATATTTTGAAAGCAATAGATTAAACAATTTTTTGTTGCCTGGTAATTGTTCGAAGTTCTATTATGGAAGGGTGACATGAAATCTTTGGCAAATCTCTTGTTTTCCATTTTTTATTTAAAGGATGAATAAAAAAGAGAGTAAGAGTTGTATTTATATAATCTATACATGGAGTAGTCAGAAAGCTACCATTACCTCTCATAGATAAGTTGTTTGACACTGTTTGTAAAATCACAGGAGGTTTGATGACATGATCTAGGGGAGTTATTTGAGGCAAAGCTGGAGAAGAAGATAATTTGAGGTCAAATAATACTCTAAATCATCTTCTAACCTGTGTTAACTGAGAGGCCTAAAAATAACAGTTTTTCTATTACAAACAGTTTTGCTTGCTTCTACATTGCAGATAATTTTCATTAAGATGTTAACATTTTAAATTATGTCTGAATATAATTTTACTGTCATGTAAACGAACATTTGCCAGATTACTTGGCAATGCAAGAATTTTTACCTGGTTCTACATGAACTAACTTTTTTGAAAAGTTTAGAAAAAATAAACACTAGTCTTTGAAACCAGCAAGTATTTCTATCCTAATTGTTACCTAAAATTGGACATCGCACTCTAGCGCTTCTCATTTCATTTTTCCTGAATTCTCGCTCCCAAAGAAAGAAAATGAAATAAAGCACTAAAAATAAACAAAAGCTTCAATCAGATGTAGTATTCTTTTTCTCCTGGTTCAAAGATCTTTTTATCAGAAAAAAAAAGAGTAGGAGGAAGAACAGAAAAAGAAGATAAAGAACATGTCAGGTTCAGGTTCAGATTTTTCATACGGCAGCAATGAAGAATACAAAACATTTCGCCAAATCTCCAGAGACCGTGAGTATAAAAATTTGCAGGTAAAAGAATATTTTAGATAAAATGCTAATTGGTTAATAAGCCGCATGTAATTTCTTGCAGGGATATTAAATGAGATGCTTAAGTCGCCCAAAGTGCAATCAAAAACACCTTGGAAGGTATATTTGAGTTGTACTGCATTACATTGATACAAGTTTTTTTGGACTGTAATTGAGTATTTTTCTTAAAAAAAAAGAACTCTTATTGTAGATGATTACTTCCAGGTGCTAATTATGGATAAATTTACGGTCAAAATTATGTCATACTTGTGCAAGATGGCAGATATTACGGATGCTGGAGTTTCATGTAAGTTAATTAATATTCTGTTTTTTTCTTTTTCTTTTTGAAGTACAAATTTAGAGCTTGTTAAAAAAATTCGTTAATTTGCAGTGGTAGAAGATCTTTACAAAAGAAGAGAACCTATGACTTCTATGGATGCAATATACTTTGTCCAGCCACTGAAAGAAAAGTAGACCTTCTATCTATCTATCTATTTATTTATTTAATATTTAATTATTATTTCTTTCTATGTACCAGCTGGTATATACCAATACACCCCTAGGGACTAGGCCCATGCGGTGTTTTTTTTTGAGTGAAGGTTAATTGTCAAGCTGCCCTTTTGGGGAACGGACTCTGCTGCTCTTCCGAAGAAGAGCAGCAGCCTGCTCTTCCGATCTCAACCATTCAAAATCGTTCAGATCTGTGCATTAAAAGTTCTTTTATCGAGACACGTGAATGAAAAATTTTGAATGGTTGTAATCGGAAGAGCAGGCTCCTGCTCTTCTCTCAGAAGAGCAGCAGAGTCAGATCCCCTTTTGGTGTGTTATCTTGTCAATAAAAGAAAATAAGAAAATAAAATCGAGTTAATATCCATGTTTGTCGTTACTACTCAGTGCTGGAAACATGTTGATACTATGATATCTCTAAAATAATACTAACATTTCATTTTCATTTATTTGCAGCGTCATCATGCTACTTTCTGACATGTCAGGAAGATGTCCATTGTACAAAAAGTATGTTCTTGAATGACCTAATTGCAGCTCAGAAATTTTAAACTTAAGATTGTTAGTTTAAAATAATATTCATTTTTTCAGGGCATTTATTTTCTTTAGCTCTCCAGTCCCTAAGGAACTGGTGGCCTACATAAAAAATGACACAAGCATCATACCCCGAATAGGTGCCCTAAGTGAGGTTAATCTCAGCTTTATATTACAATGAGAACTCCAGATCAAATGTTATATCCCCTTGGCGTACTTCTCTTTTCTTCTTTTCTTTCTTTCTTTTTTCTTTTCTGAAACTATACTTTCTGTCAAATGGCAGATGAATTTGGAGTACTTTGCTGCTGATACTCAGGTAACTTACTGATTATATTGTGAGAAGGAAAATTTTGTAAGGTAAAATTCTTAAATCATTGCATTTAATGTGACACAACTTTATAGGGATTTGTCACCGACCATGATATGGCGTTGGACGACTTATTTGGAGAGGATGCCGAAAAATCACGTTTTTACAATGATTGTATAAATGCCATGGCCACTCGCATTGGCACTGCCTTGGCTTCTCTAAAGGTTTGCTTGTAAAATGCTTAATTAGTATATAATTATATATGTTTTCTCATTTAGTAACAGATCTTAAAAAAAAAAATATGATGAAAAAAGAAAATTTAAATCGGTAATATATGCTACGAGAACCACATTCCTGATCTTTAATCAAACTAATAAATTATAAAGGTTATAATTTGCCTCTCTTGTTCCAATATGGAATTTCAATGCTATACAACAAAGATAAAATATTTGGCTCACCCACGCATTTCGACCAGGGTTGCTAACCAATAGTGGCGCGATACACTTCAATCATTATTGTATTTGTCTAATAGTATGAAGTGGCACATCTCGCAATACCAATTCTTGTTTCGAGTGATTTTATTGAATATCCAGTAACTCTTTTCTCTTCATGGATGGTACAAATGGTTATTAGGAGTTTCCAACTGTGCGGTACCGAGCTGCAAAAGCTTCAGATGGTGACTTGACACCACATGACTTGGTACCAACAAAGCTAGCAGCTGCAGTATGGGATATTGTTTTAAAATTTAAATCAACAATTCCTGATTATCCCCAGAGGGAGACGTGCGAGTTGCTTATCTTGGACCGATCTGTAGATCAGGTTCATCTCTCTTCTTCAGAAAAGACAACTTTCCTGTCATGCTTCAAAAATACTATGATAAATCTTTTTGTTTTGCTCTGGATAACATCTGAGAAATGTGCTTTTTGTGTTCTTATAATTGTAGATAGCACCAGTTATTCATGAATGGACTTATGATGCCATGTGCCATGACTTACTAGACATGGACGGGAACAAATATGTGCATGAGGTATGTATAACTAAATTACTTATTCGATTATTTCTCATAATTTTCTTTTGATATATCTCATTTTTTTTCTGAAGGTACAAAACAAAGATGGATCAACTGAAAGGAAGGAGGTTATTTTGGAAGAGCAGGACCCAATTTGGGTTGAACTTAGACATACACATATAGGAGATGTGAGTCATCCGTTATAATAATCTGAAATAATGCTTTATATTTCATTGAAATGCTAAATCTTCAATTTCTATTTACAGGCTATTGTAAGAGTGACTGATAAGTTCGACAATTTCGTTGCAAAGAACAAAGCAGCTCAAATTCAGAGCATGGGGAAGTATGTATTTTATATTATAGATCAATTAATAAGTAAGAAAGACATCCCAGCGCTAAAACATCTATTAATTTCTCTATTTTTATTAGAGATGGAGGTGAGATCTCAACCAAGGATCTTCAAAAGGTTGTACAATCCTTGCCACAATATACGGAGCAAAAGGAAAGATTATCCCTCCATGTAGAGGTCAGCTCCTATCTTCTCTTTGGATTTTGTCAATTATAGATTTTGTAATCGATAGTAAATTTTTAACAGATCGAAATTGAACCAGATTGCAGGAAAAATATTTGATATAGTTGATAAAACAGGACTCAAAGAACTGGGTAAGTTGGAGCAAGATCTTGTATTTGGAGATGCTGGTGCAAAAGAAGTTATTACTTTTCTAAGGGTTAAACAGGTAATTGCACGACCCAAACAACTTGCTGCCCAAAATCTGTCTGAATAGAGAAAACTTTGTCATTTAGGTATTTGAAGTGCCAAAACTCAATGTAGAGCCCTCCATTATTGTGCAAAAGGTTCATCAAAATACTCCATTATTACACAAATACCATGTGGGAACAGTTATTCAAATGTGAAATAAGATGTCTGATAAGATTCATTCGATAACTAAGTTTTAGTAAACATTGGTAATGCAGGATCTGAATCCTGAAAACAAACTGAGGTTGCTCATGATTTATGCAATAGCATATCCGGAGAAGTTTGAAGGTGACAAAGGGGAAAAATTGATGCAGGTTATCTAGTTATCTTCTTATTCATGAATAGTGACACCTGACATTAAATCAATTTCAAGTTCTTAACTCTTTCTTCTCTATTATGTATTTCAGCTAGCCAAGCTCTCTCGAGAAGACATGAGAACGATAAATAATGTTAGACACTTGGGGGGCTTCAATAAAAAAAAGGCACCAGGAGGTGCTTTCTCTCTTAAATTTGATGTTCAAAAGGTACATTGGCCTAATATATTATTATGTTTGCTATTAAATTGAGGATATCATCTCCTGTGCTTGACATGAATTTCGAAAATTTTCCAGAAGAAAAATGCTACCAGAAAAGAAAGGACCGAGGGAGAGGAGCTAAATTACCAATTGTGGCGGTTCTATCCGCTTGTCGAGGTACTAATTATTTTGCATCATGCTACCTTAGGAAGACGGATTAGACTTTTGAGTTTTTTGGAGGTTGATGCATAAATGTTAGAGAAGTTGAGAGTTAAATTGCAGTTAGAAAAGGAACATTACTGAACGTAAATACAGATGTATTGGAAAACCAGATGCACATTTGATGGAAACCTTAACAGTAACTGGATGCACGTTTGAAAATTTTAAATTTAAAACCATATTTTATTTTACTTCAGGAGTTGGTGCTTCAACTTAGTGCAGGAGACTTATCACAACAAGAGTACCCATGCATGAATGAGCCGAGCCCAAGCCCAAGTGCTAATGCTACCCCACCTAGTGGGAGTGTGCGTACCACTCACGCAGATCTACCCGGCTCACTCCGACCGACCCAATCTCAGCCAGCCATCTCTAGGCGGTCCCGGCGGACCCCTTCTTGGGCTACTAAGGCTGGTTCAGATGATGGTTCCTCCAGGTAGTGTAAAGTGTGATGGATGCTGAGCCAATACTACAGAAAGATAACCTACCTAGCCTTACCAATTTGGTACTAACCAATCACAAGCGCCAATATTAAGCATCAATCTGGTATTAACAAAAAGAAAGTATCAGTCTGGTGCATGGTCTTTTGGAATAATACAGCCGTATTAAAATCCCTTCATGCTATTACTGTCGAAATGGTGATTACAGACGCTCAAAGTGGCACATCGATAATTGCACTAATGTAGACTTGAATTCATGACCTATTGGTTATAATCTTACTATGTCAGTACCTGAGAAACGAGGCCTCTGCATCCATTTTCATATGTTACTGTTAACTGACTTTTATGGTAGAATAAAACTCCAAATAAAATTTTGTATATTATTGTGAGAACAAATAAATTTTGTATTTATGCAGTGATTCAGTTCTGAGGCATGCCTCGAGCGAATTCAACTTGAGGAGGATGGGTAAGAGAATAATTGTATTTATGATTGGTGGGGCCACTCGATCTGAGGTACGTATACTTTACATATTTATAATGGTTTTGACAAAATGAAATTTTAATATTTTATATAATTTCCTTTTCTGTGAACACTTCCATATTCTTTGCTCAGTTGCGTGTGGCTCACAAATTAACCTCAAAACTTCAAAGAGAAGTCATACTTGGGGCCACTAGTCTGGACGATCCGCCTATGTTTATTACAGTAAGCTGATGAAATTTTGTTTCTATTAATTTGTTCTTGATTGTTCTCACTAGCTGTTGTCATTCCTTACTGGTAAACTCATTTTTGGTTTTATAATTTATGCTGTAGAAATTGAAGATGCTGAAGACTCCAGAAGTTGTGGTAGATAAAAACCGGATGTAGATTGTTTAAGCTATATACCGAGAGATTATTTACTGTTTCATGTGTCTAAGGTTTGTTAGATACTCCCTGCAAATATCTTAAATCAACTATCCAACATGTAGATGTAATTAGTTACGAAGGTCCTTCTAACCCTTTGTATCGTATGAATTTAAACAAGAGAACTCTACTCTTATTCATGGTAGTACCTAATTTGTTAAATATTGGTAAATAATTTCTTTTGTAATTAGTGAAGGGTGTACAATGGTACCATTGTTAGTTGGTAAATAATTTCTTTTGTAATTTCTTTTGGTAAATAATTTCTTTTATAATTTCTTCCAGCAGATATAATTTCTTGCATTATTCTGTGATTATTTTTATTTTTGTGGAATTGTTCGTATTATATATTTTTTGTGGTGTTGGCTCTGCTTGCGGTAAGTCTTCAACTATATTATTACAGCGGAGTTCATTTGCTCATTTGTGGTATATATTTTCTTAATTGTGCAATCGTTGTTTCGGAGATAACCTCTGTGATTATAATTTGGAGCTTTTCGTCATTTCATTGTGACTTGATTTTAATTTGTATGCGATTTTACCTGGAAAAGTTTGTTTGAAAAATGCTTAACAAATGTATAGTTCAAGGGCAATACAAACCGAGAAAAAAAAAACATTCTTTGACATCGCTTTCCAAACAATTTCAAGCTACCATGAGTCATATGGCACCTATAAGAGCAGTGTTATCTACCCCAATAATGAAAAATGTATCGATCATTCAATACAAACTCTTCTTCTGAGAGCATATGCATATATCGGTATATGTTCATCTGTTGTATTGAAGTACACGCTTTACCATGATTGCAGTGAGAGTGCCTTGTGTTATCAGAATATCCGAAAAAAAATTAATTACCACCTCAAACTTTCATAATTCGCAATTTACATCATTTGGTGCAAAATTCAGAAGTTGCCACGTGCGCACCAAATCTCTTTTTTTTTTGTTTAATTATTAACCGAAACATAACAGAAAAAAAAAATGGTGCACAGATTGGTCCAAACGGTGGTAACATGCAAATTATGAAATTTTGAGTTAGTAATTAAAAAAATTTCGGTCAGATTACCTGACCAAAATTGTGCATTACTTGGAACAATTACCTGCTTTGAAATTCAAGTTTGAATTAAGGGTCACTAACCCAGAATAGTCGTTAATTCAGATTAGCAGCTATTTCATGTTTTGAACATATTAGTAACAAAAATAAAATAGCTCACTAACCTAGGTTAGCATGCCGATCCAAACGCAAAATAAAGAAAAAATATCACGCTAATTCAGATTAGCAACTATTCTCACTTCATCCAAACATACTATGATACTGAATTTATCATGCTAATCGCTTAAAAATAATATTTAAATTTTAAATTTAAGATCTACAATATGCAGATATTCTTCTGAATTGTTTTTATGATACATTTCGGTCAATTGAAAAATCATTTAGTATTTTATTAAATAATTTAAAATTGCATATGTACAAGAAAAAAATAAATAAAGTAAATAAAGTAAACAAAAAAACTAATTTATTCTGCAACCCCATTTTTTTGTCTTTTTTATTTGGTTCATTCAATATCCCAAAGTGATAACAAAATAAAAATTAATAACATAATTGTTATCATTGAGCATGTTATCATTGAACCAATCAATAATTATCAGAGTATATACACTGACTTAATATTTGATCCCTCTAATATTATAAAGTAAAGTAAAATTAAAATAAGTGACACTATTATTATCATTAAGTCAATTACTTCAGTATGTATAATGTTTGTAACATGAATATTGTACTTTATGGTGACCATGAATGCGTGATCCAAAAATTCTTATCACCTAAAGTAACTCAAAATTTTAGTTTAGATCCAGACCGTCGGATATAACATTTATATTAAATGAAACGTGCATTTCCGTCTCAGAACGAGTTGGTTTCAATTTTGGATTGGATAGTTCGAATGTAAACTTAAAGTTTGAGTTACTTTAGAAGATCCAGACTCGTTATATTTAAAAAAGCAATGATAAAATTTGGACATATTTTTATTGTTTTTTGAATTTTGCACTTCCATTAATATAATTAATGATGATTCTCCTTCTGATTTTAGGATCCGTATCCTCCCAGGTACCTGATCAAGCAAATTGAAACGAACGATTCAGATTAATTCTATCCAAGCTCAATCTGGTGTCTATTGAGACTGTAGGGATCTGTTTTGAGATTCGTGCCATGTTAAAAGAACTGTCCGATCACAATTTGCTTGAGTCAAATAACCTGAGGTGATGTGAATTCCTGATTTTATGAATTATTTAATAAAATTAGCAGCGCACAAATTACATCTCGATATGTATGACCGGAACAACTATTCTCTGCAGTATTGAATAGTGGGGTCCTCTACTTTACGGGTTCAGATCTGGTAAAAACGGTGCCAATTCAGAATAGCGCAGGGCCGGTATTATTTGGTGCTTTGTGCAGAGTTAAAAGAACGATCCGGATCACTAATTATAAAAAATTCTCTTTTCAGATAATGCACTTAATGTGAATTCGTATGACCGTGGAGTAAACTCTGGTACTCCACGGTTAAGCTGTCAATAGAGACATAAAATAAAAAAGTAACATAGTGCTCTGAGTTCTGACGGAGTAAATTAAATTCTCTTCCAGACTTATCAACTTCCTGCACACTTGTTGAACCGGATTTGGAGTTCGAACAGGATAACACAAAAGAGGGTATTTAGTGTGGGTCCCATTGCTCAGCGATTTGTTGCTGGATTTACCCCCAACGAAGTTCCGCAAGGGTAACAGCATGTTTGGTAGTTAAATTAAAAATAGTTATTATTAGAATAGTTAAATCTCAAAATTATTAAAAATAGCCTACTAATAAAATAAAAAATTTAAATTTACTATTCTAACTATTATAATCCAATCAAACAAACTATTCCGAATAATCTAACTCAAAAATAACTTATTCTCAATACAACCAAACATGAATTCGTATCCTCTGCATTAACTCAAAAGAGAATCTTTTGAGTTAATGCATCTGGACCATCCAATCCACTTTAAGATATGTGCAAATTTGATCCGCAGTAATATTAAAAGACCTTTGTTAAAATCAGACGGCCGAGATGTATTAACTCAAAAGATTTCATTTTGAGTTAATGCAGAGGATACCGAGATTTTTATTAATATCCAAAGTTAATTAGAAATTAATATTTATGCCCAGAATTTTCGACTTTCGCCAAAAATGTCCAAACCGGCCATTTTATGACCGGCTTACTCAAATTTTTTTTTTTTAGAGACACTATGAAGAACAAAATAATGAAATCTAACACTGAAAATTTGAATTTTTTTATTTAAATTATTTGTTAGATTACTTCTTTTGATTTATAATTAGCATATTTATACTTGAAATTATGTTGAATTACACTAAATTACGTTAAATTACAATAAATTCGCTAATTATGCTGAAATACGGTAAATTACGCTAAACTACCCAAAATTACGCTAAAGTGGACCGATTTTGTGTCATCTTTCATGAATCATAAAAAATAGTAAAAAAAAATTGAAAAATAGTAAAAATTGGTATTCTATAAGTTTATTATGTAACTAATTTACTGAGCTACTTAGATTGAATAATATAAATAAAAATTTTAATCGGAAACTTCAACTCAAGTTTTGAGGCTCTTCCCTTAGTTTTTTGGCAATTCTGAATTTTGAAATCCAATGTAGCAAGCACGGACGCATGCGTCTTTTTGTAAGCTTTCTGAAAATTGGTCATTTGCTGAAATCGGACACTCGAGCGCCGTTTTATGACCGTTTGAAGTTTCGTCGTCGTTTTTCGCATTTTCAGTGAAGATATCGTCCCTATTCATATGTAATTTACCGTATTTTAGTGTAATGTAATGTAATTTAGTATAATTTAACTTAATATAGTGTAATTCAACATAATTTTAAGTAATTTAGCGTATTTTAGTATAAATATGCTAATTATATATCAAAAGAAGTAATCTATCAAATAATTTAAACAAAAAAATTCAAATTTTCAGTGTTAGATTTCATTATCTTGCTCTTCATAGTGTCTCTAATTAAAAAAAAAAATGAGTAAGCCGGCTATTTTATGGCCGGTTTACAAGAGAATAAACTGGCCATAAAATGACCGGCTTGGACATTTTTGGCGAAAATTAAGAATTCTGAGCATAAATATTAATTTCTATTAAACTTTGGATATTAATAAAAATCTCGGCAGAGGATACGCGTTCACCAAACATACCGCAAATGACTATACTTTGCATTTACGAAAAATAAATCTGCTGTTAATCGAAAGGAATAACAGGAACCTGTTATTCAGATCTCAACAGTTAATATTAGTTGAGATTCGCGTATGAAAAGTTTCTTCGTTCAGATTTGCGCATAAAATAATTTGAACGGTTGAGATCGGAATAACAGCAGATTTATTTCCATACTTCTCGAGGCTTCTCGAATAGGTTAATGAAGCTTCTGTATTTCTCTCTTCGTCTTCATTGAATGCTCAAACCCTAGCTAGAAGTTTCGTGATACATCCTTTAATCTCCACGCATCTACAAATCCGACTATCAGTCTGGTAGTTTCGTGGTCTAAAATTTAGCCTTCTTTCTCGGAATTCCAGGTTTGTTTTCTATTTTTGCTTATTGCTTCTTCTTTTTTTTGGTATTCTTCAATCCGAACAATTTTCGAAAAAGAAACTTAAATTTAGGATCGTCTGCGCAGATATAATTACTTGAGCTAAGCCTTGTCTGGTGGTCTATCTTTCCCTCTTCATGAATTATATGATTTAGTTTTCCTATGCATCTAATCTCGCCAAAGTTCTATTGTGGTTTAAATTGGATTACATTCTACTTTAGATAGAATTCCGTTTCGAGAAAGAAATAGGTAAAATTTAAATATCTTCATTTTTTAGTTACAAAGGAAATGGAGAGGGGGCAAGGAGGCCGTGGCAATTTTGGATTTGGTGATCCCTTTGCTGGGTTTGGACGCGGGTTTGGCAGAACATCAAGCTTTTTTCCAAGCTTATTTGGTGGTCAGGACCCGTTTGACGACCCGTTCTTCTCCCAGCCCTTTGGGAGCATGATGGGTCCTAGCATGTTTGGGCCGAGCATGTTTGGTCAAATGCGGACCCCGTTTGACGAGCTTCACCATTCAAATTTCATTGAGCAGGCTCCTGCAACTAATAATTCTAGAGGGATAGTGATCAGAGAGCTTGATGAAGAGGAGCATGGTGAGGCGGCGAGAAATGGAGGGGGGAGGTCGACTGGAGAGCCTCATGTTCAAGAGCCCGACGAAGAAATAGAAGGTAACCTTTTTGTATTGTGGAGATTGTGATGATATTTTCTAGTACTGTGGTCCTGTATATTATTTAATCTAAACAGGCAATAATTATTATTCCCTTATTAGTACATATGTCTGAATAATCAACATGAGGGGTAAATTTGTAACGTTGAACCTTTGTTTCTGTCCTTTTTTTTTGGTAAGATTGATTAAGATGGCAGATGTGGTACATAAGCCTAATTTCCAAATTTATTTTTGTGTGTTATTTTTCAGAGGGGAGTGGAGAGCAAGTGCAGTTCGCAAGCAGGTCTAACGTGGCTAACTATGGTGAACAGCGTCAGGCCCGCAATTACTCTTTTCAGAGCTCTAGGGTGACTTATGGTGGTGTTAATGGAGCTTATTATACCTCTTCTACAACTAAGAGAAGCGGCAGTGACGGGGTAGGTCATTGGTACTACTTAAAAGCCAAAATCATTATAGTCTTGCAAAATTCATTAGTGAGGCAAAGACGAGTGTAAAATCTCAAGCAAATAGTTAATAGAAGAATTTTATTGCATGGATTTAACATGATATTTTAAGGCTGTACAATAATACACTCTGAATTTCACTTCTCGCTGAAGATATATTTAATGATGTATATGTGCTTCCATGTAGATATCTATGGAGGAGAATAGGGAAGCAGATACCACCACTGGGAGAGCGACACATAGGGTCTCTCGTGGAATTCATGATAAGGTAATTTTGGGACACTCGTAGTAGGTTTGTTCACTATATGTTTTTGTTGCAAATTTTAGCAGTCTTGAGTGGTAGCATTTGTAACGAAAGAAGTGGTTCTTGATCCTGGTAATATTTGGAAGTAGTCCCCAAAGAATATTAGTTGGACATCTGTACTATACAGCATCAAGTATGCTTGTCGATATATGGTTATTAAAACAATTTGATTACTTTATTTCCAGGGTCATTCAGTAACTAGGAGGCTGAATTCTGATGGCCGCGTAGACACTGCTCAAATGCTGCACAACCTCGAAGAAGGTTAATTATTTTTTTTATTCATATTGTCAAATACTTATTCCTGTTTTTTTGTTGTCTACTGTTTTCTGAGAATATCTCCCCTGCTTCTATTTTGCGATATGCCACTTCAGATGAGTTGCCTAAGTTCGAAGAAAATTGGAGAGGCAATGCGAGACAGCATTTGCCAGAATGGAATCATGACACAAATCATGGTGGCTATGGTGGTAAGTTTGCTAGTTTCTTTACACTTCAATATTTACTAATGGCACTAACTATTGACATAGAATGTAGTTACTATTTGATGGGAGGCAATTTATCATTAATGAACTTGTTGTATATCTATCATTTGTGACGGTATACCTTCTCTGCCATAAAATCTCGTTTATAAATTCTGTTTCATTTAAGGCGGGCTCTTATGTATAGTCTACTAAAATCTTAAATTAGATACTAGTACTTTGAAAAGTGAAAATATTTTGCTAACCCCTCCAAAACTAAGCTGTTGAAAATTTCCGCACGTTAATCATTTCTCTAAAACTATTTATTCTAAAACTACTACTTATGGAATGACCCTTCTGCCCTCATATAATCGATAGTTCTCTTTTCCCTCTCTCCTCTTACCCTTTTTCTCTGTTTCTCGTTGTAGAAAATCCCCTCCCCCTCCCCACCAAGAGATCTTACTAAATGTGTTTCCTAATATATTGTTTTTACTTTGTTTTCTAAAAGTTCATTATAAAAATTTATAAATAATTAAATATTTATTTACTATATGAGACCAGAAAAGATTGTCTAATAGATAATGTTTGGTCTTGAATAATATATAGTTGCATTCTGGAAGTTGGGCGAAGAGAAGAATATTAAAGATTTTGGTATGTTTTGGAAATTAATCTGGGAGTTCTCGAGTTTTTTTAAATTAAAATAAGATATTTTGAGTTTTTCTTTGGGTCAATTTGATATTGAAGTTCTGAAATAGAAATTTTGAGAGTCATTTTTTGTAAGGTTATTTCTCAATGATTCAAACATGTAATGTAGAGAGTTTGAAAGGGTATACATGCAATTTTGCCTATATTGTTAACTTCTAGTTGCTAGCAGTATCACTTTTGTATCTCATGCAGTTATTAGTAATCTTGCTACTCATGCCTCATCAGCCCTCTAATTTTAAAGACCCAATTAATAAATGTATACTGATTTTATTTTTGGATAGGAGGTGGTGGGCCCATCAGGAGAGATCGACACGCAGGAAGGGTTAATGCACTTCCCCCCACTGAACAGAGCCGCGGGGCTAGCGGAAGCGGGTCCTCACGTACTCGTATTGTACCAATTTCTTAATCACATGAAAACCCATAGGTGTTTTATATAAACACGAGTCTGTTGCCATGGCTTGCTATTGTGATGTAATTGTTGTTAGTATCATATGTATTAAGTGAAGTTTGTATGTTTTAACCACGGAGAAACTGACAGTTCTAAAATTGATCTTATGTTTAATGAATACATTGATGATTATCATTAGAGCATGTATGGGGTAATTGAAGTAAGATGGTTTCTGTTAAATCTTATGCAATTTTGTTCTTGCCTCTAAATAGTTGTGCTGCATAACGGGGACCCCAGCTGCTATGTCTGTTAAAACATCTCAAGTCTTTGAATTTTAGACGGATAAGATATAGCAGCTGGGGACCCCGTTAATATATATATGGATACATATCAAGTCTTGCTTATGGTAATTGCGTTGTGTATGTGAAAATAACGGAGATTGGATATTAGACGGATATGTATGGATATTGGATATCCGTAAATATAATGATATATACATAAATATTTTTTATAATATATATTAAATTATAGGATATATTTTTACTATTCGAATATAAATAATTAAAATTTAAAACTATATCCGTATTCACACGGTTATTCGGATATTAGATATTTGTATCTAATTTTTTAATACAAATCCAAATATCGACGGTTAATATCTGATCTGTTTTGCACTTCTAGTGGTGCGGAGTGAGCATAGGTTTCATCTTCTTGACAACAGGGCGAGCGAGAAAGAGGCGTGAGGAGAATTATAAAACTTATGTTGTACAAAACAAACAGCGAAGATTGTGCAGGCAGATTTTCATGGACAGGTTCTCCAATGTGAGAATTTGTCATTGAACAAAAAATCTACACAAAATATCTTGATTCTAAGTGGAGCTTTGGTTTTTACTGTGTTTTGTTTTTGTGAATATTAAATAGTTAGGTAGTTTGATTTTTAATTTTTATTAAAAAGAAGAGTACAAACTACAAAATGCTTACTCGAAGGTTTATATCTATTCTTAATTATTTATTAGAAAAATAAAACAGATTTTGCTTCTTTTGAGAAAACCATCGTCTTGCTAGAGAATAGAGAATTAGAGATGCACTATTTTAGTATGCAACAAGTTAAAATGTGCGAACAATGATTAAATTACAATTTTAAAATTCACAATTATCAGAAAATTTTGTAGTTCACATTTAATTTTATATAGATCGTATCTTCGAATGAATCAGCGGTAACATTTTATTTTATCAATTATTAACACGTCTCTTTTTAACAAATAACACGAATATTATTAGTTCGAATTGGATTTTTAAGTTCAATAATAATTCGAAGTACAACAATGAAAAAATCGGATCGTCTCAATGCGAAATTATGAATGTATGATGCTGTATTAACGCATGCATTTAATTCGAAGTTCTAGTACATTCATTTGCATTTGCTTAAGAGTTGAACACGTAGGCAAGTACGTGTCGTGCTATGGTCTTGCCTTGCCACTTTCCTTCTCCAGTTTCGTCGTCGCCAAACCTCATCTTCCCTTTCCCCACGACCCCAAGCGTTGTTCAATAGACACAATCAAACAATGCGTTCTTGCAACCATCGAAGCTTCCATCTACGCTCCCTCTTCTCTCGCCTCCTCCTCCACAAGTGCCCTCTTTCCACCTCCGTCTCTCGCCTCACAGAGGCGGGCCCACTCGCCAGCCGCCTCTCTTCTCGTGCTGTGCTCCGCTTCTCCGGCCCCGACACCGCTAAGTATCTCCAAAACCTCCTTACTAATGATATTCTTCCTCTTGCGCAATCAGCATCTCGCCCCTCAGGCGACAGCGACCAAGAGTCCTACGTGCCTACACCAAATTTAGCGTTTTACCAGCCCCCTCCGGTGTACGCGGCTTTGCTGACGCCCCAAGGAAGGTTTTTATACGATTTGTTTCTCTACAGGCCGCCTCCAGTGGAGGGGAAACTGGACAGGAGCGGCTCTGGACCGGTGAAGGAGGAGAACAATAAAGAGGTGACATTGTTTGCTGACGTGGATTCCGAGTTCTTGGACGAGATATTGAGTACCTTCAGGAGGTAAGGTGATTAATCTATAATCAATTCATCTTTTATCTCATGAAAATTAAGGTCTTGAAGTAATTAATAGTCTTGCGTGTGAGGTGTTTGAGGAAATGTCTCATAGGAGAATGTACTCCACTATTGACCAACCTCATGAAACCTTGACCAATATTTTGTAGATACCGACTCAGGTCAAAGGTTGAGATAGAGAATGCAAGCGATGATTTCTCGTGTTGGCAGCAGTTTGGTGAAAGGGTATCAAGTACCAGTCCATTGACTGAAGACCCTGAAGCCTCGTCAATCGGTTGGGGAAAAGGGTTTGATCGAGCTTCTGAGTCAGCCGCTCAAGGGACAGAGCAGGGCTGGCAGTGGTTCACAGATCCTAGGCTCGATTCTCTTGGCTTCAGAGGAATCTTCCCATCTAATACAACACGTAAGAGAAATCTGGTTATTTTAATACACTTTTGCCTGTCAGACCTGACATATTACTGTATTTATGAACAAACCCCGTTTTGGTGAGCTGGAAACCCAGTATTTATCTGGTTTAATGGAAATAGCACCTACGTGCTTAAAACTAATGGCTCAGATGTCATCACAACAACTCAACCAAATGACTTCATAGATAAAATTTCTGTGCTTGCGAACCAATGTTTAGTATATTTTATTGTGCTTTGGTATAGTTTAGGCTTGTAGGAGAAAAGGGTCTCATTATTGTGGTGGCAAAACTAGAAATATACCGAGCGCTTAACACAGCATACCTTTTGATTACATTCTCATCAAATGGTTGACTGTTCTTGATTACAGAAATTCATCCTATTTGTGACAAGCCTCATTATTACTATCTTTAGTGAAACTCGAGTGATTTTAATGTTTTCCTGTTTTTAGCACCATTGGTCGAGGCTGACAAGGAAACTGACGAGTTGAACTATGTTTTATGGCGGTTGGAAAAGGGGGTTGCAGAAGGCTCAACAGAGATACCAAAAGGTACTACAAATGTGTTGTTTACATAGGAGTGCCATGGAGCTGTAAAAAAAAAGGAAATTAATTAAATCTTTTTCGTTCTTTTCTTGTATTAAGAAAAGTGAATTTGGCAATGACAGGTGATGCAATTCCTCTGGAGTACAACTTTGCTGGACTGAATGCTATATCATTTGACAAAGGCTGCTATGTGGGACAGGAACTGATTGCACGCACACATCACCGAGGTGTCATTCGTAAGCGCCTCACTCCATTTAAGCTCGTTGATGCCAATGGAGAAGGTACTGCACTATATTTTTTTCATTTTTTGTATCATTTTATTCTGGTGCTATGCAAGAAGTCTTTTCATAATGGTCCACAAGTATGAAGCGGGATTCTTAGGAAACTCATGATGAAATATTTGTGTGGGACCCATAGAGCAGTGACTTGGAATTCAGCTCCACTCCAATTGTATGAAAATTGATTGGAGGGTGCCATAAAGCCTTATAACAACAACAACAACAAAAAACTATACAAAGCAATTCAAACTGACTGGTAGAACTTATTTAGTTGGTGGTTACTCATCAATCATCATATTTTTTTTTTTTTTTGGTGATTCAGAAGTTGAAGAGGGTACTTCTCCAAGCTCAGAAATTGTGGATGATGAATCTGGCAGGAAAGTTGGGAAGGCAATTAAAGTATTGGGCTCTAGAGGTATTGGCATTTTGAAAATTGAAGAAGCATTCAAGCCGGCAGCTCGGCTGAGCTTGAAAGACAGGGGAGATGTGAAGATAAAGGTTGTCAGGCCCGATTGGTGGCCTGCTGAATGGATTCTGGTTCATGACCAACAGAGTGGGGCCGCATCGATTTAGTGTTAAGTGTTAGTTTTCTTCTTGTTATAAATAAATGTGGATTGTTTCTCCTGATGAGATGGAGATATTGAATAAACATGGGTATTTGTTATGCTTGTTTTTAATTTCCTTTCCTGTTTTTTTTTCCACCCGTGACTGTTTTCTACCGAAAGTTTTTTCTTGTGGTGCTCGTTTCAATAGAACACACGAGGAATTCCAGACGACTGTTTGTGAGAAGAAAATACAAGTTATGGATCAATGACCATTCACATATCAATAGGTGTAAAGTCGTTACATATTTGTGTGTGAAGGATAATGCATGCAAGTACTTTGAACACTTTGGCTAATGAGACTTGACGTTCAAAGACTAGAGTTAAAACCCAGTGGGCTTCCTTGGCAGGATAGTATAAATTGTATATTTTGGTTATATTATGAAACACTTAGATTAAGTAGGATCTTTGGGATATTTCAAACTACGGATAGTATAGGGAAATAATAT
The DNA here is from genome assembly GCA_028015225.1 of Carex myosuroides. Lineage (NCBI taxonomy): Eukaryota > Viridiplantae > Streptophyta > Magnoliopsida > Poales > Cyperaceae > Carex > Carex myosuroides. The sequence goes on along the minus strand of CM051474.1, from coordinate 3,303,288 downwards.
AATTACGTACTTAAAATACTTTAGTTTTGTTGTCCAAAAATCGATCGCAAGATCGGAAAACCTTTTAAATCGCATAAGCAAACACCCAGTACGCCCTGCGGGTAGTGACAGTGTTGCATGCGGGGTAGCTGTGAGACAATCTAGAACGCATGCGACAGTGACAGTGTTGTATGCGACGTAGAGAGACGTCGAAATTTATACTTTACATAATAATTAATAAGGATAGAATCCAGAGGCTTTCTATTTACTGTTTAACCTTAACCTTAGCACAATTAGCGTCACCGCATTAAACTTTTAACAACCCCCGATAACTTAGACTAGTGAAAAATGTTTAAAATCTAATACACTATCTCTATGGATCGACACTCCAATCATACTACACGGTAGGATTATGCGCTTGTGATCTGAACGTAAGTAGAAATTAAGATTTATAAATCTTTAAAAGTAGTAGTTCACTTTGGCGTCATCAACATCCCTACATGTATCAGTGTTAGAATTGAAAACAATAATGGGTGAATGGTGTTCTAACTGTCGTGGTAAGCTGGTGGCTAATTACACAAGCACTGAAAGTACTGATCAAACCCCAATTTTTTTATTAATAGGAAAAAAAAATAACGACAATGGGAAAAATAAAATTCGAAATCTAAAAAATACTGTTATGGTTTACCATAACGTCCTGCTAAATTCTCACTTTACCTCCAACTCCTAAAAAAAAAAATTGCTACAATATGGACGTTATGGTGGACCATAACGTTCTTGTAGCAATTTTTTTTTTGTTTCATTTTCATATAAGTTTAAAAAAAAAATCCAACATTATGAGGATTATATATATGATTTAAATATAGTGTTTATGAAAAATATTTACCAGCATAAAATTTGCAATTTGTAATTAATCATTTTTTTGTGCATAATGAAACAATATTCAACCTGTACGATATTTGATTGTTAGATTATGTATATGACGAATAGCTAATCTATAAATTAACTTTTTTAATTTCAATCTCATTTGAATATATTTGAAAGTCAAACATTCTAATTTGAACAATTTCAATCTCATTTTAATTTCAATTTTGATTTCAGAATTCAAATGAAAATGAATTTGTTTTTAACATATATGAAGCCCAAAAAAAAATTGCTACAGTATGAACGTTATGGTCCATAACGTCCATATTGTAGCAATATTTTTTTACGGAGTTGGAGGTAAAGTGGAAATTTGACGGGACGTTGTGGTTTATAATGTCCATAGGACATTATAAACCATAACGTTTCTCTTAGATTCTAAATTTCCATAAAAATGTTTCCTATTGTCGATATTTTTTTTTTCCATTTTTCTATTAATAAAAAAATCAGAAACAAACCACCCAAGCCTTGGTCCCCCGAAAACTTTTATTAATAGGAAAATAAAATAAAAAATATCAACAACAGTGAACGATTCTGGCGAAATTGAAAATTTAAAAAACCCGTTATAGTTTAGAACGTCTGTTGGACACTATATACCATAATATTCTAATAATTCAAATTAATTAACTTCTAATTAACGGAAGGACAAAGAAAAAAAAAGACATTATGAAGAATAACGTCCAGAAATGTTTATTTGCCAAATCTCATTCAAGAGTGATACGGAAGCTAGATTCGAGACATCTCTGAACGTTATTCTTAATAATGTTCCGTATTTTTTTTCCATTTTCATTAATTAGAGGTTAATTAATTTGAATTAGCTGAACATTATAAACCATAACGATGTTTTTAGATTTCGAATTTCGTCAACATTATTCATTGTTGTGGATATTTTTGTATTATTATATTAATAAAAAAATCATCTCGGTCCCCACCCACCCAAGTCTTGATCTTCTAAAGTAACTCAAATTTTGAGTTTAGATTCATATCGTCAAATCTATTTTGACCGGTAAAAATAGATTTGACGTTCCGGATCTAAACTCAAATTTTGAGTTACTTTAGGTGATATGAATATTGAAATTTTAATTATGAATATTGAATATAATGTTAAGTCACTCTTATAATTTTAAAATTAAAATTTATGTATATTGAAATTTATTTTAAATTTTATGTTTCATAAAGTTTTTATATGATTTAATTTTTTCTCATAAAAATGTCAAAATTTTACTTGTAGCCTATTGTGGTTAGAATTTTGAATTCAATTCCATTTCTACCATTTTCTCTCTATCTCTCTCCTTCTCTCTTTCTGTCTCGTGTTTTCTCCTCTCTATCTCTCTTTAAAAACAAGATCCTTCGAAAAAAATATCATCTTTAAAAAAAAAATCAAATAACTACTTTTAAAATTTTCATATTTATTATGTTCACAAATTCAAACTGCAGAACCAACAAATTAGTTCCGCAGTTTAAACCTACGGAACCAAAAGTGTATTTAATATGGCACTAAAGTGTATTAATTTTATCTTTTTATTAAAGATGGTAAAAAAAATTACGACAGAATCATATTATTATAAACACTTAAACCTAACACAACATACTAAACTCTAGACATCACTTCCGGTTTTGCAACACCATCATTAACAACTTGCAGCAGATTTGAATCCTGGAATTTCACTTTAGAGTTGTGAAAATTGAATTCATATTCTACCTACACACTGTGCATTTAAATTTCATCTTAAGCTTTTAGTTTCACATTGTATACTATCAGGTTCCATGTTGGTGCAACACAACATTCTACGCACCTCTGACCTCTGTAGCAATCCGAATTTAATACGGGATAATTAACCAAAGTAGGCATCCTGCGTTCAGGACTTCAGGTACATCTATGCCGTTCATTTCAGATCTAACTGTTCATATTGATTCCGACAGCACAGTTGCTCAATATTAGCCAGGATTGACCGTTCTTAATACTAAAGTCTTTAGGTTCGATCTATATCGTTGGATTCTCAATGGACGGTTGGGATCTCTATTGAATGTGGGAGCCGAACCACCACAGCTGGCTCCTCAAATATTGATATTGGTGCTTTGTATAGAGTAAACAAAACTAATCATAATCAGCACATTAGCCCGTACAATTATTTGAATCATAAATACCAAATCAAACTATTTGTCATCTCATGATAAAATCAAACAATTTGAACTCGGTTGGAGAGTTCAAAACTTCAAATGCATTGAAGCCTCAAAAGAAGACAAATATCACAAGGATCCCACCCAGTTCCAGCGAGCGAGAGCGAGGCCTGAAATAAGCAGTACAAAGTACAAACTACAGAGCAGTTTCTCGTGCCAAAACCAAAAAGAGAGAAATACAAATATACACATGCCAAAGCTCATAAATGCCTTTATGGGTTAACACAACAGACTCAAATACCAACACTGGATCATATCTGAAAAGGCTATCCCAGAAAATAGCTTTTTCTTTATACGAGTAGCAGGAGACAGACCACGAAAGAGGAAATACATTTCGAACAGGTACAGATTTTGCATGCGGATAGCGACCTTACTCAAAAGCGATTTTTATTAGTCCTACACTCCTGCGGTCCAACTCTTATGGGATGCTCAAATATTCTGTTACTTTTCTATTCACCTGTCCTTGTGTTTTAATCAACTTTCTGATCTAAATTATTTTCAGAAGGTCATTACATATTTTCTTGTGATTATTTTTAAGTAGGTATTTTCTTTTGATTTTGGGCATGAAGAGAAATAGTCTGTTAGTCGTCGGTTTATGTAGTATAAAAAGGCTGGAAGGTACATTATTTCGAAAGCATCAAGTGCCGGGATAATTTCGCTGGTTCAGTTGATCTAAACTCAATTATTAATTAAAAGGAACGTTCAAGCTCATAACATACAATGATAATGCTGATGCATGTCCACAGTCGCTCAAACAACACCGGTTTTTTTACAGTTCCACCACGCCAAAAATATTATATGGAAGAAATTAGTGAAGGGCAGCTAATAGAGAAAGGCAGCATATTCAAACAACTACTAAGCGGTAAATCAATCCATCTTGAATTCCACATTACTACTGGTTAGTCACAAAACACAACAAAATCTAACTACCGACCTAAAATTACACAACAAAATCTAACTACCAACCTAAAATTACACAACAAAATATTTGGTCAGAGAACCAGAGATTGGTTCACAGGAGATTAACCCAACAAAACACTACTCATCGCTGCCACCAGCATAACATTTTAGATTAACTGTTCAACGACCATTTCCATTCTAGGCCTCCTGCTCGGCATCTCATTCATACAATCCCATGCGATCTGTACCAGTTTTACTGCTTCCTTTTTCGAGAACCGGCCATCCAAACTCTCATCAACAATCTCTTGAAGCTCATCAACAGTAACTTCTCCATTAATTTTCAGAGGGGACACATCCAGTTTACCAGTAACAATCTGAAGTATCAGAAGTCCAAATGCATACACATCACTTTTTTCAGTGAACCGTCCGGTGGTAGCGTATTCTGGAGCAAGATAGCCCATGGCAGCACTCGCTTTTAGAGATGAGAAATTTATGTCATCAGCTAAAAGCTTGTGGAGACCCACACTAGAGAGCTTCGGCACAAAATGGAGGTCTAAAAGGATTTTCTCGGCTGATATGTTTTGGTGGAGAATTGAAGGCTTGTTCGCTCGATTATTGTGCAAGTACTCAATTCCTAAGTAATGAGTTATCAAAGTAATCAAAGTTTATATTTAAGGATATAATAGATTAAAAGTCACATCATTTGAGGTTGTCTCATCCTTTTTTGTTAAATTTAAATGGAAGTGCTAGTATGAAATAAAATATCCCCAAGTTCCAATGACATTTGCAAATACCATAAGACAATATCAAATGGTCATGATAGGTATAGGCATGAAATAATACTTCAACAACAATGCTACTACTTGTACATAACTTTTTCTTATTAATATATTGTTAGTGGCGTAAGCCATCTAACCTTAAAAAAAAAAAACAATGTTGCTTTTTTTTCATTTTGGTAATTCGTCTGTGCTTGTTCGGGTTCTCTCTCTTTTTTTTGTTGCGGCACCAGGAAAAAGTCTGCTATTTGGATAAGTTTATCAAGCTAATAAAAAACTGTTTAAATTTTTCTGAATTACCTTTTGCAATGCCTTTAATAATGGAGACTCTAGTCGCCCAATCAAGAATATTTCCATGATCACCCCCATAACTATTCAAATCCAAGTACTGTGCCAAACTTCCATTAGCCGCATAATCATAAATTAGGAAGAACTCGCCTCTCCCTCGTGAACAACAAAAGCCCCTTAATCTTAGCAAATTTTCATGCCTCAAAAGGGTTAGTACTTTTAACCCTTTTAAGAATTCAGCCTCCTCTTGCTTGCAACTTGACCTATTGATACTCCTCACTGCAACCATACTTCCATCCCTGAGTATTCCTTTGTATGTCGACCCCGTGTAAGTGCTCTTACCTGAGAAGTGTGGAAGAATAAAAATATTACCTTTTATTTTAAGGGATACAATTAAATAGGAATATTACCCTTTTTTAAGGAATACAATGATAGGTAATAAACTAATAATGCTAAATTTACCTAGCAAGTTGACTTCAGAGAAGTACTGAGTAGCAGACTCGACTTCCTCTAAGTTAAACCGGTGGCTGTCTGTCAAATTGTTCAAGTCCCAACTTGCGTTATATTCTACATTACCAAAGCGGAAACTGCTTTTTGTAGTTGTTTCCTTGAATTGGTCGGTACTGAGGCGGCTGTCAGAGATTTCAAGCGAACTGCTGATCTTTTGTTTCCTCCTTCGGTACCACAAAAAGGTAAATAATCCAACAATTGTGCACCCACATGCGAGCACTAACGCGCCAATCACAACAGTACCGGTGGATGACTTAGTAGGCTTCAAACAGTGGGACCCACCGGGGCACTGTGAGTTCCCCAGACTGGCTGATTGCGGAATTTGTTGAGACCTAAGGCCGGTCAAACCAGGTCCAAATGGTTCGGGTTTGCTAGGATTATTGAGCGGTTCACCAGATGGGCAGAGTTTGAGGGTGTGAAACCCAGCTCCGCATAGACCTTTGTTGTTTGCAAACTGGAAACCTCCATTTAGTCTTTTTAATCCTATCATGCAGAAAGAATTGACATTATGAGAAACAAAATCAATATCTTCAAACTAATGGATTCACAGACTACTAACTTAAGTACCCCCTTTACTCCCTTAGATCACTTGTTTATGCATTTGAAGTACCATTTTTCCTATCCAAAGATTTTAATCATGCTCCACCAAGTATAACAGCTATGTGTTCTTCCTTGGTACACACTACACAACATTGTCATACATGATTATTCCTTGATGACATTTCCATTGAAACAAATAGAAGTTACAAAGTACTCTTTTAGAACATCAAATGAAACCCTTCCCCTAAAAGCACCACCACTTAAAACCAACAAAGTAATCCTCTAGTCAATCAAAGTTTTTTTCTTTCTTCATGAAACAAACACAACAGATATTGCAAGGGTTTAATAGCATGCGACTCACCTGAAGGGACATTGCCAGAAAGGGAGTTGTTACGCAAGTCAAGCACGGTAAGGAGAGGCACTTCTACAAGCATAGAAGGGATTGACCCGAAGAGGTGATTAAAGCTCAAATCCAACCGCATTAAATTGGGAAGATCTCCGAGCGAGGCAGGAATTGCACCAGTTAGCTGGTTGGATTGTAGAGTGAGAACTGAAAGTTTCTTCAAACGGCCGAACTCGGTTGGTATATTCCCGGTTAATTGGTTATAGCCGAGTTGTAATACTACAATATAGTTAGCCGGTTAATTAATAGATGAATTGATGTAAAAGGTTGAAAATCTAGCTCATTTCAAGTGAAATCCTGTTAAATAAAGCATGGCCAATTATATCTGAAGAGGGACTAGTGTTTGGAGCAAGATTTTATCTCTCCTGAATTAGGCTAATTCAGAAGTCAAATTGGGGATAGTGCTAAAAAAGAGAAAATTAATTTCAAATTAATTGTTATACCAAATACGGCTGTCTACAACGTTATTCCAATTAAAAGCACATTTAAGGCCACATATTGTAGCCATTAAAGAAGGAGAGTTAAAGGTCAGAGAAGTAATAAAGATCGAATCCTTGTTAAATTCAGGTGTCAGTGCAATAAACAAGCGAGTAATAAATGAAACTATGGAAAAGCGTGCCTCAATCTCAATGTGTAGGAGACAGCATTAAATTAGCATATAGTAAATTTATGAAAATAATGTCTCAATCTCCAGATATACATATCCTTTAAAAGACTAAAAAGAAATATCTTCTAGTGCAATTTCATAAATGGGGTCTCTTAAAATATCACTTAAAACAAATACTTCGAAGATTAAAAAAAAGAAAGTTAAACACCAACTATATTCATATACAAGGAACAAGCAATAAGAAGCTTCTCTTTAGACTACATTCAAAGTTCAAACAAATATTGAAGACAAAAAAGCTACATTAAAAAACACCGAATAGAGTAAACTGTTTAGGAAATTCCAAAGTTGACACTGTTTGAACAAACCACTGACACCCCACTTTAAAAGGAAAAATAAATTATCATTTTTTATGTTTGAATTCCTAGAAGAAACACCACTAAAGTTCAAATTAAAAGTATCTTATCTTATTCAAAATTTCAAATAAACCAAAATAGCCAAAAAAAAAAAACAAGCGTATAAAACATACAAGATGAAGCTTCTGATTTTACTGTGCAGAACAAATAATCCACATTACAGAAACCCATAAAAACTACCTTAAGTTAGGATAAAAAAATGTCCACCCCTGGAATCTCCGAAAGCCCTAAACTTTTTACAGTTCAAGAAAATATTTCTCATTCACCTCACAAAGACTCTGTTCTCTCAAAAATCAAACAAAAATAGCCTCAAACGAACTCACCTTGAAGATTTTCCAAATTTGCAATCTCAACTGGAATCCTTCCACTGAGCCGGTTCACATCCACATAGAGATCGGAGAGCATGGTGAGTTTGCCAACCTCTCTTGGTATCACCCCAGTGAGTCTATTGTAGTGCAAGTACAGACCGGTGAGCCACCTCAGACCAGCTATGGCTGGTGAGAGCGAACCAGACAAACCCATTCCTTGAAGAGAGAGGCTAGTCACCTTTCCGTGGACGTTGCATGCAACTCCTTCGAAGCTACCGTTACATGGGTCGCCATTGCTGGTCCATGTGCTAAGCACGTGACCAGGCGGGTCTAGGGACGCCTTGAGCGCCATTAGAGAGCTCACTTCTGGGTTGGAGAGTGCAGAATCGCAGGAGAGAAAGAGAACGGTGAGGAGAAGGTGCACGAGAAATGGATAAGAAGCCATTTTTGCGCTTGCTCTTTTGAAGCTTGTATTTTGTCTCTCTTCTTCTTTTTTTATTTTGGTGGAGGACTAGACGAGACAGGAGGGAAGAGAGAGAGGGGAATGGCAAATGATCTCTCAATGGAGAGAGAGGGAGAGAGAGAGGAGATTCTTTTGTATTGGTTTTTACTTTTTAGACAAAGCAGAAACCGCCAAACGAGCTTTGTCAGAGAGACTCAGGTTTCGGGGAGTTAGTGGTCAAATGATCTCTCCAGTCAGTACAATGGACACATCCAGTCTATCAGAATCTTGTCATGGACTGGAGGAGGGAAGACTAGGAGGCTAGGAAAGAAAGAAATATAACAGGAGTTGAATATTTATTTTAGAGGAGATTTTGAATAACGTACGGTGCCTCACTCAGTCGTCTGTGAATTATTATATTTTTTAATTTTAGAGAAATGCCCGTAGACTAGCTAGTGGATTGTCGTCCCTAGTCAGTGATCAGTACGCTACTCGAAACGACTTGTGAATGCTCTATTGCTGTCCCGCATCAAATCAAACTAAGACAGAATTGCATCAGCTTTTTCTTAATTTGAAAATTTTATATTAGAGACCGTTGGGAATTTTATTTATTTTTAAAAATAAAAATAATGTTACGATTTTAATCTATTTGTCAAACATAAAATCCTTTTTTTTATCCTTTGTATGGAAACAAATATATTCTCAATAGTATTTACTATTTAGCAACTTATGATACTTCGAAATATTCTACAACTATATATATTCTTTTTAAACAATAATTTGAAGATGTTTTTTTTGCTAATCAACTCTAAACTTATTGGAGACGAAGAGGAAGAGGAAAATAGTTCTTTTCCAGTTTTGAAGGGAAGGACAAATAGTCCTTTATATTTAAAAATTCTGAATTTATCTAAAATATCTTTGTCCAAATCAGTGTAATGGAGACATAAAAAATAATGATCAAAATCTTGTTTTTCTTAATTGGATGGGAAAATATTTGAAAACAGAAAATTTGTTGGGATGTAGGCATGTAGCCAATTTCATCTTAATTTGAAGTATTTTTAATTATGTAAACATTCTCCAGGAAATGTTGAATTTATTACATTCCGGGCCAACATAATTCCTTCAGCAGTGATTTTTTTTCGGACCTAAATATGGGCCGTTGTTATTTGATCCCCGGCCGGATAAGACATGGCCCAAAAGAAAACAAAAGGCCCAAGTAAAACGGCCGTAGAAATCCGTAGAAGATGAAACGTGCGCATAAGAAGTAACGTCAACGGGTTGATTTCTCTTCTTCCTCATCTCTTCGCTGAAAAGAAATTCCATCCGATTCCCTCTTACTTCTTTAATTTCTTTCCTTATAGAGACAACAAGAGAGAGTACCTACGATGGGGAAAGACTTCTCCGACGATCAGATCAAGGCTATGAAAGATGCCTTCTCTCTATTCGACTCTGACAGAGACGGCCGTATCGCCCCGTCAGACCTCGGCGTGCTCATGCGGGCTCTTGGAGGCAACCCCACACAGCTCCAGCTGATGCAGATCATCAAAGCAGAGAGCCTCACAGCACCGTTCGACATCAACCGCTTCCTCGAGCTGATGCGGGCCCACCTCAACACAGACCCATTCGATGGACCGCTCAGAGACGCCTTCAAGGTGATCGACAAGGAGTCGACCGGCCGCATATCGGTCAAGGATCTCAGGCATATTCTTACCTCAATTGGTGAGAAACTGGAGGGGTCCGAGTTCGACGAGTGGATCAAGGAGGTCGAGGTGGGGCCCGATGGCACCTTCAAGTATGAGGATCTCATACAGAAGATTACTGCCAAGTGATCAAAGGTTTTTGATTTTTTTTTTTTTTTTTTTTTTACTTTAAGGTGTTTGTGCTGATTTATATACATATGGTAATAATCGGTTATATGTGATGATTAATATGTCAGTTGGAATGTTATCAGTTTTTATTGCTTTTTTCTTCTTATTTTGAGATGTTCGACAAGTTCAATTTATTATTCTTTTTTCAGTGATTGTTGTAAATTAGGACTTGTATTGGAATAATTGATCTAAAAGTTTGTTTTGGGTGGTGAATTATTATGATTTGTTGATTGGAATTAATAGCATCTTCATTTTTTTATTATATCAAATTCAGAATTTTTTATATTATTAAAAACAGAGAGATAGACTTGGAATTTTTCATTGTATTTCGATTGTGTTTCTTTATATAGACAAGATTAGCACTAACTATGCCTAGTTACAACTAACTGCATCCTGACCACAGTTGTAACCTCCTTGGTTAACTGTTATTCTGTTAATCTGTTATCCTAACCGTGGGGCGCATCATCTTCAGCATAGCACCTATCTCCAGTGTCTTCATTTACTGGCTCAAAACTTGTGTTTGCTGTCTGTACTCTGTACATTTTTTTAATAATTTTAAAAGAATTAATTTCGGTAACGTGGTAATTTTTAGAATTAGCAAATAAAGTAACCTTTTGTAATTACGGAAATGAAGAAGTTTAAATTACTTGTGAAGTTTGTAAAACAAATTACTTATTTAGTGAGATTATTAAATTAGCAGGTGTTGCAATTGAAATTACAAGTGTTACATTAGTATCTATATTCTCTTTTATAAATAAAATGATTTTTATTTGTAAATGGGACGGAGCTGCTTAATTAAGTTGTTATCTTCTAATACCGGTAAATTAAACAAGTCAAAGCACCCATACCTGTACCACCTTTTTGCAGTGCTACTTTAATTTGTTACTTTTTACAGTTCTTAATATATACCGGTCTTCTAATTTGTTACTGGGTAAGAACTGTTATGTTGTGTCTGGTTTGCCAATTCCTGATAATTTGCTTTTTTCAGAAAAGAAAAATTGAAAACCACCCATGTAGTCAGGGTATTTCATGTGTGGCGCTGACTTTATAAACTTTCTCATTTTGACCGCTTGAATTTATACTAAATTAATTCAAAATTTTAAAATTTTTATATATAGACACATCACTTGTAATCACTTGTAAAGTATACAAATTTCAATAGTTGTAATAACTACTTAACAGTGTGCACTAAGGTATATACACGGTAAATATGACAGTTTTATAAACTCCTATAAATTTTGAGGATATTTGGACAGGTTTCAGCTGCGAACACGAATGAATCTAAATATCCGTTTTTTTAGTACAAACTTAAACGGTAAAAAAATAATAAAATACAAATGCTTTAAAGTAGATCGGTTTGAATTCGTTGTCTGAAGCCAATATGATAGATTTTAAAATTATGCACACGAAGATCTCTTGATGAGCATAGTACACGCTAGTTTTACTCATAATTTTTTTGGAATTTTGAACATTATGGAAGATTGTTGATACAAATTATTCTAAAATTCAAAATTTTGTACATAAATCTTTATAAATAATCATCAAGATAATTATTATTCTTTAAATTAGTCTCTAAATGTCGAATTAAAATATCAACCCAATTAAATGAATAAATCATTTCCTTTTGCATTGTCCGAGCATAATACTCCAAATCAAATGTGAATAAACCATCGATCGAGCATCGTATTAATGCGCTTTAATTACATATAATTAACAAACTGTCATGATCCGAGTTACAATAAAGAACTATAGAAGGTCTCTGGACAAAAGAGAAATGTGACTCTTTATACAAACCGAAATTTTTATTTTTAACATTTTAAAGAATTAAATTAATAAAATAACCACCGTTTTTGGTCAATTCTAAATCTAACACGGCCGCAGAATGCCGGAGCGGACCCATATGGGGGAGGCCGCAGAATGCCGGAGCGGACCCCCATATGGGGCCGCACTATGCCGGAGCGGACCCGGGTCCGCACTATGCCGGAGCGGACCCTGGTCTTTTTTTTTTTCTGATTCTGAATTTGATTATGGTTTTGTTTTGGAAATTTTTATCAAAAATGTAACGTTTTTCTGGAAGTTGTGTATAATTACTTATATTTGAAATGTCGTTTAATCTGAAATTGTTGTTCGTCGTTTGTTTGATCAAAAGAAACATTACAATAGAACAAGGAGCCATATAAAGAAGCATACAATAGAACATGTGAATGTTATCGGAAATTACAAATACGTCTAATTAACCGAAAATAAACAATAGTTTTACAAGTACAATTAGAAAAACAACATTAACTCTCAATCTCGTGCAGCCCGAGCAGCTCTGTTTTGTCTTTCTTGCGTATCTCGGCCGGCTTGGTGTCCTCTTCTCCTATTATGTAGAACATCCATCCACATCGGAATTCTGTCGTGCTGTCTTCTGCCCACAGCAATATTTTTTTTCTCTGGAACAAGGACCGGGCCATCGTGTGGAGGCCATTCCGACTGATTTCCATAAACATGCCATTGTGCGCTCCATGTGTTGATCAGTGTATGGATGTGATAATACTGACTTACAAATACGCCAGGGTCGATGCCTCGTAGACGACACACGGACAGAACATGAGAGCACGGTATTCTCTCCAATTGAGGCTTCTGGCACGTGCAAGTTACCGTGTGATCATCCCCGATTATCACCGTGTATTTGTAATTGGCCTTGGTAAACCGACCAGAATCGTCAGGTATGAAAGCGTGAACTCTCTCCTGTGTGGCGGTTACCTCGAACTCGTTGTTGTTTCCAAAGCCCCCCAGCGTCTTCATTTTATCGGACCTCTCGAACCGTTTGTTGATCAGCTACGAAAAATTAAAAAATAATGAAGAAGTCAGATATTTTTTTTAACAAACTTCATTAAAAATTATGAAGAAATAACTACAAATAAAAGTACCTTATGCACACGACACGAGAATTGCTGACCTTGACTGACTTCCCATTCCGCTTTGGCCCTCCTTTGCGCAAACCATGTCATACATTTGTAAAATGTGTCTTCAATTATTGCTGCAACCGGTAGCCTACGAGAGGACTTGAAGACCTTATTAAGCGACTCGGACCCGTTTGTAGTCATGATGCCCCAACGGTAACCACCGTCCAGTGCTTGGAATATCTTCCATGGTTTGGGGCACTCGTTCTCATCTTGATCCAAATACTTACCCACACCGTCCAGCCAATTGAGGGCAATGTCACATGCCTGCCCCATTGCTTGCATTCCTTGCTCGTACCTCCTCATCTTCCTCTTAGCCACACATATTCTAAAAAAACGGATTGCCTTATCACTGCAACCGTTCTTCTTCATGTTCTCGGCTATGTGAGTAGCACAAAGACGGTGAACACATTGATCCTCATCCTCCTCGTTCCACCCCATATCATCTTGTCTGAACACCTTCTTGATACCCTTTCCCCTATCAGTGATGACACACATGAATCTGGAGCGGATTACATTACGGCGCAACCATTTCATGAACCACGCACAATCGTCATAACTCTCTGATTCTACCAGTGAAAAAGCCAACGGGAGGAGCTGATTTTCAGCATCGTACCCGGTTGCAATCAACAGCTTGCCTATGGTTAAAACCCATTTTGTAAGAGCCGAAATCAACTAAAATAAATAAAGTGAAAACAACCAAATTAGTTACCTTTATACCGGCCTGACAGGAAACATGCATCAACTGTGATGACCGGTCTGATATGTTGAAAAGCAGCTATGCACGGTCCAAATGCCCAAGCCGCCCTATGAAAATACCTCCATGGTCCAGGTTCACCAGTGGGATATGAGGTCACCTCAAACAATGTTTCTGTCAATAAATTTAAAAAAATAAGTTCAATTTTTGATTGATAATGAAATAACGTAAAAATTGAAGGAACAATGTAGTACCTGGGTTGCTTCTTTTCATTGCCTCCAACAATGGAACTACAAGAGCGTATGACCCCTCCCAACTGCCAAATTGACGGGCTATTGCCAACTCACGGCCACGCCATAGTTTGTTGTACGCCGGTATCTGACCGTTGTACCTTTCAGCAACAGCAATTCGGACAGCCTGAATACTCAGGTCGACATCGTTCCTCATGTGAGCGGATATACACTCGGCAACCATAGCAGCTGACAACTGGGCGTGATCTGTTCTTGTCGCATCCGCGTGACATGAATGTTGTGTTGGGCATTTGGAGACACGCCATTGTGTTCCATAACCGGTGGCCCTTGCGAGTATGTACCACCCACAGTAACTGTCCTTGCACTTGAACCTCATTCTTGTGCGGTCACTGTGCGTAGGTATTAACTCTTTGTTGCAAAGGATGTGAAACCTGGCAATTGCGCTCTTCATGTCCTCCTTTGAGTCATATGTTTGTCCCTCGGACAATTCATTCTCAAAATCTGCTCTACTTCCAAACAAACCCGAATTGGCTTCCATAAACCCTGATGTGTCGTTGAAAGCATGAATCGGGTGCTGAACCCCGCGATCCATTATCTGAAACCCGCTATCCATCTTGAATTTCCTTGATAGTCCGAGCACAGGCCCGGTATCTTCTTGGTCAGAATAATCGCTCATACCCTCAGGATCAATATGACCCCAATTTTCCTCTGCCTCTAGTATTTCCGGATCCACTTCTTCATCAGATTCATCCGGATTACAAGTTTGACCCCAATGAGCGGTCCGACTAGATGAAGGGTGGTCAGTCTGGGATGGGGCCCGACGGGAGGGTCGGTCCCTCTGAACTGGGGCCCGACTACTGGACGGTTGGTCAATTTGGACAGGGGATGGACTAGAGCCGGATGAGTTACCCCGACTACGACCCTGGATTAACCTCTGAACTGGGTTCGAACGCCGGGCTCTGGTAACCTCCACATATAGGTCAATTATCTTGTATGCACCCCCAGAAAAACTCATGGTTTGGTTATACAATACCTGCCACACTCCCTCATTCTGAATTGGAAATAGTTGGAACCAGGTTTGTGCCGAACTAGTCGGCATGCTAATTTTGGCATCAATTTTAAGGTCATACTGACCCTGATCCAACCCCAAATTCCCACATATACTTGATTTAAGTCCCAAATAATCCGTACCTGGCAATACCGGGATCACAGTAACGGGTCCAATACTGTAGTAAACCCCATTAGGACCTGTTAATACATCCCCACCAGTGTAGATGGATACTATAAGAGCCATTTTCCAATTCAATACAGAAGAAACCTACAATTAAAAATTAACTAAATTAATTAATTTAAATTAATTATTCTAATTAAATTATTGCTAAATTAATTATTCTAATTAAATTTTTAATCTACTGAAATAAAAATAAAAAATTTAAAAGAAGAGAGAAAAAACTTACAGATCAGAGCTAACTCAGGAGAGAGAAGGTGTGAGAGTGTGGAATGAAATGTTCCTGTCATTTTCGGGATATAAAGACCAGGGTCCGCTCCGGCATAGTGCGGACCCGGGTCCGCTCCGGCATTCTGCGGACCCATATGGGGGTCCGCTCCGGCATTCTGCGGCCTCCCCCATATGGGTCCGCTCCGGCATTCTGCGGCCGTGTTAGATTTAGAATTGACCAGAAACGATGGTTATTTTATTAATTTATTTATTTAAAATGTTAAAAATAAAAATTTCGGTTATACAAACGCTTCTTACTTGTCAACTATTTATTTTGATCATAACTTATTCATTACAAGTTTAATAGACGTGATTTAAAATGCGTTGAAAAATAGACAATGAAAGTTACAGTTTAGATTTTTTACAAATTCATTGTCTATTTTTCAATGCATTAATTTGTCATGTTCATATGATTTATGATGAGAAAATTATGATAAAAATAATTAACAGATATCAGTTTGAAAACTGTTCGTATTGTGTGTTGTATTCATCCTGATTTAAGTCAATTTCTCATATTATTGACCCCTTACCATCAAATAAAATATTACATATCATCTACATCCCTTTTTACACACAAAAGCAAAAAATTATAACATTTCATTCTTATTTCGATTGGAACCGAGAGGCTGCAAATTAATAATCACTGATATATATATGGACGTTAATTTAGAAGTTGTTGATTCCGATCAAAGTGAAAACAAAACGCAATGATTATTCGTATAGATGCATGCAGAGATAGAAATATATATATCACATTTAACAATTTTATTTCCTTAGCTGTGTTTTAAATTTTTTGTTAAAAATATCCTACATGCCATAATTAATATTTTAGATCGAAATTAATATAGATTAAACCATATTGAGTTGCATAAGTTATGAGTCGATACTCTCTCTGAATAAATGTATCTGAATAGATCCTATTCATCTGAACATGTGAGAACTAATAGATCCTAATAGATCCTAATAGATCCTAATAGATGCTAATAGATCCTAATAGGGGCAATGGGTTATAAATATATGTATTGTTGTTCATTTTCGGTGAGACCTCATTTATATCATAAATGAGAAGCAACAGTTTGAATTTTATAAAGAGCAAAAAATCTGAATCGCGTTTCTAGAATAGAGAGAGTGAGAAAGAAAAGAGAGCTGCCAGTTAGTGCTAACACTCCGACTCACAAGTTTTTTTCGAATTTGTTTGTGTGATATCGATAAAGATGCGGTTACTATTGTTATGTAAATATGACACACAAGAGGAAAATAAAAAAAATATTATTGATAGGGCCAAGTTCTCAAGGCCCTCACTCTTAACGGGCTATGAAAGAGCCGGAATTCGGATCTCCTAGAGAGGCCAACTCAGAATCAATACGAAATGTCTAGGGTCTATGAAAACACAGGCCCTCCACAAGCCGGTCTTGGGCCAAGAACAGCTCAGAACTCGGACCCCTATGTCGGGCTAGCCCGGGATCAAAGAAAGGCCCAAGACCCGGCATCAAAAGCTCACCAACAAGTCTCCATCGGGCCACGCCCGAGAAGCCCGAAAAAGGCCCACTCAACAGCATGACTGGGCCGTATTCGATATAGGCCCAACCCGAATTCGGTTGGCACTATCTTTCATGCAGGATAACTGATATTACGGTTTACATAACCGCCCAATCTCCCATAACCGCGGGGCATAGCGGTTATAGACAGTCTATATAAGGCAAGAAGGCCCATTGAACAAGGGTCGAAATTCAGAACAAGAGAGATATCGCAAGGTCAGAGTCCGAATATCTCCAAACCTCTCCGAGTTCCAAACTCGATTCTCATCTCGACCTGCCGCGCCGCGAACAAGACAAGCTTGTCCCATAAATCCTTTTCCCATATGGTCTACTCTCTCCGAAGACGTATCAACTATATTGAATTTAATTTTACACACAGATCCGGATTCAGATTACAATTAAACTGGACCCTATGCTCTACCTGAATCCTTACAGTTTTCACGACTAAAAATTAAAAAATATAGACATGTAATTATAGTGATAGTTTAACCAAATTAACCCTCCCATTGTTATACGGCATTCTAGTTAGTTTAATTTGTATCACTGTATCTGACTTTCCGACTACGAAATGATCAAACTTGTGAGTCGCATTTATAGCCATCATGATAATTTAGCTACATATTCGAAGCCTCCGAGTAGAATAAACTAGCAAAAAATACCCCGTGTCGCGGAAGAATTAAGAAATTATTACTGTTGTCTCTAATCAAGTTATGACAACAATTCCTGGTGCCACCACAAACAACTTAAATAAAACAAAATACAAACTATACAGATGGACCCACTTATATGTCCATTTTACTAATTTTCTTTTAATTACTCTGCAATGAACTTGCCCGTTGCCGTTGCATAATTTCCAGAAACAAAACCACTGTACTAATATCACTTTCACAATTTTGTGTGTCATTATAACTTGCAAGTAAAAAAATCTACATAAATTATTTGAGTAGAACTAGGATGTTTTTAAGTTCATCAAGCTTTTTGTGAGCTTAATTTCAAAACCTATCGGATTGAGTTCGAACAACGAATCCAAACCGTTAAAACCAATCTACTTAGTGATGCGTTAACATGTCAGATTTATAATTTTTTTAATTAATTTAGCATAAAATCAAGCAATAAAAAAATGATAAAAACAAACGCATTGAAATTAATTTATTAACCGTTATTCTTTGACCATTTGACTTTATACTAAATTAAGTTGAAAATTTATAAACTTAACATGTAAATGCATCACCCGCGAAGTAGATCGGTTTCAAAGATTTGAATTCATCGTTTGAAGTAATTTCGATAGATTTTGGAGTTGATCTTACCAAAGAGCTTGACAAGCTTAAGAATACCATAGTTCTACTCAAATTATTCTGTCAAATCTCTTCCAGCTTATTGTTCAAAATATACTTTGCCCAACATGTTATTGTTTAAAGATGAAGCCTCAAAAGCAAATAATATTTAGAGATAGGTAACCCCCACACATGATAATCATACTAGTGAGCTTATTAAATATCATCACCACCCTACAGAAAGCTGAAATAAATTAAAATCTAGTAGAACCAAAGACACGCATTTCACCTTGAACTTGAGTACCTCTTTTCAAGCTCAAACCATGACTCCATACCGATCAACTTATTGAACTCCTCAAAAGTTGCAAGAGAACCCAACAAATCCCTTGTCGTGCCCTCCTCCTTCAACACATTCAAAACATCAACCAATGCACGTGTAGTGGCATAAAGGGTTGTAAGGGGGTACAGCACTATCTGAAATCCCATTTCCTCGAGCTCTTTTGGGGTATGGAGAGGTGTAACTGCACCTTCAACCATGTTGCAAACACGGTAACCCTTCGTGTGGCGACCGATTTCACGAAGCTCATCGTCATCTCTTGCTGGTGCCTCCACAAAGCACGCATCTGCACCTGCCTGTCAAAAGAAAGGAAAGTGTGATAAGAATACTTGGGACATAATTTTTTCATGAACAAGTCATTTTTATACAGAGAAATTTCAGCAAAGAAGAACCAGACCCTGAGCCTGATGAAGAAAGGGAATTTTAGTGAAATGTAGGTTTTTGCATATTTGAGAAGAAGCCTTAAATTTTCATTAATTTTCCAAAATCCAATGAAGAAAGGCCCCTGTTATATATTGAGTAACTAAAAAAACCAAGTCCATGTTATAACTTTAGGACTTTACCACTTTTACTTCATGACTGTAACATTCTGTCAATTACGGCAATCATCGATGCTTTCATAACTAGATCTTTGGAGATAAACTATAACAAAAACAGTTGATTATGGATCAACTCATGGTGGTACATCTTCCATTTTTTTCAATAAAATAGGTTTGCTTTTGTTAATATGAAATGAGAGAGTGCGCTCGGTAATTTTCTAAGAAAGGCTCTGATGCAACTTCTTCAAAAACTTGGTACCTCCATGTAGAGGTTGGCACGTGCAATTGCATCTGACAAGCCGAATCTAGCTGAGGTGGCACTTGCATCAGTGCGTGCAACCAGGAAAAAGTCACGATCTCCTATTACATCTCTTGCTGAAGCTATTTTAGCTGCATGCTCTTCAGCTGGTATCACCTGACAAAAGAGTAGCAGGTCAGGGACTCCATAAATATTGCAATCTCGATTCCGGTATACAGATTTTACTACATAATTTAAAAGGTGAAAGAAGAATTGAAATTGGGAGATGCTCGTAATTAAGGTACTGTACAGGCATAAGATTCATGATTGGAAGAGTTATCTTGTAGACTTGTACACGTATTATCAATACATTGATTGTAAATTTGTAGTGTACCACTGGTGCCAGTACTTTTATGTTTTATCGGTTCATTTTATTTTACCTGTTGATGCTCGAATGATACTTTCAACAAATTGAGTTATTACAATGGAGCTCATCAGCCAGAGCTAGATACATATATAACTAATGAAATTTAGAAGAAAAAAAATTCTTTTTTTTTTAAGGTTTGTTGGCGGATATCCAAATCGGAAAGAAATTTCAGTGACAAAAAATAAAAGAAAATTTCGGGAGGATTTTGGTTACCTGTTTACCACCCATATGTCCTTGCATTTCCAGAAGAAAAAAAAAACATAAAAGCAGGTCAGAATTTCAGATACTTCAATAAGGCGCCTGGAAGTTTGAAAAAAGAACAAACGAAAATCAATAGGAAATAGAATTATGCCTCCACCACGAATTTGTATCCTCTGAGTTAACTCAGATTTTGAGTTTAGATCAGGATCGTCCGATTTAAATCTGCACGAATATTAAAAGGTTCCGTGCATTACAGGTGCAGGTCGGATTGGTCCCAATTCTGATTGGACGGTCCAGAGCTCAACTCAAATGGTGCGTTAATGCAGAAGATGTGAACCCGAGACAGGGACATTATTTTTCTTACCACATCTCTTTGGCCACGCTTGATCCTATATTTCACCAAAAATCCAACAACTATATTATTACAAGAAAAATAACCAACAGAATATATAGGAATTATCAGGGGTTTGACTGACAAATAAGTATAAAAAATTTGTACCTCAAGAAAGCAACCAGCGGCACCAGCCGCAATAAGATCTTGAACTGTTCTTTGCACATTTAAAGCATTCCCACCTCCCGTATCTACACAATATCTTCCAATTAAATCAAACAAGTATTCTTTGAGGTTAGGTTAAGACGTTAAGTGCAAGTGTAACTCAGGCACATGAAGCTATCAATTTGGACTGGTACCATACTACCATTTACCATACAAGTACTGTGTACCAGTGCATAGTAGGAGTATAATAGAGTGCAGGAAAAAAAAAAACCCGCATCAGCAATTATTGGGATGTGAGGTGCAGCAGCACAAACAAACCTAGCCGTCTCTGCCATCTCCGGTGGCCTGAAACAAATATATAAAATAATCTAGATAAAACCTTCTGAAGTACCATAATATAAATGTGGGAGAATATGCATCCTAGTTTTATCTCAAATGAACCAAGGTGTAATAGAATATTACATCAACTCAATCTCAATGCAACAAACAGTCAGGCATCTATGGTTAAGATGTAAATATCAAATTCAGTAACTTGATGATCTAAACAAACAACTAACCACCAAATACATTTCTTTAATTAGTAAACAAAACAACTAACTTCTTTTAGCTGAATCATTCATACAACCTTGATCATCTTTTTTTCTTTTTCTTTTATTTCTGAGGAAATTAATCATATATTAATTATATTCTGACAGTGATTGAAAAGGATCACTGGATCAGGCTATCCATTGAAAAGATCTGAATATTGGAGTAGCTATAGAAAGAATAGAATTTTGAAAATATCTAAAGTTTTAAACCTTCACAATTAACCACCAAATACATTTCTTTAATTAGTAAACAAAACAACAAACCTCTTTTAGCTGAAACATTCATACAACCTTGATCATCTTTTTCTTTTTCTTTTATTTCTGAGGAAATTAATCATATATTATATTCTTACAGTGATTCAAAAGGATCAGGCCATCCATTGAACAGATCTGAATATTGAAGTAGCTATAGAAACTAGAAAGAATAGAATTTTGGATGACAAGAAGCAAAGCATGAAGCTTTAGAGTTTAGATCGCTCTATTGTAGTCTCCCAATAGAAACACAGAATGAGAAACCAAAACAGAGACAGAGGAAAGGGAAAGAGACTTGTATGGCTGCACCTATCAAAATTAAACAATTTTATATGCTTCAACACACGTCGTGCAAATAAATTATTAAGTATTTCTTTTTATCTAAAACACATTAAAAGTATACTCATCAGTCGATTATTTCCAACATTTAGGTGGCTAATTAAAAAGTTTGGAAATGCCAGTAATTTTACGAGTATTAAACCCTGTGCTGTTGTTGATCCATTGTAATCACGCCAAATATAAACACAGAAAAAGAACGAACTAGAGAAAGAAAGGGGCATTAGAGAGAGAGACGTGAGAAGGCCAAAGTCAGGCTTGGCAAGGAGAGAAGCTGAGAGCGCGTAACCAGAGATAAACCCAGCACTAAACCCAGTCTTCTGTACGATCGTAGATGAGAGAGCGTCGTAGCAGCCTGGCATGAGCACCACGCCTTCCTTCTCTATCAGCTTGTGTATCCTCGTGCTCCCCCCGGCGGATGCTACCACCGCCACGGAGGGGCGCCGCCTCGCCGGAGAAGCTCTAATCGGAGAGTGAGAGACTGGCCAGGGTTTCAAAGAGAGGGAAATTGAACACATCTTGAGAGGAGGAGGATAGAGGAAAGGGGGGGTTAAGCCCGGGAGGAGAAAACAAAAGACGAGGCGGGAGAGCAGGAAGTAGGGGGTTAACTAAATTTTAGAAGAGAAGGAAGCAGGGGTTTAGTTAACACTTAACACAGTGTCTGACACCTGTTTTCTTTCT
Organism: Carex myosuroides; assembly: GCA_028015225.1. Classification (NCBI taxonomy): domain Eukaryota; kingdom Viridiplantae; phylum Streptophyta; class Magnoliopsida; order Poales; family Cyperaceae; genus Carex; species Carex myosuroides. The sequence continues at coordinate 3,280,852 of CM051474.1, read as the reverse complement.
TTGAAGGTCTCTGACAGCTGTTTTCAGTTTTATTACTTTGACATTTGTTTTTACTTTTTGACAGTTTTTTTTTTTTTTAGGGTAAGCCCGTAGGCAACTTTTTGACAATTGTTTTTTTTAGTACTTGACGGCTGTATCTTAATTTCTATTTACTTATAATTGTTTTTTTTTTTTTTGGAAATTGAAAATGTGTTCATATCATCCAAGTTAACGGCACGTTCACGATTTTTTTTTTCTATAACATAAAAAATAGAAAATTCAAACGTAACGTCACTTTTCAAAAATCTCAGAAAAAATCGGGACACGATTCATTCCTCATATCACCCCTCCCTTTTTATTATGTTATGTTTGAATTTTCTATTTTTTTATGTTGTAGAAAAGAAATCGGGGCACATTCGCCGACATTTTTAAGAATGCCTGAGTTTTTCAAAAAATACCCAAACTGGTCAGAAAATGGTCGGTTTCCTCCTCTCCAGAAACCGGCCATAATTATGGCCAATTTGGGTATTTTTCGAAACCGGTCATAATTATGGCCGGTTTCTGGAGAAGACAAAACCGGTCATTTTCTGACCGATTTGGATATTTTTCGAAAAACTCAAGCATTCTGGATATATTTATTCATTTGTAATTAACTTTGGATATTAATAAAAATGTCGGCACATTCGGATGCATTCCATTTTTATGGGATTCGTGGAATGTTTGATATGTTGGGAAAGATTTTTTAAAGTCCGTTCGACGATGTTTATTTTTAGTATGGGTATGGGTTTTATTTTCATTTTGGGGGCGTTTAGTTGGTGCTTTTGGAAATTATAAGGTTTATAATGTAGGCTATATAGAGATCACATAGTAAATAAAAATGTATTGGTTGGTAGGTTGAATTCGTTTTTGCATTGAGTTATTAACTTATTATATATTTTCTTGTTTGCTTTTATTTTAAGTGGGATCCAGAGAAGAAAAGAATCATTGTATGTGATGTGAAGCTGAAGAAAGTATTTGATGGGAAAGATCGAGTTGATTTTGGTAGTTCTAGGTATTCATGGATAATATATGTAGTTCTTATGGTCCAGATTTTTGCAGTAATATATTAGAAATCAGAGGGCTTGTCAGAGGGTATCAAGTTTTATTTTGACTGTAGTGTTGTTTTGTTAGAAGATTTGTTTAATATGCTTGTTTGTCTAGGACCTTGTTGGAACAAAGTGTTCAAATATTTATGCTGCTTAGGAATGCTTTGATGCATTTTTATTTTTCCTTTTTCATTTTGATTCATATTTCTTGTTAGGTTTGCTTCATGAAATAAGAGTGATATGATCCATTAATATAATAAGACTGATTTGAGTCTTTAATCTCAAGGCACTCCATGATTTTCCAAGCATTTTAAAAAGAAAACAAAATAAGAAATAAAAGTAGGGGCCTGGTTGTGAAATTTCCATGTTTGTTTCTGACAAGTCAAAATATTTTTTACGAATCAATTTTTAGATTTATCCTTTCTTCTGTTTTAATTATATAACTTCAAATTAAAAACCCTTAAAATTACTAAATCATGTCCTAAATCAAGAACCAGGATTGGTTACTGATTCTAAAACTTTATACCAGCCCACTGTTATTGTACCAACCTTAGTATGGACTTGTAACAGTATTTCAAGCTTCTGTACCAGATTCTAATACTGATTTACCAGAATCTATTAAATAAACAAATCAAATTGAACCAGTGATAGTTCCATGTGATTGGATATGTATTTTCGGAATTTATTACATCCATTTTGGGACAAAATATTTAAGAATTATGGAATGTTGAAAGTGATAATCATGCGCGAATCAAAAATAGTAATGACACATTCCCTGATATGATATTCCATAGTATTACATTTTCTGGAATTCTTCTATTTTCTAGAATGGGTCTATAGCGCGAACCAAACCTATTGGCAAAATTAATTTGAAATAACTTGACCCAACTTGTATTTTTCAAATGTTATCTCTTCCTTTTTATTAGTTTGATACTGATAATGTCTGCATTTGACCCAACTTTTTATTAGTTTCATTCTTTCAATAAATCATGAGAAAAAATTAATTTGACTCGACTTTATATTTTTCACATGTTATCTCTTCCTTTTTATTAGTTTGATACTGATAATGTACTTTGTATAATTATTAGTTTGATCCATATTATTATAACATAATGAGTGACATTCTGGCATAATTAGTGACTATTATTTTGTTAATATTATTTATATTTTGTAACTCACAAACTTATCATGAAAAATATCAGGTTTAGTTTATGTATGAAAAAAATTATATTTAAATGTTATTTCTTTTCTAAAATGTACATTAGTAATTTAATTTTAATTATCCGAATTATATTATATGTATTTGTACTTGTTTGATATCTGATATGTCTTTAACATCCAATCTGAATATGAATATGTATTTGAGACTATCCATATTCGTATTCATATCTAAAAAATTATAACGCACAAAAATACAGTTTAATCACTATTTGTCAGTATCTAATTCATTTACACCCCTAAATGAATATGAAATGGTATTCATTAAAGATACATAGTCACATGAAGATAAAACATAGTTTACACAATAAATTCATATAAATTTTAGTCAAAATAAGCCAGTTGATATTAATTAGTTAGATATGTATATGTTTATAGTAAAAACAGGAAAAATAAATAAAAGGGCGTACATAATAACTTCTCCCTTTATATCGTCCGCTTCATGTTAATTAAGCACCTGACAATTGTTTTTTTTTTTTTTTCAATTGAAGACCTACAAACAAAACAAATGAAAAGCTCCCTATAATCATATAGTTTTTCTTTATATTTTTTTTATTAGTATCAAATAAGATATGAAATTAGTTAATGTCTAACAAAACTAAAGAAGCATATCGAAGTCAAAAGTTGTGTAGGTAAAATAATTGATAATTAATATCTTGGACATGTTTTAATAGTGTTCGAGTCTGAATTTTGATTCATATACTTATCATTTTCAAACTGATTCGTGTCCGAATCCAGATACCACATCTAATAGTAGACATTTCAAATCTAGTATTTAAAATTCAGATAAATAAATATCCATAACTTGTTTGTGAATTACCGGGACCGATTCAGATCCAAAACAGGTACATGATATTCTGTACTTTCCTAAGAAAATGATCCTTGTTTCCCAACCACACATTTATCCAATCTTTATCATAGCCCTTACCTTTTATTTTGTATGTCAAGTAGTAAAAGAAGAAAACTTTCAGTATCTTCTTGATATAGCTTACTACTTAAATAAATATTTATTTTCTAAAAAAATATTAGGCGATTGACTTTCCATAGTTATTCATCTATATTTTTATATTAATTAATAGCTTATAAGGAAATGTATAAGCATTGTATCGTGTATCAGTTCGGATTCAGTTATGGGTCGGATAATTAAATCAAATTCATATTCTATTCATTACAATATTAATTCCGGATTGGATATTAAAATATTAATTTTGTAACAGTATTCATAATTTAACCGGTTAAATTTTTTAAACTATATTATATTCAATTTAATTAGATATGTATACGTATTATATTCGATAAGACGGATATAGGTAATGTTTTTTTTTCCGTTAGCTCATTAGATGCAGATAAAAATAAAATATTTTTTCATTAACTTAACAGCATGTACGGGTATGAAAATGCTTCCACCGACCTCTACGTACTTCTTTTCCTCTAGCATTAAATTAGTTTGGATATTCAGCAGGATGGATTTCAGTCCATGATCTCCATCTCTCTATCACAGGTGCCCCAAAGGTGGATTGCATATTGAAGATCTACCAGGGTATATCACTAGACAGAACAAAGAAGAGAAAGATGTTTCAACCATTAGTATAATTAGTTGTGAAGGGAATTTTAGTGCAGCTAGAGAATCACACGATCTTGCATATTGTTTATGTCAGGCAATTGCACCTGCATTTTAACTTACCAATAAAACGAAACAAAATCCTCATACTCTTATCTTACAATAATTTGTTATTAAAATATTAATTTCTGAATCGATATCACATAAGCATTTCAAAGACGCTGTACATAATTAGAAGCACATCCCCATGCATGCATGGACATGATCATCATCAAATTGAACAACATAATATTGGCCGAGAAATGAGAGCATCGACTTTCGAACTGATTTTTGTAATACCTATAATTTAGTTACATAGTAAGCTATTAAAAAGGAAGAAGAAGAAGAAAGGTACATTTCTTAACCCCTCTAACACCTTGTTTGGATGGAGAGTAGAGGAAGGGAGGGAATGGAAAGAAAAGAAAACTTTCCGTCGAATCGTGTTTGGTTGACAAAATTATGTCGGAGGTGAAGGGTACAGGAGGTGACAGGTTTAACCTTGTATCATTATTGATACGTCCTATCTCGGGAGATGAGGCCGTATGGAAATCTGGGCTAAGCTGGATTCGTCCTGCCAAGGAATGGCAGGCCGAGGTATAGATCGAGCTAAGAACTCGGGGTGGTTTATGAGAGATTCGGACTCTGACCTGTATGATCTCTCTCTTAATGAAAAAATTGCGTCCCCTGTTTTCTGGGGCTTACTGTCTTATATAGTCCAGCCATAACCGCCATCTCGGGCGTTTATGGGGGAACGTGGGCAGTTATGTCGTCCGTTATTGGGACGTGGGCATTAAACCAGCCGTTTCTGGGACGTGGGCATTAAGCTAGCCGTTTCCACGGCTATCCCGTATGTCGGTTGGCTTTAACCTATATTCGGGCCATATATTTTTGAGGCCTCCGAGTTGGGCCCCGGTTTAATGAATCTTTGGGCTTTTTCATATGACATCGGGTTGGCCTTATAAAGGTCCGAATCCCAGTCTTTCATGGCCCAGTTTGGAACAAGTAAAAGGGCCTGTGGAACATGGCCCTATCATTAGCCCCCGAAGTCGGAATGCATCGGCGAGATGCTTTCGACTTGAAGGTGAATAACTCGTAAAAAACGGTTTCTATTACCGACGGTTGTATACTAGTCGAGCTATAATAACTCGGGTGTGGCATATGTCGGGTACATATCTTGTTATAAACGACAATGTGCTATCATATACCTATCTCGGTATCAATATACTTACCATTTTTTTTTTAAACAAGAAGATGTCCGAGTTAGAATGGGACAAGGAAAATGGTATCCGAGTTAGTTGAAAAATGAAAAAGTGAAATATAAGGATGATAAGTAATCAATGATATTTCAATAACAGAACAAGTCTAAATATAAGAAAACATCGAAATCATACAACGCCTAACTAAACTAAACATGAGACATGATATCATATAATGCCTGGAAGAATATTTCCACCATGGGCGCTATGTCTGTCATGTCACGCCTTCCATACACCGTGATGGCCATGTTCAGCTAGAAGACGAGTGTGATGTCGCTTTCCTTTTTTTAAGTTGAAAATCACACTTACACCATCTCATTGTCGGTATCTTCAAAGAGGTTATCCGACATGAGCTCGGGTTCAGTGGCGGTGTACAACGTTGGACCTCCGGTATGGCGTGATAAACACCCGGGACATTTCCAAAACCGGCGACGAGGGTCTGACCGACCTTGGATGTCGTAGTGGGTGAAACAACTCCACTCATGGCACCCTCGACATTTCACCATCTCGTGCTTGGCTTCTTTGTTACGGCAGATAATGCATCTATGCATCTTGGGCTCGAGATTGAATTTATAAATGTTGTTCTCGTCTTCCTTGGTGAACGAGGGTGCGTTAGCAAGGGTGAGGTCGAGAAGGTCACCGATTTGGAGGTCCTCATTCACGAGCATCCAATCCAAATCTTTCTCGGGAAAATGTTGGAGGAGGGTCCATCGCTCAGGTCGAGATAGGGCCCGTATTGAGTCCCGAGAATATCGAGGATTAGGGGGAGGTGAGTTGTGGCCTTGCCTTGATGGTTGGACATCACCACTATAACCACGATCAAGGGGTGTTTTGTTTTTGGAAGCAACTCTTTTGAAAGGCATCTCGGAAGTAGATAGGTGAAAAATGATAAGAGGTAAAGAGTGAAATGTGCCCTTTACCGTATGGTGACTCTGGTATTTATAGTCGCTAGGGTAAATATTGCCATAAATAAGCGTGGGCCATATTGCCTAAATAGGTAGCCGCCAGCTACTAGCCATAAATGTCATTGGGCAGTGTGCCTCGTTAATGAGATGACAGGCTTTCTGCAATCCCGAGGTGGTCAAATTGACTCGCATTAGACAGCATTAAGTAATAAAATGCTTATGCAAAACATGTAAGAATCAAAACAGCACGAGATAGAAACCTCGGCTAAGCTTACTATATAAACATAAATGTAAAGTTTTAAAGTTGTCATAGAATTAAAACAAGAGGCGGGTTAGTCCCGCGATAATTTATAAAGCTAATCATATTCATGACGGGAGCGTTTAGCCCGGCGTTCTTGATCCAGACATCTCCTGCAAGTGAAGGATGTGAAACAGGAATCATCATGGTTCCGAGGTGATCTGCGGGCTAGACATCCAGGATGAAAAGCTTCTTCGCATCCATCACAATGGAACATGTGCCGATAATTTCCTCGGTTTTGACAAATGGCGCATCTATCCCAAGCTAACGGGTCATCCGCAGATTCTTCGGGGATAGCTGGGGGTTGCTCGGCATTGACGTCGGGATTTTCACGTGGAGGAGACGGGTGTAATGATGGAATGGCAACATTCTCCTTTTTAATTAGGTCCATCATGAACTTGTTATCTGTCATCGTGCTAAAACCCGAGTTGGGAGGGATAGCAGTGATTATTGGGTGTCCTGTTTAAAGGGAGACGGAAGAAATATTTATAGTATACCGGCATTAATTATATGACGCCTCGTCTTCCGTTACCCTCCGTCAGCCATCAAATCAGGCATCAAATCAGTCAGGGGTATGAGTGTACGGTGCAATCCGTGAGTGACACCTGTCATTATTCAGCTCGGCGAGAGCTCGAAGCGCGGGAATCGAGGCGTCGTCATGATGAAAGGTGGCCACGCGACGTTTCGAGGCCTTGTTTCGAAATTCGTGCAAGTATTGAGCGGGAAAAATGAGGACCCTTATATATATATACTCCGGCCCGAGTCATCATTCATTATCGTTTATTTGGAGCAATTCAACCTCGGAGCCATATTTATCAATAATCTTGATTATAGCAGAGGGAGTTCAGAGTTGTCAGATAACGTCGGAACATACATCGGGCAAAGACTGAGTTACGAAGGAATCTTACTACAAGGTAATACCTCATCATCTCGGTAGTCGACTTTGTATTGATTAATTTTATAGTAACTTGTATAATTATTGCCGAGGTCAACAGTAATGTAATGACCACATAGGCATGGTGATGTTGCCAACCTAATGACTAAAGATCTAACTAGTGCAATCGATTTGTATGTGATAAGTCGGTAAATATGATACCTTTAGAAATAACAAGTAACGGTTACCTAAGCCAACCATGTTTCTTCGTAAATTTAGACATGGCCGAAGAGCATGAAGGATCTCGGGACCAATCTCCTGGTGCTTCAGCAGAGTTGTCCCCAATATCGCGTCAATCTTTCCGCCCAGGTAGGGGCAAGAATCTTTTTGGTATGTCTCCCCTTCACCCTGATGTCGTGCCAGAGGATTGTGAGGAGCAGTATGGCGAAGGGAATGAGGAAAATGTCGAAAGTTCACCTCGTGGCGAACTCATAGTGGCCCAGGCGGGGACATCGCACGGATCCTCGAAGCCTAGAAAGAAAAAGGCTAAGAAAGAAATCGTGCCCCGAGATGGTCATGGGGATGACTTGATATTTCCGGTATCTGCCGGTATCTCTCCGAAAGCGGTCGTCCGATGCAAAGCGTATGCTGATGCATTTTATGAGGATCTCGTGGACGAGGCTTACAGAGAAGAGTATCCGCGACATGCGCTCAAACTGAAAGCTCCAAATGTAAATGATCGAGCGCATGACGCGAGTCTGGGGATGTGCATATATTGGAAGATGCCGAAATGTGGTTTCAAAATCAGGGTATCCAAGTTTGTACGCGAGATATTACGACATCTCGACGTTGCCCCTGCACAGTTAACCGCACCTGCATGGTGCTATATTATGAGTTTTAAGTACTTGTTTGACTATATGCCCGAGTTAAAGCTATATTTCCCAAGTATAGGGCTGTTCTTTCATTATTTCTCTGTTTTATACAATAATGAAAGCCACCTCGCAATTCGGAAGAATCCTAATGGTATTGCGCTCTTTGACAAGCTGTCAAAGGTTGATGATTGGAATCATGGGTGGGTATATCTGGAGAATCCCTCCGAGTTGCAATGTTTCCGCGAGGTACGGAGGGAGTGGCGTCCTCTAGATAAGCAAAATTTGACCCCGAATTCATCCCCCTCCTTGACTTCATCCGAATTAAAAGTTGTCCAAATTATTGACCGTTATTTCTCAAGTTAGTCTCTTTCTCCTTTTGTTATTTTGCACCGATATATCCGTGCAGTGTATATGTTTGTTTATCTCGTATTATCATGAATGAATTGTTAACCATTGCCTACTTATGTCGCAGACCGTGGTTTTATGGCACTACCGTGGAAGGCCGCTCGTCCAATTCCTGTCTTGGCTAATCCCGAAGGCGGTTTCATCAAGGAGGCTGCGAAAATTCCGAAATCGGGTCCTTCTAAGGTTCAGAAGGGATCGAAGTCGGCTCCTGTCAATCCTGCGGCAACTTCTTCGAGATCAACACCTAAATCCAGATCTGCAACTGTCCCAAAAGGCGCGAAGGGCAGTGCCTCTGGTTCTTCTCAACTCGAGGTATCACGGAAGAGGAAGGAGACTTCTGTTGACCCCCCCTCGCGTGTAACTAGACAAGAGAAGGGAAAAGACGCTGCAGTAGAGGAACCTGAACCTGAGCCTAAGAAACAAAAAACTCAGTCCGATATTGTATTGGTGACATCCCAAGTCGTTCCAAAGGAACCTTCGCAAGCCAAGGTTGACGCTGCTGAAGCAAATTTAGGAAGAATTATTGACGAAGCAGCTGGTGACGTGTGGGATCCCGCGGAGGAACATAAGGCATTCCTCGAGTCAAAGATTTCTGAGCGAGGGCGACATACCGGGTTTGTGTGGGGGACTGGGATTTCTCGGGGATTCCCGGACAGCTTTTTAGGCTATCTTCCTGGGTATACGCGGATGCAAGAAGAGGAAGATCATCCCGAGGTCCGGGCCGCGTATGCTCGAGAAACGTTTAGACTCACCACTACTCAATATCAAAAGAAGTGGGCTGAGGAGAATCCCGATCAAGTCGTGGGACAGGTATTGAGGTCGTTGCATGACGCCGGGGTGTACTTTGGGTTCCTCAAGGATTCACTTGAAAGTAACAAGCGCAATACTCTTGTTGTCACAGCTGATCAGGAGGCGCTTAATAAGGCGATTTTAGAGAGGAACTATTTTTTACAATTAGCGCAGCAAAAAGACAAGGAAAAAAGGGTGGCCACCGGTCAAGCCGCCGTGAACTTGGCAAAATATGAACTTGCCTGTATCACGGGTAGGAAGGCCGATGTCGAGCGTCAGGATAGCGAGAAGAAAGCAAAGCGTTATAAACGCAAAGCTGAAAAGTATAAAGAGGAGATCGAGGATCTGAAATCCAAGCTCGAGGTCCAAGCCAAGGAGTTGGAAGAGGCGAGATCCGAGAATGCCCATTGATACCTCGCATATTTAGTCTATTTTAGGCCTGTTTTAGTACCAGATTCGTGCCCTAATTCACCAGAATCATGTGCATTTCATCGATATATCTTTAGAATTTGGTACTGCTGAGTGTTTGTTTGTTTTCTGCAGGCTTGGAGCAAAACACACGAAGAAACGACGATTTGGGATGATCTGGTACGGCCCTTACCAAGTTTGGTACGGGTCTTACCGGACTTAGCCATTTTTCAGCTCATCACGCCTGGTACGGCCTGGCCGTACCAATTTGGTACGGGCCGTACCTAAAGGCGGCCTGACAGATTCAAATTTTGGCAGAGGCTATTTAAAGCGGGGAACTCTCCAATTTCTACAGACATTCGATTCCAGATCTATTTGAGAGCACAGTAAGAGAGAGAAAGAGAGCTAAGGAGCTAGGAGCAAGAAGGAAGGAAGAGGAAAGAGGCGAAACTCGACGGATCTAGCTTCCTCCTCTCGATCCCTTCGATCCATGGCTATCTCTATCCCTTTTATTGTATTTTTAGATCAGATCATGTGCTGTGAGTAGTTATTTTAGTTTCTAGGGTTTAGAGATGGATTCTTGATTTGTTTTGACTTTCTTTGACTTGTATCTTGTATGAACTCTTTTGATTGATTGATTGTGATTTCTTTGCTATCTTTTGCTTTGATTGCTGTGATTGTGTATGATGAACCTCTAGGTTTAGATCGAACCTATCAAGGTCATGTGATCATCTCAATCTCTCAACCAAATCAATTGTTTAGGGTAGACTTGTTCGAATTGAAGCCGAGAGGTTGAATTCTCCTCTAATCGACAGATTAGAGGGTGCCTTAGGTCTCCAATCAACCAGCTAGGGTAGATCTGTACCAACACATGAGAATTGAGGTGTAGAAATCCCTAAAAGGCAATCAATTGCATTCCAACCTAAATCTTGATCCAACACACGACGGTTGAGGCTTAGGAACCTTAGGTATGGTCAATTGAACATTTCTAAAGAGTTTAGCACAAGGTACCAGCAAGGAATGCATCAACTCGAACTGGTAAGCTCTGTTCTGGCAAGCCAGTACGGGTCTTACCAGAGTGGTACGGCCTTGCCTTACCAAGTGGAGTACGGCCTAGCCGTACCAACTTGGTACGGGCCGTACCACTAGAGGCAGATCACAGATGAAATCTGAAACCCTGGAAACGCATTTTATCCATAATCAAAACACAATTTACATTTCTTCTAGCATTTTATTACATTGTTTGAATTGCTTGAATTGACCTTTTTATGAACTTAAATACCAAACCAAAACCTTCTCACTTCTAGTTTTTAATTGAGTTTGGTGGATTCTAACCTAGTAATTGCCCGTCCCTGTGGATCGATACCCGATTATACTACTCGATAGGGGTTGTGCACTTGCGACCCTTACTCGTGAAGTGTAAACGCGGTTTTAAAAGGTACGCCCTCAAGCGTACCGAAACTTGCGTTGCGCTTTCGCGCGAACAAGTTTTTGGCGCCGTTGCCGGGGAACGGTAACCAATTGCCTAGTTAGATTTTACCTTACTTAGTTAATCTAGATTTTATCTTGTATCTTTCTTGTTTTCTTTTTCTTAATCAAAATCACTAAAAACTGGCTTTTGAACCCCCCCTGCAGGCAAATACAGGTTGAAGTATAATCTGAGAAGCAAGGGCCCACTGTTCGATCAAACTCCTCCAGACTCAGCCGAGACTGCTCAGCCACCCTCTGGTACGGCTAGGCCGCACCAATCTGGTCCGACCCGTACTGATTCAGGCACGGCCAGGCCGCACCAATCTGGTCCGACCCGTACCAAGACACCTGAACCTGAAGAAATGGCTGGGGCAGAGGACGAAGCCCGAATCAGACTGGAGGCAGAGGCCAGGGAAAGAGAAAGAGAACGGCGAGAAGACGAAGGCCGTCTGACGGACGATGATGAGGATGTTTTCATGCCTCGGACTCTGCGGGAGTTTAACGTGCCGAGAGCTGGAGACGTGCGAGGTGCAATCCGACTGCCACACATTCCAGGACAGCAACCGAACTTCAATCCGGGGGTTGTCAACATGGTGCAGCAGAACACCTTCCACGGACTCGACCACGAGGACCCGCACGCTCACCTCCAGACATTCCTCGAGTGCATCACGACCATCAAAACCAACGGTGAGAATGCTGATTACACCAAGCTTGCTCTATTTCCTTTCACTCTTAGGGATAAGGCCAAGAAATGGTTAGGATCTTTGCCTAGGGACTCTGTTAGAACTTGGAGGGACTTGTCCAAATTGTTTCTGACCAGATTTTTCCCTCACAAGAGGACAGCCAAGGTAAGACATGACCTGACCAGCTTTAGGCAAATTTTTGATGAACCCCTGAATGAGGCTTGGGAAAGGTTTAGAGAATTGCAGTACTCTTGTCCACACCATGGTATACCCGACTGGCTTTTAATTCAAACGTTTTACGACGGCCTGAACGAGAGCACACGTGCTTACGTGGACGCTGTTGCGGGAGGCGCGCTGATGTCAAGGGAGCCTTTAGAGGCTATGAACTTGATCGACAGCATGGCGCAGAACCAGCAGTGGTCCGGCCGCGACACGTCACACCAGCGAGGAGGCCAAGGAGGTAGTCAAGGAGGTGGCAAGTACGAGCTCGATCACATCACGGCTCTCACCGCCAAGATGGACGCCATGCAGCGGGCGATGGACAAGCTCAGTGTCAAGGCAGTCGAACAACAACCTCAAGTCTGCGTCATGTGCGGAGACGAGAGGCACACATACGAGCAATGCCCGCTGGTGCAACAAGACGAGGAGAGTGAGCAGGTCAACTCTCTAAACAACGAGCCTTCCTTCTTCCCAAGACCTCCCTTCAGCCGGTCCTACTCCAAGGATCCGGTTGAGCAGCAGCACTGGAGGTCGAACCAGAACAACCCTGCGCCTTTCAACAACTCTTCGTTCAGACCGCCCTTCAACAACAACAGCTTCCAGAGGCCGCAGTACAACAACAACAACAACAACTGGAACAATCGGGCGAACAACACTGAAAACTACCCCCCTCCGAACAACAACGATTGGAGAGCCCAAGCTTCGAGCAGCAGCAACAGCAACAACAATGGCAACAGGAACTTCTACCAGAATGCTTCCTTTCCCAATCAAGGCAACTGAGCAGCTCCATCTGGCCCCTCAAAGTCGAATGCGCCCGCTGATGTGAACGACTTCACTCACGAGCAGGGCACGATGAATCAGATGATGTGGGAGCAGATGCAGAGCATGACCACTCAAATGGCTGCCCAAAGCAAGTTGCTGGAGCAGCTGAGCCAGATGGTCACCTCAAGCCACTCTCGACCCGGGAAGCTTCCAGCTCAGCCCGAACCAAATCCAAGAGAAGAGGCTAAGGCGGTCACTCTGAGAAGTGGGACCCAATACGACGAGCCACCAATGCCAAGTGAGAGCACAGTTGATCCGATCCTTGACGCGACACCTGACGCGACCCCGACCCCTGTGTCAATTCCACTGAAGGAGGTTAATCCAGAACGAGCTGAGGTCATCCAACCTCAAGCGAGTGCAGACTGCACCAGCTCGGCAAGACCTGCACAACCTCCATCCGAAGCGTCAGGTAGTCAGAAGAAGAAAGGTGCCGAGAAACCACCTCCATACCGGCCACCTGTTCCATTCCCCCAGAGATTAGCTGAGACGAGACTGAACGAGCAATTCGCCAACTTCGCAAACGTCATCAAGCAGCTGCAGATCACCATCCCTTTCACCGACGCTTTGACCCAAATGCCCACCTATGCCAAGTTTCTGAAGGACATCCTTTCCAACAAGAGAAGCTTAGAGGGGCACGCGACAGTCAAGCTGACGGAGCAGTGCAGCGCAATTTTGAAAAGCGAGCTACCCCCCAAATTGGACGATCCTGGAAAGTTTTCCATTCCATGCACCATTGGGAAGGCTACAATCAAGAAAGCCATGTGTGATCTAGGAGCGAGCGTGAGTCTCATGCCACGCACCATCTATGATCGCATAGGAGTGGGGGAGCTCAAGCCCACAAGGATGACACTGCAGTTGGCGGATTCTTCGTGCCCGTCGATTTCGTCGTCATGGAGATGGAAGAAGACAAGGAAGTCCCAATCATCTTGGGGCGATCTTTTCTGAGTACAGCTGGCGTGATAATTGACGTGAAGCAGGGCATCCTGACTCTGAACTTTGGAGGAGAGAAGGTGAAATTCCAAATCGATCGCGCCATGAGATATCCGTCACGATCTGAGACATGTTTCCGAGTTGACGGGATAGAGGAGTGCTTGGCTGATCTGGCCAAGGACTACTTTCTTGAACAAGTCAATAACTCGCTGCGCCAAGATGCTGAATTCCTCTCCAAGTTGCCAAGCGAGGCGAGCGAGTCAATTTGTGCAGCAGATGCGATTCCTGAGGATCTGGAGGATCGTACATCACACTCTGAGACGAGGAGTGGAGCGGAGCCTGCCAAGGCCGACGTCTCGACAGCACACGAGTCAGATCACCCAGATGCGACTCGTGACAACGATCAGCCTGAGCGTCCGACTCCCGAACTCAAACCTCTTCCAACCAATCTCAGATACGAGTTCCTCGATCCAGAAAAATCATGTCCTGTGATCGTCAATGCGAGTCTAAACCCCGATCAAACCGCCAAACTTCTGGAGAAGCTGAGATTTCACAAGAGCGCGATTGGGTACTCGATCAAGGACTTGAAAGGGATCAACCCAGCCATCTGCTCCCACCGGATTCTTCTCGAGGATGATCACAAGCCGTCTGTGGAGCACCAGCGGCGACTCAACCCCAACCTGAAGGAGGTGGTGAAAAAGGAAATTCTCAAACTCCTGGATGCAGGCATCATCTATCCCATCTCTGACAGCAAGTGGGTGAGTCTCGTTCACGTGGTGCCCAAGAAAGGAGGCACGACAGTGGTGAGAAATGAAAAGGACGAGCTAGTCCCTACTCGTGTGGTATCTGGGTACCGCATGTGTATTGACTACAGGAAGCTCAACGCTGCCACGCGCAAGGATCACTTCCCACTGCCGTTTGTCGACCAACTCCTTGAAAGGCTTGCGACTCATTCTCATTTTTGCTACCTTGACGGGTACTCAGGATTCTTTCAGATCCCCATTCACCCGAACGACCAAGACAAGACCACTTTCACATGTCCCTACGGTACATTCGCATACCGTAGGATGCCATTCGGTCTGTGCAATGCACCTGCCACCTTCCAAAGAGCCATGATGGCTATCTTCTCAGATTTCATCGAGAAAGAGGTTGAGGTCTTCATGGACGACTTCTCTGTCTATGGGACCAGCTTTGACTCATGTCTAGCCAACCTCTGCAAAATCCTGGAGAAGTGTGAACCTCTAGGTTTAGATCGAACCTATCAAGGTCATGTGATCATCTCAATCTCTCAACCAAATCAATTGTTTAGGGTAGACTTGTTCGAATTGAAGCCGAGAGGTTGAATTCTCCTCTAATCGACAGATTAGAGGGTGCCTTAGGTCTCCAATCAACCAGCTAGGGTAGATCTGTACCAACACATGAGAATTGAGATGTAGAAATCCCTAAAAGGCAATCAATTGTATTCCAACCTAAATCTTGATCCAACACACGACGGTTGAGGCTTAGGAACCTTAGGTATGGTCAATTGAACCTTTCTAAAGAGTTTAGCACAAGGTACCAGCAAGGAATGCATCAACTCGAACTGGTAAGCTCTGTTCTGGCAAGCCAGTACTTGGTAATATAGCCATGCCCCCCTTTTTTTTCTTTATTTTTGACAAAAATGGTCAATGTGGGGGACATGTACGTCGAGCAAACGTATGCGTTACCCCGAGGGGTTTTCGATAAATGTTCGCGACATAATAACAGTCATGTTACTGGTTTACAGTCATCGTCCATTAGGACTGCATTAATTGATGTCGCGTATCTCGGGATTTTAACCAAGACATTTCGTTGCCTTAGCTTTCGTTCATATATCTCGGACCCAATACACAAAACAATTGTAAAAAATATCATATATATGTTGTCCCTTAGGCACCACTAATTTCGAAAATAAAGAAATAATTGCAAATAAAATAAAGTAGATGAGTTTAGAGAGATTTGACACAAGGAGTGATAACGGAGTTCGGCTTAAAATGCCTACGTCTCCGGGGCGTCGCAACCGCTTCTCGGTGCGCCTTTCTATTACCCAAAGAAGAAAGGTTACAACTTGTGAACCGGTGAGCCCTTACAACCAATGGGAAGTCACACGGCCAACTTGAATCGAGAACGAAGTCTCTAAGTTTGAAATCTCAAGATGAACACTCAAGAACTCACTCTAACCTAATCTAACTTAAGATTAGTGAAGTGGATTTGAGGTTGTTTGAGGGATATTGAAGTTTTTGTTCTCACAACAATAGAGGAACTTGAGCTCACAGAAAATTGCTTTTGAAATGATTAGGGTCGGCTATGTTTTGAGGAGAACCCTAAGGTTCTATTTATAGTGGCAGCTTTCAAACGAGTTTTCTGCCATAAAACGTCCCAACGTTTTGTAAAACGATGAAAACGTTTTAGTTCAACTTAGGTCAAAAATTCAAATTTCTGTGAGATTTGCTAAAACGTCTCAGACGGTTAACAAACGTCTCAGGACGTTTTCCTCTGGAGATTTATCGATCAAAATGCAATTTGAAGTCTGAGAATTTATTTAAATCGTCCAGACGTTTTGACAATCGTCTGGGACGTTTTAGAATGTTTTTCCAGCTTTTTAATCGATTAATCTCCAGATTTTTCACATAGAAAAACGTCTGAACGTTTTGTTAATCGTTCCAACGTTTTATCCCTGTTTTTCAACATCAAAGCTACTTTACCAATTATTAATTTACAGTTTAAATTCTTGATAAATAACTTGATGATTTCTTCAGTCCAAGTGCTCTAAATTGCAATTCCAATTTCCTTGAACCTGCATTCTTTCTAACATAGAGAAAAACGTAAAATTCAATAATTGTATGTTTTGCAAATTAGTCAAATAGACTAAAGAGAATTGCTTGAAACAACAATATATTGATAAATGCTTAGCATCATACAAAAATTGTATCGTGGGCTAAGTGAATACATGAGGAGAAAACAAAAGGCTTATCTCGCCCTGAGTATCTCGCGGCTAAAAAATATAAAAAACGACATACATTAAGTGTAGAATTTACGGAGATGGCAAGTGTTCCATGGGCGAGTTAGGATGAAACCACTTGGGTCTTCCAATTCATAGGCGCCTTTACCTCGCGGGCGAATGATCTTAAAGGGACCTTCCCATTGAGGAGCAAGTTTGCTGACATGTTTGCCAGTCGCTTCCACAGTTTTGAGTACCAAATCGCCCGGCTGGAATTCCCGGGGTACCACGTGTTTGTCAAATGCACGTTTAACCCGGCGTTGATACTCTATTGTGCGGATGCGGGCCTTCTCCCGACCTTCTGTGATGAGGTCGAGTTCCGCGGTTGTTACACCAAAAAGGTATAGTACAAAGTTTCAGTACAGCAAGCTGTACTTTTTAACCTTAAAATACACTTCTGGTTCAGACTGCAAGTATACAATCCTACCGCGTAGTATATCGTCGGGTATCGATCACAGGGACAGTTCAAGTGTTATCCGGACTCTACCTAGGTTAATTAAAAACTAGAAGTTGGAAGGGTTGATTTTGGTTGTTTATGTTTCCTACAGATTCAAGGTAATAATAAAGTGCAAGAAAGAAGATTAAACTGGTTTTAATCAATAATAAAAAACGTTCCCAGAGTTAAGACTTCATCTCAGTTTTGCCCTCTGACTATCCTGTCCGGGCCGTGTCATTTCCTACACGGGCCGTATCAGTTTACACGGGTCGTGTCATTTCGCTACACGGTCCGTGTCAGTCTCGGGTTAATGCAGCAGCTATTGTTTCTTTGTATCGTTCCTTTGTGTAGGGTTCTACTGACCGGACCTAATGTTTCTGGACCTCAACTGCCGTTTGTTGGTTCATCAACTTGGGACGGAAACTGCAATATATGCCCTCGTCGGGTTCTAGACCTCAACTTCCGTGTGTTGGTCCCTACTACCTAGTTGCTTGATTGGTATACTAAAGGTAACTCCTATCCGCCGATAGAGAGTAATTTTCGCCTCCCGGTTACTACTTGGTTTCACCTTCCAGATCACAAATCCTACCTCATGTACTTAGTTTGGTTGAGAGACGTTAAAGGGTTATAATGCCTTCTAGATGTGCGCATTCATCTAGTAGCAAACCAATATAAGTCAAACACTTCAATCTAAGCAATTAAAATACTACTCAATCAATCAAACACAAAATTCAATACAAAGATTCAATAACTAGCATGCAAGACAAAACATTCGATTACATCAAAACCCTAGAAACAAAGTAAATTACTCACTCATGGTTCTAAAACAGCAAATACAAATAAAGATAGAGTTGATCATGACAAAACCCAAAGTGCAAAGAAGATCAATCGAAAGTGCAAGAAATTCGCTTCTCCAATTCGCCTCCAAGCTTAGCCGCCAAAGACAAACCCTAGAATGTGCTCTCCTATTCCAGAATGACCTTCTCTGGAGAGAAATCCCGATTATATGCTTAATTGGTCGACCTTCCTTCAATAGCCTTCTTTCCATATTTCTAGATCTGTTTCCGGAATTGCTTGACACGGGCCGTGTCAAATCTGTCCGGTCCGTGTAACCTGTGTACTTAGCTCAAATTGTAGATCTTCTCGCAAGCTTTCCGAAAAGTGGTCATACACTCAAAACGGAGTTACGAGTCAAAAGTTATGACTGTTTTAAGTTGGTGTCCTGGTCGTGTCTGTGGTCGAGTCGAGGTTGACACGGGCCGTGTAGAATGTGACACAGGCCGTGTAGAGACTTCAGAATTCCAGATTTCTCCTCGATTTCGCCCGAATCCTGCAAAATAAGAATAAACTTGCAGCAGTACCACATTCTAAAGATATTCAATGAAATACAACTGATTTAATAGATTTAAACACATGTTTGGTGCAGAAATTGGTCGGAATTATAGGTCAAATAACGAGACATCAGCGGTGCGTGCGTCGTGGTTGTTGTCAGTGGAATATGTTAAGGTACGGAGAGATGGTTCCATCATTTCGAGTGGAGTGACTGCTTCCATGCCGAACACCAGAGAATACGGAGTTTGCTGTGTGGCCTCTCTAGGTGTAGTGCGGTAGGCCCATAGAATTCCATCAAGTATGTCGGGTCAATTCTTTCTGTTTTCGGCAACTTTCTTCTTGAGGCCATCCAGAATAGTGCGGTTTGTGACCTCGGCTAAGCCATTGCTAGCAGGGTGACTGACCGAGGTAAAGTTGTTCTGAATGCCTAGGTTGGAGAGAAACGTCATGGTGCGTGCTGCGTTGAACTGCGTACCATTGTCTGAGATGAGAGCATGTGGTATGCCAAAACGACAAATGATGTTCCGCCAGATAAACTTCTCTGCTGTTGCGGCGGTGATAGTGGATAATGCCTCGGCTTCGACCCACTTAGTAAAATACTCGACGGCTACAATAATCCAACGGCGCTGTCCAACAGCTTTGGGAAATGGCCCGACTATGTCTATTCCCCACAAGTCAAAAGGCCAAGCTCCCGAGATGGATATCTGATCGTAAGCCTGCTGTGGTATTGGCATCGCTCGCATTTGCGGACTAGGTTTGCCGCATCATGTTGCATGGTTGGCCAGTAAAAGCCGGCTCTGAGGATTCGTTTGGCAAGAGTTCTCGCACCCTGATGGCTTCCGCAGATGCCTTCATGTACCTCAGATAGCATTTTGGAGGCCATCTCCTCATTGATGCATTTAATCCAAGGACGCACGTACCCCCGTTTGTAGAGTTGATTGTTGAATATGGAGTACATCGGTGCGATCCTTTTCAAACGTCGGGCTTCCAGCTGGTCGGTGGGGAGGACCCCGGTGTTAAGGAAATTCCACATCGGGGTGAACCAGGACTCACCGGGTTCCCCGATAGCGAGTACAGCTGTGGTGTCAAGGGTGATGCTGGATTCTTGGACATCCATAACAATCACGGGCCGATCTTTGTCTAGGTTGCCCGCGGCGCCAAGTTTGGACAAAGCATCGGCTTGGCAGTTTTTGTTGCGGGAGACATGTTGGATATCAACCTCGTTGAAATGACTCTTGAGTAGGTGGAACTGCTGTCGGTACTTGCGCAACTTCTCGTCCATGATGCGGCATTCATCGTTTATTTGTTTTACCGCTAACTCGGAATCACTGCGCAGGTGAACCTCGCGGGCGCCCAATTCTTTGGCTAGCTTAAGGCCTGCTATCATGGCTTCATATTCCGCGGTGTTGTTCGTTACCGGGAATTGAAAATGGAGAGCATAATTCAGGGTTTCCCCATGTGGACCAGTGAGGGATACCCCGGCCCCCGCCCCATGTAATGAAGAAGCACCATCGACATGGATTGTCCAACGTCCTTCAGACTCGGGAGGAGCGCCGGAATACTCGGCGATGAAATCAGCGAAGATCTGTGATTTCAGAGCATTTTGGGGATGGAAAGAAACATCGAACTCGGATAATTCGAGTGCCCAAGCTAGCAATCGCCCGGATGAGTCGAAATTTGCAAATGCCTTCTTGAGTGGGATCCCGGTGTAAACCTTTATGGAATGCGACTGGAAGTAAGGTCTCAATTTCCTGGCGGCTATGACGAGAGCATATGCTGCCTTTTCGATCTGGGAATATCTTGTTTCGGCATCCCGAAGCACATGAGAGACGAAATAAATCGGCTTTTGATCTCGCCCCTCTTGCCGAACAAGGGCAGCACTTACCGCATGATTCGTTGTTGCCAAGTACAATACCAGGACATCGCCCGCGGTCGGCCTGCTAAGACATGGAGGATTAGCGAGGTAAGCTTTAACTTTTTCGAAGGCCACGGCACACTCTTCTGTCCACTCAAATTTGGCGGATTTACGCATGGCTTTGAAGAAGGGGAAACACACATCCCCGGATCTCGCAATGAACCTATTGAGGGCGGCCAACTTGCCTGTGAGAGATTGCAGTTCTTTAAGGTTCTGAGGCAGTTTCATATCGAGGATGGCTTGTGATTTGGAAGGATGAATCTCAATGCCTCGCATAGAAACCATGAAACCAAGGAACTTACCCCCGGTTAGGCCGAAAAAACTCTTCTTCGGGTTTAGTTTCATGTTGGCTGAATTCAGTGTCGCAAAGGTTTCTCAGAGATCTCGGACATGGTCAAGGTCCGACATGCTCTTGACGAGCAGGTCTGTTGAGTATTTTAGATATAATAATTTTGTACTCTTTTGCCTTTAATATTTATAAAACCTTCGTACTCAATGAATAGGTTAGTTGCAAGCGCACAACCTATCGATTGTAGTATTTAGGTGTCGATCCGCAGGGAGATAGGGAAATACCAATTTTTAATAAAGAAAACTACTTCTAAAACAAAACAATAAAAGTAAAGTGGGGGGGTTTGTTCTTAAAATCCTAAAGTTGGGTTCAATACCCGAAAAAGAGGAGTTTCAAACAATAAATGTAAATAAAATAAAGGAAAGAAAGATTGGTTTGTTTTCAAGTTTAAGGAGATCTAGGGGTATTCGGTCTACAATCCCTTGCTAATTCTATTTATTCGGTTTGTTTAAATTCATGTTTGATTTGATGAGGTTTCTAACCTATGTTAGCCTTTGGAACAAATATTAATACAAATACTTTGCGCTTTATGGATTAATGTGCCTAGAATTCTAGGGCTGTCACTAACCTAGAGGGATATTTAATCTCATGCTTCAAAGCATATATCGATATTTGTTCTAAGGTGTCCTAATTTAGGATTTGCCTTCTCCTTTCGGTCCTTCACCAAAATCCTAACCTTAATTTCTATAGTTCCGGATTGGATATCAAAGTACGGTCGCTTCTAACCCAACCCTAAGGTGTGTCTTTATGGTTTCAATTAGTAGTCTCCTCATGACCAATGCCGGAATTTAATAAATTTAAAGCGGAAAAACACGATCAACGCGATTTCAAAACTACTTCAATTCAATAAACCCTAACCAGGTGAACTCAAAGGAACGAGTACTAATGAAATTCATAAAGAATAAATCACAGAAATTAACAATCAAATCCGATAACACAATCATAATAAAAACAAATATCCGAATAAGATAGAATTAAACAAGTTCATGCATTGACCTAAACCCCTAGAAAGAGAACTACTCTCTCTTGGAGAGATCCATAACAAAGATTGGCAAAAACAATAAGAAATGAGATAAAGAAATGATTACACCCTTTCTTAGATCTAAAACCTCGATCTTGCCGACTCCTTGCCTGAATCTTCTTCTTCTCCTTCCTTGAAAAGCCTTCTAGAATTTCTGCAGGATCTCTCTCTCTCAATTTGTGGAAAGATGGATATAATAATGGATATGTACAATAATGGATGATTTCTCATGTGGTCTCCTTAGCCTTATATAACGTTTTCTGAACTTGGAGATCAAGTCGTTTTATTTTCGGCGCCCACTAAGCCTACTAACTTCTATATTTCTAATTCTGTGATTCTGAACTTGGAGACCAAGTTATTCTAATTTTGGCGCCCACTAAGCCCACTAACTTTCCATATTTAGCAGTTTTTCAGGTTGATGCGGCCATTGATACGGATGTACAGAATTATATATTCCGAATTTGGACTTTGTTCCTTCATGAAAGTTGTAGATCTCTTTGTCCTGGTTCCGTCAAGCTTTGAATCACCTAAATCAGAGTTCGTATGACCAAGATATGGCCAAAATACGAACTGTGTGTCGCTGAGTGCGGATCGAGTGCGGCCCGAGTGCGTCCGCACTGCGCTCGGATTTTCTGTTTTCTGTGTCAGTGCGTCCGCACTCTGGGTCAGTGCGTCCGCACTGGGTTCGGTTTCTCCTGTTTTGCTCCAAACTTCAAACGGACATAACTCTTGATCCGTAACTCCGTTTTCAGTGTTCTACCACTTTTCGGAAAGCTTGCGAGAAGATCTACAATTTGCTCCATTTCCTGTAATTTAAAAAGACTTCGGCAGTAACTTGATTCTTGGATATATTTCATTATATTCTCTACTAAAATACAAGATATTTGGTGTTATTATGTAATAAAAACTAGATCGAATGTGTATATAATTTAGACCTATCAAATACCCCCAAGCTTGAACCTTGCTTGTCCCCAAGCAACATCTAAACTTGGACTACAATTCGATCTCTTTGATACACCTTATATCAAGTTTGTTTTCTCAAGTGAAAAATTTGTATGATCTTGCCAAAAATTAAAACCTTCATGCAAACTTCCCAAATTTCAAGTTTAACCCACGGATAATTATGACTCAACCCACAATTTGATTACTCTAACTCTTATTTCCTTAAAGGTCTAGAAATTACAAACTTCGTCTACCCAAATTTATTAAAAGAAATGCCATCTTAAACGTGGAATTTTCAAATTCCCCCAAGCTTGAATCAAACTTAGGTTTAGAAATGTTGCGGATTACGTGTGTTGATACATGCATATTCACATTTTTGTTGTTGTTGCTTTTGATTTTTCTTGTTTTGATTTTTCTTGCATGATTTTAGCACTATGTTTCCCCATTCTTATTTAAGCATCGGTTAGTTACAAGTAGTTAATTGTACCCAACCGTTCTAATTCAATGGTGCTTTGCATGCTCTTAGTCTAACCCTTCCACTAACACGAATGTCAATTTTATCGGGAGACTAGTGGAGCAGGAGTGCTAAGGACTCATAACCATAAGTACGTCATGAAGCCGTAACATAGGTCATTGGAGTCACCTTTTATTTTCCAAAATTTTCAATTTTTACCCAATTTCTCAACATATATGCATATATCATGAATACACACATCCCTAAGTATTCCATCATACTCACGGATATCCCAATCTTTCTAAATTTAAAATTTCCAAATCTAAATAGCTTCTCTAATAAATTTGAATTCCTAATGCCACAATTTCATACACCTTTATTTCCACAAAGTTTTTCGCCAAATTATGTGGTCATTTCAAATTATTCCAAGGATTTAACGAAAATTATTCAAAATTTTGCATCAATACTTCTAATTTTGCCAATCACTCAAATTTATCAACAAAATGCATGACACAAAACTAGGTAAACATCCTAACAAGTCGGACTGGACCCTATTCAAGGTTAGGTAAAACCCTAGTTTTAAACAAAAAATTTAAACATGCTTAAACTAAATGCAAGATACAATTGTGAATTTCAGTTTTTCATTTAACCTCCCCCCAGCTTAAACAAAACATTGTCCTCAATGTGTCAATTCATACTAGAAGAGGAAATTAAAAAGAGAAATAGAAACTCACAAGATGTTGCTCGGTTTAACGTCGGGAGCTCGACTTGTTGAGGCTCAGTTTAAAGGTGGTGGATCATCGAGGGCAATTGCCTCCTTTTCGATGACCGGTTCATCTTGAATGAAATGTTTGAGCCGCTGTCCATTGACTTTGAATGAACCCATTTTTTCGCTCCAGATTTTGAAGGCACCATGGTCGAAAACTTGTGATACTCGATATGGTCCTTCTTGAAAACTTCTTCCGATGTGTTTGTCGTGCCAATGCCTTGTCTTCTCTTCTTGGTTCAAGGCGGCATTGATTATGGTGGGATGTGTCTCATATGAGCAAAGAGATTCGTTCTTGAGGGTTGTTGGCAATGGTTTGAGTTTGACCTTCGGTGGCGTTGTGCATGTTGAAACGGCAAAAACTTGGCTCTGCAAAGTTTCGTGTGGGCTGCCTAGGCCGCACGATTGGTTGTTTTCGTCGTTTTGAGTTGTTTCTTTATCGATTTCTTTCAGAATTTCATTCGGATGTTCTCCTTCCATCATCCTATCTAAATGATCATTAATTGTAGAGTCTAAAACATCTACCCTGCATATCGAATCATTATTATTAGATGAAAATTGGAGAGATTTAAAAACATTAAATTCAACTTTTTCATCACCTACTCGGAAAGAAATCTTTCCATCACGCACATCTATGATTGCACCTGCTGTGGTTAGGAAATCACGTCCCAATAGAACGGGAGTTTGTGTATCCTCTTCCATCTCCACCACAACAAAATCTACCGGCAAGAAAAATTTACCAATTTTGACAATTGCATCCTCCAAAATTCCTACCGGGTATCTAACGGATCTATCCGCTAATTGGAGCGATATTTTTGTTGGTTTCAATTCTCCTAGACCTAGCCTTTCATAAACCGCTTTTGGCATTAAACATACGCTAGCACCTAAATCACACAAACAATTATTGAATTCGGTCTCCCCAATTTTGCATGGAATAGTAAAACTACCGGGGTCCTTAAGTTTGGGAGGTAGTTTGGTCAAGAAAAGTGCACTACATTGCGCATTTAGGGAGATGGTTCCGACCTCTTCAAGTTTCTTTTTGTTTGACAACATTTCTTTGAGAAACTTGACATAGGTTGGCATTTGTGCAATTGCCTCGGTGAAAGGTATGGTCATGTTCAGTTTTTTCAATTGTTCAATGAATTTGGCATATTGTTGGTCTAGTTTGTGCTTCACTAACCGTTGTGGAAAAGGTAGGAACCTAAGAGGAGGAACATATTTTTGAGTTTCAGAATTGTGTACCTTTGTTTGGTTAGAATTACCCGTTTTGCGAGGCTCTTCCGAAGTTGTTGCAATTGGTGGATCAATTGGTGCGGCTGAAATCGGTTCAGATTGTGTGAATTGAGAGAGTCCTTGTGGTTGGATTGGTTCATCATATTCCTTGCCACTCCTCAAGGTCACAGCATTCGCATACTCTCGTGGATTGATGTCGGATTTTCCCGGAAGTGTGCCTTGTTGACGAGAGGACGAAGATGCTTGTTGTGCTATTTGTGTCTCTAGCATCTTCGTTTTAGTTTCTAAAAACTCAAACCTATTGTTCAAATTCCTCAACGAATTCGAAATATCGGTATTGATGTTTCTTTGTTGGTTCATGAACTCGTTCTGAGAGATCACAAGTCCTTCTATCATTTTTTCTAATTTACTGTTTTGAGAAGGTCCTTGATACGAGTTTTGGTTCGTCCGGTTTTGATATTGATTGGAATTACCTTGGTATGGGTTGGAGTTGTCATTCTCGGTCTTCCACTTGAAATTGGGATGGTTCCACCTTGTGTTAGGGTTGTATGTATTTGAGTTATCATTTGGCCTAACCTTATTGTAGATCGGGTCGTTCCTCTTATCACCTTGATTGTAGAACATTGCATTGACTTGCTCGACTTCCTCTCCTTCTATGAGGACTTGGCAATCGGCGGTGATATGAGTCGCCTCTCCACAAATGCCGCATGAAGCCTTCTTTGTCACAGATTTGGCATTTTGCATTTGTGCCATTTGATATTGCAAGGCATCTATTTGGGCTTTCAAGGCGGTAACTTCGTCGGTTTTTAGGACTCCCGGTGTGGTTTGGGTTCGTCCACTTCTCTCGGCCGTCCATTCCCTTTGGTTGATTGCCATGTCCTCGATCATTAGCATGGCTTGTTGGGGATCCATCTTGGACATATTACCTCCTGCGGCGGAATTCAAGTGAGTCTTTGTGGCGATTGTGCAACCTGCAAAGAAGAATTGGAAGAGCAACCACATGTCGAGACCATGGTTAGGGCACAAGTGTTGAAGCTCGGCCCATCTATCCCATGCCTCGGTCAAAGATTCTCCCTCGGCTTGTTTGAACGTCGTGATCTTCGTTCGGAAGTGTTGGGTTTTGGATGGAGGAAAGTATTTTCCTAAGAATAATTTCTCCATGTCGTCCCATCTTCTTATGTGGTCACGATTCACAGTCCTTAGCCACGATCTTGCATTATCTCGGAGGGATAAGTGGAAGCATTTGAGCTTGAGGTTGTCTAGCTCTTCTCCTTCTCGAGCGAAGGTGCCGCAGGATTCTTCGAGAACCGCCAAGTGGGCGTGCGGATCTTCGTTTAGGGCTCCTCCGAACTGACTTTGGCCCAGCAAGTGGATAAGAGATGGCTTGATTTCGCGTGGATCTTGGCCTTGAGGAATGAAACCGAAGCGGTGGCCTTGTTGATGGTTACGGCCATTTCCGTTGTTGTTGTTGTTGTGTGGAGGAGGTGGTGGATTATTGTTTAGGCCCGCCATTTGTTGAGAAGAGGATTCGCCGGCCTTGAGTTTTGATGCTTGTCTCCTCGTGATGGGGGCCAATGCTCAAATTTGCAAGAGAGAAAAAGAGAAGAGATGAGATGTGAAAGAGAGAGAATAGAGAAAAGTAAAGTGCAGAAATTTAAATAAGGAAAGTAAATATTTTTGGATTTTTTCTAAGATAAGGAAAGTAAATTTCAGAAATTGTAAAAAAGGAAATAAACTATTTTTGGATTTTTAAATTTTCTGAAAAGTAAATAAGGAAACTAAGAATTAAAAGTACTTTCCTAAAATAAAAACTAGTATCTATCCTATTCTCCCCGGCAACGGCGCCAAAAAGCTTGTTGAGTATTTTAGATATAATAATTTTGTACTCTTTTGCCTTTAATATTTATAAAACCTTCGTACTCAATGAATAGGTTAGTTGCAAGCGCACAACCTATCGATTGTAGTATTTAGGTGTCGATCCGCAGGGAGATAGGGAAATACCAATTTTTAATAAAGAAAACTACTTCTAAAACAAAACAATAAAAGTAAAGTGGGGGGGTTTGTTCTTAAAATCCTAAAGTTGGGTTCAATACCCGAAAAAGAGGAGTTTCAAACAATAAATGTAAATAAAATAAAGGAAAGAAAGATTGGTTTGTTTTCAAGTTTAAGGAGATCTAGGGGTATTCGGTCTACAATCCCTTGCTAATTCTATTTATTCGGTTTGTTTAAATTCATGTTTGATTTGATGAGGTTTCTAACCTATGTTAGCCTTTGGAACAAATATTAATACAAATACTTTGCGCTTTATGGATTAATGTGCCTAGAATTCTAGGGCTGTCACTAACCTAGAGGGATATTTAATCTCATGCTTCAAAGCATATATCGATATTTGTTCTAAGGTGTCCTAATTTAGGATTTGCCTTCTCCTTTCGGTCCTTCACCAAAATCCTAACCTTAATTTCTATAGTTCCGGATTGGATATCAAAGTACGGTCGCTTCTAACCCAACCCTAAGGTGTGTCTTTATGGTTTCAATTAGTAGTCTCCTCATGACCAATGCCGGAATTTAATAAATTTAAAGCGGAAAAACACGATCAACGCGATTTCAAAACTACTTCAATTCAATAAACCCTAACCAGGTGAACTCAAAGGAACGAGTACTAATGAAATTCATAAAGAATAAATCACAGAAATTAACAATCAAATCCGATAACACAATCATAATAAAAACAAATATCCGAATAAGATAGAATTAAACAAGTTCATGCATTGACCTAAACCCCTAGAAAGAGAACTACTCTCTCTTGGAGAGATCCATAACAAAGATTGGCAAAAACAATAAGAAATGAGATAAAGAAATGATTACACCCTTTCTTAGATCTAAAACCTCGATCTTGCCGACTCCTTGCCTGAATCTTCTTCTTCTCCTTCCTTGAAAAGCCTTCTAGAATTTCTGCAGGATCTCTCTCTCTCAATTTGTGGAAAGATGGATATAATAATGGATATGTACAATAATGGATGATTTCTCATGTGGTCTCCTTAGCCTTATATAACGTTTTCTGAACTTGGAGATCAAGTCGTTTTATTTTCGGCGCCCACTAAGCCTACTAACTTCTATATTTCTAATTCTGTGATTCTGAACTTGGAGACCAAGTTATTCTAATTTTGGCGCCCACTAAGCCCACTAACTTTCCATATTTAGCAGTTTTTCAGGTTGATGCGGCCATTGATACGGATGTACAGAATTATATATTCCGAATTTGGACTTTGTTCCTTCATGAAAGTTGTAGATCTCTTTGTCCTGGTTCCGTCAAGCTTTGAATCACCTAAATCAGAGTTCGTATGACCAAGATATGGCCAAAATACGAACTGTGTGTCGCTGAGTGCGGATCGAGTGCGGCCCGAGTGCGTCCGCACTGCGCTCGGATTTTCTGTTTTCTGTGTCAGTGCGTCCGCACTCTGGGTCAGTGCGTCCGCACTGGGTTCGGTTTCTCCTGTTTTGCTCCAAACTTCAAACGGACATAACTCTTGATCCGTAACTCCGTTTTCAGTGTTCTACCACTTTTCGGAAAGCTTGCGAGAAGATCTACAATTTGCTCCATTTCCTGTAATTTAAAAAGACTTCGGCAGTAACTTGATTCTTGGATATATTTCATTATATTCTCTACTAAAATACAAGATATTTGGTGTTATTATGTAATAAAAACTAGATCGAATGTGTATATAATTTAGACCTATCAAATACCCCCAAGCTTGAACCTTGCTTGTCCCCAAGCAACATCTAAACTTGGACTACAATTCGATCTCTTTGATACACCTTATATCAAGTTTGTTTTCTCAAGTGAAAAATTTGTATGATCTTGCCAAAAATTAAAACCTTCATGCAAACTTCCCAAATTTCAAGTTTAACCCACGGATAATTATGACTCAACCCACAATTTGATTACTCTAACTCTTATTTCCTTAAAGGTCTAGAAATTACAAACTTCGTCTACCCAAATTTATTAAAAGAAATGCCATCTTAAACGTGGAATTTTCAAATTCCCCCAAGCTTGAATCAAACTTAGGTTTAGAAATGTTGCGGATTACGTGTGTTGATACATGCATATTCACATTTTTGTTGTTGTTGCTTTTGATTTTTCTTGTTTTGATTTTTCTTGCATGATTTTAGCACTATGTTTCCCCATTCTTATTTAAGCATCGGTTAGTTACAAGTAGTTAATTGTACCCAACCGTTCTAATTCAATGGTGCTTTGCATGCTCTTAGTCTAACCCTTCCACTAACACGAATGTCAATTTTATCGGGAGACTAGTGGAGCAGGAGTGCTAAGGACTCATAACCATAAGTACGTCATGAAGCCGTAACATAGGTCATTGGAGTCACCTTTTATTTTCCAAAATTTTCAATTTTTACCCAATTTCTCAACATATATGCATATATCATGAATACACACATCCCTAAGTATTCCATCATACTCACGGATATCCCAATCTTTCTAAATTTAAAATTTCCAAATCTAAATAGCTTCTCTAATAAATTTGAATTCCTAATGCCACAATTTCATACACCTTTATTTCCACAAAGTTTTTCGCCAAATTATGTGGTCATTTCAAATTATTCCAAGGATTTAACGAAAATTATTCAAAATTTTGCATCAATACTTCTAATTTTGCCAATCACTCAAATTTATCAACAAAATGCATGACACAAAACTAGGTAAACATCCTAACAAGTCGGACTGGACCCTATTCAAGGTTAGGTAAAACCCTAGTTTTAAACAAAAAATTTAAACATGCTTAAACTAAATGCAAGATACAATTGTGAATTTCAGTTTTTCATTTAACCTCCCCCCAGCTTAAACAAAACATTGTCCTCAATGTGTCAATTCATACTAGAAGAGGAAATTAAAAAGAGAAATAGAAACTCACAAGATGTTGCTCGGTTTAACGTCGGGAGCTCGACTTGTTGAGGCTCAGTTTAAAGGTGGTGGATCATCGAGGGCAATTGCCTCCTTTTCGATGACCGGTTCATCTTGAATGAAATGTTTGAGCCGCTGTCCATTGACTTTGAATGAACCCATTTTTTCGCTCCAGATTTTGAAGGCACCATGGTCGAAAACTTGTGATACTCGATATGGTCCTTCTTGAAAACTTCTTCCGATGTGTTTGTCGTGCCAATGCCTTGTCTTCTCTTCTTGGTTCAAGGCGGCATTGATTATGGTGGGATGTGTCTCATATGAGCAAAGAGATTCGTTCTTGAGGGTTGTTGGCAATGGTTTGAGTTTGACCTTCGGTGGCGTTGTGCATGTTGAAACGGCAAAAACTTGGCTCTGCAAAGTTTCGTGTGGGCTGCCTAGGCCGCACGATTGGTTGTTTTCGTCGTTTTGAGTTGTTTCTTTATCGATTTCTTTCAGAATTTCATTCGGATGTTCTCCTTCCATCATCCTATCTAAATGATCATTAATTGTAGAGTCTAAAACATCTACCCTGCATATCGAATCATTATTATTAGATGAAAATTGGAGAGATTTAAAAACATTAAATTCAACTTTTTCATCACCTACTCGGAAAGAAATCTTTCCATCACGCACATCTATGATTGCACCTGCTGTGGTTAGGAAATCACGTCCCAATAGAACGGGAGTTTGTGTATCCTCTTCCATCTCCACCACAACAAAATCTACCGGCAAGAAAAATTTACCAATTTTGACAATTGCATCCTCCAAAATTCCTACCGGGTATCTAACGGATCTATCCGCTAATTGGAGCGATATTTTTGTTGGTTTCAATTCTCCTAGACCTAGCCTTTCATAAACCGCTTTTGGCATTAAACATACGCTAGCACCTAAATCACACAAACAATTATTGAATTCGGTCTCCCCAATTTTGCATGGAATAGTAAAACTACCGGGGTCCTTAAGTTTGGGAGGTAGTTTGGTCAAGAAAAGTGCACTACATTGCGCATTTAGGGAGATGGTTCCGACCTCTTCAAGTTTCTTTTTGTTTGACAACATTTCTTTGAGAAACTTGACATAGGTTGGCATTTGTGCAATTGCCTCGGTGAAAGGTATGGTCATGTTCAGTTTTTTCAATTGTTCAATGAATTTGGCATATTGTTGGTCTAGTTTGTGCTTCACTAACCGTTGTGGAAAAGGTAGGAACCTAAGAGGAGGAACATATTTTTGAGTTTCAGAATTGTGTACCTTTGTTTGGTTAGAATTACCCGTTTTGCGAGGCTCTTCCGAAGTTGTTGCAATTGGTGGATCAATTGGTGCGGCTGAAATCGGTTCAGATTGTGTGAATTGAGAGAGTCCTTGTGGTTGGATTGGTTCATCATATTCCTTGCCACTCCTCAAGGTCACAGCATTCGCATACTCTCGTGGATTGATGTCGGATTTTCCCGGAAGTGTGCCTTGTTGACGAGAGGACGAAGATGCTTGTTGTGCTATTTGTGTCTCTAGCATCTTCGTTTTAGTTTCTAAAAACTCAAACCTATTGTTCAAATTCCTCAACGAATTCGAAATATCGGTATTGATGTTTCTTTGTTGGTTCATGAACTCGTTCTGAGAGATCACAAGTCCTTC
This sequence comes from Carex myosuroides, assembly GCA_028015225.1. Taxonomy (NCBI): domain Eukaryota; kingdom Viridiplantae; phylum Streptophyta; class Magnoliopsida; order Poales; family Cyperaceae; genus Carex; species Carex myosuroides. Next base: position 3,248,989 of record CM051474.1, on the reverse strand, counting down.
TATCATTTTTTCTAATTTACTGTTTTGAGAAGGTCCTTGATACGAGTTTTGGTTCGTCCGGTTTTGATATTGATTGGAATTACCTTGGTATGGGTTGGAGTTGTCATTCTCGGTCTTCCACTTGAAATTGGGATGGTTCCACCTTGTGTTAGGGTTGTATGTATTTGAGTTATCATTTGGCCTAACCTTATTGTAGATCGGGTCGTTCCTCTTATCACCTTGATTGTAGAACATTGCATTGACTTGCTCGACTTCCTCTCCTTCTATGAGGACTTGGCAATCGGCGGTGATATGAGTCGCCTCTCCACAAATGCCGCATGAAGCCTTCTTTGTCACAGATTTGGCATTTTGCATTTGTGCCATTTGATATTGCAAGGCATCTATTTGGGCTTTCAAGGCGGTAACTTCGTCGGTTTTTAGGACTCCCGGTGTGGTTTGGGTTCGTCCACTTCTCTCGGCCGTCCATTCCCTTTGGTTGATTGCCATGTCCTCGATCATTAGCATGGCTTGTTGGGGATCCATCTTGGACATATTACCTCCTGCGGCGGAATTCAAGTGAGTCTTTGTGGCGATTGTGCAACCTGCAAAGAAGAATTGGAAGAGCAACCACATGTCGAGACCATGGTTAGGGCACAAGTGTTGAAGCTCGGCCCATCTATCCCATGCCTCGGTCAAAGATTCTCCCTCGGCTTGTTTGAACGTCGTGATCTTCGTTCGGAAGTGTTGGGTTTTGGATGGAGGAAAGTATTTTCCTAAGAATAATTTCTCCATGTCGTCCCATCTTCTTATGTGGTCACGATTCACAGTCCTTAGCCACGATCTTGCATTATCTCGGAGGGATAAGTGGAAGCATTTGAGCTTGAGGTTGTCTAGCTCTTCTCCTTCTCGAGCGAAGGTGCCGCAGGATTCTTCGAGAACCGCCAAGTGGGCGTGCGGATCTTCGTTTAGGGCTCCTCCGAACTGACTTTGGCCCAGCAAGTGGATAAGAGATGGCTTGATTTCGCGTGGATCTTGGCCTTGAGGAATGAAACCGAAGCGGTGGCCTTGTTGATGGTTACGGCCATTTCCGTTGTTGTTGTTGTTGTGTGGAGGAGGTGGTGGATTATTGTTTAGGCCCGCCATTTGTTGAGAAGAGGATTCGCCGGCCTTGAGTTTTGATGCTTGTCTCCTCGTGATGGGGGCCAATGCTCAAATTTGCAAGAGAGAAAAAGAGAAGAGATGAGATGTGAAAGAGAGAGAATAGAGAAAAGTAAAGTGCAGAAATTTAAATAAGGAAAGTAAATATTTTTGGATTTTTTCTAAGATAAGGAAAGTAAATTTCAGAAATTGTAAAAAAGGAAATAAACTATTTTTGGATTTTTAAATTTTCTGAAAAGTAAATAAGGAAACTAAGAATTAAAAGTACTTTCCTAAAATAAAAACTAGTATCTATCCTATTCTCCCCGGCAACGGCGCCAAAAAGCTTGTTGAGTATTTTAGATATAATAATTTTGTACTCTTTTGCCTTTAATATTTATAAAACCTTCGTACTCAATGAATAGGTTAGTTGCAAGCGCACAACCTATCGATTGTAGTATTTAGGTGTCGATCCGCAGGGAGATAGGGAAATACCAATTTTTAATAAAGAAAACTACTTCTAAAACAAAACAATAAAAGTAAAGTGGGGGGGTTTGTTCTTAAAATCCTAAAGTTGGGTTCAATACCCGAAAAAGAGGAGTTTCAAACAATAAATGTAAATAAAATAAAGGAAAGAAAGATTGGTTTGTTTTCAAGTTTAAGGAGATCTAGGGGTATTCGGTCTACAATCCCTTGCTAATTCTATTTATTCGGTTTGTTTAAATTCATGTTTGATTTGATGAGGTTTCTAACCTATGTTAGCCTTTGGAACAAATATTAATACAAATACTTTGCGCTTTATGGATTAATGTGCCTAGAATTCTAGGGCTGTCACTAACCTAGAGGGATATTTAATCTCATGCTTCAAAGCATATATCGATATTTGTTCTAAGGTGTCCTAATTTAGGATTTGCCTTCTCCTTTCGGTCCTTCACCAAAATCCTAACCTTAATTTCTATAGTTCCGGATTGGATATCAAAGTACGGTCGCTTCTAACCCAACCCTAAGGTGTGTCTTTATGGTTTCAATTAGTAGTCTCCTCATGACCAATGCCGGAATTTAATAAATTTAAAGCGGAAAAACACGATCAACGCGATTTCAAAACTACTTCAATTCAATAAACCCTAACCAGGTGAACTCAAAGGAACGAGTACTAATGAAATTCATAAAGAATAAATCACAGAAATTAACAATCAAATCCGATAACACAATCATAATAAAAACAAATATCCGAATAAGATAGAATTAAACAAGTTCATGCATTGACCTAAACCCCTAGAAAGAGAACTACTCTCTCTTGGAGAGATCCATAACAAAGATTGGCAAAAACAATAAGAAATGAGATAAAGAAATGATTACACCCTTTCTTAGATCTAAAACCTCGATCTTGCCGACTCCTTGCCTGAATCTTCTTCTTCTCCTTCCTTGAAAAGCCTTCTAGAATTTCTGCAGGATCTCTCTCTCTCAATTTGTGGAAAGATGGATATAATAATGGATATGTACAATAATGGATGATTTCTCATGTGGTCTCCTTAGCCTTATATAACGTTTTCTGAACTTGGAGATCAAGTCGTTTTATTTTCGGCGCCCACTAAGCCTACTAACTTCTATATTTCTAATTCTGTGATTCTGAACTTGGAGACCAAGTTATTCTAATTTTGGCGCCCACTAAGCCCACTAACTTTCCATATTTAGCAGTTTTTCAGGTTGATGCGGCCATTGATACGGATGTACAGAATTATATATTCCGAATTTGGACTTTGTTCCTTCATGAAAGTTGTAGATCTCTTTGTCCTGGTTCCGTCAAGCTTTGAATCACCTAAATCAGAGTTCGTATGACCAAGATATGGCCAAAATACGAACTGTGTGTCGCTGAGTGCGGATCGAGTGCGGCCCGAGTGCGTCCGCACTGCGCTCGGATTTTCTGTTTTCTGTGTCAGTGCGTCCGCACTCTGGGTCAGTGCGTCCGCACTGGGTTCGGTTTCTCCTGTTTTGCTCCAAACTTCAAACGGACATAACTCTTGATCCGTAACTCCGTTTTCAGTGTTCTACCACTTTTCGGAAAGCTTGCGAGAAGATCTACAATTTGCTCCATTTCCTGTAATTTAAAAAGACTTCGGCAGTAACTTGATTCTTGGATATATTTCATTATATTCTCTACTAAAATACAAGATATTTGGTGTTATTATGTAATAAAAACTAGATCGAATGTGTATATAATTTAGACCTATCAAGGTCATCTACATATGCCTCTACATTTCGTCCGATCTGGTTGTGAAATACAGTGTTAACCATGCGCTGGAAAGTGGCTCCAGCATTGCGCAACCCGAAAGGCATGACTCGGTAGCAGTATAGCCCCGAGTTGGTGGTGAAAGCGGTCTTTTCTTCGTCGTCTTGATTCATCCGGATTTGATTGTACCCGGAGAACGCGTCCATAAAACTGAGGTAGGCATGTCCCGAGGTGGAGTCGACCAGTTGATCGATTTTTGGCAAGGGAAATGGATCCATGGGGCATGCCTTATTGAGATCGGTGTAATCGATACACATACGCCAGTCACCGTTGGACTTCTTGACAAGCACGGGGTTGGCTGTCCATTCTGGACACTCGACATTTCTGATGAAACCAGCGTCAAGTAGCTTCTGGACTTCACGCTTTACGGCCTGCTGCCGTTCTTCCCCCATATTACGTTTTCGTTGCCGAACCGGTTTTGAACCCGGTTTGATATGCAGTCGGTGTTCTGCTATTGACCTCGGAATCCCTGGCATGTCGGCGGCTGTCCAGGCAAAAACTGACTGATTTTCTCGGAGAAACTTGATGAGTTCGTCCTTCGCTTGTCCCTGGACTGCCTTTCCGATGTTGAGCGTTCTGCCTCCGCCCAAATCGAGTTGTTCGACTTCATCAGCCGGCTCGAGGGAAGCTGTAATATCAGCTTTATCAACTGGATCCAGCGCCAGGTTGGTGTTGGGCGGTAGATACGCGGTACTCGAGCGCAACCGCTGTTGGTTGGTTTTTGCTTCCGACTGTTCGACTTGGTGGACAGAGCCTCCTTGACCCTGAATGGAAGTCATGTAGCATTCACGCGCCACCTGCTGTTGGCCACTTTCTTCCCCTATCCCGTTATCTGTGTGAAATTTGATTTTTAGGTGGGAAGGGGAGATGATTGCGCCGATTTTGTTCAGAGTTCCTCTTCCCAGGATTGCGTTGTATGCCGAGGGGGCATTAATGATGAGGAAGTCCACCACGACTTCCACCGTGCGAGGGGACTTACCGAATGTCACCTTGAGTGGCATCATACCCCGAGGTCGAAGGGCATCTCCCGTAAAGCCTATCAAAGGTGAGATATGCTGTTGGAGGGCGCGGGTGTCGAGGCCCATTTGCGTGAAAGCCGACAAGTACAGGATGTCTGCTAAGCTTCCCGTGTCGACTAACACCCTCTTAACCCGGTGGGTGTTGATTTTGAGGTTCAACACCACGGGATCATCGTGTGGGCTGGAAATCTCTCCTAGATCCTTCTCGGAGAAAGATATCGCTTCTTCCGGGCGAGGTCGTTTTTTTTCGGTCTCAACCTGTAAAACGGTGGGATATGGCTTTCGATTGTCGCGAGGCAAGATTTTTCGGATGGTACCGCGATGGCCTCCACTGATCACGTTAATGACAGGGCTGCCCTGCCTCTCCTGACGCCTTGTCTCGGGACCATCCCGAGTTTGAGGACTGGCCTCTCCAACCCGAGGTCCCGTATAATCCTGTCTGTAAGGAATAGGTTTCTTAAAAACCTTACCTTTGCCATTGTATTTCCTGGAGAACTTTCTGAAGAAATCGGGGTTGATGAATTCGATCAGCTTACCCTCGCGGGCTAGTCTCTCCAGGATGTCTTTGAGTTGAAGGCAATCCGCAGTGGAATGCCCATTGAATCCATGATACTCACACTTCTTGGAGTTATCTTGTACCGTGAAGATGCCTTCAGGCAATGGTGGGGGCAGGTCGAACATCTCCTCTACGATGTTGTACATCTCGTGTCGTTTCTTCGTGAGAGGCGCGTATCTCACGAAATGTTGTCGGTACCCCTCAGTGCCAGATTTGTGTTCTTGCTCGGTTGATCGATTTGGTTGGTTTCTCCGAGGTTCCCTTTGGTTGTGAAACCTATCCGGAGCCGGCTGTCTGTTAGTTTGATGGCGGGGAGATCGAGATCTCGGTCTCGTGGGACTCCCGTTGTCATCTTCGGCACGGATGTAACCCTCTGCAAAGGTTACAAACTCCCTCAGGGTATTCATTTTCTTCATGTGGGCTTCGTAACGCAAGGTTCCTGGACCCCCTTTGCGGAGTCCTTTCTTGATTACGGCTAGGGCGAATTCCTCATTGAGGTTCTGAATTCGCCGAGATGCTTGTATTAAACGGTTGACGAACGCACCTGTTCTTTCGCGCTGTCCCTGGACTATGTCCAAAAGCATCTCGCACGTGGCTTGCGGTGGTTTGATTATTGTATATCTTTCCAAGAACAGTTTTGCGAAGTCTTCAAATTTGTTGATGGACCTCCGGGGTAGCGTCATGTACCAGTCCCATGCTTCTCCGGTTAAGCAAATGGTGAAGACTCGGCACATGATGGCATCGGTGGCTCCAAGAAGGCGGAGCCGCTCAAGGAACCCGTACACAAAGTTGTGTGGATCCTGCGTATCCCCACTACCTCGGAAGCTGGGAAGGGTTGTTGGGTATTTGAAGTCCGTCATTGATTGGCGGTAGATGTCTCTAGACAGGGGGCCGTCCTCGATTCCCATAGGCCGAGAGTAAGTGCATGCCTTCTGGGATTCGAGTTCGGCTAGTTTGGCCGCGAGTCTGGTCTGAATCAGCTCTTCGACTTGGGCCATGTTGATACCTCGGGTTGGGGTTGGTGATCGCCGGTTCCTTCTTCGGTCATCGCGGCGAGTTCTATCCCGACCTCGGGGTGGGCTTCGTTCGCGCTCTCTATGGGAGCGAGATTGATCTCTGCGGGATGGTCTGGACCCTCTGCCGTGGTTAGCTGATTCTCGCTCGTTGTTAAGGTGGGCTCTGGGACTTTCGGTATGTGGTCATTCCGCGGGGTGTGGCCCCCTATTCTCATCCTGACCTTCCGAGCGTCTTCCTACATCGGGATGTACCCCTGCAGGCAGGACATTTTGGTTCCTGCGTTCGGATTGGACTTGTTGGTCGGATAGTGACGGGGTATCCGTCTCATTGCCTGTTCGGACCTGTACGAACTCTCGCTCCAGATTTCTTGGCGAAACATTTGCCGGTCGACTGTGGACACGGTTTGCAGACAAAGGTCGCGGTACAGCTACGGCGGGTGGTACGATCTGGTGGACAGGTCGCAGTGGTATTTGCTGGGAACACTGTGTTGGACCTGTCATGGGATACGTCCCGTGAGCGCCTCCCGGGCCCCATTGCACAGGTGGTGCGGCATAAGGATACTGGGGGCCCGTGGGAGTGTAAGGTGTGTAAGGAGTCGCACCGTAGTGATACAGCGGCGTTTGCTGAGGGTAATACGGTATGTAGGGTATCTGATAAGCACCAGTTACCTGATTGTGATAGGTACCGGCTGTCTGATTGTGCTCGACGTAGAGTGGTCTGGTTGTGTTCCCTTCAGTGAATGAAGGTCGAGTAACGTCGGGGCGAGGTTGAGCAGGTTGAGGACCCTGAGGTCGTACCATTGAGCTGCTAGGCCTCGCCCCCGGGAATTGACTGTGGGAAGGATTTGCTGTGGGTGATGTTACCACTGGAGGTGGTGTGATTGTTTCCCCGGGCGGGGTCGTCACCCCTGGTGGGAGCGGAGTTGATGTGGTCGGGCGAGCCATCTAGTTCTGCGTTTGAGCTAGGCGTGGCCCCACGGTGGTTGATACGTCCTATCTCGGGAGATGAGGCCGTATGGAAATCTGGGCTAAGCTGGATTCGTCCTGCCAAGGAATGGCAGGCCGAGGTATAGATCGAGCTAAGAACTCGGGGTGGTTTATGAGAGATTCGGACTCTGACCTGTATGATCTCTCTCTTAATGAAAAAATTGCGTCCCCTGTTTTCTGGGGCTTACTGTCTTATATAGTCCAGCCATAACCGCCATCTCGGGCGTTTATGGGGGAACGTGGGCAGTTATGTCGTCCGTTATTGGGACGTGGGCATTAAACCAGCCGTTTCTGGGACGTGGGCATTAAGCTAGCCGTTTCCACGGCTATCCCGTATGTCGGTTGGCTTTAACCTATATTCGGGCCATATATTTTTGAGGCCTCCGAGTTGGGCCCCGGTTTAATGAATCTTTGGGCTTTTTCATATGACATCGGGTTGGCCTTATAAAGGTCCGAATCCCAGTCTTTCATGGCCCAGTTTGGAACAAGTAAAAGGGCCTGTGGAACATGGCCCTATCATTAGCCCCCGAAGTCGGAATGCATCGGCGAGATGCTTTCGACTTGAAGGTGAATAACTCGTAAAAAACGGTTTCTATTACCGACGGTTGTATACTAGTCGAGCTATAATAACTCGGGTGTGGCATATGTCGGGTACATATCTTGTTATAAACGACAATGTGCTATCATATACCTATCTCGGTATCAATATACTTACCATTTTTTTTTTTAAACAAGAAGATGTCCGAGTTAGAATGGGACAAGGAAAATGGTATCCGAGTTAGTTGAAAAATGAAAAAGTGAAATATAAGGATGATAAGTAATCAATGATATTTCAATAACAGAACAAGTCTAAATATAAGAAAACATCGAAATCATACAACGCCTCGATATAGTAAAACATCGAAATCATACAACGCCTAACTAAACTAAACATGAGACATGATATCATATAATGCCTGGAAGAATATTTCCACCATGGGCGCTATGTCTGTCATGTCACGCCTTCCATACACCGTGATGGCCATGTTCAGCTAGAAGACGAGTGTGATGTCGCTTTCCTTTTTTTAAGTTGAAAATCACCGAATTTCTCATTAACCTTCTAAATTTTAATCAACCAAACAAGAAATAAGACAGAAAGGAAAGTTAAATTTATTTTCTCTCATTAATCATCCAAACACAAAGAAGTTAAATATATTAATCTTCCTTTCTATTCCATTCCATTCCCTTTTATTCTTCACCTCCCCTTCCTTCCTCTACTCTCCATCCAAACAAGATGTAAAAGAAGTCATCTCACATCTGGATCTTTGCTTTTACCGTAAAGATGCACCATCGCTGCATATTTTACCTCGTCTTTTATCTAAATCTCTATCAACTCGTGGCCCAGGGACAAAATTCCAGCATACCGAAAGTACATTGATGCATTTCATTTGTCCATGTATTCATCACATCTGAAAATAACAAAACATCTTTCGGCACTCCCGTCAAGTGTAGCAAATCAATGTATCGGTTCAAAAATCAAAAGCGGGCTAATATTGTAACAGTTACAAAAGCCCGTTGACACACGTCTGAACAACACAAGTCTAAGAGACAACTAGGCCCAATAAAACGTCGCTCATCTCGGCCCAAATAATGAATAATTAAAAAAATAAACAGAGCCCAAATACAACCCACAAATAACCGCACGGACAAATCCCTCGGCCCTCGAGGGTAATATCGGTATTTCCCGTCCCTCGCTCCGTTATAAATTGACAAAACCCTAACATCTGAAGCTCCGCTAGGTTTTCGCACCTATTCAAAACCTCTTCGTGCCGCCGCCGTCGCCTCTCGCGCTCGTCGCCGCTTCTACAACTCAGACCGCCGCCATGGGTCGCATGCACAGTCGGGGGAAGGGTATCTCCGCATCGGCTCTTCCGTACAAGAGGACCCCGCCAAGTTGGCTCAAGATCTCATCTCAGGATGTATGTTTTCTCTTCCTCTTGGTCCTTTCTGATCGATTTATTTGCTTCTCCGTTTATTAGCTGTGGTTGTTTAGCTTGAGTTTCTCTGATTATTAATGCGTAGGATTTTGAAATGTCAGTTTTTACATCAAGGCATAATTTTTCAACTGGTGACACATGACTATTTTTGTGAGTATAGAACAATAAATTATGACGATTTAAAACCCTAGTTGGTACTTGGTGGAATTATATGCTTTGTTGAGGAAACCAATCATTAATCCATTCCCAAACTGAACATTCAGTAAAAATGTGAAACACTCGGTTTTAATTAAAAATTAGAGACAAGGTAATCAAGGGCAATAAGGCTTATATTATTCGTCCGTTTTGTTCAAAAATTTAGGTGGAAGAGAGCATCCACAAATTTGCCAAGAAGGGCATGACCCCGTCCCAGATTGGTGTGATTCTTCGGGACTCGCACGGTATTGCTCAAGTAAAGAGTGTTACTGGTAGCAAGATCCTTAGGATCCTCAAGGCACAAGGTTTGTTTCTCTTCCTTAGTTTTCCTAGGATTTCAGTGCTTAAGCTGTTTAACTTTTGGTATTGCAAGTACAAGAATTGGCATATGTAGTTTTAATTGAAGATGTTTTGGTATAGTTACTATGCAATGTGAAAATTATTATTTCTCATGATTTGCAGGTACTAACAGTTAGCTTAATGTTAAGTGGATAAAAAAATTCTGTTTACCATAAAACATTTTCTGCATGTTGTTATGTTTTGACTTTCAGTGTTCAATTGAAAATGTCAGAACATGCCGCTGTTAATCTTACTCCATTGCTTCACATGTAGTATTATAAAATCTATCTTGTTGCTTTGATAAGTTGAATTGAAAATGCTTGTTGTATCCATAATCAGGGTTGGCCCCAGAGATTCCAGAGGATCTTTACCACCTGATCAAGAAGGCAGTGGCGATCAGGAAGCATCTTGAGAGGAATCGCAAGGACAAGGATTCAAAGTTCAGGCTGATTCTTGTTGAGAGCAGGATCCACCGCCTTGCTCGCTACTACAAACGCACCAAGAAGCTCCCTCCTGTCTGGAAATAGTTAGTTCCTTTCCATTTCCCTTTTCATTCCTATTATTTCTAAAGTAGTTCTCTGATGATGGTTTGCTTCGTTTGAAGTTATCAAGGTTTACTGATAATTCTTAGAAAAATGGTTGGCAGTACATATTTGCATTTTCAAATTAGGTCTGTTTTAGTGTGTACGACAATTTGACACATAGTCTAAACAAATTCCATTGTCATTGTAATTACATTAGCCTTTGAATTGTTTGCATAGTTGCACTCTTTCCTTCAATGTGAAGTTTTCTTTTAATTATTCATTCCACTAATCAATGTCTGCCATTGTGACTTTGTTCTGTTCTAATTCATAGATCATTATCTAAATTTGTACTCATATTTTACGAGGCTATTAGTTAATACTGTTTTTCCACTTTAATAATCAGGTTAACAAAACTAATACAAATATCTATCTTTGGTGTGACTATGTTTTCTTTTCAGTAAATGATTTACTCTTGCTTTGATATGCTTTTTCATGTGAGACTAACTTGTTTTTTTTTATTGTTTTCCTAACAGCGAGTCTACCACTGCCAGCACTCTTGTGGCTTAAGTTAATGTGGACACTCGATGGTGATTGTATGGGGGTTTTCTAGTTTTGTTATGCCAAAGTTTTTATGTTAGAGGAAGACCTATTTTTGTTATTTTGTCTCGGACATGAATTATTTTGTTGAGTAACTTTTAAATTAGCTTGCGCTGAACTTCACTGTGTTTGCGTTTTGTTGCTTCGTTCTGCTGAAATTTAGTTTGTTATACTATTCTTAGAGAAGATATTCTTGTGAAAATTATTATTATATGGCTGGCTATTTTTACGTCACTATAGCAGAATTTGGATTGGGAAACGATTAACTGGATATTTAGTGGACATAAACTGATTATCATTAACTCGTATAACTTGCAATGAGGCGAAGAGAGCTGGAAGTGCACAATGAAGTCCTATCTAAGAGCAAATCTGGGCAATAAATTTAGTCAATTATTGAAATCTGTACGTTGCCCAACATAGTTATGACAACATTGCGAAGTTGTAGACATTTACCAGGGTTGTGTGCCAGAAATCAGCTGGTCATTTAGCCGACTATGCTGGAAGATCACTCCAATTACTGGGGTTTTGATTTCCAATATCTTCTGGGTACGTAGTCATAGTCTCTAGGTGTATGTTTGGTTAGATTGAGAATATGTTATTTTGAGATTAGGTTATTCGGAATAACTTATTTGGTGTTTAGTTCGGTTAAAATAGTAAATTAAAACTTTTTGTCTTGTTAGAATAGAATATTTAGTTTTGAAATTTAACTATTCTAATTAGACAAACAATAATTATTCTTAATTTGACTATTTTAGTTATTCTTGTTTTGCAACCAAACATATCAGAGGGGAAGTTCTCTTTATTTTCTGTGTTATTGTATTCTCTTTTATTTTTGAAATACTATGTTACTGTATTCTTACGGGACATTCTTACAGAGTTACAGCTATGCTCTTTCAGTTGAGGGAATACCTAGAGATGAATAAGATTCATAGTAGTAATTTCAAAATTTATTTAAAAGTTTGTGTCAAACTAATTGTAAGTTTGTAACTAACATAAATAGAATTAAATCATGTAATGGGGGAGAAATGAGAGGTAGGTTTTGACGAGGGAAATGGGGGCGGCGTCCGACACCTATCGGATCCAAATTGGGGTTCGATTGGCAGATTAACCGTTCGATCCTAGTTGTTCAAATGGATGGATTGCTTGATTATCGAAGCGGTCAGTCAAACTCAGATTTAAACCTGTTTCTATCAGTTAATTCGACTCTAATTCGCTTCCTCTAATTGAATACCAATTTTTCTATCACCATTCGTTTGAAATTCTCTTCTTCTTCCCTGTTTCCTTCCTCAACCATTTTAATCTCCATGAAGTCGTTAGTCTCATCTCCTCCCATGAGGAATCGAATGCAAATATTGTTACTTAGAAACTGTACAAGCCTTTTAAGTGCTTGATGAAACTATCATGCGGTGAAGGAGGAGTTGGCTTGAATTTTGAATCACCACATTTAATGGTTGATTATTATATGGGAAGTTTTTTATTGTCTAGTTTCGATGGGGAATTGTGTATTCAATAGCAAGTCTTACATAGGCTCACAGCTCACTCGAGATCAGCCCGTAAAAAGATTGAAGAGAGCTTGCTCGTTTCTGGGCCGAACTCAAAAAGAGAAAAGCTTGACTCTGGCTCGATCCAACTTCAACAATTTTGATTCGAGTCTGACTCAGTTCGGTCCAGCTTGGTTAGCAAATCGCGAGCTACAGTGTTCAGCTAGGGCCGAAGTCCTAGCTCGTTGCTACCGTCGTAACCAATGTTATCAGAAATGGATCAATCGTTGACTCAGTAAAACTTCAGTAAAACTTCGGGTTAACGGTTTACTGGTCAGACCGATGGATCAATCAGTTTAACCGCTGATTTTTTTAAAACAGTTGACTAGTTGAGTATGATATTGAGTTCTTATTTCTTATCTTATTGCAATGTCAATTACAATAATGCCATGTGCATAGAGCTTAATTTTACAAAATTCATTGCATAAATAATTCAAATTATAATATTTATATTTTTTTTTTCTAAATTAGATTGGTGTACACTAGTTTCTTTTTTATAATTAACTATATAAATCATCAAAAGAACAACTTTAAATTATTTTTATTTAAATTGGCGCACACTAGTATGTCATTTTATATCAGATTCTGTCAACACAATATTTCAAGCTAATATTATATTTATTAGTGATTTTAGAAAATTTAAGTCAATGCTATATTCATATAATTCACTTTTAAATACGATACAAGAACATGAAACTTAAAAATAAATAGAAACTTGAACAGAGTTAAATTGTAAATTTCTGTCAACACAATATTTCAAGCTAATATTATATTTATTAGTGATTTTAGAAAATTTAATTCAATGCTATATTCATATAATTCACTTTTAAATACGATACAAGAACATGAAACTTAAAAATAAATAGAAACTTGAACAGAGTTAAATTGTAAATTTTAGTTTTACACAAAATATTAATTTCTACGTGGTAAAAATAAACATGTTTGAAAAAAACGCAACATATTTTTTTTTGCAATAAAAAAAAACTCATGCTTAATATATAAATAAGAAGAATTAATATGTTATTTTTGTAATATATGAAAATTAATGATTTCCTCAACAATTCACGATGAATTTGGGCCCACTTTCCTCTGATTCTAATTGGGCTTTCTGAGATATCTTCGACCCTTAAATTCATGGGTCCCACTGTCATAGTCTTCTTTTTCTTTTCCCCATTTCTCCTTGATCTCTTTATTTGTTTTCGATCTATTTCCTTCAACCAAAACTACTTCGAATCTGAAATTCCCAAATTAATTTCCTTTTAACCAGGTTTTTTTGCTCGAATTCAGTAACTTTCTGATAAAATCGGCCGATTTAACCGGTTTTGACCGGTCCAATAGCATAAGCAATTCTTCAAGCAAACCAAACCGGACTAGTGACCGAGTTCAGTTTTTTCGGTTTAACCGGCGGTCCGGTCCGGTTTTGAGAACGCTGCTCGTAACATATCAAATCTCGTCAGAAAGAAAATTAATGTTCATCTGTTTGCTGATCCGTCTGATTTGGATCCAACGATTCAAAAAGTTGGAGAGGACCGAAAATGGAAATCTTGAATCGTTCCAGCGAAGTGGAAGCCACATTCATCTCCCAGTTTCTCACACCAAATGTGGACTCTTTCTCTAACGCATTCTACCTCTCTCCGTGCAATCTTCTCTCTGCTCTCTATTTCGCCTCGCTCTCCCTTCTTTTCGTCTTCCCGCTTCTCTCTCCTCTCCTCCTCCCCTCGCCCTCCTCTCTCCATGGAGTCTCACCCCTCTTCCTCACGGCCGTCGAAGCCTTTCTCTACTACTGGTTATGCACCCAGAGGAGGGTAAGATACTAACTTAAACTTCTTTTGTAGTTCCCATGAATTGGATTCTCTCAAGACTTAACCAAAAATTGTGATTATATCTTTGAATTTTAGTGGGAGGGGAAGAGGAAGAGGGGGCGGCGGCAGCCGAAGCAACACTGATGGTGAGAGCAGCAGGATCGATGCTCTTGGAAGGCTTCTGTACACTCTCTCTCTCTCTCTGCCCATGTTTTCCCGCACTGTTAATTTTGATTATAGATTGTAGTCATTGGCAATGGCATTCACGCAAATAATTTATGGATGTATGGTCGGCAGCTACAAACTATTGCCGTGGTTGTTTACAAGTATTCGATGTTGGGGTCAAGTTGCAATAAATCTCAAATCATATGCATCTGCACCTCATTTTCTTACAGATGAGAATTTGTTATTCCATGTCTTAATTCCTCTGATGCAATATCTGATCCCACTGATAGTCAAGACAAAAGCTTGATTTATGGTTGGTGAAGGACTGAAATAATAAAATTAATTTAAATTCAGAAGTTGTGGGTGTCTCTTATGAAATACCTTCTATTACACTTCGGTATGTTATTAATAAGATTCTTATCAGAGAGATCATAAATAGATTAAAACTAATTAGAAATGTTGTAGGATTTAACACCAGGAGTTTATCAGACTTTCACTAGTTCTCTTGAAGTCCTTATTGTACCAGCTAATATACTAAAGATTTTGGGTACATGAGTACATCATCCATCAATTCATCCATAGAACAAAAGAAAAATCATACTGGAAGTCTAACCTGTACAGTATTGGGATTTGAGTATGAAATTCTTGTTCTTAAGAGGCTACTAAGATATCTCTATGTTGTTTGTTCTTTTAAGTTCATTCAAGTGAAGAAGCACTAATTGAAACAGTATGAATTTAATTGTATGCCAGGACAAGGATTTTGCGGCACATGGCATCTGAGCTGAATTTGAATATGAGGAGTGATGGATATGTGCGAGTTAATGATTTACTGAACCTCAATATACAAACATTTGCTAAAATCCCTTTGAAATCCCACACTGTAGAGGAAGTTAGAGAGGTGAATTTCTAACCTTCTTGTTACCATATTGTACCTTAATTATACCAACTCATATTATAATGTACTTCGTGGTTCTGTCATGATTTTAAGGCTGTTAGGAGGGACAACAAGCAAAGGTTTAGTCTTTTGGAGGAAGATGGTCAGCTTTTTATTCGCGCAAACCAAGGGCACACTATAAAGGTCTCTTTTTCTCCCACTGTTTTTTTTTTATATACTTGGAAAACAATTAAACAACATAGATCTATTAGAATGAGAGAGATATTTTGTGGTTAGGTTTAAACATTTGTTTGTTTTCCTTATTTTTGTCTGCTTGCTTTGTGGGGTTCATACTGAATTGTCGCTTATGAGATTCTTAAGTATAATCGTGATTTATTAACCTACTAATTGATATATAAACAAAATTAGATCACCTTTGTTCAAAGTTTCCATACATAAAAGTTTTGTTCATTCTTACTTCTTCATAGGCTGTTGAATCTGAGCACTTGTTGAAACCCATAATGTCAGCTGAGGAAGTGCCAGGTAATCTCCATAAGAAACTCAAGTAAATCCTCAGTAATGTACTTTCAGAAGTTAAAGCATCTCACAGATTTTTTTGAACTGCATAGTATGTGTGCATGGCACTTACAAGAGAAATTTAGAGTCAATATTAAAATCTGGATTGAAACGGATGGAAAGGCTACATGTACACTTCTCAAGTGGCTTGCCCACTGATGGCGAAGTAATTAGCGGTATGTCATAGATGGTTACTTATAATTATTCTTCTTGCTATACGTGACCTGATTACTACTGAAAAAAAAAGTTACTCTAACCAAGGCTCACTGAGCTAAATAAGATATCCATCCTTGGTGCATATGGGATGCCAACGTGCAATGTCTGCTGGTTTAACCTGTAAAGGATGGTTGTATGTACCAGTGCCTGCCAAAGTTGGTACTTCATTATGGTATTTTTTTAAATAATATATCTGATTTTTTACTCAGGTATGCGAAGAGACATCAACATCTTGATCTACTTGGATGTTAAGAAAGCATTGGAAGGTAGTTTATTATATGAATTTGCTTTTTTTTGTTCTTATATGTATCAATTCTGAAGCTAGTGAATCTCATATTATTTTTATTTTGTCAGATGGAATGAAGCTGTATGTCTCTGATAATAAGGTAATTCTTACCGTGGGTTTTGATGGAGTTGTGCCAGTCAAATATTTTACAAAGATTGAGACATGGCCAAGAAGAGAATCGGTGCCTTTCCAATTCTAGGTGATGGCTCTGAAGTGACATGTATGTGTGAGCATGCGGGTGAAATTGATTTGGTGAGAATGATTTTTCAGAAATAAAAACTTTGTAGGGAAAAATTATCCCGGAATGTCGAAGATGGTTGTATTTGTTGAGATCTATTGTATGTTTACGTGTTTTTCGGGGTTTCTATGGGCCTATGGGCAAATAGGTCATTATAGAATAGTCTAGGGTGTTAGTTGTAAGAGTGTTGTAAGACTCTATATAAGCCCCAAATCATTAATCAATAAAGTATGTTTTTGGCTCAAAACAATTGTATTTTAGGAAATAATTGGTTTTTGAGGTGTTAGCATATGAACGGTGTGGATCTGCACAAGATAGTCCTGTACATGAGAGGAAACAAAATCTTCAAATGGAAGTGATTGTATTCTATACTGCTTTTTGAAGAAACAAAAACAAAATCGACAATTTGTTGATTATCAGCCAGCAATCCATTTTTTAAGAACCAGAACTAGTTTTTTTTTTTTTTATAGCAGAAGCACAGGGGGGGCTAATGTTAACCTAACATAATTTGTTATTGGCGGGACACCGTTAAAAAAATTCATTACATGGCTAATTTTGTCCCTTATTAATTATTTATTTGAAGCTATAATGTTTACCCTGAATTTGTAAGTTATATGATCATCCTCTACTAATGGCTTGGTCCCATCGGATTTTGTTATCAGCCAGCAACACTTATTATTGAAAGAACCAAAAAGACCTCGCTCTTTGATAGCAGAAAGCATACAAACATCGGTCAAAAAAATGAATCATAATATTGCCAATCTCATAAACAATTTGTTACAACAAACAATAAGCAATTCATCTTTCCTATAATTTATTATTCATACTCAATGACTCATAAAGCACAAATGATAATTGTCCTCCCTAATTTAGCTTCTCGGATACATCCAGGAAAAAAACCCTCTATTCACTGATTTGTCTAATTTTTCACAAACTTCTGTAGCGCATCAAAGTAATCAGGGAAGGTCTTGCGGGTGCAACCGGGGTCATTTATAGTTACCGGCACACCAGCACATGCTGCTAGCGAAAATGTCATGGCCATTCTATGGTCATCATAGGTGTCAATTGCTGCTATGTTCAGCTTCTCAGGAGGGGTGATTATACAATAATCGGGTCCTTCTTCTACTGTCGCACCCAACTAATAACAGGTTTAAATAATTAAATATTAGATTGATAATTAAAAAGTTAGTTTGACATTGAAAATTATATGTCAGTAGAGAACATGATAACACGAGTACTTCTATAAAATATATATTAATGTACCTTTCTAAGTTCAGTGCAGATAGCAACCATTCTCTCAGTCTCCTTAACTCTCCAAGAAGCCACTGATTAAGAAAAAAAGAATAAACAAAACAATCAACAATAGAGCACAAAAAAGGATCTAAATATGGGTATGCACAATGGATCAAACCTGATTGGTAACTAAGGTTGCTGTTTTGGCCGAATTCCTATTCAGTGGCTATAATAAATGGATAATTAGAACAAATATGCAAATGCATCAAATAAATGCAGCTTAAGAATGAAGTCAAGCTAGGTGTCTTTTCCAAAGTCTCAGTAAATCTGACGGGACAAAACAGACTGGTTATTACTAGCAATCAGCATTCAAAAATGCAATCTAAATCTAAAAAAAATTAACAACAGCAAGTAACAAATATTACCATCTCTAATAGCAGTGGGGCCATCAGCAAAAAGCGCAACAACAGCCAATGTCATGGCAACATCTGGCATCTTGTTCATGTTCACATCAACAGCTTTCAAGTGCTTCTCCATGAAAGAGGAACCCCGTGGTGGACCAGTGACAGTTACACTATTCTCAGTCCATGTCACCTTTGCCCCCATTTTCTCAAGTACTTCAGCAAATTTCACATCTCCCTACAACATTTTAGTAAGTTAAGAAAAAGAATAAGAAACATTTCTTTTACATAATCAAATATGCAGGATAAAGAAAGTAAAAAGGTAATACCTGTAAGCTGGTTGTACCGCAGCCCTCTACAGTAACTGTACCGCCAGTTATAGCAGCACCAGCTAAGAAGTAACTTGCACTAGATGCATCACCTTCTACAAAAGCCTTTCCAGGTGACCTAACAATAGCCATTACAGCATGGATATAAATACATTGAGAAGCTATGTTGCATGGATACGGGTACGGGTATCGTATCGGATACGATACAGGATACGGCGATACGACAATTTTTAACATGATACGGGTATCAGGCGATACGATACAGGTATTAATACCGTAATACGATACATATCGGATACAAGTACGGAACCATATATGAAGTATCGGGGTAACATACTGAGAAGCCATACTAACTACTAAGGTGATATTATATATGGTACTCAGTATAGCAAAGATAAGAGATTTTACTTGTATTTTTGACCGCCTTTAATGAAGAAGCGATCCCAGCTGTCAGAATGCTCAACGCTGACACCAAAGCGCTCCATTAATTTCATGGTCATTTCCACATAAGGGATAGATATTAATTTATCAATGATTTCTATTTCGATATCTCCAAGTGCAAGCGGCCCTGCCATGAGCAGTGCACTTAAGTACTGACTACTAATAGAGCCTGACAGCTTAACCTGAGGTTTAAACGAAATATCAGATATCGAAGGAGACCTTATATAGGCATGTCAGAAAATAATGACCAAATTAACCATGGCTTGATACCTTTCCACCAGGGAGGCCGCCAATGCCTCTGACACGAACTGGAGGGCAGTTGGTACCCAAAAAACAATCTGCGTCAGCACCAAGTTGTTTTAGGCCAGAGACCAAATCACCTATTGGTCTTTCCCTCATTCGTGGGACTCCATCAAGCACGTAACTGTAGTTTGAGATATTTCAGTTAGAAAAATTGCAACATGTACCAGATTATACCAGCTTTCGCAACACAACGGCAATTAATGTTGCAATTATATAATGAAATGGAGAAATATCCTTTTTTAATACAAATAGCGACAAAATGCATCTCTTATATATAACGCTGTATTGGTCATATCATATCAAAACAACTTGATTATTATATTTCATTTCAACTTTTGGTTCAAATGTTTATTTTGAGTTTTCTTGGGTTGTCAGTTGTGTATAGTTCAGTCTTAATTTGACACCTTATCCAACCCGATACCATGCCAGTCTTAATTTTCTTTAATAAAACAATCACCTTCCATTTCCACCAGCGACAGTCAATGCAGCAGTTAAAGGCCGCATGGCAGTGCCAGCATTACCTAAGAAGAGTTGCACCTCCTTTGATTCTTCGCCGACTGGGAACTGACCGCCCGACCCCACAACCACTGCCCTTTTAGCCTCTTTGTCTATTTCTACAGAAAGGCCAAGGGTTTTCAAAGCCTCAAGCATGTAGTGTATGTCATCGCTGTCTAACAAGTTATCTACCACGGTTGTTCCCTGATAGAGAGAAAGACATTCTAAATTTAGTAAGGCTTTTTCTGAGAAAATTTAAGATCTTTGGTGAGATTAATGCAACTGACACAATGCTAGTAGAGAAGGTACTGGGACATTGTAGAAAGATGATGCCGATTAAAGTATAATAGTGTAATGCATCTACTAATCAAAACTGCCAATGTTCTATTCAAAGATGAATTGAGGAAAGATTACGCTTTAGTTGAGATCAGATCATCCAAAAACCACAAAATGTCCCATAACGAACCCACAAAACTCTAATCTGGCACCAAACAACTCACCTCGGAAAGAGCAGCAAGGAGAAGCGTGCGATTTGACAGGGATTTAGATCCAGGCAAGTTAATAGTCCCTGAAATCTCCTTAATCGGCTGAAGCACAATCTCTGGTACAGTCGAGGGTTTCTCTGGAGCAGCCGCGACAGAAGCTCTGACAACAACATGCCTAGACGAGGAGAAACCACCATTTGCGCACCGCAAAGAGCTCGAATTGGAATTTTTTTGGGCTAATCGGAGAGAAGGAATTGAAACGGGCTGGGTGCGAGATCTGGACAGATTTGAACCGGAGATGTAGATTCTGGGTTCAAGCCCCTTCGCCATGACTGCTTGCGCCATCTCTCGCTGTTCTTCTTTTTCGGCAAGTGTCCTTCTTTTCGGGAAGTCAGATTTGGTTGGAATGCGGGTTTGGTAGTGGAGGTAACTGGTAAGTAGAGAGCGCGGGGTAGGTGAAGAAATGTTCTCTCAGTCCGCCACCAAACACCTTGCTAATTCCCTGAGGTTGGTAGTTGCTCGCTCACTGTACCGCATTTATCCGAATCCATATCCTCTGAGGTAACATAATATTTCTGTTTATATTTGGACCGTTCGATCGGAATTCGGGCCAATCCGGACCGAGGTGAAACGTACGGGTCCCCTTTAATATGCGTGCAGATTCTGTTTGTTTAGTCTAGATCCAAACAAAATATGTGTTACCTTAGGTGAAACGAATACGCATTTATCCAACGCAGTCTGTCGTTCGATTTTGTCAAGGAAATGGTCCTTCCGCTTCGGTTCATACTTCATACCAACCGTAGAGGTCATTTTGACAAAGAATTATTTTAATAAAGAAGATCGTCAAAAAAAAGATTTTAATTTATTTAATTTAAAACACAATGATCAATGGGATGTATATATTATATTTTTGTAAAAAATAATGATATTTGATGAATGAGGTTATGGTAATAATGTAATATGCATAAAACATAATGGCCCATGTAATGCATTCATATCTTTATTTTCAGAGTTCAAACAATCATCGATATGAATAGTTCAACGTGATTTTCATACGAAATTGTAATTGGAGATCAAATTTTATATTTTTTTACACAATTATTATTTTTTATATAGGTAAAATATTATTTAATCTAAAAATTCTAGATTATTTGAAAGTCTATCTATCTAAACATAACAAAAATTGTATTATATTTGTATTTTTAGATGGTGCATATATTGTATTTGAAAAAATGACGATATTTAATATATATTTATCTTTAATTTTTAGTGAGTCGTGTTTTCAATCGGACAAATAAAATAACTTTTGATGATCATTAATTGACAACATATTTATATATCCAGTAATAAATTTATTATATATATATATATATATTATTTTAATTCATTCAGCATATAATTTTATTTGGGCCAAAAAGAAAATGAAAATAAACGTTGGGGATCCGAACTGAAATTAAAGCTTGAAATTGTTACGAACGGGACCGAACTGAGTTTGGTTGGATCTTGTTTCAAGAAGAAAATAAATTTTACAATTTTTTTGGACCGAGTTGTTTTTACAAATTTTACAAATAAGTTTTAAAAAGAATTATTAAGTTTCAATATACAATATAAAATGCACACAAATTCATACAAATTCACAAATTGATACCTAGCCGACCTAGCTCGCGAACCGGCAATCGAGTTAGGTCAGAGCTTGAACTCGTTAATTCTGAACCAAACTAATAGCGAGCGAGCTAGATCCCAACTCAGTCCAATAACAAACAAATCAGCTACGAGTCACGATCGAGCCACGAGCCACAAAGTTTTTTTACCAACCCTAATTTGCTGTATAACAAATTTGAGGCGGCCAAGGAGATTGCAACATGCGAGTGATATGGACTTCAGATAGATAGATTGCAGCACGTGAGTCGTGTGACTCGAATAACAGGTTTTTGACTCCCAACAAATATTTCAAACCAACCACAGGGAAAAAATTAATAACATAATTGAACCAGATCTATGATCTCTATAGACTATAGTTTTCCGCAAAGGCAGATAATTTATACGTGTATCGCATGTTCCCTACATTTTTTTATTTATAACAATTATTATTATTATTATTATTATTATTAAATAACAAAGGAAAACATAAAGATTGTTGTGCTTCTTTTATGGTAAATGGATTTAAACAAAAAAAATTGGATCCGAATTTTTGGAGACGAAATTTTATATCGGATCCAAAGTATTTTTTATGTTTTGGAAAAAATTACAGTTACTCTTATGTTTGAAAAAAATCTCAGTTACTATTTTAGAAAAAAATCTACCCAGCCACTCTTTCAAAAAAAAAAAACTATGATTTCGGAAAAAAAAATCGGTTTCAAAGTTTGAATCCGATTTTTTTTGTCCACTGAGTAATTTAAATTGTATTTCTTGCGTTTATAGCTTGAATTGCCTTAGAAACCCTATTTTAAAAAATCCAAAGTCCATGATTTTTGTTGTATTACCGATAGGGGTGAAAACGGAGCGAATAGTGGTAAAATCATATTCATATTTTTTTTAATTTTTCGGATACAGATACAGATCTGATATTAGCCGGATATAGATACGGATACGGATCGGATCGGATATTTATTAAAATTATATTAAAAAATACCAAAGTTAATAATATTTATCTAATTTTAATGGTAAATAACAATATTTTTTTCATAATATATATTAAAATATATGATATATATCTACTATTCGGATACAGATAATTGAAACGTAAAATCATATCAGCATCCATATCCACATGGATATTCGGATATTGGATATTCACATCTAACTTTTTGAATACGAATCAAATACGAATCGGATATTATCCATACCGTTTTCACCCCTAATTACCGACTATAACCGAATTGTTTGAGAATTTAATTAGCAATATATGTAATATACTGAGCAACATATAATATAGTTGTTCATTATTAATATTATTAAATTTGAACTTTGATAGTCCCTATCATGATAGTCTCTCTCAATTTTTTTTATTAAATTTGATTTTCAAAATACTGCTAAGATTGTATAATAATAATAATATTGATAAATAATTTTACTTCTAATTTGATAAAATATCCAATTTAAAAGTAATTATTTTTGAATTTATTTATTTAAATTTACTACCGATCAAGCTAGATAGGTTAACAATAAAATTTAAACTGAGTCGAGTTGAATCATATTATTTTTTCGACATCCCCGGAAATGCTACTAATTTAATTTCTTATTTTTGTAATGATATGAATAAAATAATCGGCCTTTAAAATTGGAACATTTGATTTTTCCCACCGAACTTAGAATAAAAAATGGGGGAAAAGAAAAGCTCATTTGGAAGGAAGGACTTGATTGCTTACAGACACTTTTCACCCGAAAAAAAAAAATGAAAAGAGATACCTGAAAGGTTCAATTCAAAGGTTAAAGTGATGCACACCTAACTAGCTGGGTCAATTTTGGGCGGCCATGGGCCTAAACTGTGCTATCTTAAAGGCCTTTTTAAAAAAAAAAATTTAATATTTTTTAAGAAGTTGAAAGATTTTGACAACCCCAAACTTGCCCCAGCATTATCGAATCGGACTCTGCTGCTTTTTGGTAAGAAAAGTAGGATCCTGCTTTTCCGATCTCAATCATTCAAATTCGTTGAGATTTGTGTATGAAAAAGTTTCTTTATCGAGATACACGAATTGAAAATTTTGAATGGTTGGAATCTGAAAAGCAGAATCCTGTTTTTCTTAGAGAAAAACAGCAGAGTCGGATCCCAGCATTATCAGGAAACGCTGTCAGGTAAATGATATGACTTTTACTTGATAATTATTACAGTAAATTAAACCTAATAAATTATGTATTGCCTTGTAAAATTCTTGCCAATTGTGCTTCTCATTTTTATTTGATATGCTTGTCATATTTCTATTCAGGTCGTGTGAATATTTTTTTTTTAGTTTGAATTTAAAACTATTGTCAAGATTAGTATTACTTTAATTGCACTCAAGAATCAACAAAATTTATTGTTATTAGATCCCAATCCATTATTATATAAACGCCAGTCTATGCGAATTGCATCAAAGAAATATATGTACTCTACAATTTGTTTAGAAATCACTCTAATATAAAGCATAGCTTTTCAGGCCTTTCAGTGGTAGTATTACTTTAATTACATTCTTTTTTAGGCCAACAATAAAATTACATCTTTAATAATATAACTTTATATTATGAATTTAGAAATGACCCAATTATAGGTAATTAAAACTCTGCTGGTTATATATATAATATTTAATCCGCTTTGACGTATGATAATCAGGGGTGGACCCAGGTAGTCCCGGGGGGCAGCTGCCTCCCTGGATTTTGAGTTTTAGTGGAAATTTATCGGTCCTGGCCGACTTTGTCTCCCTCTGAAAATCCCCCCCCCCCCCCCTCTAAATATTTGATTTGTAATTCGGATCAAATTTAGGGTTAAAATTGAAATAAATTTGTTGAATTTTGATTGATAATTAAAATTATAAGTTAGAGTATCCGAAATTACAATTCAAAGCATTGAAAAGTATAAGTTAAATCATTATTTTTTTATCGGATACCCAATTAGTTAATAGATTTAAATCCGATTCGATATTTTTATGCCCATCCTGACGAAAATTCAGAATCCGCCCCGATGATAATTAGTCTTTTAGCATCTTGGAAAACGCTGTTCCTCCTTTCATCAGTTGACTAGATATGGACAGCAATTTTGTCTGGAATGAAGAATAATATACCACAGTATATTCCAGTTGGGGCTCCAACTTACAGTGGCAATCAGATCTTTTTCATGTGTCATTCATCCTTTCTTGAAGGAGCTCCGAATTTCATGTGCAGCCAACAACCTTATTTTTATTGTCAGCGAAACTACCTAACTTCCGACATTTTTATTAATATCCAAATAGTTTAATAGAAATTAATTAATATATCCATGTCCTTAAGTGAAACTACCTAACTTCCGACATTTTTATTAATATCCAAATAGTTTAATAGAAATTAATTAACATACATATCCGGAAGTTATAAAAATATCCGTATCAGCCATTTTCTGGCCGGTACTTAATATTTATTTATTATTTTTATTTTTTTAGGATGGGTATAGCATAGTTAGCTAGAAGAAAAAATCGTAGGAAACTCGGATTGAAATACCGATGTTTTTTTTTACAGTGTCATATGACACTAAAGTTTAGTGTTCGAATGTGGCTAGTGAATTTAATTTGACAATAACTAGCATTCTAAAATTGAGTACCGATGCTTTATGCACGGCCTAACGACGGCAGAAGTGCATCGATGTTTCATTGCAAAAACATCGAAAATGCACCGATACATGCAACCGATGTAACACACGCATCCAACCAAATGCATTTGTTTGATCTTAGCCAAACCGAGTGCAAACTTCAATCTGAGTTTCCTACGACTTTTTCTTCTAGCCAACTATGTTATGCAAGAAAATGGCCGGTACTATATTTAAAAAAAAAATTAAGTACCAGCCAGGAAATGGCCGGTACTATATTTTAAAAAAAAGTTTTGGGTACCGGCCATTTTCCGGCCAAAAAATAGTCGGTACAGATAGTTTTATAACTTTCGAGCGGATACGGGTATATTAATTAAACTTTGGATATTAATAAAAATGTCGGCCTAACTTCGAATATAAATTAATTAATTTCTATTAAACTTTGGATATTAATAAAAATGTCGGCCTAACTTCGAATATAAATTTTTGTATTATTTTTATCCTTTTTGTCATTCCTTTTGTAATAACTTAGTTCCTGGTGACTTTTATTTCCAGTGAAAAGAAAAGAATAAGTTACACATGTTTGGAAACTTCATATATTGAGTGAGGCTATGGTACTAATGCATAGTGCATATCAACTCGCGCTATAGACTCAAATTTTCAGTTTGAAAGTCCTAACGGTCGATCCGAACCATTCAACATGGTCTCCATATGACTATGTACTTGTAAACTATATTTTACATTTTTAGAATTTATTTACTACTTTCAGATCAAGTGATTTTCTATCCATCTAAAATAATAGTAAAAAATATTATAAAAAATGTAAAATTTAGTTTACAAGTACATATTCATATGAAGATCATGATAAACGGTTCTAATTGACCGTTAAGACTTTAAAAATAAAAATATTGATCCATAGTACGGATTAATCCGTGCTATACATAGTAACATAGCCTCACTCTCATATATTCATAATAGAGGAAGTTAAAAACACTAAAAATCTCTGATAAGTAGAACAGATGCAAGTAGTCTGAGAAAGACTTGCTTATATTCCGAATCAAAGACAGCATCAAGCACTTGGCATATACCAAAGCTGAAATACAGATAATATCCTATGGGATTTTTTTTTTTTTTCCAAAAAAGAACAGATAATGAGGAAATCCATGTCAATAATAAAGGATGAAAACGAAGAGGTAAACATGAGGCAAGAAGACCCTGCAAACCTGCATAAGAGGACAATATGGATATCCAACAAAACCTCTTTGACCATACAATCTTTTGCTTGTACTTTTGGAGAGTTTGTTTTAAAGAGCATCTATCTAATGGCGAGATTCCATCTAAACCGTTGGTTGGTTGTATACATTTATCCACAACTTAATCCTACCAACAATTTCCTGCACACTCTCCAAAACTTATATTTTATTATCTCAATATGACAATATATCTTGGGTACACTATTTTTTTCCTCTTCCTTTATCATTGATTCATTAATTTCAATACAAAATACATACTGGAGGTAGCATCAAGCATCTTTGTTCTTATTTTATGTCGAACAGTCACAGGCAATAATTTGACGACAAAAGTTCCTTAAATAAAGTGTTCTTCAATACCCAGAAAAAATGTCTTAGAAAAGAACCTCTTAAACATTTGCAATCTAATAAATAAAGCACAAATGCACAATCCTAATCATGTCCAGTCTTGCCCGTCACAAGTCATTCAAAAATAGATAAAAAAAATGCGAAAGTTGATGAGAGAAGGTAAGAGAAAAATTAAACCCCAGTAGAACGGGCTTTGTTTATTACAAACCAAATCCCCACCGCCTCATCATCCCAACTGTTGATCTCATGTAACTACGCATCACACACTTATTATTTCTTTTCAAAAATTCAAAAATCTTACAGGCTCTTGGCAACTGCAACTACGTTTTCAGGGGTGATACCAAACTCCTTGTATATCTTCCCAGCTGGAGCACTGGCACCAAATCGGTCAATGCCGATAGCCTTCCCCTTGGGACCCACGTACTTGTGCCACCCGAAAGTAGACCCTGCCTCAATACTGACTCTAGCTGTGACAGCAGCAGGCAAAACACTCTCTTTATATTCTGCTGATTGCTCCTCAAACAACTCCCAGGAGACAAATGATACCACCCGGACAGTTTTGCCCTCCTTCCTCAACTCATCGCCTGCCTTGGCAGCAATCTCCAACTCAGACCCGGTTGCAATAAGAATGAAATCTGGCTTGTTACCAGATGAGTTATCTGAAATAGTGTATCCACCTTTCGCAACTCCATCATGTGAAGTACCAGCAAGATTGGGCAGCTTCTGACGTGAAAGTGCCAGCACAGAAGGCCGTTTCCGGTTGAGCACCGCAACCTTGTAAGAACCAGCGGTTTCATTACCGTCAGCCGGTCTGAGCATCAAAATATTAGGCATGGCACGGAAGCTTGCCAAGTGCTCGATTGGCTGATGGGTGGGCCCATCTTCTCCCAAACCAATCGAATCGTGGGTCATGACATAGATTACACCTGCCTCAGAAAGAGCCGAGATACGCATGGCCGCACGCATGTAGTCGGTGAAGACAAAGAAAGTGGCACAGTATGGGATCAAGCCAGGGCTGTGTAGAGCAATGCCATTGCAGATAGCACCCATGCCATGCTCACGGACCCCAAAGCGAACATTGCGCTCCTCAGGGGTGTCCTTTTGGAAGTCACCAAACATTTTCAAGAGGGTCATGTTGGAGGATGCCAGATCAGCACTGCCACCAAGAAGGCCAGGAAGGACCTTGGCAAGGGCATTCAAGTTTGTTTGGGAGAGGTTGCGGGTTGCTTCAGCAGGGGTCTCTGGGGTGTATTTCTGGATATTGCATAGAAATTATTGTCAGTGTTTTGTATATAATCCTGGAGGATATCCAAAATTCCATAGCTACCACATGTTTACTTTTATATTTCGGTAACTAGGATGATTTTTTTTCTTTTATAAAAGATGCACAACCAAGTCCATGAGATTAACAGCTTATTTTTGTTGTATACAATTCCGAATACACATGAAGACAGAAAGAACCAATTAAACAAAAGGGCATGTAAAATTAGAATTCCATAAAACCACCTACCTAAACAGTTAACATAGTAATGTAAACTGTTAATGCATATGATCAGATGTAAGTCCCTCCAGCTTTGCATTGTAAAATCAAAATGTACACCAGAAATTAGATAAATAGTATTTCTTACTGGGAGCGCGTCAACCCAGCCAGCTGGCAATTCACCACTAATGATACTCTTGAGAGTCACAGCATCTTCTGGGTACTTCTTCTCATACTCGGCAAACTTGGCATTCCAACTGGATTCTATGGCAGCTCCCTCTGGCGTGTGGCGGCTCCAGTGGCTATATCAAACATCATTACAAAACTGATCAATCAATTATTCACTTTCAACAGAAAAAGACAGCAGCATGGGTTCTAAAGCAAACCTCTTGACTTCTTCTGGCACGTGGAATGGCTCATATGGCCACCCAAGATTTGCACGGGTTGCCTCCACCTCCTTTGAACCGAGTGCACTACCATGCACACTGTATGAGTTTGACTTGTTTGGAGATCCATACCCAATCGTGGTAGTCACCTGCGCAAAAAAAAAAAAAGAATATAAGCTTCAAGGAAAAGTTAAAAATCTATAGGTTTCTTGATGGCTGGTGCTTAAACCCCCATATTTGAAATGTGTATAACCCTTTTTTTTATATATAAAAGCATGGCAATGCCCACCTGTTTCTTTGAACCTGTGTCTTACCATTTTTTTGTTTTTGATAAAAGTGGGGCTTGGCCACCTGTTTCAATGAATCTCTGTATAACCCGTGTTAATACGAATTCCATACATTCCCCTAAACATATAAAGAGTATCATGTACGCCCCCTAGAATAATCCACCAAATATCCTCATTTCTTAAATGCTTAAACCACCTCTTCTTCCTTGCCACTTGTGTACAAAGAAGAAGAGAACAGAATATCTGTGTATCTTTAAAGAACACAGCAAATAAGGTGCACATCAAAGTTCTTCTCACTTCACAAAACAATGATCCCCCCAAAACAATTAAAAGAGGCAAGTAAAATAAAAGTAAGACCTTGATCATAGTGGGTTTGTCCTTGACTGACTGGGCCTCCTTGATGGCAGCACGAATTTCATCATAGCCAGTGTTGCCATTCTTGACCCAGATGGTGTGCCACCCAAGCGCCTCATAACGTGTGGTCACATCCTCAGTGAACGCAATCTCAGTGTCACCATCAATTGAGATGTGGTTGTCATCATAGAAAGCTATCAGCTTCCCCAATCCCCAGTGTCCAGCCAGAGATGCTGCCTCATTTGATATCCCCTCCATATTGCAACCATCTCCCACTATAACATACCTACAAAAAAGTGTTTTTTTAATCATTGATCAGTGATATAAATTTTAGAGCTAGATTCAGTTTAGCTTTCAGTGAAGAGAACGATTGGTTTGAGACAAATGAGTTAGGAACATGAAAATTGGCTCGGAATTACAGCTCATATTGCATGCATGAAATATGTAATGAATAATTTGGGAAGGAAAAATAAGAACTTTACGTGTAGTGGTCAATAATTTCAAGATCAGGCTTGTTGAAGCGGGCTGCAAGGTGCGCCTCTGCCAGAGCCAACCCAACCGCGTTAGCAATACCTTGACCAAGGGGACCTGCACAAGGTACAACATATATCTCATTTCATATTCATCTGGGTCAAATTTCACTGAGGTTTATTACTTACTTTCTCAAATTATATTTTATGGTCCAAAAGGAAAAAATTACCGGTTGTAACTTCAACACCGGGGGTTTCGAAGTTCTCCGGGTGACCAGGGGTTCTGCTTCCCCATTGCCTGAATTGCTTCAGATCCTCTTCCTGTTTTGATCATGAAGAGAGACAGATTATCAATTCACTGAAAAATCAGTAAAAAGAAGTGGACTTCATTCATCTCAATTTACTTTCTTCTTTTAATTGAAATTCCTTGTACGAAATTTGGAAGGAAAAATTCTCAAATACATAACCCAAAAAGTATGTGACGGGAGATACAGCTAGAAAAGGACTAAGCTTTCGACCGAAAGAAACAATAGCTTTGTTTAGAAAAAAAAGATTCAAAATACTAAAAGATCACAACTTTTCAAGTACAGTCGTTTTTCACAAATCTAAAAAATAATTAGTGAACCAGGAAGATTAACCAAGGATTATTCACCGCCAGCATCAGATCCAGCAAAACAGTAAAAAAAAATAAAACGATCTGACCCTTGCCCAAAGACTAGGACTGTCCAAGATCCACCTCCCAGACCCAACCAACTGAAACCAAATCAAACCAATAAACCCCAAACCCTTACCAAAACACTGTCGTATCCAGCAAGGTGAAGCAGAGCATACTGCAACATGCAACCGTGCCCAGCCGAGAGCACGAACCGGTCGCGGTTGAAGTAGTATGGGTTCTTCGGGTTGTACCTCATCACCTCGTCGTACAATATGTGCCCCATGGGGGCGCATCCCATAGGCAAACCCGGGTGACCAGAATTAGCCTTCTCGACCGCATCAATGGAAAGGAAACGGATCGTGTTAACGGATTTCTCCACTAAAGAGTCAGCTGCGACAGCACCCTGTACCGTCTCCACTGCGGCTGCGCGAATAGACTGAGCTCGGCGTGACCGGGCTAGGAGCTGGGGCCGCCGTGAGAGTGCTAGAGTTGGAGACCTCAGTCCGCGCCCGGCCAGTGAGCTCAGACCAGACCCGGTTAGGAGTGCGACCCTGTCGGATTGGGTCGAACCGGACCGGACCGTGACGGAGCGGCCAGAGATGGCCTGGGGGGCTGTGATGGACGTAGAGGTCGCCATGGTATTGCTGGGGATAATGGGAGGAATGGGAGGGGAGAGAGGGGGTTAAAAAAGAGGTGGAGTTTGGGTTGATCCACCTATCCTCCTTGGATTTAGGATTCTGGGTTTGGTGTGGGAACGAGAAAAGAGAGAGGTTTGGGCCTCTGGGGTCACTTTCTGGGTACGAATAAATAAAACATACGGATGGTTGTTGTAGCGATTGCTGAATCCGGTCTATAAGTTGCTTTATACACCAATACGATCGTTCAAGATAATTTCTTTTATATCAGAGTTTTGAATTTTATGGTATTTATTTTTTAAGATGTTTGATTTAGACAATACATTATGCTCGATTAATATTATGATTTCATATAATATATTTTCACTTTTCCCAGAATATATATAATTATTACAAGTAAAATGCTCTTTATATATAACGGCGTTGTATTATAGCAGAAAAAATATAAAATAATTACTTCTAATTCTTAACTCGTCGAGTAGCTCCTTAAAAAGTAAACAAAAAGATGCCAAAAGAAAATTAATTATTTTAAACTTTTGTGCTAATTGATATTTAGTAAGTGTGAATATGCATAAAAATAGTTTTATAAAAAAAAAATCGTAACTTCTTCCATTTCTAGTGAACTATAAATTCTTTCACTCATTCTTCCGTTTCTAATAAATTATAATTTCTTTCATTTCTAGTTCATCCATATAATATCAACTACTCTTAAGTAATTAATCACATATTTGATATGAAATAAAGATGACAATAGATGGACATGTTCGTATAAGGATGAAAATTAAATATTGTCTTTTTAAGTAATGAGATAAAATATTTGTACCGAAGGTTAATTGTTTCATAGAGAAATATAGAAAGAGAGAACATACGAGAAGAAGTTGGATAACAAAATAAAATTTAGATATGTTTCTATTATAATATAAGTAGTATTGACAAGCAACGGCATAAGAATTAAACAATTACTTATGAATTAAATATGTCACCCTCTAGTACAATTGTTAAGATTATAGTAATTTACAAATAAATTGATCATTGCGATAATAATGTTTTAAAACATGATAATTTATTTCATTCTTGTCACGATTCTCTGACAAATTCTCTTAATAACCAACTTTACACAATCTTGCAGTAAGATTATGAGTTCAAAATCATCATTAGTTTATATAATTACTAAAAATATTTAACGCACTGCAAATGTATTATTTTATTTTAATGTTAGATTTTTTTACTATAATGCACATATTTAAAATAGATTGCACTCCATTTAATGTGGAATGACTGTGAATTGAAAAAAATATATATACATTAAAGAAATAAAAAATATTGTCTACGAGACTATATGATAATTTAATTGGACTGAAACGAATTTAAACTAAGGTAATCATATACTAAAATATTTTTTGAAATACATATTTCAATCTCATTAAATCAGTAGTCGCTCTAACGACACAAGCGACACTACTTGAACATTTAAACAAATTTACAATTTAGTTTTCTTCTCACTCTCTTAAATTGTGCATAATAAATAATATACAATCTTATCTTCAATATCAAACTTTTTCGGCACTAGTAAATTCAAGGTACTAATAATTACTTAAAAGTTAATGAAAAAAATATCCTTGCAAAGTTAAATTTTAGAAAATTAGACATGCTTTGTTGCTAAAAGCAATTTACATCTTTACTGAACTATACAATAGATAAAAATTATAGTAAAAATGAGAAATTGACTGTATAACATATAAATTTTGTTAAGTAAACGTAACTTAGTGATATTTTTTTTTTGAAAAAAATTACTGCGGCGAGCTGAACTTCTTAAATTTGAAACTACTTATAATATGTAAATCAGAAATTGTCGCATTTAATGATAGACCAGGTCTATTTAAGAACTAGAGGAGTAGCTTTGACGGTGTGGTGTGGGTTGTTGGATGAGGAGAAAGGCGCCGGCCGTTGAGAGCAAGGAGATCTAATCTTGACCGTTGGAAGAGGCTAGGGAATGACTGCCTCCTGTTCTCTTGAATCGACATGGTTTATATTTTATGTTATTTCTTTTTTTATTAATTGTTATTAAGGTCTGTTTTGTAATTAGCCGTTAATGAACCAATGAGAGTTTCAACTTTCAAGCGCTGGCCGAAGGCTGCTGGCTGCGGGCAAATATCCTCTCCGGTACCGTAAAAGATTCCCTTCACTTTACGGTTTGAGATTAGCTCCCAACCGCTTTAGGATTCGGGCTGACGGAGGGGCAGAATTATTTGGCTTTGAGATTCGTGCCAAGTTAAAAAGAACGGTCCAGATCAAGTAATTGTAAAAGATTCTCTATTACGGTACCGGAGGCTGATGTGAATTCGCTGACTGCTGGCTGCTGCTCTGTTACATGACAGCGACGTGTCGTCATTGCTCACGGAATCTGGATTAACGCAGAATAATTGTGTTGTGATTAGCGTTGATCGAAGGGGTTTAAGCTCTTTTGGGGTTTAATATTATTGGGAGAAAACAAAATGTAATTGGAAGGGTCCGATTGGCTCAGGTTTGATTCGGGTTGTCGGGTCTCGAGTCGGGTTGGATTATGGAATCATTGCGGATCTCGAGTTGGATTATGGAATCATTGAGGGATACATGCATTATGTAGTTTTGATTGAATCCATATTTGTTCAGACAGTTGAAATTTGTAGAAATGTTTTTTTTCTTGTAAGTATAAAAACAAACAGATTGAATGTACAACACCGATGCATGCGTTTAGGCAGCTATTTTGTTAGTTGAAAAAAGTAAAAACTATTGTCTTAAAAACAAAGATGCTGTTATCAAATTTCTAAAATCCGGAGTAGACAGACAAATTTCAAATATTGAGGGATTTTCTTTTCGAAAATTCGGTCGTTCACTATTAAATTTTTTATCCACAATATCATCGAGTAGACGAGTAGTCCGGAAGAACTACATTTCATGCTGAGATAATTTAAGAATATTTTTTTCTAGTTAGTGAGTCGCGTCTATCTAATTCAAACAAATAAAAAAACAGGTTATTTTTCAGAAGTAAGATTATCTAATTTTTTAATTGTACATATGTAACAATATTTAGAAAAAAAAATTAAGGAGTAGACATGTGAATATTGATTTATTATAAAAAAATTAATTATGTGAATGAGAATCAATTTCACAATGCCCATAACATTTTATTATAAATTATATAGAAAAGAATATATAATTTTTTTATTTTAAATAAATGGAGTCAATTGACCATGTTCAATTCAACTAAATCCGTTATAGTTGTAGTCAATCTAACATGACAATATATGACGTGCAACAAATTATGATGTTGTCGGCGCTTGTAATTCTCTTCTTTTTATTGTTTTCCCTTTGTATCTGAGAAATAAATCTGCTTTAATTTCAAAAAATTGTAGATATCCTATTATTTCAAATCGAACCGTTAAATTTTTAGAATGTAAGAATCTCAAAAGTAATTGGTTTTTATACACAAATATCAAAACAGATGAAAAAATAGATTTGGCATAGCAAGTCATGCGATTCTTTGAAATCACAGCAGATTTATTTCCCTATATCTGTCCATAGATACTGAGGTTTAGTGATTCAAGCTTTAATAAGAGCAACGCCCCTGTATACGCCTTTGCCCTTTGTAATATAAAAACTGGAATGGGCGTTCGATATTAATAATAACCGCCCGATCAAGATGGAATTAATGTAGTTAGCACAACAATAAGAAATAAAATATTTTCACAATTTTTTTTTATAATTGAATACGACATAAATATTAGCTTCTAGCCCTTTAGTTTGCCCAATTTCACCGTACACTTGGAATTATTCGAAGCGATCAGTGAAATTTTAAGTTGTCTCCTCATGCAAGCAAACATTTCTCTGAATATATATTTCGAAGTAATTAATACATGGTCAATGAACTGGACGAGAGCAATGCGTGCTTAGGTTTTACACTAATTGAAAGGTCACAATCGTTGGAGACTTCAAAGGGGCGGGTCAGATAAATCGGCCCTTTTGTTCTGCCTCTTGTTTAAAGGAGCCAACCATTCTATAACTAAAGAGACTATACACATATCAATATATCATTAACCATTATATTTGATGCTTCAAGAGCCGTGATGGCTTGCTGTGTTTCAGTGCCTCCTCCTTGCCAATAACAGGGAAAACATAATAGAATATTAGTATTATTTTTCTTCGAAGGAGATTTCTGTGGGAAATGAGAGACAGGAAAAAAATATTCTGCGCTCAAAGTAGGAATTCAATATTTTGTAATTGAAAAATTACACTAACATGGACAAAATCAAGTTCGGATTCTATAAAGTACCTCAAATTTTGAGTTTAGATCCGGACCGTCTGATCAGAATACGAGCCAATCCGGTCGGCACCCCTTAAATATCTGTGCCAGAGTAGATCCAACGATCCGGATCTAAACTCAAAATTCGGGAATTCAACAAAACTCACGGAAACACAAGTAAACATGAGCTATGATCAACATACAAGATAGCCGAATTCACATCACCTCAAGTTACCTGACTCAAGCAAATTATGATCGGACGGTTATTTTAACATGGCACGATGTTGGGGAATCATAAAGGCCAAACAATTACGCCTTGTCTAGAGATCAAACAATTACATCTCATCTAGGGGTCAAACACTTACACCCCGGGGAAGGAGAAACAGTTCCCCACCTTAACCTAAGGACCGTCCTATGCCAAAGCCGACTCATAAAACATAAATCTTAAATGCGGAACATAATACCTGATTCCATGAATGTTTCCATGGAATAACTCGATCCTTTGAGAGATCGCCAACCGTCTCCGTGAGCGCGAGACTAGACTCTAATGGCAAGAAGTCCTTCTTGTTGTTTTGTCGTATGGTCGTAGGAATAAGTCTTCCAAGACAGCAAGATATGGCCCTTGAGAAATCCTATCCAAATTTCCTAATGGATTTCTCTTCTCTATTCTTTGATGGTAGAAGAAGAAGAGAACGCACACAGAGCTGTATTTTTCTAAAGAGAAAAACGTATTTTTAGTTTCTGTGCTTTTCTGTGTTATCTTGTGCCTTGGGGACCAATCCTTATATATAGTAACCTATCTGGTTATCTGCCAATTTGAAAAAGGTATTTTGTGTGACTGCATCAAAAACCGTGCTGTCGCATCAAAATCCGTGCAGACGCATTGAAATCCGTGTAGCCCACACAATCCTCTTAAATGACAGTTTTCTGAATTGCAAATCTCAGAATCAGTCCATCAATGATTTGATATTTGCCTAAATTGTTCTACACATTTATGGACCACATCAAAAATGAATATATTGATTGTCTATTACCTTATTTGATCACTTTAATTGACAATCATATATGACAGTAAACAATCCATAATTAGATTACATATATGCTCAATGTTGGCATTAAATCCAACGAGGTTGGCAATAAATCCAACACACGAATCTCAAAACAGGCCCCCTACAATCTCCATAGGCACCGAATTGAGTTTGGCCCAGATAAAATTAATCTGGGCCGTCCGTTTCAATTTGCTTGATTCAGGTACCTGGGAGGATAGGATCCCAAGATAGCTGACTGAGAAAACCTCCATTTCTTCACCTACCCCGCGCTCTCTACAGTCAGGTATCTGGGAGGATACGGATCCCAAGATAGCCCGCATTATATGTTAATAACCCTCTCAGATGATAATTTAACGAATATGACCCAAATTGAGGATATAACCTTCGTCGATGCAGATGTGGGCCTTGTGAGTTTGAAAGAAGCCCAAAATTATATCAAAATACGGCGGTAAAAGCATCTCCCAGCCAGTCCCAGTCCCAGTCCCAGTCCCAGGTGATTTCCAGAGTTCTTTTATAAGAGGTGAAATCTTCTTCATTGAATTTGTATCTGACAAAATCAACCTTATATTATTCTAATTTGTATTCATTTTAAAAATATTACAGTTAACTGTAGCATTACTATAAAAAATATTTGATTATTAAAAAATAAAATTAGAGAGAATTGTGACATTATACACAAATTATTTTATTTTGATACGAAATATACAAACGAGTCAACAAATTTTTTTTTTTTAAATAAATGGGAAATTCCTATAGATATACATATTTTTAAAATAAATTAAGATTTCTCACAACTAATTTTACGGTACAACAGAACACTCCTTCCGCATATTTCCATAACTATTTCCATGCATACCTACGAGTATGGGTTCCCGAACCCGTTAAATCTCATCCCGCACAATTCGGTGACAAACAAACAGATCCGAAGAATTTTCACTACCACAAGGACAACAACCCTTCCCAACCATTGTTTGGTGAAACCTTGTAAAAATAAATATTAAATGAAGTCCGACTATCGTGACATCGATAACATTTCGATCTAAATACTACTAATTTTAAAACTTATCAAATAGACTTCAAATGACAATTTCAAACCGTACATACCGATATACTTACGAGTGTGCGTTTACACGTAAAATTTATAACAAGTTAATTTTGATACATTTATTTTTCATCTTCTTTAGATATTTGACTTGCTATCAAGATAATTTGAAAAAATATGAATCTTGCATATAATCACGTTACTTAGAAAATAAAACGGTTTGTATAGTTTAAATTCATCATAAGTCTACAGTATAAATTTTGGAGTTAATAACACATACTACCGACGTCACCATAATTGGACTCCATTTATTGTACATAAATAATTTTTACAGATATGGAAAACTAATTAAATGAAAGGGTAAATTTCGCTGGAGGTTACTAAACTTTATCACTTGTCACGAATTGGTCACTCAAGTTTAATTTGTCCCTTTCTAGTCACTCAACTTTATCATTTGTCTCAATCAAATAATTTATATTTTTCTGTCCAAAATGCTAACGGAATATTCTCATTCCGTTAGTATTTTGGACGGAATATTCTCATTCCGTTAGAATTTTGGACGGAACTAGTATATTCCGTTAATATTTTGGACGGAATGAGAATATTCCGTTAGTATTTTGGACGGAAAAATATAAGTTATTTGATTGAGACAAATGACAAAGTTGAGTAACTAGAAAGGGACAAATCAAACTTGAGTGACCAATTCGTGACAAATGACAAAGTTTAGTGACCTCTAGCGAAATTTACCCTAAATGAAATAAGCGATTACAATATCAATATATCATACCGTTAGTGTTGCGGGTGGAAATAAACTGAAATTCAAGAGAACAGCTTGGGTCCGATGTCTATTGGACTCAAATTTGAATCTGATAGATTTCGGGACCGTCCGATCCACTTTAAGATTCGTGCGCACAAAATTTAAAGCAGATGTGAAAGTTGTGGGCGCAAATCTTAAAGCAGATCGGTCAGTCATCAGACTCAAGCAGACGCGAAAGTTACGGATGCGAATCTTAAAACAGATTAAACGGTTATCGAACCCATCGAACTCACTTTGAGTCCGATAGACATTGGACCCAAATTGACCTCGAAATTCAAAGACTACAATAGAACTAGTCAGTCAGTCGGAAATTCGATCAATGTACGGTCATGGGCCGAAACTTTTATTTATAACATTTTAAAAAAATAAATTAATAAAATAACCATCGTTTCTGGTCAATTCTAAATCTAACACGGCCGCAGAATGCCGGAGCGGACCCTAATATGGGTCCGCAGAATGCCGGAGCGGTCCCAGGGGCCGCAGAATTCCGGAGCGGTCCCCAGCCTATATAAGGGGCCGCTGAGTTCCGATTTCATAACATCTCATTTCAAGTTTCAATCCCATCGATCTCGGGTAAGTTTTCTTCTTCTTCTTCTCTAGTTTTAATTTTTAGTGTAGAGTAGTAATTAGATGTAGGTTTAGGGTTTAGGATTAGGATTTAGGGTTTAGAGTTTAGATTAGGCATTTAGAATTAGATATTAATTTTGGATTTAGAATTAGAATTGTACCCAAATTTAATTAGAATTGTACCCAAATTTAATTCGATTGTACCCAAATTTAATTAGAATTGTACCCAAATTTAATTAGAATTGTATCCAAATTTAATTCGATTGTACCCAAATTTAATTAGATTGTACCCAAATTTAATTAGAATTGTACCCAAATTTAATTAGAATTGTACCCAAATTTAATTCGATTGTACCCAAATTTAATTAGAATTGTACCCAAATTTAATTCGATTGTACCCAAATTTAATTAGAATTGTACCCAAATTTAAACCGGACTTTTACCAAACTCTCATATTTGACCAAAAATTATCCAATACAGCATGAGTACCAGTAGACCATCCTCCAGTAGACCATCCTCCAGTAGGGGTACACAGCATGCTCCTACAGCCACGCCATACGAGATGTCTCAGTACATCGAGACAGCATTGGCGGATGTTCCGGGTATCCGGAGTCGCACTGACAGGGTCAGCGACTTCTTATGGTATCCGAATGCGGAGC
Organism: Carex myosuroides; assembly: GCA_028015225.1. Taxonomy (NCBI): domain Eukaryota; kingdom Viridiplantae; phylum Streptophyta; class Magnoliopsida; order Poales; family Cyperaceae; genus Carex; species Carex myosuroides. Next base: position 3,209,454 of record CM051474.1, on the reverse strand, counting down.
ATCGGATTTTAGAGGCTGCCACTGGGGTAAGTAAATTTGTCATATTTATAAATTTGTCATTCCGAATTTTTGATGAATGAACTTGATCTGATTATTTAATTAAATGCAGGGTTTGGATGCGGTTACGGTTCGTCACAACCGCCAGCATCTACGGTACCAGCCGGCGTACGGGGGGATTTTACGCTCGATGGGATTGTACCAGATATCCCAGATGGCCGAGGAGAATGCTGACGAGGGTTTATCTTCTGGCCTCGTTGAGCGATGGCGTCCCGAGACGCACACCTTTCATCTCCCCCATGCTGAGATGACAGTCACCCTACAGGACGTCAGTTGCCTGTGGGGTATGACTATTATTGGGGAGCCGGTCACGGGCGTCGAGTACGGAGACTTCCGGGCATTGTGCTCGGAGCTGTTGGGGATCTCGCACGAGGATCTCCAGCAAGAGAAGAAGAGAGGTGAGAAGATTGTGGTCTCGCCCAGCTGCATCAGCTTGGCAAAGCTGCGGGCGAGATTCCAGGTCTTTCCGGATCGACCAGATAATGTATTTGCTTGTACAAGATTTAATTTAAATAGTATTATATTTATTTTCTTGTAAGTAATGTTCTAATTTAAAGTTATTAACAGGTGGTTATTGACCGATATCTACGCGCCTATATTTTGGAGATGATCACCTGTCGGTTGTTTCCGGATTCGCATGGAGATCAGGTGCGGCTGTGTTACCTCGAGCTTATGCACGACCTGTCCACTGCGGGCATGTTCAACTGGGGAGGTGCCACGCTGGCATGCCTATATAGGTAAGAAACACCTTCTTATAAATATTTAATCTAATATTTTATTTAATACTAATCTAATATTTAAACTAATAATATATTTGTTTGACCCTAAAAAGTCGGATGTAGAAATAAAAAAAATAATAAATAAAAAAAATATAATAAAAAAAATGAATGATGAAATGAAATGAATTAATGATGGCCGAATATTTTGAGTTAAATGAAATGGCAAATGACATCGGCCAATGTTAAATTCCAATTGAAGTGAAAAGGTCAAAGTTGGATTCGGTCATCAGGAAAGCAAAAATAATTCAATTGAATGGGCTGCCGAGAAATGATGAAGGGAATGCACATGGGCCTAGCCGAGAGAAATAAACAAATTGAAAGAAATTAGCAAATGGGTTCGGGCCTTCATATGTCTCTCGCTGGAGTGAAATTGAAGTGGAATAAATAGGTGCCGAAGCTCTCTTATTTAATCTGACGGGAGGCCCCCACGCTTCTATTGAGCCTATGGTTTACAGCACCTGGTTTAAGCAAAGTAATGGAGCTTCCTCTCCCAAACCGTTCAGCAGAAGAGAACAAAAAAAAAAAAAAACGCAGGGGCACAGCTGGTCTGCCAAGAGATACCATTTGCCTCCTCTGTGCTTCGAGCCACAGCCGTCCGATAAAATGAAAACGGACGCCTCGGATGATGCCAGCACACCTATCCAATACTGTTGCTGCCCTAATTCATGGCTATATATAAAGCCCTACAGCTAAGAAGAAAGGGGGCTCCAAGATATCTCTATTACGGCAAGGAAGCAAAAACCCCAAAATCATAACCCAAATCAATACCTCCTCTCTGAAAACAGAAACAGTAGCGAAATTACTGTTAAAAGCCAACAAAATCCAAGTAGAAATCATAGAAATTAGCTACTTTTGCAATGTAATTGCCCAAAAGGGGCCACTGCTTTGTAAGGTCACCATGGATCAATAAAACCTCCTTTAATCGGAGTTCGAAGTTCTAGTTTATATTGTTACTGTTTTATTTGATTTCTTGCATTTTAATTTCTTTTCTTCTTCTTTTCTTCTTCTCTTCTTTCTTTGACCGAAACCTGATTTTCCTTTATTTGCTTCTATTATTACTGTTCTTTCTTTGACTTGTTTGGAACTTACGAAATAGCAAAGATGGGAGAATTTCATGTTATTATAGGCTTATTTTATAATGGGCCAAGATGAAATTTGATTATCAAAGATGAGTAATAAAAATAAAAAAATAAAAAACCTTTCTTTTCTTCTTTCTTTGCTGCCTTTATAAAAAAAATACATATATTGTGAAATTGTTATTTTAAAATTTAGTTGCTAGTATTTTTGTTCCCTTTGGCACTTTATCTTAAATAGTGAACATGTGAATATAAAATAAAAACCGAAATATACATCTCTTGACCTCTCCTCCTATCTTCTGAAATTTGTGCCTTTATATAAAGAAAGATGTTAATAAATAAAAATATGAGATTTTCTTGTTATCTTCCCTCTCTTTCTTTCTTTTTTTCCCTTCTCTGCCTTCTTTTCTTCCTTTTTTCGATTTTTTTCTTTTCCTCTTTAAAAAAGCCTCTTTAATTCCTTGATAAAGCATTTAAGTAGTATAGGGTATATGTGTTGAGCTGGATAGCTCCATCTACACCCAAACTATTTAATTGTTTTATTTAAAAGAATTAAATAATAACAAAAAAAAAATGAAAGGATTGATAAAGGTTGAGCTGGATAGCTCCCTTGTCAAATCCTACTAAATGGAGGCCTATGTTGCATATTAAAGAAGATTTAGCTTCCTCCTATGAAAATTCATAAATGCGTACTAATTTGTACTATATGAGGAAATTAAATCGATTAATATGTGAATAGTGAGAGATAGAGGGTTCAAGGTGTAAATAGACTCAAGCTCTATGTCATTTACACCTTTTATCTAATGAAGTCTCAATGATATGCCTTTCAAAAATAATGCAAGAACTTTCAAAACATGATTTTACCAAAAAGCAGGGACCTTTCTGCATAAAAACAGGTTCTTGACAAATATCTAATGTTTTAAGTTGGAACAATGATTTTTGGAGTGATTCTTGGAGCTTCCTCTTGATTGTTGGTACCAAATAATAGCTTAGAAGTTATGAAAAATCATGCAAATAAAAAGACAACTCATGAATTCAGTTATAAATGCTCTAAAACAGTCCCTAATGCTCCCAGGAACAAGAACTCAGCAATAAGGCATGAGTTGTGTACCATTGATACATGAAAAACCCTCAAAATGATCAAGATGACCCTTGCTGGTAAATGGTACAATATGAACTGATACAGGGACCAAAATGAAAAATAGACATCACCATCAGATAGAGGACATCAAGACACACAAAATTGACACAAGTTGCATATTTTTATGATTTTATTTCGATTTTATATGAATTTTCAAAGTTCAGCTTTAAAAACAAAAAAAATCAGCATTCTAAAAAGAAAATGGACCTGCTGGTAAATTGAGCAATAAAAATAATTTAAAGACCAAATTAAAAAACGAATTTCACAGTTAGATAGAAGACTTCAAAATACATAAAATGGACACAAATTTTACATTATTTGGATCTTATTTCCATTTTCTATAAACTCCCAAAGTTTCAGCTCTCTAGAAGAAAAAATCCAGCAAATTAAAATTGCCAAAATGACCTTCATGCCCCCTGTTCAAATAAATACTGTAAAAATAGAAGAAAAAATGTTAAAAATCGCAAAGTTCATTTTAAGTATATTTCACATACCCTTTCATGGATTAGTAACAAGAAAATCATAAAACTTTCATAAAAAACAAAGGTCTACAGTTAATTCAATTTTCTAAAATTTTAAAGTTCATGAAGTACATATTGATTGATGCTCAGAAAAAATGAAATGCAAACTAAAACTAAGTCTACATCACTTTGCTATGTTCTAGGAGCTCTGATTAATATTCCCTATACTCTGCAGTCTCAATAAGCTCATCACCCAAATCGGTACCAAACCGGCATTGAACCGAAAGATCCGAGACCCGAATTCAATTAAACATTCAAATAAATTCAAAATCAATGCTTTCGTCAGTATATGCATAGTAAAACGATGACAAATAATCACTTGATCATAGAAAACACAAAGAAAATGTGAAAATAGGTTTAATCCCTCGGCCAACGATGGCAATGGCGACCTAGCCGAAAGCCACCGTCTCGGACAGTTTATGATCGCCGATGGTAGGTGAAATAGGTTCAGGGACCCGAGGCGATGACAACCATACCTTCATCTCGCCTCGCCGTGACCGGAGATGGCCGGAAAGCCCGAACCCTTGAGGTTGGGATGAACCCCAGTTCGGGTCTGAAGATCCGATTCACATCTGGGCCGCACGCATTTTAAAGTCGATCTGAACCATGCAGCCGAGGCGCCAAGCAAGAGTTTAAACGAAGAGTGCAGATATTAAAGCAAAAGTGAAATCCAACGGCCCATGTACCTCTGCCCTGCGGGACCCACCTGACAATGAACCGAATTAAAATAAAAAAACTCATCAACCGAATCTCAAAGTCTGAGTCTGAGGCTAGCACAAATTTCAAAGCCCAAAACTCCAATCACAAAGTTCAATGTTCAGATCCAACGTTCAACACATATCCTGAAGCCCACACCACACATCTTAAAGCCCATTATACGGATCTCAAAGCCTTAAATACTAAGAAATTCAAGCCCCCTTTACAAATGAACCCCTCTGACTTTTAAATATTTACAACAAAATCCTTATAAATTCATAAAAAGGCCCTTGACTCCTAAAATCCTTTCCAAATGGCCCTCTAAATGCCCAATTTTCAATTTAAACCCTGCCCAAGGCCCATATTATAATTCTATATCCTCTCAGTTTTGTAAATAGACCCTTACAAAAATATAAATATTTACAAATAGGTCCCTTTCAACCTTTTTAATCATAACTTCCTCATCCCAAGTCCGAATTAACTCAAATTAGTCCCAAATGAATCCAAATCAAATTCCTCACACTTCTAAATCAAAATTAAACATATTCAAGCGTTTATTAGATCATGAAATGACCAAAATACCCTTTTCTTCAAAATTAAATGATTTCTTCTTGATAAAAAGTAAATAATCAACAAAATATGAATGAACATGTCATGAATTAAATAAGTAATGTACATACACTTTTCAAGTGTCTAAATTCCTGTTTTAAGGAGCACTAAACATCATTCCTAATACAAATCATACACACACATATGTCCAAAACTAATAAAACCAAAGCAAAATCAAGGTCAATACATGAGTTTCCCCTTTTAGCCCCTTTATTCAATTCACAACAAATAGGCCCCAAATCCCGGAATGAACGAGGTATTCAGTATGGCTTGGAAGGGTCATCTGATGTAATTAACAGCGGGGGCTTGCGCCAGCTGGGAGTTAAACGTCCCCACAATCATTAAACTCTCTCGATAGACTGATTATGAATCGTAGGTTTGTCGAGGGTGAACCGGAAGGAATAGCAGAAAGAAAGAAATGAATGTTTCAAGTTCGATGTTCTTTAACCAATCGAGAGCATTGAACCACGAGACATTTAAATACATATGCACACACCTTCCATACCAGCTGTGCAACTTTCTGCGCCCTACAATATTACATTTAATATTTAAATGACTATAATATGATATTTAATCTAACATTTTATTTGATATTATATTTATTTAATACTAATCTATATTTTAAATTAATATTATATTACAATTAATATTTAAACTAATATTTTATTTAATACTAATCTAATCTAATATTATATTTATTTAATACTAATTTAATATTTAAACTAACTCTAATTAAGAGGAATCAAATATTTTATTAATATCACTAACCCCACTAACTTTATTCTTGCTAACCAACCATTTCTATGAATTAGTAGAATTGAGCTATTCTTGAGCTAACCCAATTTGCTAATTTGTGTTTAGATCACTAAGGTTTGAGAATAGTGGAGCTAACCCAAAGTTTGCTCTATTCTTGGATGATCCAAATGCACCCATAGCGAAATACATAACTACATATTGATGAATCATTGTGGTCCAAAGATTCTAAAAATGAAGCAGAAGTAGAGTGTTTTGAAGTTCACCAAATCATTTTGTGAACTCAATTCTAAAATTTATTGGATTGGTTTTGAACAATAAATTCAAATTATTAAAATTTATCTACCTTACGAGTGATGTGTCTACATGTAAAAAATTTAAACTTTCGAAATAATTTAGTATAAAGTCAATTGGTCAAAATTAGAAGGTTTATAAATTAATTTTCAAGCATTCATCTCTTGAATATTTTTTTACCAGTTGACTCTATACAAAATTAGTTCGAAAATTTAAAATTTTCACATGTAGACACATCACTCATAAAGTAGATGGATTTTAACAGTTTGGATTCATCGTTTGAAGCTAAACCTAGATTTTAGAGTTGAGTTCAAAAAAAAACTTGGTGACGAACACCCTAGTTCTACTCCTAAAAATGATATAACAAGTCAATTTATTTTTATTTGGAAAATTCATTTAACTGCTTTGGTAATTAAAATAAAGAGATTGTTTATATCTACTTCACATTACATTATTTACGTGACACCTAAACTTATAGTTCTATTATAAATTTGGATTTAGATCACTACTGGCTCACCTATTATAATTTTTAAATAATTAATAAACTTAAAATTATACTTCTATTTTTCGATTTATTCTGGGTTTAACGGGAAACATTTAATAATCACTTAGATGGTTAGAACACAATGTTAGGCTGCATATTACGACGCTTTAAGGCCTGTTCGGCTGCTGAACGGGAACGGGAATGGGCTTGAGTTTGGATCCAATTTGAATGACCAAAACATTGTGCGCGTGGGAAAAATTCACTCTGAGTGAATTGTTTTTTTTCTCACGGCAACAGTGGCAGCCGAATAGGCCCTTAGTAGACGAATTTGGATCTCTTAAAGTAACTTAAACTTAAACTCTGTGTTCGGATTCAGACCGTCCGATCAGAATACAAATATTAAAGAGACCCAGTAAATTTTAACTTGAACTGAATTGGTTTTGAATTTTGATTGGATGGTCCGGATTGATTCTTATCTCTCCTCTGAACGTATCTAGCTAAATTATATATGAAAATATAAATTATCTTTTAGAAAATTAAATAATTAACTTCAATACAAAATTAGTTAATTTTTAATATATATCATGAAAATTATGACCGTACAACCGTATATATCGAATGAGTTAATTTGAACAACAATATTAGTTTTTCGTACATTTAGCTATTTTTGTACAAATATTAATTGTCATTTTTGAAATATGAAGATAATGAAGTCACGTGAAAAATTATCGTTACATTTTTTTTAAACATTTAGCTAATTTCATACCAACATCAGATACATTTTAGAAGTTATAAATTTATAAGTACTAAAAAAATAATATTAAAAATTTAGTATGTATTGACAGAAATTATATTTCTAAATAATTTTTTTAGCAAACTAAATAATTAATTTAATACTAAAAACACACAATCACTTATCATTTATTATTATAATTATTGTTATTTATTTAAATCAATTAACTTACTAATAAAAATAAATAATTAAATATTTATATAAATTATACATATTCATTACAAAAATTTAAGACACTGAAAACATTAAAGTAGGGCAAACATTAAATGAACTTTTAGCCCTGTTCGGATGGCAAGTATTTAGTGGGAATTGATAGGATTTTTAAATTAATTGGGATTTTTAGGCCGAAATCCGTTGGGATGACCATAATGGGCCAAGTTCATCTCTTTCATCTCTCCATGGATCATGAAATGGGCCAAGTTCATTGCCTATCTCATATAAGGCAAGAGGATGGTTCAAATGCACCATTATTTTGTGCTTCAATATGCTCCACATTCTTTATCTCCATTTTCAAAATCCAAACAATCGATCTGAACCGCTCAACATGATCTTCATAATAAAATATACTTGGATACCAAATTTTATATTTTTTAGAATATTTTTACTATTTTATAGATAGGTACAAAATCACTTTTTTTAAGGAGATTTTGGACCATCCGATAAAGTGATATTGTACCTATCTAAAAAAATAGTAAAAAAATTTTAAAAAATATAAAATTTGGTCTCCAAACATATTTTATTATGAAGATCATGTTGAACGGTTCGGATCGACTGTTCGGACTTAAAAAAAAAAGATGTGTAACATATTAGAGCACAAAAATTGTAATGCATTTGAACCCTCCTCAGAAGACAATAACAAATACTCTAGAACAACAAGTGGCTATCAAGATCATATATAAAGGTATCTAGCACCTTCTTTTTACCCTTTGTTGAACCAACTTTAGTCCGATCCAGAACTACAACTCAAGTTTGTTTGAAAAAATACACATATTAATTTTTTTTTATTGAAACTGGGACTGACTAACTAACTTTAGTTCGGAAGTCAATGCACAGCTTTTTATTATTACATCAATTTTATAAATATTGTTTAATTTTTTTCTTATTTTAAATTACATCAACTTTAGTCCCCTCAAGGACAGTGTGTAATTTTATATTATTAGTATATCAACTTTATAAATATCATTTTAAATTTTTTCTTATTTTAAAATATTACTTTTTACAAATTACATAAACTACATAAAAATTTAAATACGTGAGATCCCATATTTTTTTAATTCCGAGACTCAATTTGATATCCCGGTTCGGATCCCATATATATATTTTATATTTTAAAATAAGTGAGCAATTTAAATAAAAATACATAATTTGAAATAAATCAAAATTTCCTACAACTAATTCTAAAGTACAATCGAACACTCATTTCAGCATATTCCATAATCAATCCTATGCATACCTGTGTTCATGGGTTTCTATTTTTTTAAAAATAGATTTCCATCTCCGTCAAATCTCATATCGTGTAATCTCATGACAAACGAACATGTCCAAACTCAATGCATTTTTCATAAAAAGAAAAAGAAAAACAGGGGACGAGACATAACTATCCATGCAATGCACCCGATAGCGTAGAATAAGATTTGACTCGTTTATTTAACCTCCTCAATTCTCCTAAATTCTTGATAGGTACCGACTTAATTTTGACTTCGACCATAAAGTATTATATTTTATACGGTACCACGGGAATACGGGATGCTCATAAGTCATAACTCTATAGGGGTTGTGGTCGTTGACCGGATAAGCTGATACCAACCCGACTACCTGAGTTGAATTCGCCTAAGCTGGAATAGGAAAGTTTTTTTTTTTTTTTGCATGGAGAAAGTTCCAGCTTTGAATTCGCCCAAGCTGGAATAGGAAAGTTTTTTTTTTAAATTACTGGACAATGATGAAATATATTTGCGTCAGTATAATGGTGTTTGTTAGGATATATCCTATCTGCGTGGGCAATTTGGGGTATGTCCCAGACCTATAGCTAGGTTTTCAGTTTGGTTTCTTTTAGACTGTTTTCATGCATGTTCTGGTATCATGCTCAGGGGTAGTTTAGGGAAGTTGTTAGTTTTTATTTTGCTTTTAAATGATCTGCTATGCTCTGGTATCATGATTTTGTAGTCTCAGGGGTAGTTTAGGGAATTTGTTAGTTTTTATTATGTTTTTAGATGATCTATTATGTACTTAGTTTGCTTTTTTGCTAATTTACGTTCATAGATTCAAGAGATTTTGTCATATACACATAACACACAGTATGCTTATTTTCAAATATTGAAAGAATAGGTTTCAATCTGAAAGTTTATCTCTCTCTTGTTAGATTCTCTTTTCAAATAAAAAATATACAAAAACAGTACTTAATAGCTTAAATATTTTGATAAATTCTATAAACATGTTTTGTTCTAAGTTCTGATCTCAATTTCATGCTTTTAAACATATGTGAAACAACAACAACAAAAAAGTAGTAATGTACCATCTCTTCTGTACCGTGTACCAGTCCAAACCAATGTTGTATCAAGACCACACCAGCACAAAACAGTTAACAAAATAGAGTAGGGGCTGTGCTGGTATTAGGAGTACAACAGTCCATTTAGATCATAAAAGACTTATAATTTTTAATACCCCTTTCATATTCTTCTAGAATTGCTATGACATGTTGAAAATCACTAAGCATTTGCATTTAGAGTAGATATATTATTTTTTATTTTAACAGATTAATTAGAATAGGCCAATCAATCTTCTCACCTCTTTGATCAATTAATGATGGAAATTATTGTTTGATGGATATTACTTATCTGAATTTTATTGTCTTGACATGGTTTGTAAATGAGAGTGTCTTTTACTGCGTTATTAAATACCAATATCAGATTATGTGAACTTCTGAAGTGATATTTTGATTATATATAGTAATTGACTCGGGAGAAAACCCATTAAACCGCTCAATCTTTAAATATAATTTTAGTATATATACTATTCATGTGCTCCAGATGATCTTTATTTCTATAAATTTACAACATCAAGAAGCTTTTATCAATTGAGGAGGTATTATATAAGAAGACCTGTTCTAAGTTTTTATCAATTTCATGCTTTTTACGGGGTCGGCCAACTAAATACCTTCTATAGGGAGACATGAGTATGGCTGGGTTGTGAAAAGACAACAAATGGACTGGTACATACGCTGACAAGAAGATATGACAGTACCGAACTGGTACTGGTACATTCTGGTATGAGTTGAAGAGGGCTCAGACCTAGACCAGAGAACAAGATCTGGACGGACTGGTAAAAATAAACTGCTACGCCGACATGGAGGAAGGATCGTACCGGACTGATACGAACATATTCTGGAGATCAACATTATCTAGTGAAAATTAGGATTTTCTTTCTGGTATAAAGGACTAGTACAAGGGGAGTGGTACACTGACAAGAGGGTATGACACTATCAAACAATACAGAATTGGTACCGGTACACAATGGTAAGAACTGGAGCGGGATCAGACATGGACCAGAAAATAGGAAACAGACAAACTAGTAAAAAGGATTTGATACACTGACAGAAAGGAAAGCGTACTGGACTGGTACACAAATGTTCTGGTACGAGAGGGAGACAACTCAGGGACCTACGACTTCCAATTTAAAGTTTTTTTATTTGTTTGTTTTGATTTTCAGATTTTTCACATTCAGAGACTTCATCTTGTTTTCATTTAGCATTTAGGTTTCATTTCTTTATTTAAAGCTCAACTGTTTTGAACGCATTGCATTTCTGTAAAACGTAGATACAAATTTTATAAATGTAATCATTAATTAAATGTGAGCAAGACTCATATTTTTTCTAAAAAAAAAATGTACTGATTTCTACTGGTGCAGCTGGGAAGTTCATATATCCAATAATTTGTTTTATTAAGCAATTTTGACAAATTAATTTATTAATCGCGATATTGGTGTGGAGGGAATGAATGGTGGACGTGGGTAAATGTACGGAAATAAAGAAACTAAATTTAGTTAATAATTTAAAAAGAGTGAAGATATGTTTCGATAGTCATTACTCATTACAATAATGACACATTTTCTGAAATGCCGAAGCAATAATCACGTGCAAATCAAACATAGTAATAAGCATATTTTCTAAAATAATATTCCTTCACATTATATTTCCTGAAAACCTTCTATTCTCCTGAAATCTTCTAGTTCCGAGAATAGTGACAAGACTCATGTATAAAATGCGAATAATTTGTGTATAAAACGTGAATAATTCGCGTATTAAATATTTTTTTGACGATACCGAACTGAATTTCAAATAAAACGCAAAAAAAACATATAATATGTTTTATTCGCGAATAAAACGCATATAAAACGCAAATTACGAATTATTCGCGATAAAAACGCAATTATTTTATAATTTTTTAGAAGATTTTTTGGGTTTTTTTTACTTTCTTGTTGTACCGAATCATTCCCGAATTATATCCGAATTATACTCGAATCACAAATTTTTAATCTCGCCAAACCTTTCCCGAAAAATTAATTTGTCACTATAGTTCCATAGCATACTTTTAAATTAATTAACTATTCGGAGATGTAAAGAACAGTGCTACGTGTTTATAACGTTTAGCTAGATATTATGCCGATAAATCAGAAGGCCGCGAATCGACGCAAATTTAAATTCTAAATATCATGGAAGTTTGGAGCACCAATTTTCACAAAATTACTTTGTTTTATAAATTTGTCTAAAGGAGCCTTCTGACATGTTCTTTATTTTAAGTTCAAATGGATTCAAACCAACTTCAAATGAATCCAAATTAAAATTTGCTAATTCATTTCTAGAAATAAACCAGCAACTATTTAGGATACAACACATTTTTTTTTGTTTTCTTATGAAGTGGGACATTTTTTTTCAGCAAATAAAAATTCTATTACAAAAAGGGGGCTTAAGAGAAATAGAAAATTGATCAATGAAGCACACATCATTGCACTTCCATTTTCCAAATCTAAACTGTATTCATATACATGCACGAATCAGAAATCTAATCCATCAGCCCCTCAAATAGGGAGTAGTCAATCAAATCAACATATACACAATAATTAAATATCAGATTAAACCACAATGCCTTGAGCAATCAATGAGATATAATTGTCTCGAAGCAATTAATCCCATCAAACTCGACAGCAAACCTGGGCTTCAGTTTCTTTTCTTTCTGATTCTCAGGCGTTTCGTTCCTCTGCTTCTTCACCTCTTCGATCAGGCTTCTTGATTGAACCTTCGCATCTCTCTCCTTCGTCTGATCTGATTTTCGAAAAATTGAGAGATTCATCCATGGTCCGTAGAGTTCGGATGGGGTTGAGCTGAGGATCGACATCGCCAAGAGCTTATCCATTTCACCAACGAAAGAATCAAATCAAACAAATTCCTCTTTTTTTTTTCTCGGATCAGAGAGAAAGAAAGAGGGAAGTTTATTGAATTGCCAAGGTGGTTCTCTGATTTCTTTTTGTTTCCTTTGCTTGTGGTAAACAAGGTTCCGTTAGGTGTATTATAACTGTAAAGGATGAGATCAATGGAACAGAAGTCGACAGGTGTCTATGTCTTCTGAAACGAGTATATGTGACTAAATATATAGCGGTTGTGATTTCCTTCGAAGTTAACTTGGTACACGAATAGATAAGGAAAAAGTTTCACATTGTTAGTGGGAGAGGATATTTACGTTTCTTGACTTTCGCGAATGGGCTAGAAGATTCTTGGCTTCTCTCAAATCTCAAAATGGAGTCGAGAAAACCGTTGACCTAGTCCAGCCGCGTGGATAAATGAGATGCTATGTATTATGTGGCCAACTCTACGCAGTGAATGATGTAGTGGGTTCAAGCAAGGGGATCTTGACAAACGACAAAAAACAAGATTATCTCTTCGTCTGCATTATCTCTTCTTCAATGATATTTAAAAATTTACAAAAGAAATGCGATTATCATGAAGGACGTAATAATAAATAACGCATACGATCATAAAATATTTAGAAATAATAATTTAACAAATACGTGCAACAGTACTATTGAACTTCGAAATAAAAGTAATAGTTTTATAGCAGCCTACAGATATAGAGTTTAATATCAATAAGTAACAATTGCAATAAGTACAATAAAAGAACTAAAGTAAGTTACACCAATACTTGATAAAAAAAGTTATGATATTATTACTTCAATTTATGAAATAATTCTTACGCTTGTATTGTCGCTTTTCAGGATCCAACGTCCTATGCTCTATGTAGGCATGTTTGGTAGTCCGATAAAATATATGGATAAGGAGAAATTTTTATCGCATACGAGAGTGGTGATAAAAATTATGCCCTTATTTCTAACCAAACATGATTATATTATCCTTCTACTTCATTTCACTCTCAAACATAACACGGAAAAGTAATGCAAATCGTGATTATTTTTTTCAAAATCTTTAAAAAAATCTTTCAACTTTGAATTGTTGCATGTTCTATTCCAACTTTTTTTTGTTCGTTAAGTTAATGAAATACCCAATATTTACTGGTGTTAATTAAATTAAAGTTTTAAAATTAGCTGATAAAAAGAGAACAACTTTTTTAAAATTTGAAAAATGTCACTTCTCATTCAAACAAACAGTTATTTTTTTCGCTTTTAATAATAAAAAAAGGAGGACAACTTTTATAAATGATTTTTTAAAATACATTGAACTAATTTTTATTTTAATAGTAAAAACGAAATAACCATTTATGTAGTGTATATACAATTGAATAAGTAAATTTGATATATTAGTCGGAATAGTTATAGTCATTTCAAATTATTTTTAAGAGAGAATTTTTTCCTTTCAACCAATATTTTACATGACAGTATAACAAAATCAGTATTTAACTAATTTATCCATATATATATATCTATTCAAATTTTAGTGTAGCATAAAAAATAAATAAGTTGCAAAAAAAATATTAACAACAATCATGAAGATTCTTAAATATAGATTTTGAAAAACAGTCTTATAAATATACCTAATGAATTCTTGGAAGAATGGCTCAATAACCCGCTACACCGGATAGAATGACCACCAGCCTCGTGTGGAATTTCAATTTGAAACGTGCCAAATGGTTCAAAGTTGATCTATGACTAATTTCTACGATATTTTACTAAAGCAATCCTGGGTATGGCAAAAATAAAGTTGTCTTTATCATACCACCACAGCAACGGATCCTACCTGACTCAAGAAAATTGAAACGGACGGTCCAGATTAATTATATCCGGACCAAATTCATTCCTGTGTTTATGGAGACTGTAGGGGTCTGTTTTGAGATTCGTGCCATATTAAAAGAACCGTCTGATCATAATTTGCTTGAGTCAGGTAACCTGAGGTGATGTGAATTCCACAGCAAATTGTGATTTTTTTATTTTAGATTTGTAACCATAATCTTTCTAGATTTGTGGATCTAACAAATTAATAATCACGCGAATATTAATGGTTATTTTGTAATGGTAATTAAAATAATGCATTGATGTGTGTTTGTAATGTTTGTTTTTCCTTTTTTTTTGCCTTCCAATATACAATAGCTATTTTTCTTACTTATCATTCTCTTGTTACTAATATTTTATGGTTATTTACCTAATTTCATCTATGAGTCCAAGTTTGGTTGGAGTCTATTTAGTCACTCATTTTTCAAAAGTAAATTAGATTAAGTTGTTCATATATCAAAGTTGTAATTGAAAAAATATTCTAAATTACATATAACATTACAATAATTGAACTTATATTTGGTAAAAAGGAAGTCCATAAAATAATATTTTAAATAAACTTTCCAATTTACATAGGGATAATAAAATTGTTTACATTAACATTGTTTTGTGGGGGAAAAATAATATTGTAAGACTAATTGAATTAATCAAATCTTTTTAAAACATTATATGTCATAATAAAATCTTCATATTCAAGTTGACTAAAGTGGCTAAAACATAAAGAGTATGAAATAAAAAATGTAGCCAGATGACACAAATGTGTTAATAGTAGAAAAATATATAATAACATAAATTCTTTAAAAAAAGCATAACTTGAAAGCGTAGTTGTATATTTCATAGAGCAAGCAAATAATTGATTAAGTTACAATCTGCAAGCTCTGGGTATAATAAAGTAAGACTAGTAAGATGAAAAATAGTTCTTTATTGTATCAAAAGAATAGTCAAATGTCAGGAGCGGGCGCATAATTTCTGTCGTGGAGGAGCAAAAATCGGATTAAAATAGCTTATCGGATTCAAATTCACTAACTAATCAGAAACTAGATAAAAAACAATCAACATAATAAGAAATAATAAAAATAGTATAGTCTTACATAATGAAAAACAGCAAATAATATCATTTTATATTAAAAACAACAAAATTGGTTTGGATCCATAAATTTATATAAAAACAACAAAGTTTCTCATTAACAGTGCTTTTGAACTGTTCTGACGTGCTTTTTAGTTTAAGAGAGCGACAAAACAATTTTTAAAGAGAAACAAAGTGATACCGAGCTCGTATTATTTCAAAATCCATGAACAGCTGCCCACTGACTTTGTGTGGGTCCACCCCTGCCAAATGAAATGAACTATATTTTCATACGTTAGAAGCTAGTAGAAAGTCGTAGAATAAAGATAAAGAAAGGGACCAAATTTATACTCGTCTTTTGTTTTAATTTATTTTTATATTTCTTTTGCTAGTGCACTAGGGGTATATTTGGTATTTGGCAGCTCTAGAAGATTCCAACGCGCCAGACACGGACTTCAAACACGAAACGCATGGAGGAGTCTTTCCTTGTTTAGTTCTATACTTTTCTTAGTATTTATGTAATTATTCGGAATTTTAAAGGGCACAGCCGCACAAACAAACTTGGCATTGGAGGTATATAGATATAGTTGACTGAGTCAAGGGAGGGTAGAGAATAGTCAATTTAAAGTCAAATAGTCTTCGAGGCGGCGAATCTTCAGTCAAATCAGACATACTGACTGGGTACGTAGCAGGTACTTCTAAGGTAGATAGATATTTTGACCATTTTTTTAAGGATTTTTTTTGAAAACAATAATTAAAACAATTAATTTTAAATAAACAACATGATTGCTACAAGATTTACAAAAAAACTATCGGAGCCGAATTGCCAATTCGGTCGGACGGCATTTTTTTTCTTCGGACCGAATTGGCAATTCGGTCTGGTTGTATTTCACAATAAAACTGTGTTGCCTTTTCGTGTGGACAATTCGGTCCAGATTTTTTTTTTTTAGAGACACTAAGAAGAGCAAAAATAAAGAAATCTAACACTGAAAATTTAAATTTTTTGTTAGATTACTTCTTTTGATTTATAATTAGCATATTTATACTAAAACACACTAAATTACTTGAAATTATGTTGAATTACACTAAATTACGCTAAATTACAATAATTTCGCTAATTATGTTGAAATACGGTAAATTACGCTAAAGTAGACCGATTCTGTGCCATCTTTCATGAATCATAAAAATAGTAAAAAAAATTCAAAAATAGTAAAAATTGGTATTCTACAAGTTCATTATGTAACTAATTTACTGAGCTACTTGGATTGAATAATAGAAATGAAAATCTTAATCGGAAACTTCAACTCAAGTTTTGAGGCTCTTCCCTTTGTTTTTTGGCGATTCTAACTTTTGGAATCCAGCATAGTAAGTATGGATGCATGTATATTTTTGCAAGCTTTCTGAAAAGTGGTCATTTGCTGAAATCGGACACTCGAGCGCCGTTTTATGACCGTTTGAAGTTTCGCCGTCGTTTTTCGCCTTTTCAGTGAAGATATCGTCCATTCATATGTAATTTAGCGTAATTTACCGTATTTTAGCGTAATGTAATGTAATTTAGTGTAATTTAACTTAATATATTTTAGTATAAATATACTAATTATATGTCAAAAGAAGTAATCTATCAAATAATTTAAACAAAAAAATTCCAATTTTGAGTATTAGATTTCTTTATTTTGCTCTTGTTTCTAAAAAAAGAAAAAAAGAAAAGAAGAAGCCTGGACTGAATTGGCAATTCGGTCTGGCTTGTTTTGTGATTTTATGTGGCGTTCTTTCTATAACCCGGTGAAAAACAACAAGACCGAATTGCCGCAATTCGGTCCGAAGAAAAAAATGCCGTCGGACCGAATTGGCAATTCGGTTCTGATGATTTTTGTAAATCTGGTAACAATCATGTTGTTTATTTAAATTAATTATTTTAATTATTGTTTTGAAAATAATCCTTTTTTTAACGATACCTTGAAACCTTGAAAGAGAAAAGAAAAGAAAATTAAATACCGAAATTTTTGAGTTTTTTTTAAAAACCGTAATTAAAATAATTAATTTTAAAAATACATGATTACTGAATTTTTTTACAAAAACAACAGAAACCAAAATGCCATTTCGGTTTAAGGTTTTTATTTTTATTTTGCTTCACCGAATTGCCATTTCGGTTTTGGCTTTTTTAGCAGCGTTTCCGCCACCACGCCACATAAAATCTGAAAAGTGAGCAAACCGAATTGCCAATTCGGTTTAGGGTCTTTTTTAGCCTAAACCGTATTGGCATTTCGGTTTAGCTTTTTTTTTGTTTTTAGAGATACCAAGAATAGCAAAATAAAGAAATCTAATACTGAAAATTTGAATTTTTTGTTTAAATTATTTGACTTCTTTTGATATATAATTAGCATATTTATACTAAATTAAGCTAAATTACTTGAAATTATGTTGAATTACACTATATTAAGTTAAATTACACTAAATTATATTACATTACGCTAGAATACGGTTAATTACGCTAAATTACATATGAATAGGGACGATATCTTCACTAAAAATGCGAAAAACCACGGCGAAACTTCAAACAGTCATAAAACGACGCTCGAGTGTCCGATTTCAGCAAATGACCACTTTTAGGAAAGCTTGCGAAAATACGCATGCATTCATACTTCCTATGCCGGATTTTGAAATTCATAATTGTCAAAAAACTAAGGGAAGAGCCTCAAAACTTGAGTTGAAGTTTTCGATTAAGATTTTCGTTTCTATTATTTTATCTAAGTAGCTCAGTAAATTAGTTACATAATGAACTTGTAGAATACCAATTTTTACTATTTTCAGAATTTTTTTAGTATTTTTTTATGATTTATGAAAGATGGCACAAAATCTGCCAATTTAGCGTAATTTGACGTATTTCAGCATAATTAGCAGAGTTATTGTAATTTAGCGTAATTTAGCATAATTCAATACAATTTATTGTAATATAGTGGAATTCAACATAATTTCAAGTATTTAGTGTATTTTTTTATTTTTTGCTAATTATAAATCAAAATAAGTAATCTAACAAATAATTTAAACAAAAAATTCAAATTTTCAGTGTTAGATTTCTTTATTTTGCTCTTCTTGGTGTCAAAAAAAAAAAAAAAAACCGAAATGGCAATTCGGTTTAGGCTAAGAAACCCCTAAACCGAATTGCCATTTCGGTTTAGGGGTATTTACACGCAAGGTTACAGAGTTCAATTCGGTTTAGGGGTATTTACACGTAAGGTTACAGAGTTGGAGTTGGGTTTTTGTGAAAATAGGGTAAACCGAAATGGCAATTCGGTGAAGCAAAAAAATAAAACCCTTAAACCGAAATGGCATTTCGGTTTTTACTGTTTTTGTAAAAAATTTGATAATCATGTTGTTTTTTTAAAATTAATTTTTTTTATTTAAGGTTTTTAAAAAAAAATCCGAAATTTTTATCTATATAAAAAGAATTTCAAAATAAAAAAAAATACCATCGCCTATTCAGAATTTTCAAATATCAGGCTGCATAGCTTGGTCTGCTGAAATATTTAACGATCGAATTTAATCTTTTTATATATCGGTTAATGTTATGACATTATAATTTTAGTCTAAATTATAATGAGTTATTTTTTGTGATTTTCAAATACGAATAGTCAATTCGAACCTCTCAACATGATCTCTATATTAAAGATGCTTTGGGTCCAAATTTTATATTTTTTGAAAACATTTTAATATTTTTTTTATATAGGTACAAAATCACTGTTTTGGATGGTCCAGAATTATCTGAAAACAGTGATTTTGTACCTATCTAAAAAAATAGTAAAAAGTTTCAAAAAATATAAAATTTGGTCCGCAAGTAGATTTTAATATGGAGATCATGTTGAGCGGTTCAGATCGATTTTTCGTACTTTGAAATCTAAGAAACTGACTTGTCATGACTTAGACTGAAATTATAACGTTATGATATTAGTCGGACTCGTGATATTTAGTGTAGTTGAAACGCGTTTGACATTCAATCTGATAATCTCAGATTCGATTTTTGTTTCCACATATTTTATGATCAAATTATTTTAGTTTTAGTAAAAACAACAAATTTATGTCTTGGCCGTTACTTAAATCTTAGATCTCTTGGATGGAAGCTAAGAGCACACACCATGCTAAGAGCACACACCAACTTTACAAAGAATCTCAATTTCTATAAATTATATACTATAATATTTCCAACTAGACTAGCTACTACAATTTTATGAAGAATCTCAATTTCACAATTTTTACAAATTATATACAATAATATTTCGTATTTTTTAAATTTGAAGTAACATAATTTGAATCACGATATAAACATTGTATTTTATTTCATATGAATTTTATTAATACTATTCTAAAATATGAAATTAAATATTATTTATATAATATTAATATTATATGAAATAAAATTTCATGGTGTGCCTCATATAATTTTTGAAATAATATTAATATAATTTCATAATGCTAATTATTATGTCAAAAATATTTGGTGCCATACTTTTTTAATATTATTTATGTTACTTCAAATTTTAAAAATACAAATTTTTATTGTATATATAATACACAAAATGTGATTTTTTTTCATAAAGTTGTAATAGTCTAGTTGGTTTGTGCTCTTGGCTCCTATCTGAGAGATCCAAGTTATAAGTCATGTTAAGACATAATTTTGTTGTTTTCACTAAAATAAAATAAATTGAAATTTCTGATATTTCTGAAAAAACAATAGTATTTCTGTAATTTGATTTTTTATGTTATGAATTAAATGTATAACGGAATTATAGTTTTTTTGTATAACAAATGATAGATTTTTAAAAATTTTGAAATTAAAAGTTCTCAAATCTTCGTGATTGTTTTTTTTCTTCAAAAAATAGATTGTTTCCATTAGAACAGACTGATAAAACCGCGTCAATGGTGTGGTCCCGACAATTTTCAGACAAATATATGCTCATGATCAGTTTTTTGGGTAAGTTTGTTACTTGAAAATCTTTTTCAACTTCACAATTCTCATCACACAAAAATAAAAAAAAAACAACACAAATAAAAAAATTAACCATAATGTTTAAATCCATCTCTAAATTCAATCATACACCCTAGGAAGAATAAACAAATCAACAAATTTTGCCTAGTGAAAAACCAGCGTCTCAAAACAGTAAATCCCATCAAAAGGCGGTGCAAATGCAACACGGCTACTCTGCTTCTTCATTTCTGTCTCATTTCTCCCTTGGTTGAACTGCTCCTTGTTTTGTTGCTCTGCTTCTCGCCTTTCTCATTCTTCTCAAAAGTATCAGCCGGTGGATTCATCGCCGGACCGAAGATGTGTGCCGTGCCAAAACCAAGAATTGCCATTGCTAACACTTTGTCCATTTCTTTTGCAAGCTTATTTTCTCTGGTTTTTGGAGATTAAAAGAAATGGGAGATGGTTGTGAAATTAGAGATGTACTTTATGGGTGTATTTAAAGGCGGTCAATCAGTGCTTGTAAAGTTTTAAAAAGGGAAATTTCTATTTTTTTTGCTATCCTTTATTTAAACGGGGATGTAGTTGTACTAAATAAAAAAAATTGTAGTTCTAAATAAGACAATTTTAGAATATATTTTCATTTTTAAGATTCTATCCACGGTGCTTTGAAGATTTAGTAGGCTATGAAATATTTTTGGTCTCAATTTTCTTAGGCAAGATACCGCAATAGGTGACCGATGATACCATGTGATAGTTAATAATTAACCTTAAAGAGAGCGTCTAACCGTCTTTCAATTTAATCCTTCAGATTTAAATTATTTGAAATAAACAGTGGTTATTTACACTTCAAAAATATCTTTATTATTAGGTGTTTGTATCTTTATTATTATTAGGTATTTAGAGTGATGCTACGGTGCTTTGGGAAGTAAAGATGGTGTTTTACTTCCTGCTCATATCTCCATTTTCAAAGTTCAAATAGTTGATCCGAACTTCTCAATATAATCTTCCTATTGATATGTGCTTGGAAACCAAATTTTATATTTTTTGAAATTTTTTTACTATTTATTTACAATTTTTGAAAATCACATCTTTTCATTAAATAAAAAAAAATTCAAAAAACACTGATTTTCAAAAATTCTAAAAAAATAGTAAAAAATTTCCAAAAAATATAAAATTTGGTCTCCAAGCACATTAATATGAAGATCATGTTGAGAAATTCGGATGGCCTATTTGAACTTTGAAAATGAAGATATGAGCGGGAAATAAAACACTCTCTTTACTTCTCAAAGCACCGTAGCATCACTCTAGGTATTTATATATTCATTGCTAGCTGTTTAATTACTTTTTATTACAAAACCAGTCAGACAGTGCATAGTTAGATATTTAACCTGAATAATTATCTCGTGTTTATACTTAGAAATGATGTCTATATATACTAAATCATGGATATAATTAATATAAATTTATACATTAACTGCATTTTTTGTACATTAAAAGAATATACAAAAATCTCTTAGAGCATGTTCGTTTGTCACGCGATTACACGTGATAGGATTTGATTGGGATGGAAATCTACTTTTGTAAAAGTTAGAACCCATAAGTACGGGTACACACGAAATTAATTAAGTGTTCGGTTGTACAGTGGGATTAATTGTGAAAAGTCTTTATTTATTTTATAAATATGTGTTTCTATTTAAATTTTATCATCTATTTGAAATAAGATAAAATTTGTAAAATAATCAAACTAATATGTGTTGTAAATTTTCTCATTTCATAATTTGTAAATTTTCTCATACATTAATTATATTAATTATATGAGAGGACAACATGAATTCGCTCAAATTTACATTTGAAAGTTACAACATAATATATCTGAATCTATTTGTAAATTACATTTGAAAGTTACAACATAATAGAAATAGGTATTCTATTGAGAAATTTAAGACAATGTGTTTCTTTATGCGATAACTATTTTATACAATATATAGAAGTTAAATAAATATATATTTGATGCAATTACTATTTTAGCTTCTCTATTTCTTTATTAACTACTATATATATAACTGAACACTAAATTGTTCAGCTAAAACCTTAATTAGGACCATAAAAAATGGAAAGTACGACCAATTAAGAATTTAAATAGAAATAAATATTAAATTGGGATATATAAAAAGGGACGCTCCTAGCTAGTTTTGCATTGAAAATTTTATTTTTATGTACGTACCATGGCTTTATTTACAATCCATCCTAGAAATATTTCCCTATAAATTCCACAATTTGTCTCATTGTGCCAATTTCATAAAGCATTTGTAGCTTACTAGCTATATGCAACAAAAAGAGAGAGAACAGAGTGAGATGGAAGTAGCTGTGATTGATCGATGTTTGAAGGCATGTATGATGTTCGCCGTCATCGTCATGACGCTATTCGCCATTATTGCATGTGTACTAGCTTTTTTTCGGCCCCTTATACACCCATTGTTGTTGACGATGTTAGATCATGTAGCAACCCCCGTGTTTGTTTTCGGCATCTTGGTCTATTTATGTATTTGGTTTAGGTCACTTGTTATCGAGGAATACACACCAGCTCGATTGTTGTTGACGATGTCAAAGGTAGCGGTCACCGTGCTTGGTTTTTGGCTACTCACTCATTATTAGCGAGTCCGGCTACTATACCACTAGTGTCATTTCAAACTAAATAACACCACATCTTAAACCATTGAATCTACTTTAATATTCGTACATGACACTAGTGGTACACGAATATTAAAGTAGATCCAATAGTTTAAGATGTGGTGTTATTTAGTTTGGAATGACACTAGTGGTATAGTAGCCGGACTCTTAATATTATATATTGTAGTCGGCCACTTCTGCAGAGATGATTCTTACTGGTTTCTCCTATAGGAAATTGCTGCTACTTATTTACATTGAGTTATTAGCTGTAGTAGTTTATTTTTTTATGTTTCTATGTGTTGGAATTATAAAATTTGTTATGTAATGTTAGTTGATTAATGATGAAGGGAGAAATATCATATAGATATCTAAATTTTACTCCTCCCTTTCTTATAAGAATATCTACTGGTAATAGTAATTGATCAATTTGTTTTAAATAACTCATCTTTCGTGGAGGGATCAATTAAAGAGGTTAATTAGCAAGGAGGAGGGATCCACTTACAACATTTGAAAGTTACAACATCTTACAACAATTTAGTTTTGTGATTTTCATAGTCCAAATAGTCGATCCAAACCGTTCAACATGATCTCTATATTCAAATGTGCTTGAAAATCAAATTTTACATTTTTTTTAATTTTTTATTTATTTATTATGTATTTTACAAAACTGTTATTTTTGGACAATTCTGGACCACTGAAATACATCAGTTTTGTAAAATACTTAATAAATAGTAAAAAAATTCAAAAAAAATGTAAAATTTTATCTCCAAGCACATTTTAATATAGATATCATGTTGAACGGTTTGGATCGACTGTTTGGACTTTGAAAATCACAAAACCAAATTGTTGTAAGAGCATCTACAACGGTGATTTATTTTAAATTGCTAATATGATGTGTTAATTGCTAATATAATTGCTGGGATGTACCACAGTTTTTTAATTAGCAAGTGTGCTTTAAATCAACTCTTTAGAGCATCTACAATGGTGATTTCTTTTAAATTGCTAATCTTATGTGTTAATTGCTAATATAATTGCTGGGATGTACCACAGTTTTTAAATTAACAAGTTTGTTTAAAAACAACTCTAGTTAAATAAGCAACTCTAATTAAATTTCTGGGATGGAGTGATTTAGAAATTATGAATTTTTTTAATTGCTAAACTCAGTGACATGGCTCAAATTAATTGCTAAACGTTTGCTGGAATGGAGATGCTCTAAAGCATCTCCATCCCAGAAATTTAATTAGAGTTGTTTTTTAAGCAAACTTGCTAATTTAAAAACTGTGGTACATCCCAGCAATTATATTAGCAATTAACACATCAGATTAGCAATTTAAAAGAAATCCTCAATGTACATGCTCTAAAGAGTTGTTTTTAAAGCAAACTTACTAATTTAAAATTGTGGTACATTCCAATAATTATATTAGCAATTAACACATTAAATTAGCAATTTAAAAGAAATCACCGTTGTAGATGCTCTAGGAAACAAGTTATATTATTTTGATTTTTTTTATTATTTTACAGATTTTGCGCAAAATATTCATAAACATGCTTATATATTATGATCATCTCTATTTTTCATGAAAGAAAAAGGAAAAGGACTCGGGTTAACATTTATACAAGAAATTAAGGATATTAATGTTATTTCACTTTATAGTAATACAAATTGAATAAATGAGGGTTTATCATGATCAAATTAAAGGCGCATAATTAAACCTATGACGAGGAGCAAGAATATATACCATATGCTTTGCATGGTTGTGCCCTTCTGGATTTTTGTCTTAAAGACACCTGGCACATAGCCATTGGGTAATGTTCTACTAAGGAAAAATATACCCTCGATCACATGATATCTTGAAAATGAAACCCTCCTCAAATCAGATCTTAGCCATGCAATGCCCAGCATCCAATGACCCAAATGGCTTTAACTTTGGATTGCTAACATGGCAATATGTAATTGGACATGAGGCTATCTATGCTGGTTTGGCTTAGTAAATAAGCAATGCGTTACAAGTTACCACCACTCATCAAACACTTGAGCAATTGAAGGCTATATAAGGAGCCTGCCACCTCATATATGGATGCCCTAAACCCTAATGCATGATGCCTGGCCTATATATATATTATATATATATATATATATATATATATATATATAAGGAGCCTATTTGAAGATGTCCATGAGAACACCATATATATATACTGAAATTAAAGCCCATCTACTGCTCAAATTGAAGATAAAACCCTAGGATTTAGCTACTTAATTTATTCTCTTCTCCTCTGTAAAAGCTTAAAGCTTGCCAGGTTCTCTTCTTTTCTGAGGTATTTTCATATACCAGAGACTATGCTCTCTGCTAGGATTGGATTAATAGTAGTAGCTAGATGTCTTTATTTTAAGGGTACGTTTTGATAGGAAAATGGATGGCATTGTCTCTCCCCCAAGGGATCATGACTTTGTTGTCCTTAGGTTGTGTCAATCAAGCTTCCCATGGGGTTTAAACAAGTCTGGTAAACTAGTTACTCGGGCCTAAGCATGACATGCGAATAAGTAGCTCAGTACTAGTTTTTGTGAATCTGTCATTGAGTAAAACCATGTATGTTCTAACTTATTGGACACATTCAAGTTTTTTCCATTGCATGTCTAGGTCTATGCACTGAAAGATTAATTTCATAATACCAACCACCAAGTGCAATCTTTCTGGCCTGGTACTGCAAAATCACAATGCAATTCCAAAAATTGCTAATGTCAAGAGTATACAAAATCACAGTATATCGCAACTTTTTATTTCCACGAACTTGGTACTGACTTTTCATCACTGACTGGTATGACTGGTACTTGGTAAGTGTATTTCTAAATTTGATTTACGGTAACAACCATAAAAGCAAGAGAATTGGTGACTGAATTCGCTCAGTCTCTTATTGTTCAAATATAAATTAATTGTTGACTGAAATCGCTCCAGGTTATAAGCAATATAAATTTGAGAGTAGTTCTAAATACATTGAAGATCCGGTCATAAATTGTTATTATATAATAGATTGCATAATACGAGAAATCTTGAATAGATTGCATAATCCTCTGCGCTTCTAGCATATTAGCCGAGCCAAAAACCAGAAAATCATCCGCATATAGACAATCGGTTAAGGGCAGTGCAGACTAAGCAAGACGTACCCCTTGCAGCTCCCTTGTTGTCACCCAATATGCTAAGCCTCTAGAGAGCACATCCATCCCAAGAATAAATATGTAAGGCGAACTAAAGAGAGCATCCTTGCCTCAAATAACCACTTTGCGGCTGTAAAAACCCATCTCCTTTGCCATTTGAAACAATAGAGAACCGAGCGGACGAGATACAACCCATAATCCATCTTGCAAACTTGGGAGGGAAATTATAAATTGGCAATAATGATTTAATAAAATCCCAATCCATCCAATCTAAAGCACCTCCCGAAGAATTCCCTAATATTTTTGTAATTCAGTAATCCAAAAGAATGAAGCACCTCCCGAAGCAAATACAAGTTTTTTAGAATTGATAAGACAAAAGACCAATAAATTAAATCTCCGATTAATTAAAAGTTTAAAACATGAGGGAAAAAGTTAAGCCCAAAATAGGTCCAGTTAGTTCATTTGAGAATGGAGTAGAAAAGTATAACATTAAAAGGCCTAAATATTTGGGCCAACGTAAATAACACTTGTTGTTTTAGGTGAGCTAGTTATATATATATGATTTGTAACTGAAAATAAATATGGAGTTGAATCAATTTTATTGAATGCGTGGATCTCACTTATAACTGAAATTGGATTGAAATCAAGATTAAATTATGAAATGATTAAATATATTGGCCCCGGTTATAATATACAAATTAAACATGACTAGAACTAGGGTGTTTTTAAGCTCACCAACTACTTTTGTCAAAGTAGCTTAATTCCAAAATTTATCAAATTGATTTCGACCCACAAATCTCAACCTTTAGAAACGTATTAATGTATTTATATCAAATAATTATGTGCATATAAAAATTATAGGATTTTGAAGTCATTTGAATAACCGTAGACAGACGCAGAAAATTCTCAAAATTCATGTGTAAATAAATTATTATCATTCCTTGAGCCTACTGTCATGATGAGATAAATTGATGTGTAAATAAAACATTAACAATGACCAAATTGCATAATTATGCACATAAGCACTAACAAGAAACTGGCCACATACCCTCTGTGATTCTGATCTATTTTGATGTTCTTTTATTTTGATTTAGTGAATAATTAAGGTCATTAACCAAAACCCTAAAAATGTGAATAGATATGTAGACAAGTTTAATTCACGTTCTACTGTAATGTATTGTAATAGTTGAACCCAAAAAAGAAAAAAAAGAAAAATATGGGAAGAATGAAAGAATAAATGAAAGGAAAAAAAAAAGAAGAAGAAGAAGAAGAATGGAAATCAAATTAAGAAGCATGGGGTTAGAAATAGATGAGAAAACAGAAAAGGGCCAGCGAACGGAGATGAACATTGGCCAATAAAAAGGAGAAGAAATTAACAGAAGAAATGAAATGGAGGTGTCTGTTGAACATAGAAATGGAGATGACTACGATTTTGGGCTGAAGTAAAAGAAAAGAACTACAAAATCGGTTTGGTTCGGACTTGGGACCAAGCTAAAAGAAGAATTAATAGCCTGAATTGTGGGCTGGGCTGCTACATGGGCCGAACCAAATGGAGATAGAAAAAAGAGAGGCATCGATCTGCTAACACAGATGTCAGATGGGACCCAGAAAATCAGCGCTGGTTGAGTCTCATTTAATCTGACCAAAGGGTCCCATGTCCCAGTCCATGTCCACGGTTCGTATGGACCGACCAGAATGTCAGTCTCTTGGCTTACGCTGGACCGTGGCTGCGCAAATAAATAAAACAATTCAATCACAGAGACACTGAATTCCTGGTTCATGAACACCGCAATACAAATTGCAAGGTGGTGCACATGAATCGTGCGTAAACTATTTAAATGTTTCGTCTTCTCAAAATTGAAAATCGACCCAGAAGTCCAGAACTCAGTTTCACTACCACCGAATAATTTCTTTCGTCTCTCTCATTCAATTATTATGGCCCAACTTCTAGTTACATTGAGGAACTCCATCATCTCCATTTTCGACGCATTAGAGGCGATATATAATGCTGTGGGAACACTCCGGATGCGGAGGAATATCTTGGTGGCTGACCTCTTGGTGCTACACTTCTGCGTGACTTATTGGCTGTGTAAGTCCATTCTTAGTGGGAGTCTTACATTCGACCAAATTCATAAAGGATTGCTGCTGTTGATGGTTATGAGTGTTTTGGTGGTTCTTGTGATGCGGTAGGAATTGGAGGTGGAGCACCAACAAGATTTGGAGGTGCAACTTGAAAATCAAGAATCGCAAGAATCTGACGAGGTTGATGATGCTGAGCCTGAGGATGTGACATTGTAGTAGTTAGGCCTTGAAAGGTGCAATCTTGTTTTCTAGTTTACATGTTTTTTTATTGGTTTAGCTCAAATAGCTCACTGTGATTTTCTTTAGTATACAAGGCATTTTGATTCTCTACATATGTTGATGATTTTCTTTAGTTCCCTTTTCTGGTTCTTTTCCGGTTTTTTTTAGCTTGTGTTGTATTCTCTACATAAGAAGTATAGATAATAATCTCAACGTCTACTGACAGGGTGGGGTCCCCTGTCAGCGACTCCCCGGGTTACTTTTTTGGTTTTGTACTACAGAACTAATAGAATATAGTTTGAATTAATTACTTAATTCGCCAGGTACGAGGTCCCCTTGTTACTGTTTTCTATTGCGCCCTATGAAATGAACCCACCCTTAATACCAGTGTACCGGACTACACTACCGATCTAGCAAATTAATAAGAATAAAAGGGACTCTATTGCATAAAAACTCAAAATTGAATAAAAATTGATAATAGAAAAAATGATAACAAAATGTTTTGAGAAGTTCGTTGATGCCTTTGTCAGCACAATTAGATGGAAAAAACTCAAAATTGATAATAAAAAAATGTTCCCAAGACATAAAAATGATGCATATCATATACGCCGTGTCCCTGACTGACAATAGGACCCACAAAACAAAAGTGACCAACGGGACCTAAAAGCCCAAATAGAAAGCCAACTCTAAAGCCCAGATGTGCTCATAAGGCCCGAGCAAAAAAACAACAAGGCCCAAAAATGATAAAAAGACATATTACTAGGAAAATAAAAGCTAATAAGTACCAGTAATAAGAAAAAAGAGATACGAAATAAAAAGGAAATCAGTAAGGAAAGAAGTTTTGGTATGTAATTCCTTTCTGTTTTCTTGGTTGCTCCATTTCTTCATCGAACTTCAATTGCCAGTCGATCTCTTGCATCAGGTCAGCGATGTTCTTCTTTCAGTCGGTAAAACATCTCGCACATCGTTCTCTCCAGATCACGAAATTCATAATCAGTATAGCTGATTTCTGTCCTTTGTTCAGCACACTTAAAAAAGAAAAAAGATAAAAGAAAAAAGAAAACCACTTTTGCAAATCAAGAAATGTTAACCGTTAGTCCGTAATGGCGTAGCCCTCATCTTTTACAGCCAAGCGCCTTCAATTTTAAGAAATCACACATATATAACCTCAGCTTTTAAATATTCACATAAATCTTGAGGAACGTCCCCAAAAATTCAGAAATTTCTTAAAAATTATCTAAGTGTCTTCAAATTTCAGATAAAAATATCTAGAGACTTAGAAAATTTATATATAATATCTTAATTATTTAAAAATTCACAAAAATATTAACAAAAATCATATTAATTTCTTAGTGCTCCCAAGTGCATTCTCGCTGTGTGATCGATTCAAGTATTTTCGGCATAATTTTTGGGTCCGATGAAGGACAAATGTAATACAACAATTAATTAAAGGATAATTTGTACTCATATAGATTTCAAAGACCGGAGATCTTAAATTAATTGGGATTGGAAAAAAAAAAAATTCTCCTTCTCTTTTGGAATTCTCTTTTATTTATTTTTTATATTTAAATTTTTTTGTAAATTTGTTTCTCATACAAATATTGTTTTTTTGTAAATTCTCTTTATTATATCCTATATATTGTTTACAAACTTTCTCTTTTCTTTCTTATTGTGTCCATAAAATTAATTGTTCATAGTTAATGATCACTCAAAAGAGAGCGATGTTTTCTTTTAAAATTTATATAGAGCTAGCCCCCCTCATAAATATCACATGTCTACTTGTAGTCTAGTGATTAGAGCTTATTTTGTGTTGGCGGAGAACTTGAGTTCAATCCCCACCAATCACAATTTGTGTATTTTAAGTTTTAGCTCCCTCTATCAAAATTTTCAAGTTTCGCCCATTCATGTACTTATGGTTAAAATACACTGTTAGATTACCATAGAATTAATTCTGAATGTAAATGGGGAAGAAAGTG
Source organism: Carex myosuroides (assembly GCA_028015225.1). Classification (NCBI taxonomy): domain Eukaryota; kingdom Viridiplantae; phylum Streptophyta; class Magnoliopsida; order Poales; family Cyperaceae; genus Carex; species Carex myosuroides. Next base: position 3,178,846 of record CM051474.1, on the reverse strand, counting down.
CATGCTTGCATGGCACTGTTCACGACACTGGAGGTGTCTGATTGGTCGTTTGGGAAGAAAGCTACCCATTCATCTATTTTGAAATTTGTGCATTCTAAAAAATAGAGAAATGGATTTGAAATTCTATGATTCTCAAAGAATCACAGCAGATTTATTTCCATTTAATACATCAAAGGTACCTCCAAAAGCGAACTGGTCTAAAACCGGATTATTATAAAACGAGCTACTGATTTTTTGTCGCAAACCGATCAATGAATCCGGTTTTTATTGGTTCGATAATATAAATAATCTACTAAACAAATCAAACCACAAAAGCGCCCAGATCCAGTTTATTTCGGTCTGACTGTCTGGTTCGGTCCAGTTTTAATATCAGTTCAAATTTCATTATACTAATGAAATCATGGAAATTAATTTATATAAATTTATACATTAAAGAATCTACAAAAAAACTCTTAAAATAGTAGAATTAAATAATGAAATTTGTAACTTTGTTAAAAAGATCCAAAAGGGAAGGATAAAAAAAAAATCTTTGTTAAAAAAACGAAAGGGTGGTAAATGGGGATGAGAGTGCGTTCAGGGGCGGATCTAAGGCTTAGCTAAAGGTGGCTAAGCCACCCCTATGATTTTAAAATTTTAATTATACATATAGAAATTTAATTGAATTTTATTTTTTTTAAACTTTATATATAGTCTAGCTGCTCTCAATAAATTACATATGTTTAGTTGTAGCCTAGTGGTTAAAGCTTTATTTTATGGTTGAGAGGTCTTGGGTTCAAATTCCACTAACTACAATTGTACATTTTAATTTTTAGCCACCCTTATAAAAATCTAGTTCCGCCCCTGAGTGAGTCCAAAGAGTATGGGACTCACTTTTAAGTTCGATGAGTTCCACTGTTGTCTGATTCGCTTCGCTTTAAAGTACGTACGTGTTTGATTCATGTAAATATATATTAAAGTGGACGCACACAAATATTGAAGCGGCCACATAGATTTTGAAGCGAATCAGACAGTAGAGGAATCCATCGAATTCAAAAGTGAAACTGATGTCTGTTTGACGACAACGGATACTTTTAGGTTCAACGAGCATGATGACCGTCCGATCTAATTTAAGATTTGTGCACATGAAAATTGATACAGACACACACAAAGTTTAAAGCGTTCCGCACTAATCTTAAAGCAAATCAACGGTGATTAAACCCATCAAACCTACTCTCAAGTGCTGTTTGACATACTCTTTTTCTGTAAAAAGTGAGTATAACCATCATGGACTAATAAAGGAATCGGATCTGCTGAAATCCAAATTTCATGAACAGTGTTCCTGTAATTCCTGAAATTCCGAATCCAGTCGTTCAATTTTTTTCTGTGCGCGCATCTCGAAATAGCTAGTTTTTCTGTGCACGTATCTCGAAACAGTTCAATGGTTAGATTCTGAATTTTAGAAATTTCAGAAACACTGTTCATGTACTGGAATTTCAGCAGATTTGGATCCACTAATAAAAGTTGATTGGCAGTGCATCACCCATTTGTCATATATTTCTGGATGTAACTAGTACCGGTTTATTAACATATATTTGTGGTTTTTTTTTTACTAAATTGGTTTAATAGTATGCGAAATCTATTTTTATAATTTATTAATTAATTGTAAATAATATTTAGAAACTGTTGTTGCCGACATTTTTATTAATATCCAAAGTTTAATACAAATTATTAATTATACCCGGAACTCAACTCAATATCGATATATACCCAAGCCGGCCATTTTCTGGCCGGCTATGTTCCTTTCCTAAGCCGGCCATGTACCTTTTTTTTTTTTTTTTTTTTTTTTAGAGAGAGACTATGAAGATCAAAATATTGAAATCTAACTCTGAAATACGATAAATTTTTGTTTAAATTATTTGTTATATTACTTCTTTGATGTATAATTAGCATATTTATACTAAAATACGATAGATTAATTGAAATTATGTTGAATAACACTAAATTATGTTAAATTACGTTAAATTACATTAAATTACGTTAAAATACGGTAAATTACGCTAAAATACGATATGAATAAGGACGATATCTTCACTGAAAAGGAGAAAAACAACGATGAAACTTCAAACGGTCATAAAACGGCGCTCGAGTGTCCGATTTCAGCAAATGAGCACTTTTCGGAAAGCTTGCGAAAATGCGCTTGCGTCCGTGCTAGCTATGCTGGATTCCGAAATTCAGAATCACCAAAAAACAAAGAGAAGAGCCTCAAAACTTGAGTTGAAGTTTCCGATTAAGATTTTCATTTCTATCATTCAATCCAAGTAGCTCAGTAAATTAGTTACATAATGAACTTGCAGATTACCAATTTTTACTATTTTTGGAATTTTTTTACTATTTTTTATGATTCATGAAAGATGAGCAAAATCAGTCTACTATAGCGTAATTTTGTGTAGTTTAGTGTTTTTTTTACTGTATTTCAGCATAATTAGCGAAGTTATTGTAATTTAACGTAATTTAGTATAATTGAACATAATTTATTATAATATAGTGTAATTCAACATAATTTCAAGTATTCTAGCATATTTTAGTATAAATATGCTAATTATACATCAAAAGAAGTAGAGGAGGGATCAAGTTACAACAACTATTTTTTTCATTTTCAAAGTCCAAATCGTCGATCCAAACCGTTCAACATGATTATCTAAATAAAATGTGCTTGCAGATCAAATTTTATATTTTTTTGAATTTTTTTACTATTTATTCAGATGGGTACAAAATTCAATAGTCTGAATATGACTATTTTTTGTAAAATACTTAATAAATAGTAAACAAATTCAAAAAAATGTAAAATTTGATCTGCAAGCACAGTTTATTGTGGAAATCATGTTGAACGGTTTGGATCGACGATTTGGACTTTGAAAATAAGAAAAATAATTGTTGTAATTTGATCCCTCCTCAAAGAAGTAATATAACAAATAATTTAAACAAAAATTTATCGTATTTCAGAGTTAGATTTCAATATTTTGATCTTCATAGTCTCTCTCTAAAAAAAAATAAAAATAAAAAAAAGGTACATGGCCGGCCATTTTCTGGCCGGCTTAGGGAAGGAACATAGCCGGCCAGAAAATAGCCGGCTTGGGTATATATCGATATTGAGTTGAGTTCCGGGTATAATTAATAATTTGTATTAAACTTTGGATATTAATAAAAATGTCGGCTGTTGCTGATGTAGCAAATGTTAATAATATTATTACTATGTTTTTCGATTATATCTCATCATTTAACTATCTCTTGACAAAAATAAATATTTTTGGTATGAACTTATGCATGCCTCATTAATTTATAATAAGACGATAGAGCTGTAATAGTGGTGAAATAATACTCAGAAGTGAGATATTTAGAAAATAATTTGATGTACTGTCAAGTAATACAAATATTATTATTATTATTAGCTCTTTCTTCATAAAATAAAATTATATGATATTTATTCATTTAGTATTTTTATCTCGATTTTCTACTTCCACCTTTGTCTATGCAAGCGTTAATTTGATTTCTGAGGAGAAATTAAGTAAATATATGGTAGTTGGGCTCTGACTAGGTATTAGAGATGCATTTGTGTTAGTTTAATTTCTAATTATTCCATTTTTACCTGACTCACTTGATCAAATTAAAGGGGTTGGACAAGTCTGAAATATATTTATTCAAATTAAATTGGATCAGGTATCTATATAAACAGTGTTATAAAATATCGGCCGTATATACCGTATGTGCGGCCGCATTAACACGTGGTGGTTATTAGAGTGGAAAAAACGTACCGTGCCGTGCTGTGGTTAACACATCATGACTTTGGTCTCGTGCCGTGCCGTGACCAAGTTAATTTTTCACGTGCCGTGATCAATCAAAATGTCAAGGGATGATCACGGCACGCGAATGGTCACGCTACGTGAGTCACACCGTGTCCAAACGTGTTGTGATCAAATGTGACTCGGTGACCATTTAAAAAAAAAAAAAAGGCATGAGAGCCCGTTTCATATAAGAAACATAACGGTAACTTACAAACCAATAGTATCAGATCCCAATTATTAGAAAATAACCACAAAAGCTAACAAAGAGCAAAAGACATATACCCTTCGTTTGAAAGTCCACCAAAACACTGTGATAGAAAATAACACTTTATCTAAGCCACCTATCAAATGGGACTGAGGTAAACTAATCCTAAAATCGGATTTGTGCAAAAATGTGTATCGTGCGTCATATCATCAATCTGCTGGAGTCCCAGCTGCCCCTCCTATGCGCAGAACCTGCTCTATCTCCGGCTGGTACACAACCATTTGCATGTCATTTGGATCCCACACGCTCAAAGGGATAGCATATAAATCAGCCGGCAACCACTGAGCTGCTGCCACCTTGATTCTCTTGTCCATATGTCATGTCCAGTATTCAAACACAGAAAGGATGAGCAATATAATAGATCTTGTTGTGTTACTAGGTGAATTTTGAAAAATAACCGAGTTTCTATATTTCCACAAGGTCCAACACACTGCACTGAATATCACTAAGAATGCAATTTGCTGATCTTTGGATAATGTACCTGCAAAATCAAAAATATTAGAGCAAGTTTTCCATTGGGAGTATATTTGTTGACAATTACCTAACCAAAACCAGATTTGTTGGGCTATTGCACAATATTTAAGAAAAAGATGGTTCACAGATTCTTTTTTAGGGCAAAATTGACATTGTAAATCACCGTGCCAACCTCTTTTATGCAAATTTGTTTTAGTTAGTATTCTATTATAATTTAGGTTAGTTTATTCAAGATTCACTATAGGTCAAGATCTAACGGTCCTAATTACATGTGACTCGCGTGATCAAGTGTCATGCCATGCTATGACTAGATCTTTCACGTGACGTGCTAATTTTTTTTTAAGATGGTCACAATACGCAAATGATCACGGCATATAACCGATATGCGTGTCATGCCGTTCCGTACCGTAACCATACCGTTCTGTGACAGATCGAACCGATTTCGCTGTGATATTTTTCTCACTCTAGTGGCTGCATAATATTGTATTCTCAAGGCTGTCTCATTTAATACAAGTATACAACCAAAAAAGTTATATTTTTTAGGCTAATTGTGTAAAGTTAAGATAATTCTCTTATGTATTGTTATTCAACATATGTTTTTGGATAATCACGATATTCTTTAAATCTTATTTATAATAATAAATGGAAATGACACTTTTATGTAAATAAGACATATTGAAGACCATTTAACGATAATTAAGATTTAATGCGAACTGCTTGACATGTGAATAATGTTATTTATAAAAATAAAATAGAATAAACACATATGCTTCAGTACAGAAAAAAGCAAAATTAAAACTTAAAAAGGCATTCCATTGTTAGAAATTATTAAATTGCATATATGATTATGTTGCACCATAATCCAAGCAAATCAGACCCTGATCAAATTAAAGAACAATTAATATATAATTTCTAACCAATCTCTAATTAAGGAAAGATAAAGAAAGAAGCATAATTAAATCAACAGACTTAATTTGCTTAGCTAATACAAAACCAATGTTTCAAAGCAACAAAGTCCATCAAAAGCCGGTGCAAATGCAATGCGTCGACCTTTCTGCTCCATCTTTGTCTCTCTTTCTGCATTTGACGAAGAACTCTTTTGCTTCGTCTCTGTTTCCTTTTTATCTCCGTTCGACGGGATTTTTGGCGCACTCTGTTCCTTCGTCTCTTTCTTATTCTTCTTGAAAATATTATCCACTGGATTCATCGCCGGGCCAAATGTCTGTGCCATGCCAGAACCCAGAATTGCCACAGCTAGCATTTTGTACATTTCCATGATTTTTGGAGGTTATAAAATGAGAAATGAAATGAAAAATTTGAAAATAGAGAAAATGAATACGACCATCTTATAAAGGAAAGTTATGTTTCTATTAGCGGATGAGCCTTTATTAATTTCTCTTGTTTTAAGACAATCTTAATATTTCGGATTTTTTTTTAAAATGTACTTCTGTTTTAAGAAATTATACTTTTAATATATTACGGCTTATAAGACAATTTTAAGATATAGTTTTATTTTAAGAAATGTTTACTTCTATATATATTAATTACGCTCAATAAGACAGTTTTCATTTTAAGAAATTTTCATTTGGATATTTTTTAACGTTGTCAGGCTCAGGAAAATAGGCGTGGGTTTCACAGTTCAAGAGAAAAAAAAAAAAAATCAAGATACCACAGTTTAAAAATGACATGAGGTTCAGAGGTTGAGGATAAGAGAAGCCCCGGTTTATTAAATGGTGTATATTACTATGCTTAAAATATTGTCATTAAAGCCAGAATCTTTTTTTACGGAATATAAAATAAGTAAAAATTTCTAACCGGATGCAAGCAGTCAAACCTTCCAATAGGACAAATAGCATACCAGCACTTAGTAATATACTAATTTTAAAATTTCAATTTTTTACATCATTTTAATTGTCAAGTGTTAGACAAATCGCTTATTAAAAGAATTGTTGAATTAACAATTAAGTTGTAATTATCACGTCATCATTTACTTTGCAGTTGGGATGAAGATGCTCAAAAATCCAAATCATGGGGACGCAAAACTTGAATGCTCCAAGAGAACAACTACAATGTGTAAAGTGGGATCAAATTAAGGCCATACAAATAAAAATATGCAATTCAAGATTCATATGTCAGTAGGGGAGCAAACGGAACGGATACGGATCGGATAGTGGTAAGACCATATTCATATCTGCTGTTAGTTTTCGGATACGGGTATGGATACGGATCGGATTACATATGGTATATTAAACGAATTTGGATCGGATATTTATTTTTTTATAACAGTGAATAACATAATTTTTTTCATAATATATATTAAATTTTATGATATATATCTATTATTCGGATAGGATAATTAAAATTTAAAATCATTTCTGTATCCGTCTCCGCATGAATATTCGGATATCGAATATCCGTATTTAATTTTCAGATACGGATACGGATCCGGATACGAACGGATAATATCTAATCCATGTGTACCCCCATTTTCAGGTCAGCTTATAAAAAAACGCGTTGGGATGTAATATTATGGCACATATTGGTCCGTATTATAGATCAATGCCTCCATTTATAAAGTTCATGTAACCAATTTGAACCGTTCAACATGATCTCCATATAAAAATGTACTTATAGATTAAATTTTATATTTTTTAAAATTCTTTTACTATTTTTTTAAATAGATAAAAATCACTACTTTTGAATGGTCTAAATCTTTAGAGTAAAAAAATTCTAAAAAACTATAAAATTTAGTCTGCAAATGCATTTTCATATGAAAATAATGTTGAACATTTCAAATAAGTTGTTTAGACTTCAAAACGAAATATTAATCCGTAGTACGGACCAATCCACCGTATGCATAATACCATAGCCTCACTCAAAACTAAACTAAAATAAAATACTAAATAGCAGTAGAGAGCATTAACCTAACCCAGTTTTAAACCTTTGTTCAAGTGTCAAGCAATTACAGTTAATCTGTTATCGTTAGTATTAACTAAAGCATGCCTAGTTTGCTAAACGTGACCTCATATACTGAATGAGACATTGATAAAACAAGCAAAAATACTGATATAAGCAGCTTACTAAAAATAAGTAGAACAGAGGGAACGGGAACTTCTTACAGGGCCTAAGCTACAGTCAGATGACTCAGATTGCTTCCTTTTTCTAAGGATTATTTAATTTGGCCCGAATGCTTCTTAATTATGTTATCTATTTTATAAATTGAAGTAGCCAGCTCAACTTCATAAGCAACACATAACACACAATAGTCAATGTTGCCATTATTCTTAACCTCCATATTATTATTCACCACACACAAATGTTTTTATTAATTAATTTGACAAAACCAAACACACAAGGCGCTAGCATATCAAACACACACATCGAGAATCAGCACGGCAGCACATACAGGTCCAATCATCACATCATTGAGTTTTCAAGGAGCTGCTACATTTTCCTTCGCAAGAGGCACAGTCTCCTCGCCATCAATTCCAGCCTTGCTTCCTTCAACACCCAGGCTCAGTAGTGTACTCTCCCACTCTTTTGCAGGACCCTAATCATACAAAAGTTAGGATAAGATAACAGAATAAGTGATATGGTCTGTTAGCAAGCGCCTTTAAAAAATGATTATTTGGCTATACTAAATATATATCCCTCCCAATTGTTCTTTATATTTCTCTTTTTGTTTTTTATTAAGATAAATATATTACCTTCCATGAGAGGTCCTGAGCCATGCAGTTCTGAATCATTTCTTTGTGCACAGCAGTGCCGATGACATTAATGGCGCGCTTCAGAATTGTCACGACTTTCGAGACATCTGCAGGGTCTACCACTTCAAACTGGAAGAGAAAAACAAGGCACTCAAGTTAATTAATGTACCAGCAAAAATAATACTTGATAGAATAAGCATATGTTGAATCATGCATACCTTGCCACTGAACCGACCCATGTGGAAGCCAGTTCTCCCTTCTACGATTGTGTCCACAAGGCCTCCAGTGGAGGAAACTACTACAGGCTGCATGAAACATAGTGTGTACAGTTTCTTCACAATTAACAAAAAAAAATAATCCCCTAGTTTGTGATTTTTGCTGCAAAGGATCAGACAAGGATAACCCACCCCAGCAAACCTCATTTGATTTTTTTTCTTACAAAACATGGGGGCAAATAATATGGCTACCTATTACAGTTGATAATAACAGAAACATATTTTAGAACCATGCATTCAAATTTTCTATCAACCAAAATCCCAAACAAAAACCCTCTCGATTTGTGTTCTGTCTCAGCAATAACATATACTTCAAAGTTATTCCAAAAGAACTCAACCTTAGAGTATCTACAAATAATCATCACTGGCACCATTTGAAGATTAAACCCCAGTAAGCCTCTCTACACGCAAACTTTTCTTCATGTATTATTGCTTTCAAATTCTACCTTTCTGTGCCTTTTTCTGAATTGATATTGGGGTCTGGCAGGGCCTATTCCACTGACAATTAGCAACCTCTAAAAGTAGCAAGAACTAAATAAGGATAGAAGTGCATACTGTGCCATATCGCATTCCTTGGAGTTGAATCAAGCCACAGGGCTCGAACCGGCTTGGCATCACCAAGAAATCAGCACCAGCTAACATTTGATGGGCCAAGGCAGCACTGAAGTTGGTTACTGCCCGGACTTTGTTAGGGTACATTGCCTCAATGGCCTCAAGTTCACATTGCATTTTCTTCTTCCCAGTTCCCTATTTTTTCACACAAAAAACAGAAGAGGAGAAAAATTTGTTTAATATAGCAGCCAAAGCATTAGAATATTATCATCAAGTATCAATCAGATCTGCAGAGACTGAAAAGAAATTTGAACAGATCCTCAGAAAGCACAAAAAGGATCACCATAATCGATGCCTAACCTATTCCTGCTTTCTTGCTCTAGCTAGGAAAAAAATGATAAAATACCATAACAGCATTTCCTTGGAAGAAATTATCAAAATAGGCATAAAGTTTGATACCAGATCTTCCAAAGGTTTCATTTTTGGTATCACACTATCACCCACCTTGCATACATGAAATTTTTTTCTATGTAGGGGCTATTATTACAGTACTAAAAACAAAAGTTCTTCTTGGGATTGTACTCTTACAAGAATGACAACTTGGATATTATCCTCCATAAGTTCAGGTAGTGCGGCAGCAAGAATGTCAGATCCTTTCTGTTCCTCAAGACGGCCGATGAAGGCAATCAAGGGAATGCTGCGGTCGATAGGGAGCCCCGTCTCTGCTTGCAATGCCTCCTTGTTCAGAGGCTTTGCTTCATTCACCTGTATTTAAAAAAAGAACAAAACCCCACAAGTTTGGCATAACCTTGACTTCCTCTATGTTGCTCTACTGCTCAAAAAGAATAAACAGGCCTTTTGTTTCAAATTTAATTTTGACTTGGAAAGAATATATATTCAAAGTATAAAACATTTTGTGTGCGGCATAGTACCATTCTAAATCAATCTGGGTGCATTTTCATTTATGTCGCGATACTGTTCTGGACACATCATTCAAATATTGAAGCAATTAAAAGTATCAGTGAACAATGAAATTAGGATTTAACATCAGTTTAACTGGTTAAGTACCACTTACAGTTGTGGCGTCATAGTTAATGGCGATAAATTTGTCTATAAGTGGGTTCCACTCGTTGACATCCATGCCGTTAACAATACCCTTTATGGTTGGCTGTTTTGACAAAATGTACTGGTCCAATCCAAGACCAGCAACTGAACGGAGCTCCTCAGCATAATATGGACTAACAGTTAGTAACAGGTCACACTCCATTATTCCAGCCTTCATCCAGTTGATTTTCAGTCCCTTCGGCTTGTCGTATCTGAAAGGAAGTCATATGTTAATATTTTAAGTTCTTTTGTAGTATAAAAAATGGTACAAAACAAGAAACTCCGTACTCATCATAGAATTCAAAAGATCGTTTGAAGCTATCAGGGAGGTTGAGAAGGGAAAAATCATCAAACGCAGACCGCCCCTGATATGCAATGTTGTGGATGCAGAAAGCAACCTACATTAAAGAACTGAAGTAAGCAATTGAACCTGGAAAATTCACAAAATTAAACTTGTCAAGTTAGAAGTTGAAAGAAAAGGAAATTACCTTCGAATTGGCATAAATACCATGGGGCTGGTACATGCTCTTAAGATAACAAGGGAGAGCAGCAGTGTGCCAGTCATTGCACACAAACGCAACATCTTCTCCTGTATAGACAAATCATAAGATGTACAAATTCTTAGCATAGTAAAAGGTAAATATGTTAGACTAAAATTTGAATATATTATATTATCAGACCATATGGTCCAGAGAAGTTCTGGTTGCTCAGATTTAGAATCCTAGGTGCCTCAAGAGCAGCCTGAAACATAAGAAAAAATCAAACATACAAGAATATTTCAACAGCATAAGAAACTTGTTTTATTTTGAGAAAACAGCATTACAAACCAAGCACAATAAACTGAAGCGCAGCTGGTTGTCCTCATAGTCAGTACCAGCGATGGGGCCGTAGATCTTACTACCAGTCTTTCCCCACACCTAGAATATTTCGGATAAAAACATAATAATTTTCAACGTAGGAAGTATAGTGTAGATAAGAAAATAAAGATACATCAAACTTAAAAAAAAAAAAGACCTTTTCAAGAAACATTGGGTGGTCAACAAACACCCGGTCCACGCCTCTTTTATAACAGTGGAAAAAACGCACTGTTTCATTCTTATTTCCAACTTTAAACTACACACAAAGATATAATTTCTCTAATTAGAAAGACAAATTATACAGATATATAAACTGATGCATTTTGGAGAAAAAAAAAAGTTCAAATATTACCTCAGCCAGGACGCTAGTATCCCAGGCATCGCTGTATTGGTCATGCCTTGGGCTAACAACCATAACTCTGTGTCCGTTTGCCTACATATATAGAAACTTTAAAGCTAAAACTTGATATTGAAATAGCGTATTATATTATTCAATTTACAACAGCAACATTTGTTGTTTCATCAAAGCTGCCCACAATATAGAAACCAAAAATAGGAATTTAAAAGCCCCATCACCCAGTATGATATATAGCTTTCTTCTGCAAAAAGAAAAATAGCTTCCTAATTTGGAGGCAGTTCCCCAACAAAAGAAAAGGGGGAAGCTGAGAAAATTACTGCCATGGCTGGGGGAAGGCCACCTAGCACGTCGCCAAGACCACCAGTCTTGCTCCAAGGTGCCATCTCAGCACTGACAAAAACGATTTTCATCCCCTGTTGCATACGCATGATGTTCTCAGTTTTCTCATCGCCCACACTGTGCCTTGTAGTCTTTAGAGTTGGGTTCATGGCACAGGACCTGACTTGGAGCAGCTCGACCGAATTGCCAGGCCTGAGCCCAGGGCAGGCAACAATTTGGGCCTTGCCCAAGAATCTCGACTCATATTCGGGCTTGGCACAGGCACACTTGGAGATGAATTGAGATGCAGTGAGAGCTTCCATATCTGTTTCTTTATAGCTGTAGAAAAATTAAAGGAATTTTTGTAAAAAATTTGTTTATGTTTCCTTCTTTTGGTTTTTAATTCTACAAATCTCAGTTTCAAATAATTTTGCTTTACAAAAATTTTGAGACTCCAAATATCTAAATTTGTTAAATAAGGCCAATCAATAGGCCGTCTCAATCAGAAAATTAGAAGTGAGAGAAAATGTTTGGTCTCAGGTCCTTTAAACATTTGATTTCAATAGAAATCGTTGTGGTTATTACCTTGCTTTAATAAAAAAAAAATTAAAATAGATGGAAGCTAAGACAAACCCTACTTCTTAATTGAACTTAAGATTTGTTATGTTATAAATTCAAATCAACCACTAACAAGGAAAAATCTGATCAACAACACAACTAGATTTAAATTTCAACAAAATCAACGTTGCTTCATGCCAAACACATACAAAGACCCCTTCAAGAAACTTAGATCCTAACAATTCACTGAGTTACGAATACTTCTATGAGAGATGGAAACCCTTGTAAGGGATTACATCGTCAGATCCATGAACTGCCTAACCCCCATCAAATTATGAAAAATTTCCAAAAGAAAAAGGAAAATATTAAAATCAAATTACCTTTGCTTTGTAGGGTGTAGACTCTTCTTCTCTTGATCCTCCCCAAAATAAAGAAGAACTCAGATAAGCATAAGAGTCGAAGGGTGAGAAGGGGCAGGTATCACACTATCACACCTCTATGGCACATAGTTCTGCCCAGGGGCCTCATTATTTGTAACCGTGGATTTCACAAACTGCCAAATTGCCACGTGTTGCCTTCCAAGTGAGGATTGTTACACACAATAGGTTGGCTGCCTGAGATACTTTACTTGGTTCGCTGTATAAACTAAAATTACAATTTTGGTTTACCCAAATCGAAATATTATGACGTCTAAAAATGATATTATGATTACTTGGTTCTTTGAATAAACTAAAACTACAATTTTGGTTTACCAAAATAGAAATATTATGACGTCTAAAAATAAATATTATGAAAGCTTGTGCATTGGAAGGAAATTAACACTAGCTGTTCTAAATTCTCAAATAAAAAAGGGGAAAATGAAAAGCAACATTGGACAACTCCATTCACTATAATAGAATTTAGTCGAATGCATATTCCTATCAATATCATGCATGCTTTCAAAATAACATATGCCACTATTAGTAATATTTCAAAAGTGCAAAATAAAATATGTTTGAAATTACACCATAGGAATTATCAAGATTCAGCAAATAGCATAGTAGTAATAAGTCTCTATAACACAGCTTGTCTTAGTGACCCGAATTCACAGGATCTTGCTAGTCAATTGCTATTATTTAATTGCAATTTCTTAATTCTTGAAAAATATGTTTTGGTTTGTCGGGGTCATATGGGTGCTCAAAACAGGGAGTCTCTCATTCAATAATTATGAAGCAAATATAATCATCCCCCTTACTTAGGATACATTTTAAATAACTTTTTTAGGGTTACTTAGTTGAAATTCCCACTAAGAATGGCAATCTCAACAATATATAAAAAATCCCTTGCACAACAGTCTCTAAACCTTATTAGGCCTTGCGAGAAATACAAAACAACACCTGAAGTTCAGATTAGAACCAGAATAGCAATTACATGCAATAGAGACTGGTACCAATTAGGCAAAAACTTGAGAGGTCACCGAGAACTCAAATTAGGATACATTTTAAATAACTTTTTTAGGGTTACTTAGTTGAAATTCCCACTAAGAATGGCAATCTCAACAATATATAAAAAATCCCTCGCACAACAGTCCCTAAACCTTATTAGGCCTTGCGAGAAATACAAAACAACACCTGAAGTTCAGATTAGAACCAGAATAGCAATTACATGCAATAGAGACTGGCACCAATTAGTCAAAAACTTGAGAGGTCACCGAGAACTCAAATTACTCAAAAAATACCATCAAATGGGCAATAAAGACTAGTACAGCCTTGTACCAAACAGGTTTGGAAACGGAACTCCTTAATTCGAGCTAACAGCCACAACACAAGACCAAAATTAACAAGGCAAGGCAAAAGCCATAGGCAGCCAAGAATTAATTACTCACCAAAAGAAGATTTAAGCATAGTAACATGACAGCAATTTGAGTTCAACATAACACATAGACATGAAGTCACCCCCAGTATCATGGCAATTCATCAACCTAGTTTTAGCATAATAGCTTAATCGCAGCAAATTCATCAACCTAGTCTAGAGATGAACATATTGATCATGGCATGGACTGGTACCAAGAGGTATCAATAGGGTCCTCATCATAACCCAAATCCAACTAGAAACAAAGCACTTATCCAGCAAGGCTGTTCTAGACTCAATTCTATAAAACCTCATTGTTCCAACTAGTATGAAAAAGTAACCTGTTGGGTTTCACCCAAAACTTGACATCAAACCAAAGTTCTAGTAACTAATATCAATTAAGCATAACCACGGATCACCGATCAGCAGCAACTCTGGTATATCAAAAATAAAAATAAAAGTCAGACTTGGTCTCAGGCAGATAACAAATGAAACAAGGATGGTCACTTGTGGCCTTCAAAAAGGAAGACCTCAACCCAGATTTAAGACAACTAAACAATTAAATCTCTATTACTAACCAAGATAATATCAAGCTTAGTAAACAATAAGCATCTCAAGGTCAAGTTCAAGCAATTAAAGGTGGACAAGAACTGGCTGATCAACAGGGAGAATAAAGAATATGAATTACCAGTTTACCACAGAACAAAGAATACTGGTGGTCTCTAGCTCCTGTTCTCCTCGGTTTTTCCCCTATTTCTCTCCTCTTCATCCTGCCAGAACCAGGCCAAGCTCCACCCACACCACAACAGCCCTTTACAGAATCTGACTGGTTACACTGCATGACCGGCCAAACTAGGTGTGGCCACATAATCTGACCCGTTACACTAGTTGTGGCCACATAACCCTCTTTAGTCATAGATTGTAACCGGCCATATGAGAGCCAATACCAGCTACACACTGGTCAAGTGGTTAGAGATAAGAAATTGGAGGAGAGGAAATGGGTGGAGGAGAAGTGGGAAGAGGGAAGCACGTGTTAACCATTTCATCCTCTTTGGTAAAGTGTCCGATTAGGAAGTGCCAATGGGAGGGAACCTAGTTAAGTAGTTATCACATCTCCGACGAAGTGAAAGAGAAAAGAGAAATGGAGAGGTTGAAAAGGAAGAGAAGAGAGGTGAGGTGGGGTGGGGATGGGGCTGTCAGCTAGTGCCAAATGAAGAGAGGAAAGGGAAATGAGAGAGAAGAGAAAGGGAAATGAAGAGGAGCCGTCGGTCCTCCAGTCGATGGGACGAGAAAGAAGCGGGGAGAATGAGAGGAAGCACGCTGTTCCTTGTATTTCGTTGGGGGCGAAGGGGAAGGATGCGGAGGAACAGTACGAGAGGGGAAAGAGAAGGCCGGCTAGGAGAGGCCGCCGCCTGAGATTTCAAAAAGTTTCTGGGGACTGGGGAGTACTTCCGCCCGAGAAGGGGGATTTTTTTTAAAAACCGTAAATAAAATAATTAAATCTACGAAACCAACGCGACGAAACCAGACCGCAAGATTTACAAAAACCATCGTGCCAATTCGGTCCCAACGATTTTTTTTTCTCCGGACCGAATTGGCAATTCGGTCCCCTCTTTTTCACAACAAATCAATATTAGATCGTGTGGCTCCGAACAGGCCTGGACCGAATTGCCAATTCGGTCCGAAGGATTTTTTTTTCTCCGGACCGAATTGGCAATTCGGTCCAGTTTTTTTTTTTTTTTTTTTTTTTTAAGAGACAAATCTAACACTGAAAATTAAATTTTTAAGAGACAAATCGTCGATCCAAACCGTTCAACATGATTATCTAAATAAAATGTGATTGCAAATCAAATTTTACATTTTTTTGAATTTTTTTACTATTTATTAAGATGGGTACAAAATTCAATGGTCTGAATATGACTATTTTTTGTAAAATACTTAATAAATAGTAAACAAATTCCAAAAAATGTAAAATTTGATCTGCAAGCACATTTTATTGTGGAGATCATGTTGAACGGTTTGGATCGACGATTTGGACTTTGAAAATGAAAAAAATTGTTGTTGTAACTTTAGTATGAATATGCTAATATATGTCAAATTTTGCTCATCTCTAAAAAAAAAAAAAAAAAAAAAAAAAAACTGGACCGAATTGCCAATTCGGTCCAGGCTAAAAAAAACCTCTGGACCGAATTGGCAGTTCGGTCTGGCTTGTTTTTTGATTTTCTGTGACGCTTTTTCTACAACCGGTGAAAAACAGCAAGACCGAATTGCCAATTCGGTCCGGAGAAAAAAAAATCGTTGGGACCGAATTGGCATCTCGGTTCTGATGGTTTTTGTAAATCTTGCGGTCATCATGTTGGTTTCGTAGATTTAATTATTTTATTTACGGTTTTTAAAAAAAATCCCGAGAAGGGGCAGTATTATTGGGCTTTGAGATTCGTGCCAAGTTAAAACGAACGGTCCAGATCAAGTAATTGTAAAAGATTCCCTTTTACGGTACCGGGGTCGAGTCCGGATCCCCTAAAGTAACCCAATTTTTGAGTTTAGACGTGTCCGGTGCCTATTCGGTGGTAGCGCAGGGGCCAATATTATTTGTGGGGTCCAGGATCTTTAAGATTCGTGTTAGAACATCTTGGACGGTTTGGATCAAAACTCAAAAATTGAGTTAATGCACTGGATCTGAATTCACCGGGGTCCGGGGGTGATGTGAATTTCTCCAAAGAGCATACAAAAAATGCCCCCACAGAGCATTTTTTGAGTTTAATGCATCTTGGCCGTCTGATCAGGATTGAAGCCAATCGAGCCCATGTCTATGACAAACAGGACCCTTTAATATTAGTTCGGATCTCAATCGGACGGTCCAGATCTATTAATGCACGTTCCGTTAATGCAGAGGATACAAACTCAGTATACAGTCCATATTTACATAATACGGATGTAAATTCGTGTGTTTAGTACAGCCGTAATTTTAGAGTCGATAATGTATTGTTTCATAAACAATAAATATTTTTTTTAATAAAGGTTAATTTTCTAGATACCTTTAAAGACTTCTTCAATTTTCTATTTATCCTCATACTCTTAGTTATATCTAATATATCCCTCAACTCTGATTGTTCTTTTCTTTTTACCCCTTAGTTAATAACTCACAATAAAATATTGTCTAATTTATTATTTTCCAATCTTACTCTTGTCCTTTCTCTCTGATTTAAAAAACTGAGATCGAGTTGCTTACACAAAATTTTCTACTCAAAATAGTAATCGTATGCTCAGGACTCTTAATATCTTCATGTTCATGTGTCCTCAGAATGTTATTGAAGTCCTAAAGGAAATCTCCTCTTTTTTTTAATCCACTGACCTAGCAAATTCATCTGAAAGTCGGATGTTGCTGAAGTGATTGCAATCTCCTATTTTGCCAAATTTACTATCAGGCTCGGAAAAAAAATGAACTGCTTCCTAATTTGTAAGGGAATTCTTTTAGATTGATTTTGCACTCATTTCAGAGCAAACAGACAGACTGGATTTTGAGTAGAAAATTTTGTGTATGCAACTCGATCTCAGTTTTTAAATCAGAGAGAAAGGACAAGGGTATGATTGGAAATTAATAAAATAGTCAATATTTTAAAGGTGAGCTAGTAACTCAAGGGTAAGAAGAAAAGAAAAATCAGAGTTAAGGGATATGTTAGATATAACCAAGAGCATGAGGATAAATAGAAAATTGAAGAAGTCTTTAAGCGTATCTAAAAAATTAATCCTTTTAATAAAAACTTAGTTTTTGATCTAATAACAAAGGACAACATCTTTCATTTGAAAATGTTTGATACCTAATAGAAAATCATTCATTTGGAAAGGTTTGATACCTGAATAGAAAATACTTTATAAAAATATAAACAAAAAGAAGAAGTAACTACTTACAACATCTTATAACAATTTAGTTTTGTGATTTTAAAAGTCTAAACAGTCGATCCAAACCGTTCAACATGATATCAATATTAAAATGTACTTGGAGATAAAATTTTATATTTTGAATTTTTTTACTATTTAAGTATTTATTAAGCATTTTACAAAACTGTTATTTTTAGACAATTATGAACCACTAAAAACAACAGTTCTATAAAATACTTAATAAATAGTAAAAAAATTCAAAAAAATGTAAAATTTTATCTGCAAGTACATTTTAATATGGATATCACGTTGAACGGTTTGGATCGACTGTTTGAACTTTTAAAATCGCAAAACCGAATTGTTATAAAATGTTGTAAGTGGATCCTTCCTCACATAAAAATTAGTAAGTTAGATCTCCATCTTTTTTATAAAAAAATATTCTTTTGAAAAAAAAGGTGTATTAGAATCTATGTTAGTCCGATACTTCGTATATGGTTCCATATATGTATCCGATATGTATCGCATAGCTGTATCGGTACATGTATCGCATCGCCCAATATTCGTATCGTGTTGAAAATTATCGTATCGCCGTATCTCGTATCGTATTCGATTCAATACCTGTATACATGCAACAGAGAACAAATCTCTGCATTTTTTTAAAACTCCTTTCCAATAAATTGTTATCGGGAGGCTCTTTATTTTTAATAAAAATAAAATTCAATTTCGAATTATTTATATTCTTTTCTTTCCTATTAAATTTGAATTAAAATCATATATGATACGGTTCCGATCAAGAACTAAATATTGCAGCATCTTCCAAACAGTTGAATAATAAGTAGAGAAAAAAAAATGAAGATAATATAAAATAAAGTGAGAACCTATAGCTAACAGAGGAGGGTTCAAATGCCTTCATATTTTGTGCCTCCATCATACCTCCATTTTTAAAAACTTTAATAACTCAAAGTTTAAAACTTAAACGTCAAAATAAAACCGTTAGATGTGATCTATGTTATTTTCTCTCTGTGCTCATAAAAAATTATCACATTTCAATTTTGCTTTTATGTGAATCAATAAGTTGAAAAATCAACGTCTAGAAATTATCCACATTAGTATATATTTTTACAAGCTCAAGATGACAACCAAAACAAAGTTGAAATGCCATAATTTTTTACACATGCATAGATAAAATGATGTAGTTCATATCCAACGATTTTATTTTAAATTTTAAGTTTTAAATTTTGAGTTATTAAAATTTTAAAGAATGGAGGCATGATGGAGGCACAAAAAATGGAGGCATTTGAACCCTCCTCTAGCTAACAAGACTTAAAAAAACCTTGGTAAGTTTTCCATACATCCAAAGCAAACAATTCGGTTTTGTATAATATGGGTATTAATTATAAGTTTTTTTCTTTCCAATTTCTTATGAAGGCATAAGAGAGAACAGATCAATAATGATCAAATTAAATGCATGAAAATAACATGGAGGTAGCATAGCATGACAGCATGAGAAAGAACTTTCATAATTTCTTTTTGAATAATATTAACATGAGAAGAAATTTCACACTTCCTACATGAAATTAATAAGTACAACTCACAAGAAAAATATTGTTGGTTCAGAAAACGTGATTGAAGCTTTGCATGATTTTGTATAAAAGATATATACTAAGAGAATAAATTAGATTTTAAATAACTTTTTTTTACTTTTAAATAAAAAATAATTGATTAAATTTCTTATATAATAATTCAATATTAGTATCCAAAAAATTACATTACTATAAGTTAATTTTGATATATATATTTAGAGCTAGCAAAATTAACAAATTAAATTTTAGTAATTTACCTTTCTATATAATTATTTGTTACATTTTATTTAAAAGAAATTGAGATATTGGAGGAAACTAAAGTATAATATGTTTTCAACATATTGTGCAACAATGGTTCAATTACTATAGGTATTCATATTCTTTTTGTGGTCTTACTATTTAGAAATAGTGAGATTCAAGCTAAAGATATATAATTTTATTTTTTAAACCAACGACTTCAAGCTCTAATGAACATGATTAAAATTTACTTACCTTTTATGATATGTGAAATCCAATCCTGTCAGTCGTCCTCAAATTTTTCAAAATCAGAATGCATCACTTCAACCACAGTGTGTTGTAAATGACACTTAATTTTTTACTCTTATAGTTGGTACTTCATATTTGTAATGGGATGTTTTTGTAAATTCATTTATCATAAACAGACATTTGAATTTTTTTGGTATGTTTTGTGAAAAGTGTTTTAGAACCAGTTAGAATTAATGAATAATCTCTTAGTTTTAGGACATATTTCAATACTGACATTGTCATTATTGTCAATAATTATTTTCATTTATTATATTATCAAGCTTTTATTCCAACTTTTTGACATATTAGCTGGTAGTGAAGCCCCTAATATTTGACTGTAATCCCATTATAAAGAATTAGAAACAAAATAGGAAGTTCATAAACTTCTAATATTAATTATATTTTGTCGTATTTAGTCATGTTTAATTATTTTAGTCATATTTTATCGTATTTAATTACGTTTGATCATGCTTAATTATTTTTTTGAACTATAAGTTTGTTTAAAGGAAGAAAAAAATCAGAAAAAAAACATTGAAAATGTCAAAAAATAATAAGAAACTATAAAATAAAATAAAAACAATGTTGTTAAAAAATATTTTATGTACTCCAATAAATTTATTGTCAGAAATTTAAATTATTGTTTGCAGAGATCAAGGTAGAATCAATATACACATAAAGATTTCCGAGTAAATATAAATATAGAATTTTAATCATAAGTCAATATGCACATAAGGATTTAAATCTATAGGTTTAAATTTAGCTTACATTTAGCAAATTTATCTTTAATATTATAATCTATGGGTGGGTTTTTTGTCCAAACGGCTTTGGACAAAGTCTCATCCAAAGCTAGACCTAAACCATCCGATCTGCATCAAATTTCGTACAAACATTTAGATTCAATAAGCTATTTAAATTTATTAAGTTTTAAATATGTTTGCACGGCTCTTAATGCAAATTGAACGTTTAAGTTTGACTTTGGATGGAGCTTTGTCCAAAGCCCTTTGGACAAAACCCAATTCCATAATCTATAGTACAACTTTAAAGGACTTTTAGACTATATGGGGTTCAATGTGACCCCTATCTAGCAAATATAAATCCACTCCTGATTGTTTGGAATAAATAATGATAATTTTTTATGTATTTGTAGCAAAGGTTTAAATAGCGTTTATCGCGTCATAGCGGAATGGCTGAAAAAACGACGCTATGGCCATATATCGCCGCTATAGTGCGAAATAGCGCGCTATTTAGAACATTAATTTGTAAAACATAATCTTTCAAAATTAACGGATGTGTCCACAATAACTTTCTTATTTGATTATTTTCTACAACTCACACAGTATGATTTTCGTTAGTCAATAAAAGCATGACTATGTGTCACTACATCAATGAAAATTGTAACCTACAATCAGGGGCGGGTCTAGAATTTCGTTAGGAGGGGCAAAACAATATTTAATCGGGTTTAAACCCATTAACTAATTAAGTACTCGATAACAAACAATGCTTTAACTTATACTTTCTAATGCTCTGACTTATAATTTATGATTATCTAATTTATAATTCTAATTACCAATCATAATTCAAGAAATTTATTTTAATTTTAACTCTAAATTTAACCTGAATTACAAATCAAACATTCAGATGGAGGCAAAAAAAAATTCAAGAGGGGGGACAAAGTCGATCGGGACGTTCCGATCTCCACTAAAAACTCAAAATCCAAAGGGGGCAGCTGCCCCCTTGAGACCATGTGGATCCGCCCTTGCCTACAACCGACTAATTAAATAACTTAATGATATTAATTTAAGTCATATAAAACTATATATTGCAGATAGAGAGGCTATCAAAATGTTATGCTAGCTAGTAGAGTTTTTAACCCTGGCTGAAAATTTACAGCAGAAAGGTTGTAAACCATTTTCTGACCAAGGTTAAAAATTAATTAATTGAACCAAATTATACTAAAATAGGTTGTTGGTAAGGAGCCCGTATTCACTGTTATTTAGGACTCGAATGGCAGGAGGATCCTACATTTTCGATTTTTTCAAAGAATCCAATTTAAAGCAAACCAACCAAATCGACCCGCTAATGAGTCTTTTCTATTATTATTTTTTTTGTAAAGGCCCCAGTACATTTCGCTATTATTTTAAATACTTTTTGCAATTAAATGTGTCTCACTGTAGAAAAAATAAGATCAAATTTGGATAAAAAAATGTAACTCTGTAAGTGAAGGTGATAAAAGCAATTTGCTAGAGAGACGAGTATTCAGGAGCTTGGGATAATAGAATAGCTAGCACGAGTGTGTGGATTGGAATGATGTGGATCATTACAGCACCAACTGCATTTAGATTTACTAGAGGATTTAAGGTGCATTTTTAATTGTTCACAAATAACAATGCTTTCTTGCTTTTGAATTAGTTAATTTGGAGCTTAATTTTTTTCTTAACTAATCTATTTAGCAAGAATTCACCTGAATGCCTATCTAAGTTCTATCATTTACTGCATACACAAAGGTATACAGATCAATTTGTCACTGAAACACACACAGCTAGCATATCAATTATCCAAAGAGACTAATCAACAACCAACCTACATCACATCATTAATTTTCGGTCTCATTTTCTTTGGCAAGAGGCCCCATCTCCTTCTCCGTTCCAGCCTCGCTTCTTTTAACACCGAGCCTCAGTAGAGCTCTCTCCCATTCTTTTGCAGGACCCTAATCAGTAATCACACAGGAAATGAAATGTAAACATGTAAATATGATATACAAGGTCGGCTTGCTCTTTTGGTTAATAAAATCCTAAGTAGGTTTCATGCCTACTTTTATAAAGAAAAATAATATTAAGATCTACGGCAGAGCAAAAGTGACAAGATACATTCTAAAAGTAGACCCCAAAAAAGGGATAATTGTTCGGTATAACAGAGTATTGTCCATCCCAGCTTAGCAAGGATAATCTTATTTTTTTATTTTGTTTATTTTTTTTTGTTATTCATTATCTAAAATGGTATATTACCTTCCATGAGAGGTCCTGAGACATGCAGTTCCAAATCATCTCTTTATGCAAAGCTGTGCCGACGACCTTAATAGCACGCTTAAGAGTTGCGACAACTCTCAACACATCAGAAGGGTCTATCTCTTCATACTGGAACAAAAACAAGGCACTCATGTTAATTAATGACCTGTGCAGAGAATATTGACAGCATATATTGATATTGTGCATACCTTGATACTAAACCGACCTATGTAGAAACCTGTTTTGCCATCAATGACTGTGTCCACAAGACCTCCAGTGCAGGATACTACTGGAAGCTGCATAAAAGAGTACATTTAAAAGGCAGGCTGGTGTATTTTCAAACCAAAAAGGTATTTAAATCTGCTAGTTCCTGGATCATAAACCCAGTGCATGTTATATACATATCCATTGTATGTTCTGTTTTAATGTCCACCTACATTGTCATATATTCTACCTTTCTGATATAATGTAACTTTTCTAAATTGTAACTAGGGATAATTATGAGTGAAGTGCATACCGTGCCATATTGTATCCCGAGCAGCTGAATGAACCCACCAGGCTCAAAGCGGCTGGGCACAACCAAGAAATCAGCAGCAGCTATGACACGGTGCAGCCACTGGTCAGTGAAGCTCGTCAAGATCCTGACCTTTTCAGGATACTTGTTCTCTAGAGCTTCAAATTTTAGCTCTATTCTTTTTTTCCCAATTGCCTATATTTTTTATAAGACAAACAAGAGAAGAAAGGAAACTTATGTTTGATACAGTAACCCAAGAAATAAATATCATCATTACAATCACACATTAGAAATTAATACAGTAACCCCAGTACTAAAACTTATCAAAAAATATCACACATATCTGCAAGAGTGATAAGAAAGTAGAAATGTGAAAAGGTCCTAGGAAAGCACAAAGAAAACCCACCATATTTGTTCTCTTCTACGTACTCTATAGAAGATACCTAAACTGTTAAATGCTTTCTGGCTCTCTCTAGGAAAAAGAGAGATGAAGGAAGGGTCCCTTTGAAGAAATTATCAGAATAGGTATAGGTGTCAATTTGGATCTTCCAAAGATCACACATCCTTGAAATCTTTTGCAAGGGTGTAATATATTATGAGTGAATCTCCATTACTCTTCTCTTATTACAGAACTAACAACAAAATTTCTTCAGGAGATTGTATTCTTACCAAACCAATGAACTGGACATTTTCGTCCATGAGTTCAGGTATGGCGGCAGCGAGAATGTCAGAGCCTTTCTGCTCTTCGAGACGGCCGATGAAGGCAATCAAGGGAATGTCACGGTTAACAAGGAGCCCCGTCGCAGCTTGCAAGGCCTCCTTGTTTAGAGGCTTCACTTCATTCGCCTAAAATTAAAAAGAAAGAAATCACCAACCTTCCACCGTTATCATTAGCTCACCTGAATTTAATTTTATAGTATTGGTTGTCCTTGATTCTCTATGCTATTCTACTTCTCAAAAGAAAGGAACTAGCCATGTACCACGAATCTGAATTTTGACCAGGAATATATAGTGTGCATGACATATAGTAATTCAAATACACTGGATGCATAATTTAAATCTCAGAACAATTACTATGAACAGATAATAAAATTAGAGCTCAATTGTGGGAAGAAGTACTACTTACGGTTGTGGCATCATAGTTAGCAACGATGAATCCGTCAACAACCGGGTTCCACTTGTTGACATCTATACCATTGGCAATTCCCTTTATGGCTGGTTGTTTTGATGTGATGAATTTGCTTAATTGAAGACCACATTCAACAACTGAACGGAGCTCCTCAGCATGGTATGGGCTAATGGTTAATAACAGGTCGCACTCCCGAATTCCAGCCTTCATCCAGTTTATTTTCTTTCCCTTCCCCAGTTTCTCATACCTAAAAGAAGTCAATATCTTCATATTTTCAGTTCATTTAACGGTATTATATGAAATTGTGCAAAATCAGAAACTTCATACCCATCAGTGAATTCAAAAGATGGTCTGAAGCTATCAGGGAGGTTGAGAAGGGCAAAATAGTCAATAGCAAACCGGCCTTGTGATGTAATGTTGTGGATGCAGAAAGCAACCTAAATAACAGAACAATATTTCCATAATTTAACCCGGAAGATAATCAAAATTGATATTATAAAATCAGGTGCCAGAAAAGAAAATCACCTTGGCATTTGCGTAGATACCGTGGGGCTGGTACAAGCTCTTGAGGTAGCATGGGAGAAGAGCAGTGTGCCAGTCATTGCACACAAACACAACATCCTCACCTGAATAGACAAATCAAAAGATATACGAAAGTGTATAATAGTAGAGTAAATATGTTAAATAAGAATGTGAACAAGATTTATTGCCAACCATATGGTCCAGAAAACTGCTGGTTGTGGAACTTCAGAATCCTAGGTGCCTCAAGAGCAGCCTGAGATGTCAAATGAAACCAGCATATATGAGCATTTCAATATCATAAAAAAAATTGGTTTAAACTTTCAGAAACAAAATTGCGGACCAAGCACAATAGGCTGAAGCACATTTGGGTGTCATGATTGTCAGTACTGGCAACAGAGTCGTAGATCTTACCACCCGCCATGCCCCACACCTATAAATATATCAAATAAAAGCATAATTATTTTCAAAGTAGAAATCCTAATACAAGCTAAATAAAAAATGCACTGACATGAACTAGAAAGAAGACCTTTTGAAGGAACATGGGGTTATCAACGAAGACACGGTTAACACCGCTCTCATGGCGGTGAAAATAACGTACCGTTTCATATTTGTCCCCGACGTCTATCTACAGATAAAATCACAAGTTCTCACGTTAGAAACACGAGTTATACAAAAAGAAGAAAGAGAGAACAACACGAACATGGAAATGCAGAAACAAATTTAAATATTACCTCCGCCCAGAAACCAGTATCCCATGCATCACTATAATGGCCATACAATGGAGTAACAACCATGACTTTGTGTCCATTTGCCTTCAAATCAAAATTCAAAGCTAAAGCTTGATTAAAATAGCACCTTATTATTATTATTATTATTATTCTTACAACAGCTACTTTTATTGTGTACTCAAAGTTAACCACATTCTGAAAGCAAAAAATAAAAATTTGAAAGCCCCATCACATTATTTTTAAGAAAGTAGGGGAAACCCACTGGTTTTATTGAAATCAAATAGTTTGTAGAAAATGGTACGAATTACCGAACAACTGGTACCCTAACAAAACAAAAGCCCCAACACAGTATGATTATTATTCTTTTGCAAAAAAAAGAGCCTTTTTTGTCGTTTTCTTTGTTCTCAATTTAATAAAAGAAGATAAAGGAGAAGCTGTGAATATTACCGCTATGGCAGGGGGAAGGCCATCAAGAACATTACCAAGAACACGAGTCTTGCTCCACAGTGATATATCAGCACTGACAAAAACAATTTTCATCGGCTGGAGCATATCTATGTTCTCAAAATTCTCATTGCTTGCACTCTGCTTGGAGTTATTTAGAGCTGGATTGACAGCACAGGACCTTACTTGAAGCGATTTGAATGAGTTGCTTAGCCTGAGCCGGGGGCAAGCAACAATTTGTGCCTTGCCGAAAAATCTCAGCTCATACTTGGTCTTGGTATAGGTGCGTGTGGGAAGTTGTGATGCAGTGAGAGTTGCCATGGTGAAGTTGAATTATTTCTGAAATTTTGGTTAAACAATTCCCTTACAACAATATTATTAGAATTTCATGGCTAAACTTGGTAAGAAAACTTAGAAGCGAGGGAAGTTTCTTCCTTATTTTAAATCAGACGAAAGCTAACATAAACCTTACTCCTTTGATTGAACTTCAGAATTTTTATTTTCAAACTCAAATCATCCAGTAATTAAGAAAGAATCTAAATCAACAACATAACTAGATTTAAATTTCAACAAAATCAATGCTGCATCATGCCTAACAAACACACAATGGAGAGGAACATGCAACAATCCCAAAAAGATCCCCTCCCGTTCTCATTCTTAAATAAGCCTATCCACATTATACCTTAAAGAAGCTAAAATCTAACAAACTACCGAGTTACTGAATGCATATGCGAGAGATGGGATCCTTTTAAGAATTTACATGATCAGATCCTTAGACTGCCAAAATCCCTAGAAATTATGGGGAAAAAAGTACCTAAGAAGGAAAAATTACTAAAATCAAATTACCTTTCCTTTGCAAGATGTAGATTGAGATTCCTCTTCTCTCGATCTGTCTGCAAAATAAAGAAGAAATCGGGAGTGTACACACAAACTCTGGAAAAGTGCGAAGGGACGGGGTAATGCCCTCACACCTCTGGCACATAAATCAGGCCCAATGCCATGCCAATTGTAACCGTAAATTTCAGTAACCGCTGGATTGCCACGTGGCAACTTTCTCGCGATTTCTTGTCACACACAAATACTTCGGTTGATTACTGAGACACTCCAGTTGGTTCTTGAATAAAGTAACACTATAATTATTAATTTTTTCCAAGATTAGAAACACTGTAATGTCTTATAAGTAATTATTGTAAATCCTGTGCATTTGAAGGATTTAGAACTAGTTACTCTTGGTTCTCAAAAAAAAAATTAAATAAAATAAATAATCTGAAAATGAAAGAGCAATATCTGACTACTCCATTCACCATTTAGATAGAATGTAAACAAAATTATAAACTTTTACCTAGATCTTGAGCAAGGTTCAAAATAAAATCATCCATTAATAGTTACTATGTTATTCGTTAAATTTAATAGACCTAATTAAAACACTACTTTATATGCTGAATGTATGTTCCTTTAATAACATTGAAAAATACTGGTAAAAGCAACTGGCTAGAGGGATGAGCATTATGAAGCTTGGAATAATGGAAGACAGTGTGCAGATGTCTTGTTTATATCAGGGGCATCAATTCCTGATCCAACTAGACCCAACCCATTTAGAACTACGGGACAGGTTCTTGGGTCAGATGCAGGTTAAACATTTCCTGACCAATGACAGGTGAGGTCAGGTAGGGTAAACAGATCAAGACCTGAGTAGTTGAGTTATATTTGCATATTCTATAAAATTGAAGCTGGTTATGAAAATAAGAATTGCCTAGACTTTATGCCCTTTAAAATGGAAGTACATGCCCTTGTGGTTTTTATCAACTGCCCACCCTTTGTGCTAGAAGATGTTTTTCTCTCTTATGAAGGAGAGGTGGTCGAGCCATGACCATGATCCATGACAGGTCGGACCTATAAGGATACTATTAAATTATATAGTAACCTGACAGGTCAATCAAGGCAGACCGGTATAAGGATATTACTAAATTATTCTTGACCCAACCTGACCCAATTCATTGATACATCCACTATCATAAAAGCAAAGTTGAGTAATTCATTACAGTACTCTTCTCCTTTTTTTTTTTCACTAATTGTTAGTTTGATTCTGATTTTTTTAACTGCTCTATTTTATCATGAAAATAGCCATCCTAACTTTCAATTAGAAGAAACACAACGCAAAATAGTCAACAGTTTAATAGAGAGAGCAACAGAAACTTATATTCCAGCAAAGACAGTTCTTTTATTCTCAAGTCATACTATCATCATTCACTATGCACGCAAAGGTATACTAATTAATTGTCAAACCAAACACACATAGAGCTAGCATATCAAACACCTTAAGAGACTTGTCAAAAACCAGCGCCTACAGGTTATACTATCACATCATTGATTTTATTTAAGGAGCTGCCACATTTGCCATTGCAAGAGGCGCAATTTCCTCTCCTTCAATTCCAGGCTTACTTCCTTCAACACCCAGGCCCAGTAGTACGCTCTCCCACTCTTTTGCAGGATCCTAATCATACAAGAATAAAATGTATAAATAAGAATATAAGATGATAGAAGGAAAGAGAATAAGATAGGAGAACATGGTGATACATTCTATCATCAGACCCCTATAAAGGGATAACAGATTGGTATAATCTACTGAATATTTACCCTTCCCAGATCAGCAAGGGATGATTGAGTTATTCCTTTTTCTCTTTTTATCTTTTGTTATTTTCCAAGATATATTACCTTCCATGAGAGATCCTGAGCCATGCAATTCTGAATCATCTCTTTGTGCAAAGCAGTGCCAATAACTTTAATGGCGCGCTTCAGAGTTGAGACCACTTTCAATACATCAGCAGGGTCTGCCACTTCACACTGGAATTAAGCATTCAAGTAAATTAATGTACCCACGAAAAGAATACTTGTTAGTTTGCGTATATAATACTGATTTGTGCATACCTTGACACTGAACCTACCCATGTGGAAGCCAGTTTTGCCTTCTATGATTGTGTTCACAAGGCCACCAGTGGAGGAGACTACTGCAGGCTGTATAAATGGTTATGTATATAAAATCAGATTAATTTTTCATAACTTTAAAATATTTAAATCTGCTAATTTCTTACTAGTGATGAATAGGTGTATCTTATGATCATGATATCGAATGCATGTACTCCCAATGCATAATAATCAATTTTCATATATTCCACCTTTTCTGATCTACTGAAACTATTCTGAATTGAAAATGGGGTTTGTAGTGCCTATCATGCTGGCAATGATTAACATCTAAAAGAGAAAACGGCTAATTATGAGGGAAGTGAGTACCGTGCCGTATTGCATGGATTGGAGTTGGATAAGGCCACATGGCTCAAACCGACTGGGGATAACCAACATGTCGGCACCAGCCATAATTTGGTGAGCCAAGGGGGCATTGAATTTCATCACAGCCCGGACCTTCCCAGGGTACTTGGCCTCAATGGCCTCCAGTTGATGCTC
Source organism: Carex myosuroides (assembly GCA_028015225.1). Taxonomy (NCBI): domain Eukaryota; kingdom Viridiplantae; phylum Streptophyta; class Magnoliopsida; order Poales; family Cyperaceae; genus Carex; species Carex myosuroides. The sequence continues at coordinate 3,148,933 of CM051474.1, read as the reverse complement.
CAGCTTCTTCTTGCCAGTTCCCTATGTCATTACACAAACGAAAGAAGTCAAGCATTAAGAAACTTATCATGAAGAGTCGTGTATATCCCTAGAGTGTTGAAAAGGAGAAAACTAGAAATGTGAATAGATCCTAAAAAACCACAAAAAGGATACACCATGTCCTTTCTCTAGTTTGTATAGAAGTGCCTAAAATACCCCTCCTTCCTATGCATCGGCATTCTTTGTTATATGCATGGTATTTCAAATGTTTGTATAGGTGCAAACTAATTCTTCCGTCATTACAGTAATAACAACAACATTAATGGGGATCTTATTTCTTACAAGAATGAGGACTTGCACATTTTCCTCCATGAGTTCAGGTATTGCGGCAGCGAGAATGTCAGAGCCTTTCTGCTCTTCGAGACGGCCGATGAAGGCAATCAAGGGAATGTCACGGTCAACAGGGAGCCCTGCGTCAGCTTGCAATGCCTCCTTGTTCAGAGACTTTGCTTCATTCACCTGTATTCGGATAAGGGAAAATAATCACCAAATTTGTTTGATATGAATGAGTCCTTTTATTTATATTTACATTTCAACAGAAAAAACCATATCTTAAAATGCAGAAAATTTGCATTTTATTAGCATCACTCTGAATCAATTTAAAAGTACTTCTAGTAGTGATACAGTTTTCTTGACAAGTTTTTTAAAGTGACACAATTGCACTATGAGCGAACAATAAAAATAGGAAACTTGCATGGCAACAAGTACTACTTACTGTTGTAGCATCATAGTTCATGGCAATGAATTTGTCAGTAACTGGGTTCCACTCGTTGACATCCATACCGTTAATAATACCCTTTATGGCTGGCACTTTTGATTCGATCTCCTCGTCTAATTCAACACCACGGTCATCACCTGAACAGAGCTCCTCAGCATAGTACGGGCTAACAGTTAATAACAGGTCACACTCCCGAATTCCAGCCTTCATCCAGTTGATTTTCTTTCCCTTCACCGGCTTGTCATACCTAAAAGTAATCATATTTTAATACTTCCAAGTTTTTTGAAAGGTAATATATGAAATCGTGCAAAAGAAAAAACTTCATACCCATCATAGAATTCAAAAGATGGTTTGAAGACATCAGGAAGGTTGAGAAGGGCGAAATCATCATAAGCAAACCGGCCCTGGTATGCAATGTTGTGGATGCAGAAAGCGACCTAAATAACAGAACCATATTCCGAATTTAACCCTGGAAAATTATCAAAATTAATCTCACAAAATCAGGATTCCAGAGAAAAGAATATTACCTTGGCATTTGCATAGATACCATGGGCCTGGTACATGCTCTTGAGATAGCATGCGAGAGGAGCAGTGTGCCAGTCATTGCACACGAACACAACATCTTCACCTGAATAGGCAAATCAAAAGATATACAAAAAGATTTTTAGTATAATACCAGAGTAAATAAATTTTAAAGTAAATGATGTTAGATTAAATTTCAAATAAATTTTATTGGCATACCATATGGTCCAGAAAAGTGCTGGTTGCTGAGATTAAGTATCCTGGGTGCTTCAAGAGCAGCCTGAGATGTCAAATAAAACCAAACAGATAAGAATATATTCAACAGCATAAGAAAATTGATTTGAACTTTTAGAAAACAAAATTTCAAACCAAGCACAATAGGCTGAAGCGCAGCTGATTGTCCTGGTAGTCAGTACCAGTGACGGGGCCATAGATCTTACCGCCTGTTTTTCCCCACACCTAAATATTTTGAATAGAAACATAATTAATTTTCTAATATCAGTTAAATTAATAAAGATACTATACATTTAAGTTAAAAAAGAAAGAACACCTTTTCAAGAAATATAGGGTGGTCAACAAAGACCCGGTCAACACCTCTCTTGTTGCAGTGGAAGAATCGCACTGTTTCATGTCTGTCGCCAACTTTTAACTACACAAAGTCACAATTTCTTGAATTAGAAACACAAGTTGTGCTAGAGAGAGAATGAGAGAGAGATTGGCATGGAAATGCAGAAAGAATATAAAAGTACCTCAGCCAGAAAGCTAGTGTCCCATGCATCCTTGTATTGATCGTACCTCGGCGCAACAACCATGGATCTATGTCCATTTGCCTACAATAGAAAATTCAAAGCTAAAATTGATTAAAATAGCATAATTTGTTATACTTTTCACGGTAGCTGCTTTATTGATTCCTCAAAGCTAATTAATTACATTTTGCAAGCAAAATATAATAAGTTACAGCCGAATTCAATATATCATAAATTAGGGGGCTTGACCACCTTATTTAAAAAAAAAATCACTTCTTTGTTTTTGCAAAAAGAAAAAAAAAAGAGCCTTCTCCTTTCCTGTACCCAATTAAACAAAAAAAAATGAGATCAGAGGGAGAAGTTACGACAATTACCACGAGTGCTGGGGGAAGGCCACCAAGCACATCGCCAAGACCTCCAGTCTTGCTCCAAGGCGCCATCTCAGCACTAACAAAAATGATTTTCATCCCATGTAGCATATGCGTGATGTTCTCAACATTCTCATCACTCGCACTCTGTTTAGGATCCTTCAGAGTTGGGTTCACTGCACAGGATCTGAATTGGAGCGACTCGACTGAGTTGTTCAGCCTGAGCCCGGGACAAGCAACAATGTGGGCCTTGCCAAAGAATCTTGGCTCATACTCAGGCTTGGTATAGGTACACTTTGAGAGGAATTTGGATGCAGTGAGACTTGCCATCTCTGGTTCTTAGTTACTGTAGAAATTAATAGAGACTTCCATAAGATTTTTGTTCTCTATCCCTCATCTCTTTATCGAGATCTCCTTCTATCAGTACACAATTTTGCTTAGAAAAAACAATGTAAAAGTCTGCAAGCTACCTAAATAATTGAACGGTTCCTTTTTAACAATTCTTCTGATATTTCCAGTCTAAACTTGATCATAAAACGTAAGAAGTGAGAGAAACTTCCTTTCTTTTCTGATCTCAAATTGGACAAAAGTTAAGGTAATCATAAACCCTATGCCTTTGCGGTTTTGTTGTACTCAGATTCCTCTCTTTTAAGTACTGAATCCAAATCAAACAGTAAAGAGGAGACAATTACTTAAGTAGATTTAATTGCTTCGATCCTAAAACACAAGCACACATACGCACACACAAAATAACAGTTACTGCTCAAAAACCTCAAATAAAAACATCACTTTCTCAGTAAATAACTAAATAAGCCTACCCACATTATATCTTAGAGAAAGTTTAATCATAAAAAATTAGTGATGAAGTTGCCGATATACTTTTGCAAGAGATCAGAAATCTTTTCAAGGGTTTACCTCTTCCATCCGTGAACTGGCTAAACCCGTAGAAAGTATAAAAAAATCTCAAAAAAAAAAAAAAATTTAAAACCAATGTACCTTTGCTTTGATCGAGGAGGTGTAAAACTTTCTTCTTCACTAAGAAATGGAACTGTATAAAAAAAAAATCTGGAAGAGTGGTCTCACACTCTCACACCTCTCTCTGGCGTAGCTCGGGGCCGAGGCCTCCAATTTGTAACCTTGAATTACACAAACCGCCAGATTTCCACGTGGCGCCTTTTTTGTGATTGCTCCTTTTACGAGCCTCTCGATCGTTGATTCACAGTTTCACATGTCCAGCGGGTCCTCCACGGAGTTCTGATATATCTCCGTTTAGTAAGTAATGGATACATCCAGATCCTAGTTTTACGGAGATTTCTGAGGTGTAATGGATCTCCTTTCTATAGAAAATGGAGAGAAGGGAGTCTATCTTTTACAATTTGCAAGTTATGGGAAATCTATTTTGAAGAAACCAGATAGTCACTAAGAAATTAAGATAGGACTGTTTCGTGCACGTTTTGTTTGCACGGTGTCGTACTTAAAATCTCTTTTTGAGATAATTTTATCATATTATCTTGATAACTGTCTAATAATTTGTAGCTTTAAGAATCAAACTTTTAAATGTGATTAATACTATATGTCTATAGTTTACATAATAACAAAATTTTATTCAAGTTTCAACGGAATATAAAATAATTTAAATTTTGTAATAGTTAATGTGAAACAGTTTTTGATGAAATATTAAATAACATTCAAATTGCATGATGTTTCTTAATCAATCTAAATCTATAAAATATATCTAAAGTTTTTACATTTTCTAAATGTTGTTCGCTTGATTTGAATATTATTGTTGTTGTTATCGTCAAGTTAACATAGTATATACGAAAAAACGTTAGCTATGTTTCAAAGTGGGATAACTGGATAATTTATCAGCACCTCTTTTTGAGATAATTTTATCTACAAGTTATATCAAAATTATTTTGCTCTCAAACACAACTGCAAAATTTATTTGGTACGAAAATAAACTCATGAATTAGAAAATCTCTTATTCCCTAAGTTTTGGCAACAAGCAAGTGAGGAAAAAACTTTTATATTAAGATAAATCTTATCTTTTGTTATCTCTAAAGCTTTTTTAAAGATGTTTGATAACATATCAGGGATGGTTTTAAAATAATTTTCAAAATAAATAATATGGATAGTTCGAATGTTCAAAATTAGCTAATTATTTGTATGATGAAAAGATAATACTTAGTACTTGATAAAATATCGGTTACGAAAATACAATTTAACAATATGTTTTTAAATAATAAATAAGTAAAAATAAATTAATAACTTCACTGTTCTAACTAATTGCTTGATATGAATTCCAAAAAAATAATCACTTCATTAACTAACACATGATTTAATTAATCAAATTAATTATTGTAATAAGAATTAAGTTGGGTACTTGAATATTTTTGAATTAATTAAAAAAAATATAATTATATTAGATTAGTAGTACAGTTATACTATAGTTAATAACTAAATATATACAATTATCAGATTAATAAAGTTAAAATCATAGTAAAAATAATAATGGATATATAAGTCTATCTTAATTAGTTTTCCGTATGTTAACCATAATTTAATTGTACAAATTAGCATTAACACAAACTTGTCAATTTACATAACTAAATATATAGTCAAACGACGTAGATCTAAAGGCAGGTATCAAGATAAGAAAAATAATAAAGTTTGAAAATAGTTCTATAAAAAATAATTAGAAAAAAGAATTATTCCTGACTATGTGTGGTTGGCTCTCAAATTCTAATTTTTTTTTTTTTACTCGACTTCTAACATGAGAAAAGTACTTTTCGAGCTCTTCCTTCGTGGTGTTAATTAGACGACGTAAATTGTCGTATAAATTTGGAGTGCTCGTAGAAACAAGCACCCTTTAATTTTTGAATTCTGCGTGCGAAACAATAGAAAGCGCATATCCGGGAGTGCGTATCCTCTATGATATCCCGACATTTTTATTAATATCCAAAATTAATTACAAATTAATAAGTTTACTAATAATTCTCGACTTTTTTCAAAAATATGCAAACCGGTCATAAAATGACCGGTTTTCTCTCTCTCAGAAACCAACAATTTTATGGCCATTTTTTTTTTTTTTAGAGACACTACAGAGAGCAAGATAATTAAATATAACACTGAAAATTTGAATTGTTTGTTTAAATGATTTGTTAGATTACTTCTTTTGATTTATAATTAGCATATTTATACTAAAATACACTAGATTACATTAAATTAGCTAAATTATGTTAAATTACGCTAAAATACGGTAAATTACTGTGTGTCTTCATAGTGATGCATAATTAGAAACTATTTTTTATTTCTCTTTTATCTTCATAGTGATTTATAATTAGAAACTATTTTTTAAGAGACTACGAAGAGCAAGATAATGAAATCTAACACTGAAAATTTGAATTTTTTGTTTAAATAATTTGTTATATTACTTCTTTTGATGTATAATTAGTATATTTATACTAAAATATGCTAAATTACTTGAAATTATGTTGAATTACACTATATTACGTTAAATTATGCTAAATTACATTACATTACGCTAAAACACGGTAAATTACTCTAAATTACATATGAATAGGGACGATATCTTCACTGCAAAGGCAAAAAACGACGACGAAACTTCAAACAGCCATAAAACGGCGCTCGAGTGTCCGATTTCAGCAAATGACCACTTTTCGGAAAGCTTGCGAAAATATGCATGTGTTTGTGCTAGCGATGCCAAATTAAAAATTGCCAAAAAACAAAGGGAAGGGCCTCAAAACTTGAGTTGAAGTTTCCAATTAAGATTTTCATTTCTATTATTCAATCTAAGTAGCTCAGTAAATTAGTTATATAATGAACTTGTAGAATACTAATTTTTACTATTTTTGGAATTTTTTTACTATTTTTTATGATTTATGAAAGATGGCACAAAATCAGCCTAATTTAGCGTAATTTTGCGTAGTTTAGCGTAATTTATCGTATTTCATTATAATTAGCGAAATTAGTGTAATTTACCGTATTTTAGCATAATGTAATGTAATTTGGCGTAATTTAATGTAATATAGTGTAATTCAACATAATTTCAAGTAATCTAGTGTATTTTAGTATAAATATGCTAATTATAAATCAAAAGAAGTAATCTAACAAATAATTTAAACAAAAAATTCGAATTTTCAGTGTTAGATTTCATTATCTTGCTCTTCATAGTGTCTCTAAAAAAAAAAACCGGCAATTTTATGGCCGGTTTGGACATTTTTGGAAAAAGTCGGGAATCATGGGTAAGCTTATTAATTTGTAATTAACTTTGGATATTAATAAAAACTAGAATGTTTTTAAATTTATCAAACTTCTTGATGGACTCAACTCCAAAATTTATCAGAATAGTTTTAAAAGATGAATCTAAATTGTTGAGACCGATCTACTTCACAGGTTATGCATTTACATGCAAAATTACAAAAAAAAAATCAAATTATGTAGTATAAAGTCAAGCGGTAAAAAAATTATGAAAAATTAATTCATTAAAAATAACTTACATTCTTCTTTTTTTTGACGTTTAACTTTATACTAAATTAATTCGAAATTTATAAATTTTATATGTACACACAACACTCGTGAAGTAAATCGGTTTCAACGATTTGGATTTATTGTTGTAAGCCAATCCGATAATCTTGAAGTTAAGCTCATCAGGAAGCTTGGTCAACTTAAAAACATCCTATTTCTACTCAATAAAAATAACTATCAAAATTAACTAAGGCTTATCTTCTTTATACATGATTATTGGTTCCAAATTTAGCATCTCTAGAAGACAAGTGGTTGTGAGTGTTAATTCTTATCTCATACCCAAAAAAAAGGAATAGATAAGTTCTAATCACATTTACAAAATAGACAGTTTTGTCTTCCCTTCCCTTAATCCCTTGGGGTCTGCTCCAATTAAATTGATTCATTAATTTATTCTCTTTGTTTTAAAGTAAAAATTGTACATCCAGATTTGTAGTTATATGATATTAAAAAAATAAGATGCTTAAAAACATTGGAATCATATGTGGCAATATGATCACGGTTATATGATTAGGTCATTGCAAGTAAATAAATATTTTATTTTAACATGGATCAGGTACAACATTGCTTGATAATCACTGCGTGACATTATTAAAAATGAGTCCGGCTACTATAACACTAGTGTCATTCCAAACTAAATAACACCACATCTTAAACCATTGGATCTACTTTAACATTCGTGCAAGACACTAGTGTCATTCCAGCGCTATCTTGTACACGAATATTAAAGTAGATCCAATGGTTTAAGATGTGGTGTTATTTAGTTTGAAATGACACTAGTGTTATAGTAGCCGGACTCATTAAAAATATCATCATCATAGTTGATAAGTTAGGAGGCCACTGCTTCATTGGATATTAATTATTTATGTCGGGAGATATCTCATATTTTGCGTGACCGACGTGTCCGGTGCCTATTCGGGGTTAGCGCAGGCGCAGTATTATTTGAGCTTTGAGATTCGTGCATTACGTATTTGAACGGTTAAGATTTTCTAAAAAGTCACGCAACTCAGAGGATACTAATTCAATATGAGGGCCAGGAAACGAGGAGTGAGTATCCTCTGAGATATCTCAAATTTTGCGTGACCGACGTGTCCGGTGCCTATTAGGGATGGCGCAGGGGGCAGTATTATTGGAGCTTTGAGAATCGTGCAGAACGTATTTGAACGGCTGAGATTTTCTAAAATGTCATGCAAAATATGAGATCTCTCAGAGGATGTGAATTCGGAAACGAGTATCTCGTGGAGCAGCATTTCCCGTCTCTATTCGGCTATTCCTATGTTATCTGTACCGGGTTATCATGTACCCAAATATCAACCCGGTTCATGCAAAGAAACAAGACGCCAGTCACAGGAAAAAAATAACCTAGTTTTATAGGACCCACAGGTCTGTCAAAGGAGCACCGTAGAATTTAGCGACGTCAATCAGATAAATTATAAATATGACTGTACACTCTTACTTGTTTCGGTGCAGATCACACAGCGATTCATTGTACCCACGCAAAAATTGAGAGCAGATTTGTCTAGCTAGGTCTTGGATCTATTATGCTGTGACAACTGACAAGTGAAACGCATTAAGACATAATTTAACGGAAACATGGTATATTTGGTTACATCAGCTTTAGAGTTTTAAAAAAAATTCACAAACTAAATTTATATAAATAATATTATAAACAAGGAGGGTTCAAATATTGTAACTCTATTTCTAAAATGTTCGTAATTTAAAATTTAAAACTCAAATATCAAGATAAAACTGTTAGATTAGAAAATAAAAATATTTTTTTTTTTTGCACATGTTGAAAAAATAATATAAATCATATATAATTGTTTTATTTTAACATATAAGTTTTAAAATATTTGATATTACAATATTAAAATGTAAGGCATTAGAATTCTCATTAATTATAAAGTAGCGTGAAAATAGATGCTTTATATATGAAACTTGTACTCTTTTTTTCAGTAAAGGTTGGAGATCAAGTCACCGCTCCTTTTGAATTTTGAACCTGCAACCTCTCGTATAAAACTTGGACTTAATATCAAAGGTCGGTTCTCATATAAAACTTGAACTTAATATCATACTCGTCGCACAGCGCAGCTAATTACCTTCAAAATTGAATTATAGACCTGTATAGTTTTAATAATTTGTTTTAACAAGTGAACATTAATTGTGAACATTAATTATGAACACATTTGCATATCCACCCCACAAATATTACGGAGATACAAAATAGTTGGACTAATTAATAATTTGTTTTAACAAGTGAACATTAATTATGAACATATTGTCTATACATCAGTGTTGTAAATAACGGTATGCGCTTGTCGGATGGTCAGGGTACCACCAAGCGATTAATTAGAAATAATCGGCCAATTAATCGGCCTAAACAGACGTTTTTTACAACACTGCTATACATCTTGTATAACATCTAGCGAATTTATAGAATTCATGATATCCATCAATCTAATCTTGCATATTACTATATCGACAAAAATGTTCACGAAAAATAATTCTGAGGAGGAAATTTCAGATTTTATAGAAATATATATATATAGAGATAGGCTAACATGCTTCCTCTAGAACTTCAGCCTCGTGCTTCCGGGGGCATATCTTAGTGTTTGATGTTCAAACAACAAATTCAAACCGTTAGATGTGATCTCTATATTAAAATCTGCTTGGAGACCAAATTTTACATTTTTTGGAATTTTTTACTATTTATTAAGCCACTTTGAAAATTCCAGATCCGGGTGAACAGTAAAAACTAGGGGTGAGTAAATCGCTCACAACTCGTAACTCGCTCATAACTCGCTCGCTAAATGCTCATTAACAACTCGCTCATTAGCAACTCGCTATAACTCGCTCATTAACAACTCGCTCATTAACTTAATGAGCCGAGCATGAGCATACCCCAACTCGCTCATACTCGCTCATTAGCTCATTAAGAAATTAGTTACACAAATCCTGCCACATCTAATTCCTAGAATAGTATTTGGTTCTGTAGCTAAATTTTTTGAAACTATTTAGGCGGCAGCAAAATTTTCACCGACTAAAAACTTAAGAGGCGAAACTACAAAATTGCAAAACTAAAGTCACAGAGAGTCAGATTATGTATTGTTAATTTGCTTATGGACAATTTTATGTTAAATTATGTATTGTTTAATTTGCTTATGGACAATTTTTTGTTAAACTTGTTTATGAAAATTTTGTTAAATTCTATAAATGAAAATTAGTTTTTGAATGATGTATTTTAAACAACTCGGTAACTCGCTCGACAACTCGCTCATTAACAACATGCTCATTAACAACTCGCTCATTAACAACTCGCTCTAACTCGCTCATTAAGCTAATGAGCCGAGCATGAGCATACCCCAACTCGCTCATGCTCGCTCATTAATCACCCCTAGTAAAAACAGTCTGGACCATATGATCTGGAATTTTCAAAGTGGCTTAATAAATAGTAAAAAAATTCCAAAAAATGTAAAATTTGGTCTCCAAGCAGATTTTAATATAGAGATCACATCTAACGGTTTGAATTTGTTGTTTGAACATCAAACACTAAGATATGCCCCCGAAAGCACGAGGCCGAAGTTCTAGAGGAAGCATGTTAGCCTATCTCTCTCTCTCTCTATATATATATATATATATATATATTGTGGTAGATCATAAAACTTCCAGGGGGGCATTGACTGTTTCAGGTAAATAATGACTCTTGCTGCTTGGTTGAATAGGTATTTGGCATTTTCTGAAGAATTATTTTGGTTCTTAAAATATGCATTATATTTGGTATTCTTAATTAGGTAAATTCTTTCAGGCACATTGTGAAGAATTTTGACAGGAGATTAGGGGTATTCATTAGGTCCGGTTAATCGGTTTCAGATCGAACCGAAAGGATTCGGATTAAACAGTTCGGTTCATATTTTTAAAACTGATTTAATTATTTGGTTCGATTTGGTTTAGAAAATTTTAAAATCAGTACCGAACAAACAAAAAATTAAAATTCATCTTAAAAAAAATTCAGAAATTAACAAAAAATATATTTATTTTTATGATTAATCTTCTTATTTCGGTTTTACTGAACAAACCGAAATTTAGTTATGTTTGTTCAGTTTGGTTGATAATTTTATTATTCGGCTGTATTTTTGAAAATCAAATAACACTTTGATTTTCCTATTTTATTTCAGTTTTAACCTCACCTCACCTCACCTGATGATTTAATTTGTTTCGCATTATTTTGGCCTGAAATGCAACAGCGACTAAATGCTGTGCACAAATAGTTTGAGGCAATTACAAATTTAGGAAAGAAGACACAACATGAAGTAAGAAACAAAAACCGTATTGTAGTCCCTTTCAGAAATGTTCAAGTTGGGACCCAGCAGAGATGAATATCTCCGAAAGAAGACAAAGGCAACATGTTACATGCTGTCATGCACCAGAAATTAATATTTCTTTTTTTTTTTCACTGTTTGAGGTAAATTTTAGCATATTTTCCTTTTCTTTTTTAGGAGAGAAGTTTTGCACATTTAAAAAAGTCTGAATCTTTTTTATTTTTTTTAATACCATCATCATATCTCTGTTATTTTTCAAATACTTGATAGATAAGATTTAAATAATAAAACAAAACGACAGCATATTATTCAAAATGAGCATTTCATGTACATATAAAAACTTGTCCCGTGTAGATCATATTTTGATGAACATTAATTTAAAAGAGCATGCAATTATGCAAAAAACAATGTTTAAATACTCTCTGTGAATATTTTTAAACCTCTTAGTAACTATCAAAAGTAAACAAAAATACTATAAATTTTACATCAAGTGCAGAAAATGATGTATCTTATTTTTTATGTAATTTCTTCAAAATTTTGAAATCAAGAATTTAAAAGGTAAAACAACCTTGCATGTAGCCCACAATTTTGTAGCCTAAATTGGCCTGCCATTTAAATACACTACTTCCATGGCACTTGGAAACCCCAGGTTCTAAAATCTGGATTTCTTTTTAGAAATTAAAAACTAAATGTTCCGAAAAAAATGATTATATTTTCATCGAAAATAGATCAAACTGCACCATTCTTCGAAATATAAACAGAACTGCATTATTCTTCGAAAAATGGATGAAACTGCATAAATGGTACAATTTTACCAAAAACAGACTGATGGTGTGCGGTTCCAGCAATTTTCGGACAAATATACAGTCAAGACGAGGTTTAACGTTTGAAAAATATTAGAACCGCACTATTGGTGCGGTCCAAAAAACCTGTATTCGATGAAACAATAATATCTTTTTTTCTGAAGAAAAAAAACCTGTCATTCTCTTTCTCGAAAAATTGAAACTTTAATTTTTAAAAAATATCCCAAATTTGAGTTCCTGCACTGCACATAATTTTTAATGGAGGCATTATTGGAATTTGAAAGTCTAAAACACTTTTTTTTCTCGAGATTAGGGTGTAAAAAACTTTTTTCTTGAGATTCACGCATGAAAAACTTTGTTCTTGAGATTTGTGTATGAAAAACTTTGAACAGTTGGAATAAGAATAACATGATCTTGTGATTTCTTTAAAATAACAGCAGATTTATATCCATTTCAATGGAAATAAATCTGCTGTTATTCCAAAGGAATAACATGATCCTGTTATTTCAAAGGAATAACGTAATCCTGTTATTCGGATCCCAGCTGTTGACTTTTATTGAGATTATGACATAAAAAACTTTTTTCTTCAAATTTGCGCATGACAGAGTCCTGTGATCCTTTTAAAATAACAGCAGATTTATATCCTATTTCAATACAAATATAAGTTGATGTCGATATTTTTTTCTCTAGCAACTGTCTAGTCAGTAATATAGGCCCAATTGAGGAGAGGAATGGGTATAGAATTGTCCACTTCCGTACAAAAAATAATGTTTGAGTCACATTTCAATACTATTAATTCAATGTTGGAGTCACACTCTTTGGACTTCAAAATGCAAGCCATAAAACGAAACCTGTGAAACTTGTAATAATTTTGTGCAGACATTAATTGACAGGATAAAACATCAACACTGCCAACTAATCAATTAATAAATTTACAACTTCGGATGATAAGAGATCGGTTAAATTTTTTAATTTTGAATTATTATTAACATCTAAGAATAACAGAATAAGTGGGACTAGACATGACGTATAAGATATTAACATCTAATTAAATGAGTAGGGTTAAATTGTATCATTGGTTTTGTTCTCTAATCATGTTTCACGTTTTTATTTCTATTTTGAATATCCGAACAGTCGGTCCGAACCGCTCAACATGATATTCATATTAAAATGTGCTTGAAGATCAAATTCTATATTTTTCTGAACTTTTTACTATTTTTGTAAATAAATATAAAATCACTATTTTCAAAGATTCTTGACCATCAAAAACAATGATTTTGTACCTATCTAAAAGATTTTAAAACAATTACAAAAAATATAAAATTTGGTCTTCAGGAACATTTTAATATAAAGATAATGCTGAGCGGTTGGTTCGGATCGACTGTTTTGAACTTTGAAAACAGAGAAAAATATGTGTAATATGATTGGAGCACAAAACTAATGATGCATTTTAACCATACTCTGATTAAATTTATGTAATTTAAGTATTATTTGTTAATGCCCATCGATGACGTTATTTTTAAATTGTACAAATTTAAGTCATTAAATGTAAGTTGAGCATACACTAAATTTCATCATATTTTATAAACATAATATGTGAATATATAAATCATGATTATGATATTGAATTTCAAATTTTAATTTTAATTTGAAGTTTGTTAGTATTGTTTGAATAAAAATTATGAAGTGATTCTCTCTGTACGATATATACCGTCGTACTCAAAGAGCATGACCTCCAAACTATAAACGCCATTTTTCTCGAATTCAGATCCAGTGAAGTAACTCAATTTTTTGGGTTTTAGATCGGGACCGTTCAATTTAAATCCGCGACAATTCATTCCGAAGTGGAGCGCACACATCGTGAGCGACGGATTCGAATCCCGATACGATTCCGAGCGACGAATTCGAATCAGATGGTCCTGATCCAAAACCCAAAAATTGGGTTAATTTAGGGGATCTGCACCCACTTTTCTCAGCGAGACCTAAACGGATCCGTATCCTCTCAGGTACCTAACTCAACACAATTGAAACGGACGGTCCAGATTTATTCTCAACCGGTGCTTGCTCAGGATGTTTAGGGGACAGTATTATTTGTGCTTTGAGATTCGTGCCAAGTTAAAAGGAACATTTTTGAGCCGTTCGATTTAATTGTACTCAGTCCAATAACCTGAGGGGATGTGAATTCGTTTATTATAGCAGCACTTGGGGGTCTAAATATACATATGTTACATGTAGCAACAGTTGCACCATTCTAAACAGACTTCAAAGTTCAAAGTGCCGAAATCTGATAACTTCGCCGTCAAGCAGTCCGCAAGGAGTATGTTACCGTACTTCATTTCTAACGAAATATTGATATGGAAAGCTGGCAAATGTAGATAGGATGATGTTTGACAACAGTGGATGGTTTCCAATGGATATCAGACTATTGATTTGATGCTCGTTATAAAAGCAGTGTTCAATAATGAATTTTGTTTTTAAAAAAAATTCATTTAATACTATGTATAAAATAAATCGTTCATATGATGTGCAGTGATTAATTATGCACATACTGCAAATTGCAATTTAAACATTGCTAGGTAACAGGCTTGATGTGAATTGGAGAACCCGCGAACTTGTCACAGCCATAGAGGAACAATCGTTGAAGACTTGCATAAAATACACAAGCAGTCTCGAATTGTTTGAGCCGAAGGCACATCCAATCTGGTTTACAAATGTCAGTCATGTCAAACTACAGTATATTCCCAATCAAAAACAGATTTGTTGGCCATTATCGGTATAATTGTGATTAAATAAACGAAGCAAATTGGGAGTTATCAATGAAAATGTAGATTTAAGATTACGGGTACCATGAGAACAGCAAGACAACATCTAGAGTATGATCACTTCTAATATGATATGTCAGATAAAATACTCAATTTGCACAGAGCTTGACAAACCACTACCTTCTGAGTTCAAAGGGCAAAACTATTAAATACCCAGTACATTCAAAAAACAAAACTTGAAACCATACAGACAAAATAAACTAGCAATTTTCTCATAAAAAGAAACTCCAATAAAAAAGAACCCGCTCTCTTTTCTAGTCAAACAAGCTAAAGCCCATATCGTCATCGCTTTCCTCCTTGGGTTCCTCCTACAAGCAAGATAACATTAAACCAATTAGAGCATGGGGTATAAATAAATGTGTAAAACTACTTGTGAACACCTGCATGACAAAATGATAACAGTGCACAAAGTAACACGAGTGAAAGGTAACAAGTAATATGGTTCAACAAAACCAGTAAATTATACCACTAAATTCTAGCAAAACTACAAATGCAACCTGGAACCAGGAATGAATTCCTTATATGAAATTTGTAGGTTGTAGTAAAACTATTGTTCAAGAATGGAATAGTGAAAGCTAACCTTCTTCTCCTCAGCAGGAGCAGCAGCCTCGGCAGCACCACCACCACCAGCTGCAGGAGCTGCAGCTACAGCAACAGCTGCACCAGCACCACCTAGAGAAAGCAAAACATTAAGGATTTTGTAATTCCAACTCCATGATTGTTATGCTATGTAATTTAAACTATTACCAGAGAACAATCTCAGTATTCAAGACTGAAACATACTGAGATTAGAAGTGGTAACAAGACATAAGTACAGAAACAATCTAGGATGTATGATACCGAATATCAGCAAAAAGAGTTAGTGCAAAATCAAACCTGAACCACAGCTCAAGATGAGGTCCTCAACACTTCTCTTCTCCAATAGTTTTGCGAAGAGACCAGGCCAGTATGCATCGATCTTAAGGTTAGCAGCCTTGACGATCGAGTTGATCTTCTCGGACTGAAGACGAGCAATTTAGCAAAATATTAAAACAGAGAGAAAATGAGTGATGTTTCTAAGGTTTATTGGTAATGAATTAGAAATCCTTGCCTAATTCAAATAAAACTTCTCCACAAGTCACTAATGTATAAGGCAGCCTCAGTCTGTATGGTTTTGAGTACGCAAGGATTTTTCCCGATTTTTCATAACAGTATATTAATTTGAAATACAAAATGCTTCAAGTATACCATGAATGGTAATCAATATTTCCGGCGGTGTAGTAATCAATATTTCACAATCAGGTCAACACATAATTTTAAATGTTCCAAGTACGACCTATAATTATAAACATATTAGGATCATCTACAAAATTATACTAACATACAACTATAATTCCAAATATTCTAGCAGAGATACAAAATAATGAACATTTTACCGTAGAATCTACATCCTAAACAGTTACAAATTACCACAAAATGCTTCAGAAGATAATTTTTGAGGTAGAACTACTTTCTGATCCATGTAAAATACCCCTCAGTAATCCTCACCAATGATCCATATAAAATGATATAGAGAGGGATGGAAAGACTAACCGTGATGGGGATGCCATCATCGTGCAAGATGAGTGCGGCGTAGGTGCAAGCGAGCTCTCCGACTCCTGCCATGGGTGATAGATCTGGCGATCTAAGACGAAAGTTGAACAAAATATAAAGATCAGTGAAATGTTCAGTTGACAAGAAGAGAAGAAGAATGAGAGAGAGAGGAGGAGAAGGCTACCTGCGAGAGAAGAAGATTGTCTAGGGTTTTTCGTGCGCGATAGAGAGAGAGAGAGAGAGATCGGCGGCGCGGAAAGAGCTAGAGAACTTTATAGAGAGAGATTAGGGTTTTGGTCAGAATATTGTAAGGCTTTGTATTATTTCTTCCCCTTAACGGGTCAGGCTTGTTTTAACTTATGTTGAAAGCCCATTACACATTTGTTGGGCCCATCCATTTATATTCTCTTCTCCCTTTCTCAGGATACGAATCTGCAAATTTCAAGCTGGGTCTAACGCGCGGATGTAAATTTAACTACGACAAGGCGACAAGGCGACAACCCACGACCCAATTCCTTTTTTTTTCTTATTCCAAATGATGAACAACAAAACGATTCCTTGTAAATATAATGAGATCGGTTGTAATAAGTAATGATCTTTTGACATGTATCAAGGCCCAAACAGATTGAAAAATCCGACTTTGTCATCGTAACTTGCGGTCCATGCACTTCGTTAAAACATATTAGCACCGGACTTGGGTGATAACTGATAACTAGTTGTAATGTTTAATAAATTTTAACAATGTCACAACCCATTAACGCCTAATTATGAAGAGAATTTAGAGACAATAGCTAGATATTAAATTTGAACTGTGATACTTTACGTAGTAATATTTTACATTGATAGGCCCAAGGCCCTCAACTAACCCGCCACGGGCTATGAAATAATTGGGATTCGGACCCCCTTGAGAGGCCAACTCAGGATTAATGTGAAGAGCCCAGGGACCATCAAGACAAGGCCCAACAAAGCCATGTAAAGCCTCATTAATGTGGGCTTAGCCCGAATTCAGCATACACCGCCTTTGTGCGGGATAACCGCTGCTATGGTTTACCTAATAGCCCAATCTCCCATAACCGCGCGGCATAGCGGTTATGGACAGCCTATAAGGCAAGAAGGCCCATTCAACAAAGGTTGAAATTTTGACTAAGAGAGATATCGCATAGGTCAGAGTACGAATATCTCCAAACCTCCCCGAGTTCCAAACTCGAGTCTCATCTTAGCCTGCCACCCCGAGGCAGGAAGAGCCCAACCCAGAAATTCTTTTCTCGTACGGCTTACTCTCCCTGAGATAAGACGTATCATACATAATCTACATGATAATGTAATTTAGTAGCGGAGTCATGATGTTAGATGAATGAGGGTCAATTGATCTCATTTTTTTATATGCACTTTATTTTCTATTTAGTTTATAGTAATATGTTATAGGTAATGTAAAATTAACCTTCATTCGTAGCAAGAAATTATATATGATTGATCGCATTTACGCTTGATATTCGTAATTTAAAAGTCTAACTCTGTTCTTGATGTCGTTCAAATAGAAATTTAATTAATTTTATTGAGAGAATCGTATGTTTTGTTAGATGCGTCCATAAAAACCTTGTCATGTTCATTCTTGAAATTAAGTATTGCTGCGGTATTGTACTCAATTTTTAATTTGACTAGTTGCCAATGCTATATATGTGCTGCACGCATTAGATTTTAGACATTTTCCGGTCATTCAGGGTATATTTGGTTGCAATTTAGAATAGTTAGAATAGCAAAATTGACATTTATCTTATTAGAATAGCTTGTTTCAACTTTTTGTGAGAATAACTTGTTCTAATAAGACAAACAGGTTTGATTCTCTATTTCAGCTATTCTAACCCAACTAAACACCGAATAGCTTGTTCTCAAAAATAACCAATTCTATATTCAACCAAAAGTACCCTCAATGTGATATAGGAACTCACCACTGTGAGTGTTTGAGCAGCAATAGGAGTAGAATTAGAGTGTTTTTAAGCTTATCAAGTATTTTTGTGAGTTTAACTTAATAAACTATTGGATTGATTTTAAATAACGAATTCAAACCGTTGAAACCGATCTACTTTGTGAGTAATACATTTACATGTTAAACTTACAAATTTTTAAATTAATTTAGTATAAAGTCGAGCGGTAAAAAATAGATGAAAAACGAGCACATTAAAATTAACATATAATTTTTTTAACCACTTGACTTATATTGCATTAATTCAAAATTTTATAAATTTGACTTGTAAACGAATCGCTCGTGAAATGGATCAATTTCAATAATTTGAATTTGTCGTTCGAAATCAATATATTAAGTTTTTTAGTTAAGCTCACAAAATAGCTTGGGTCAGAAAACTCTAGTTCTACCCAAGTAACAGTGAAGAAGCAGTGATTTTATTTAATCACGTTTTCTTTATAACAATACATTTTAAACTAAACTATAATAAAAAATCATCTAAACTATGGAGAAAACCATACACGTATAAATACAATTTTTTTAAAAATAAATAAAATTAATTGATCTCATTATTTATTGATAAATCCGCCTCTCTACAGAATAGGTCTGATGGATCGGATCTATTTTTGGGTTCAATAAGTTTCAAAACTGTACAATTCACTTTAAAATCTGTGCATATGAAAATTAAAATAGATACACATATCTTAAAGCAGATTGAACGGTGATTGAATCCATTGAACCAAAATAAATCCATTGAACCAAAATAAATCCATTGAACATCGGATTCACTCCTCTCCTGCGCGTAAAAAGTTGTTCATTTCGCATGTAATGGATGTCTCCAGTTCTTGGTTATATAAAAGAGTTAATTTAACGGATCTCTAACCAGGAAAACGAAATAGCAAAATAAATCTGTCTATTTAAGAAGAATAACAAAAATAGAAGAGCGATATTTAATACGGTATAAATTTGTCAATTAGTAAAATTATACGCTGTATTTTCGTTCTCTCTATCCATAGACGCACCCAAACCAAAAGTAAAGATTTATCTGGCCCACAAATCAGGGACTAATAATAATTAGAGATTCATTTCCATATATATCGCAGAGGATGCGATTTCCCTCTTATTCCGGTCAGATTCGAAATGCAAATGAGAAGTCGCGAGTTCGCAACTCTCCGTCTCTATCGTAACCCTTCAACTCATTCTTTCCTTTTTTTTTGGTTCTTTCAATCGTCATTGTTTTAATTGAAACCTATACGAATGGAATTCGAGCGTCGAGAGTTGCGCGACGACGGCAGAGGGGCTTCGTTCTATGCCTCTTCTTCTTCTTCCGCCACGCGTTATCCCTCCGACGCCGGATTGAGTCGTAAGAATTTATATAGAGTTCTTAATCGTTGATTAGTTTCTCTGATTTTGGGGACGTAATGGGAGAAAATTTTATTTTTGTTAGGTACCATTTGGTCTTTTCTCCTGTAGTTTTCGCTGTGTAAATTAATGGTCTTAATGAAATTTACATGAGGCCTTCGCCTGGTATGAAAAAAAGAAAGGTTGGTTTTATAGTTAAAAGGGAAAGAATTACGTTTGGGCAGGATGGGAATTAACGTAGGTTTAACTTAACGCAAAAGGACATTACTTGAATAATACTGCTAAAGATTTATGTAAATTTAAGTCTCGTTCCTTTGAATTTTAATATAAATTTACGTCTTAATTGATTCAGGTTATGGTATCAGGGCACTAGGTAGTTCTTCACAGCGTGATCAAGTACGGCAATTGTCATACAACACAGATTCAACATTTCTCGGTAAGGATCCAGCAATACTATACTTTGAATTATTTTTTAAGAGTATATATTTTGAGTAAAATATTGAAAATTGTGTGTCAGGAATTTGGATGACATCTGGTTGTGTCGTATGCTCAAGCATGTAATTTTCTCCAGATTATCAGCTGTATATATTTTACGGCATCCCATGTTGTACTTTGTACTAGTTTTAATCTCATTAAACATGACATGCCTTTTCTCCATCATTTTTAACATGTCACGTCTCGTCATTCAAAGTTGGGCCCACTTATACTGGGTGAATCCCATTTCTTATCGACTCTTTCTGTTTCTGCAACTAGTTCAACAGATAAATTTTCTCATTTATTCTCTCCTCAAATCATGAACAATTCTCTCTTGTGCAACTGTTTATTATACTTTTACACTGAACAGAAACAAGACGTTGCAGTGGCCCCCCTGGTCTGTCTTTGCAGGACCCACTGCTGGACCACTCCCACCATGAAGACCTAGAGCTAGAGATTCATCGTGACCGCTTGCGTGAGGTTGCCGATATGATCGAGCTTGCTCACTTCCGAATGCTGGAAGCGCATGACAGGCGGGCCCTAGCTATTGCTGAGCGGGATCCTTATGCCCGCCGCATCCCTTTCTACCCTGCTCTACCTCCTGACAACGGCCAGATCCAAGGGGAGAGAAGCAAGGTACAAAAGGACCTGAACGTGGGGCCAGACAAGGGCCCAAGGGCTGGTGTTGAAGGGCCTCCAATTCTGAGGGAGGAGGTTGTACCTCATGCGGGGCTGGATGGATCTAGGTCTCACTACCAGCCCATTGGGCCTGTTGAGGCAGTGTGTCCAGTGGGACCTGCCCGAGATGTTCGGATAGATGAGAGATCGGGTCATGATCCTATTTATCAGAATCAGTTTACCGGATATGACATGATGCGTCCGCCTCAGATCATACATGAATTACCACCACCCTTAGTGGTGCCTGTACCACTACCGGTACCAACTACTCAAAATGTGAGACACTTATTTGTTATTTAGACTACCTACTTTGTTGATTAGGCTTAGCATCAACCTTTTCTTTGGGATGGAAAAGGAAAAATGATTTCAAAACATCAGCACGACTATGTAACTGTGTGTGTGGGTGGTGGTGGGGGGGGGGGGTTATATTTTTTCTTTATACTTGTTACAAAATTTTACCGATTGTTATATCTTTTTGCATTTGTATGACAGAATATAGGGTCATCAGCTGACACCAACAAAAATCGCAAGAAAGAGTATGGCCAGGAGGTGATTCAGGTCAAGCCTACAATGAGCTGGTCAAAGTGGCCATGTGTGTGGTGCTCTGTAAACTTTGACAGCAAAGAGGCTATGGATGCTCATCTCAAAGAGCAACATCAAGGCTGCATAGGTAATGGCCCAAGCGAATCTGAGAAGGTTGAGAATAATAGGAATGAGGAAACAAGACCTGGTTTAACCGTGATGGGTCATGATGATCAGGAGGTATGGTCTTTTATTGCAAATCCTAGTACTGATAATTTGTTAATTCAAATACGTTACAACATATCATGGCACATATCATTTGCAACTAAGAAATTTGCACTCTGCAGATATCTGAGGTATCAGGGCCCCGCACTAATAAAAAGATCCCGCTATATTTACCTCCAGCAAACTTAAAGCGAAAATCCAATGAGTTACAGAAAGGGGATGTTGTGCCTACCTTAGGAAACAAAGAGGTTGCTGGTTCGGATACGAATAAGAAGATCAAGCTATTGCCTCTATTTTACTGTTCAAGGAAATCTGATGAATCTAACAAAGAGGAAGTTGAGCCAACCCCTGAAGACAAAGAGATTGCTGACTCCAGTACCACTAAGAAGATGAAGCTATATTTGCCTCCGTCGAACTTAAGACTGATACCGAATGAACTTGTACAAACCCCAGAAGACAAAGAGATTGCTGGTTCCAGTATTAACAGAAAGATGAAGTTAGATTTGTCTCTCTCAAACTTAGAACAGATACCCGATGAACCAAGCAAAGAGGAAGTAGTGCCAATCCCAGAAAACAAAGAGATTTCTGGTTCCAGTATTAACAGAAATATGAAGCTAGATTTGTCTCCATCAAACATAAAACAGATACCCGATAAACCAAGCAAAGAGGAAGTAGTGCCAATCCCAGAAATCAAAGAGATTGCTGGTTCCAGTATTAACAGAAAAATGAAGCTAGATTTGTCTCCATCAAACTCAAAACAGATACCCAGTAAATCAAACAAAAAGGAAGTAGTGCCAACCCCAGAAAACAAAGAGGTAAGATCCATACTCTTGCAATCTCTCCAAGTGATGTATTAATAACATATAACAATCTCTCTCCCTCTCTGTGCACGCTTCTGTGTGTCTGTCTGTGTATTTATAAGTGTTGAGATTTAAAGTTGTATTAGGGGTTATATTGTAAAAGAGTAATTATACAAGAGTAGAGGGACCTATATGTAAACGGGTATATATATATGAGTAGAACTAGGGTGTGATGCGCTCACGCCGTGAGCGCACCTCCTAGAGGTCACATTTTCAAAGTTCAAATAGTCGATTCGAACCTTCCAACGTGTTCTTCATATTAAAATATGCTTGGAAACCAAATTTTACATTTTTTGGAAACTTTTTACTATTTTTTCTGAATTTTTCAAAATCATCACTATTTGAACTTTGAACACGTTTTTGAAAAATTCAGAAAAAATAGTAAAAAATTTCCAAAAAATGTAAAATTTGGTTTCCAAGCATATTTTAATATGAAGAACACGTTGGAAGGTTCGAATCGACTATTTGAACTTTGAAAATGTGACCTCTAGGAGGTGCGCTCACGGCGTGAGCGCATCACACCCTAGTTCTGCTCTATATATATATATATACCCAACTGTTGAAATAAACAATTAGGTTTTGAATCACTTTTTGGTATCAGAGCACAGCCGCACCCCCCCTTCCCTTCGTTCTTCTCTGTCCGCTCCTCTCTTCCCTCCCGTCTAGGCTACGCGAATCAAAGGAGAAGGTCCGCCTCCACCAACCTTCGTTCCTCTCTTCCGCCAGCACACACCAGAGGCGGAGGCACCCTCTCAGTCACCCGCGTGGGGGGGTCGTTCCCCACAGCCCCATGAGGGGTGAGAGTTGATGGGCTGCAGTTTGGTCCAGCGAGAAAAACTGGAACAGCGGGGTCCAGTTTGAGCAGTTTTTTCGCGTGCTACAGTAACGGGTTCGCGTGCTACAGTAACAGATTCGCATGCTACAGTATCGGTGAGCAGTAACGGGTCTACAGAAGGATCCGCATGCTACAGTACCGCGATCCGCATGCTACAGTACCGTGAACAGTAAAGTGAACAGTAATTCCAGACAATGAGTTTTTGCTATTGTGTTGTTTGATGTAACTTGTGTGATTTGGTGAAGAAGGTCGAGATCAAGTCGGATCAAGAAGAGGAAGGAAGTCACGTATAGACTTGGATCCTCGTGAGTGATCAATGGAGAAGCTTATCGAAAAGCTAGAGTCAGAGGATGTGAAGACATTGGTTCAGTTTTTGAGAGACTCTAAGGGGGTGAATACCTCGATATCGGGCCAACCACAGACGAAGTTGGATCTCCCACCAGTGGACATAAAACTTGATGGACCAGGGACTTATCTGAGCTGGTCACGACGGATCATATGGGCACTTCAGGGTAAGCGCCTCGATGGGTGGTTGACAGGGGAGAAGAGTGAGCCAGCACAGGACACAGCTGAGCGGGAGGATTGGAGATCCACACATGCGCTACTGTGTACCTGGTTGGTCAACTCGATGGTACAATCGATCTCTGTGACAGTTGATGGCCTCAAAAGTGTGCCGGATATATGGGCCAAACTGAAGATGACCTATGCGGGGACAGAGAACAATATGCGAGTATTCCAGATTCAGAACCAGATAGATGAGGTGGTTCAGGGAGATAGGACGATCCAGGAGTATGCCGTAGATCTAGAGAGACTATGGGCAGACTATGACCACTTCTCGCCGAGGAAAAGTTGCAATGATCCGGAATGCAAGAAAGATGAGAGCTTCTATCAAGGAAGGACTATGCGATTCTTGAAACATCTCAACCAAGCATTCGATCAGAGGAGATCAGTGCTCCTTGCTCAAGCGAAGATCCCCCCACTGGACGAGGCAATTGCGGCTATGATGCAGGAGGAGAGTCGCATGAAGTTGCACTCAGAAACTAATGGAAGTGCGGGGATGCGTTCAGCCTTGACAGTCTCGAACTCAGGTATGACGGGAGTTCAGGGGGAGACTCGCAAGTGCTACAACTGTGGAGAAGTGGGGCACCTGAGCAAGGCTTGTCCTAAGCCACCTAAGGAGAGAGAGACAGGTGGGCGAGTACAGTCTGGAGGTCGTGGCCGTGGACGTGGGGGCCGTAGAGGAGGTAGAGGTGGAGGCTACCGGGCACATCTGATGGTAGATCCACCGGAGGAGGAGGAGACAGGCTTCGCTGGCTTCACTGAGGAGGAGCATGAGCTCTTCGAGATGCTGAAGAGAAAGCAGAGAATGGTAGGTGATGGGGGAAAGAGGAGCATGTCAGACGAGACATCCACATCTGACACCAGGGGTAATTTTGCTTCTTCTGCTTATTCCGCCACAGGTATTGCACATGCTCTTGCCTCTAGACCTCCCACCAGAGCACTAGAATGGATCATAGATTCTGGTGCATCTCGACATGTGACAGGGGCTTCTAGTGAGTTCTCTTCTTATACTCACTTGAGCACTCCAGAAAGTATTCAGACAGCGGATGGGACAGCCCAGCCTGTGGTTGGTAAGGGTACGGTTAAATGTACCGATTTAGTGACTTTGTCCAATGTATTGCATGCTCCCTCATTTCCAGTGAATCTATTGTCTATCAGTGCTATTATCCTCCAACTAAATTGTGTTGTTTCTTTTGATATTCCCAAGGTGATCTTCAAGGAGAAGGGGACGGGCCGGAGACTTGGAACTGGCACTTGGCATAGAGGATTGTGGTACATGGATAGAGAGGGGATAGATTCAGCGCTGACATCCTTAGTAGAGAGGGCAGGAGTAAGAGGTTCTGGGATGACTGTAGAGGAGGTGTTACTACGGCATCATCAGCGTATGGGGCATACTTCATTTACTGTCTTAAGTCTGTTGTACCCTTCATTGTATGAAAGGGCAAATAAAGAAAAGTTAGTTTGTGAGGCTTGTGAGTTAGGGAAACACACCAGAAGCTCTTATCGTAGCTCTGGAAATAGGAGTTCTGGGGTTTTTGATCTTATTCACTCTGATGTATGGGGGCCTTGTCCGGCAAATACAATTAATGGTTATAGATATTTTGTGACTTTTATTAATTGTTTTTCTCGTGTTACTTGGCTGTATTTGATGAAAAATAAGAGTGATGTGCTCACTTGCTTCAAAGACTTCCACAAGGCGATTCAGACTCAATACGGTGCAGTAGTGAAGGTATTGAGATCTGATAATGGGACAGAGTACACCAACATGGCGTTTGGGGAGTACTTGTCTGCACAGGGGATACAGCATCAGACTACATGTCCATATACACCGGCACAGAATGGGGTCGCAGAGAGGAAGAACAGACACCTTTTAGAGGTAGCCCGGTGTATGATGATATCGATGAATGTCCCGAAACACTTGTGGGGGCAAGCGGTCTTGACAGCTGCTCAGCTGATCAACAGACTGCCCTCGAGGATATTGGATTGGAAGTCCCCTTGTGAGATGTTAAAGGGTGATAATGGAGGAGTTCTCCCTTTGAAAGTGTTTGGTTGTGTGTGTTTCGTAAAAGACAACAGACCAACAGTGGGGAAGCTGGACCCTAGAGCAGTCAAATGTGTCTTTGTAGGTTATTCTCCAACTCAGAAGGGGTACATGTGTTGGAGCCCAGTAGAGAAGCGGGTGTTTGTCAGTATGGATGTGACTTTCCGCGAGTCTGAGCCATACTACCCCTTGAGAGTGACCTCACCCTTTGGTGACTCGCCAGATAGTGGAGAAATAGGGCGAGAGGGGGAGAAAAGTGAGGGTGAGAGACCGATTCAATTAGAGGGTCCTGTTTTGAGAAAAGAATCGGCTGAGAATAGGCTGCAAGAAGAAGAGGAAAGTGAGGTAGAAGGAGTAGAAGAGGGAGGAGAAGGAGAAACTCAGGCTCAGGGGGAGTTGAGGGTGTACCAGAGGAGGAGAAAGGTGAATGTACCTATGTCTACACCACTCGTGCCAAGTTCCTTGTCCTGTCCTTCTCCGACTCCTGAGACACCTACACCAGACACCACAAACTCAGGTGATATGTTTCCTCTCTCTTCCACACAGACATTAAGGAGGACATCTCGCAGTAATGCGGGAAATCCTCCTGATCGTTTTGGCTTTCCACATGAAATTGACCAGTCTATGAATTACTCTAACATATCACCTGAATATGGAGCATTCATTGCATCTTTGGACATTGTCTCTATACCCAAGTGTTGGCAGGTAGCAAAAGGGGACCCAAAGTGGAAGGCAGCAATGCATGAAGAACTGAGGGCACTCGACAAGAACCGCACATGGGAGTTAGTGCCACTACCAGCTGGGAAAAGGGCAGTTGGATGCAAGTGGGTCTTCACTGTGAAGCAAAACCCAGAGGGACAGGTCGAGCGCTACAAGGCACGCTTGGTGGCAAAAGGGTACAGTCAGACATATGGCATCGACTATGATGAGACTTTTGCACCTGTAGCTAAAATGAGCACCGTCCGGACTTTGATCTCTCTGGCAGTGAATGGTGGGTGGAAACTACACCAACTAGATGTGAAGAATGCATTTCTTCATGGGGATCTAGTGGAGGAGGTGTACATGGATATACCACCAGGATTTGGCACAGATGAGACAGTTGGCAGGGTCTGCAGATTGAAGAAGTCTCTTTATGGGTTAAAGCAGTCTCCTCGAGCTTGGTTCGACAGGTTCAGGAGAGCTATGATAGGTATGGGATACCAGCAGATCAACGCCGACCACACTGTGTTCTTTCGACGAAATGGGGGCCACATTACTATGCTTGCAGTATATGTGGATGACATGATCGTCACAGGAGATGATGAGAAGGAGATTGCTCAGCTCAAGGTGAGACTGGGCAAAGAGTTCGAGGTGAAAGATCTCGGCTTGCTTCGATACTTCCTTGGGATCGAGATTGCTCGAGAAGCAGAGGGGATTATTCTTTCTCAGAGAAAGTACGCACTAGATCTACTCACAGAGACAGGTATGTTGGGGTGCAAACCTGCAGTGGCACCGATCGACCAAAGGTTCAAGCTGAGTGCAGAGGCCGGAGAACCAGTTGATCGTGAAAGGTACCAGAGATTGGTAGGCAGGTTGATATATCTGAGTCACACGCGTCCCGACATCTCTTTTGCAGTGAGCGTGGTGAGTCGCTACATGCATGATCCGAGGAAGGGTCATATGGATGCGGTGTACCAGATTTTGAGGTATTTGAAAAGTGCCCCTGGAAAAGGACTGATATTCAGGAAGAATGGTCATGTGAGCATTGAGGGCTACTGTGATTCTGATTGGGCTAGCTGTGCCGATGATAGAAGGTCCACCTCAGGTTACTGCATCTTTGTAGGAGGCAACTTGGTCTCTTGGAAGAGCAAGAAGCAGTCTTTGGTGGCAAGATCGACAGCAGAAGCAGAGTACAGAGCTATGGCCTTGGGAGTTGCAGAGTTGCTGTGGCTGAAGAGTATGTTGGTGGAGCTAAAGATGGATCAAGGAGACAAAATGAAGTTGTGGTGCGACAACAAGTCAGCCATCAGCATTGCCAACAATCCAGTGCAACATGATAGAACCAAGCATATCGAGATCGATAGATTCTTCATCAAGGAGAAGTTGAACAGTGGACTACTAGAGTTAGGTCATGTTTCAACTAAAGACCAGGCAGCAGATTGTCTGACGAAAGGACTCAATTCGTTAGACTTAGCTAGAGGTTGTGACAAGATGGGCTTAGTGGATATCTTTCGCCCATCTTGAGGGGGTGTTGAGATTTAAAGTTGTATTAGGGGTTATATTGTAAAAGAGTAATTATACAAGAGTAGAGGGACCTATATGTAAACGGGTATATATATATATATATACCCAACTGTTGAAATAAACAATTAGGTTTTGAATCACTTTTATAAGCTCACTCTCTCTTTCAGAAACCAGCTACTGGTGCGATGAAACCCGGTTGGGTTGTGCCAGAGGATGGGTGGTTCTGCGACCTGTGCAAGATAAACACACTGACCGAAAGGGCCCTAGACGATCACTTTCATAATAGTGCTCACCTCAAGAAACTGAATGCACTACCTAATGGGTCCCAGAAATCTGAACCTGCTAGTAAGATTGTGGCAGAAAAGCCTGTCCAGGGAGTATCACAAGCTGTGTCAGTGCCAGAGTTGGAGGAACAAAAAGGAAAAACCTCCAAATCTATACTCACGCCTCAATTGGATATATCAAAAGAGGTATCTCAAGCTGTGTCAGTGCCAGAGTTGGAGGAACAAAAAGAAAAAACCTCCAAATCTATACTCATGCCTCAATCGGATAAACTAAAAGAGGAATCTCAAGCTGTGTCAGTGCCAGAGTTGGAGAAACAAAACGAAAAAATTTCTAAATCTATACTCATGCTTCAATCGGATAAACTAAAAGTGGTATCTCAAGCTGTGTCAATGCCAGAATTGGAAGAACAAAAAGAAAAAAACCCCAAATCTATACCCATGCCTCAATCGGCTAAAGAAAAAGAGGCATTGTCTCAAGACAAAGGGAACTCAAGTTCCAGTGATAGGACAGTGATTATAAAAGGTCACGAAAAGGTAAGCTCTTTATCCACTCTGCACCATAATATTTACCTAAGTTGGTGATATGTCAGGTAGACTAATATTTGTTTCTCAACACCATGCTGGTTAAGGTAGTAATTGTTCTCTAAATGATACCCAGACATCATCAAGGTTAGCACGGGTGCTGGTTTGTTTGTTATTCTATTCTGGCATGAGACTATGACAACTGCTTTTCTGTCTGAAAGGTAAACACTTAATTCTTGTTTTTTTTCTCCTTTTTACAGACAGCGCAACCAGCTCCGAAGTTCTCCAAGAAGAAAAACGGTGCACCAGTTAATGGTATCACTAAGCCGGTTCTGGTCATGAAAGATGGAAAATGGTTCTGCAACCTTTGCGGGACAAAGGGGATGAGTGGAAACGTCAAAGAGGAACACATAAAAGGTATGAGGCACAGGATGAATATTCAATCTCAAGCTGTGTCCCACACACCAGATTGGGTTGTGCCTTGTAGCATATGCAAGATAAACATATATAGCATGAGGACCCTAGTCGATCACTTTCAGAGTAATGCACACCGTGAGAAATTGAATGCACTGACATATGGGTCCCTGAAATCTGAACCTGCCAATAAGATTGTGGCAGAGAAGCCTGTCCAGGGAGTATCTCAGGCTGTGTCTGTGCGAAAGTTGGAGGAAGTAAAAGAAGAAACCTCAAAATCTATACCCATGCCCCAATTGGATAAACTAAAAGAGGTGACATATGCAAAAGATGAAACCTCAAGATCTATACCCATGCCCCAATCGTATAAACTAAAAGAGGCGGCGTCTCAAGACAAAGGGAACCCAAGTTCGAGTAATAAGACGGTGATTCTGAAAGGTCACAAAAAGGTAAGCTCTTTATCTACTCTGTACTCCTACAATATATACCTAAATTGGTGATATGTCAGGAAGATGCCTATATTGTTTCTCAACACCCTCCTGATTAAGGCAGTAATTGTTCACTAAATGATGTCCAGATAGCATCAGTTAACACAGTTGCTGGTTTGTTTGTTATTTTATTCTTGCATAGTCTACCAACTAGTTTTCTGTCTAATAGGTGAATACTTAATTCTTGTTCTCCTTTTGACAGCCAGCACAACGAACTCCTAAGTTCTCCAACAAGAAAAATGGTGTACCAGTTAATGGTATAACTAAGCCGGTTGTGGTCATGAAAGATGGCCAATGGTTCTGCAAGCTTTGCGAGACAAAGGGGATGACTGAAAATGCCAAAGAGAATCACATAAAAGGTAAGAGGCACTGGATGAATCTTCAATCTCAAGCTGTGTCCCACACACCAAAACCTAATAAACCATCTGCCAAGCACTGGTGCTCTATCTGCAATATACATTGCACAAATGAGAATAATCGTATTGCGCATATTAATGGGAAGAAACACCGCGAGGCCTCGATGAAGCAAACGCCTTTTGCATAACCAGAAGGGGCATTCAATTAATGATGATTTCCGCGTACTTCTATTTTTTTAGCAAGAGATTCCCTCATACTTCTGTTTGTTTGTGTTCAGTGATGTTGTAATTTTTTTTTTCTGCTGAATAGGTTACCAACTTTTGTTATATTAACTAATTGGTTGGGGGAGGGAGAGATAGGGTAAACTAATGGGGTTGTTTATAGCTTTATTATTAAGTAATTATAGTAGTGTAGACCTTGCAATTATGGTTCCTTTGGAAAAATACCAAATATGAGTCCAATTCTTTTGTACTGTTACCAAATTTTGCAGCGGTGCTCTTGTCACTTGCAACTCTCACTTGTTGCTTCCCCTAAAAAGAAATTATGAGAATGGAAGCTGCAGTGAGGAAAATGGACGACGATAGGGAAGATATACATGCTTTGAAATATTCAATTTTTTTATTTAATTTTCTCCTGTTGAAGTAGTCAGGATGCTATATTGAAGTAATTATAAAGGTGCATAAATTGTTGGTTCGAGGTCTCTTTTGGCGCATGTCATCCAAAAATTAGGATTCGTTGCATAGCAATACTCAATACTGCATGGAAATACAGTTAGAACTTAGAACTTACGCTGATGCAATCCTCCTAACTAGCCATCAATTATTTTCTGTCACTGTGTCAATTCAAACTTTGTCCCTGTATGACTTATATGACTTGTATGGCAGTAACAACTAATATAGCATGCAAGAAGAACCCAAAGGTTGAAGGTACACACATAACTAAAAAAAAATAAGGAAAAAAGTTTACTGAATAGAAAAACAAAACTAATTTTGTTTTGTTATCTTTTTCGGGGTACATCTGTAGCAAAACTAGTTCTCTGGTGCATCTGTAGCAAAACTGTCCTAGAAAACTAAAATTATGCACATATTCTTCATCAGTTAATATGAATGGGTATAAGTTTTTGTCAATTTAGAAGTTTATACCGTATACGCCATATGATGAGTGACACATCTACGGCATAAAAAAATAATTTTGGATGAGATTAAATGTCAAAAATATTAAATATATGTACTATAAAATAGTTGTATACTGAACTTCCTCTTTTTTGGTTAATCATGTTGTTTTTCTCTTCTTACTGTTTCATTTATTATCATTATTATGATTGTGATTAGCATTCCATAATGACCTTTTGCCCTCTGGTCTACACCAGTGTTGTAAAATACGACCGTTTAGACTGATTAGTCCTTGGCGGAGATTAAACCGTCACAAATTTTCACGAACGTTTCCAATCTAGTTAGGTGCTAGCTTACTGTGCTTGAAACATAAAATTTAATAATCCTTAACTGATATTTTGTCAAGATATTAGCAAAAAATATATCAAATCTAATGCAAGAGTATATACAAAAATACTTTCCATTTTGTTATGTTGGATCTATATATTTTTGATTTTTTAATATACTTGTTTAATGATTTTTGACATATATTAAAGTCCAAACTGATTGAAAAATCCGACTTTGTAATAACTATCAAACTTGGGTGATAACTAGTTATAATTTTCAATAGAAATCTTAACACTGTCACGCATTAACACCTAATTAAGTAGAGAATTTAGACAACCATTACATATTAAATTTGAAATGTCATACTTTACATAATCTACGTGATAGTAATATTTTACACAATCTACATGATAATGCCATTCAAATATAAGAAAAATATTAAATATGGCGGGATGTATATTTAATTAATTTTATTCTCAGAGTATTATATGTTTTATTATATGCATCCAAATTTTTTTTTGTCATGTTCATTCTTGAAATTAGGTATTGTTTCATGTGTTGTATTTTTTTATTTTGAAGTTGTTGGCACATATATAGTTAATAGTTGCTATTTTCTTTTCTTTTATTTACTTTTCATATTTTATTTATGCTCAAATGTTTAGAGCAAAATTGTTTTCTTATCTTGGTTACATTTTTTTGTAACTACAAAATGATTAATGAAAAAGGACTAGACCCTGTTTTCTTTGTCAAAAAGGAACTCACCATTATAAACGTTTGCCAATGAGTAAGTGTAACAGATCTCTAACCAGGGAAACGAAATAGCAAAAAAAATTGGTTTATTTATAAAAGAATAATTAAAAACAGAAGCGAGATATTTAATTAATTAGGTATAAATTTGTCAATTAATAAAGTTAAATGAGCAAGGCTACACTACTATACAAAGCGCACATCGGCCCGTACTATGGACTCCTATTGTCATTCTCAAAGTTTAAAAAATCAATTCGAACATCTCAATGTGATTTCCATATGAAAATATAATTTGATATCAAATTTTACATTTTTTAAAATTCATTTTACTATTATTTATTTAGATATGGACAGAAAATATTATGGACCCTCCAAAAATAGTGATTTTCTATCTATCTAGAAAATAGTAATTAAAATAAATAAATATACAATTTAAGATCCAAATACATCTTTTTGAACTGTTTATAGAAGATACAGTCATACAGACTAATAATACAAGAATATGAGTAGAACTAGGGTGTTCTTAAGCTCACCAAGTCCCTTTGTGAGCTTAATTCAAAAATCTATTAAATTGGCTTCAAACGATGTATCTAAACCGTTGAAACCGATCTACTTCACGAGTGATGCGTTTACATGTCAAATTTATATTTCGAACTAATTAGTATAAAGTCAAACGGTAACAAAATATGGTTTATAAGTTAATTTTAATGTGTTTATTTTTTCATTATTTTTTGAAGGCTTGATTTATATTAAATTAATTTGAAAATTTATAAATTTGACATGTAAACTCATCACTCGTGAAGTACATCGGTTTCAATGATTTAGATGCATCGCTTAAAACTAATCCGATGAGTTTTGAGTTAAGCTCACAAAGAGACTAGTGAGCTTCAAGAACACCCTAGTCCTACTCCAAGAATATTATGTTTCTCTGTGTCCATAGACGCACCCAAACCAGATGCAAAACGTAATTTCTCTGGCCCACAAATCAGAGCCTCACTAGAGATTCATTTCGATATATATCGTCCTTTTAACTGAAATTTTTATTAATAGAAATATAAATAAAAAAATATCAGTTATGAGAAAGGTTTTTGTGGAAATTCGACATATAAAAAAAACGTGATGGCGTTATAGACTATCAAGGCCAGATTAACCAAAAAATTATCCCTTTAACTATCGAAAAAATGTAATCCCTGAACCAAAAGATTATCCGATGAGTTTTGAGTTAAGCTCACAAAAAGACTTGGCCTGTTCAACAACATGGGAATTTTGTGGAAATGAAAATTTTTAATATGGGAATGGGAATTTTAATTTGTCAAAACCAAAGTTATTTAACCCATAAGAAATTTTAGAATATAGGTGTTCGGATGCATGGGAAATTTGTTTGGATGTTGGTTTGTTTTTCTTTTTATAGAAGATGTAATACTACAATTAAACAATATTAAGTGTATTAATACTAATATCTGATTATGATTAATATAATTATATATATCAAATTCTAAAAAAGTTTAAATAAGTGAATTGACTACACACTACAAAGTGATATCAGAGTGAATTGACCACACACTGCAAAGTGATAAATGAGTGAACTGACCACACACTGCAAAGTGATAAATGGGTGAACTAACCACACACTGCAAAGTGATAAATGGGTGAACTGACCACACACTGAAAAGTAATATCATAATTGACCATACACTATAGAGTGACAAAGGAGTGATTATGACCATTTTTATTTAAAAAAAATCTAAATTGTTTCTATATAGAGCGACTATCAGCAAATGCGGTTTAATCTCCGTCATGCACAACTTAGAAACTATATTGAAAAACTTATTGGTATTTTAAAAATGCGGTTTCCCATTTTAAAAGTTGCAACATATCATGCAATTGATAAACAAGCGGACAAAGTTCAAGCAGCATGTATTATACACAATTTTATTGTATATCACAATGGCGATGCCGCTTGGACTGCGAACGCTAATTTGGAAATTGATCCGAATGATATTGTGGATGTACCAGATGGAGATGAAGAGTACGGCGAAGATGTTGAAAGACTTAACAATCAACGTCAGGCAAGAAATAAAAAAAGAGATGAAATTGCTAGGCTTATGTGGGATGATTATGTTAGACGTCAGAATAGAAACTTAACTTAAAATTAGCTTAATCTATTAAAATTAAGTGTTGCTAGTTTAATTATGCTTGTTTAATAATTTCTTGTATTATTAAATTGTGCTTGTTTAATTAATTTTAGCTTTTGTATTATTAAATTGTGTTTGTGTAATTGAGTGCTTGATTGTGCAAAATATACCTTTTAATTAATTAAACAAGTTAACTATATCTTTTAATTAATGAGCAAAATATACCTTTTAATTAATTAAACAAGTTAACTATATCTTTTAATTAATTAATTAAACAAGTTAACTATACCTTTTAATTAAACAAGTTAACTATACCTTTTAATTAATGAGCAAAATATACCTTTTAATTAATTAAACAAGTTAATATCTTTTTAAGTAGTGTTTGTCCTGTATAGCTGGAGAGAGGCAGAGAGCCACGCAAGTAGGGAAGAAAAACGGAGCTAAGACTCAATTTTTTTTTTCTCCAAAAAAGTTGAAGGTTGCTGGGGAATTAGGAAATGAAATAGGAAATATAAAGATGCTGCCAACAGTTGAAGGGAAAAAATACTAAAGTAGTCATTTATCTTAAGAAAACCCATAGGATCAGAGCTACCGAACATGTTAGTGAGCTTCAAGAACACCCTAGTCCTACTCCAAGAATATTCTGTTTCTCTATGTCCATAGACGCACCCAAACCAGATGCAAAACGTATCATAAAAAAAAAACCAATTATCCCTTTAACTATGAAAAAACATAATCTCTAGACGTCTTTGTCCATCACGGTCAGAGAGACGAAAAAAATAAAAATAAAAATAAAACTCTGAACTTCATTATCCATCGCGGCCAGAGATATGATTTTAAGATATGATATCCCTGGCCAAAAATTGTTGCTGTCAGACCTTGAAATAGGTGACACCCAATTTTGACTTAGCATTTTGTTAGCAAACAAAAGTAGTTGAAGTAATACTGTCACTTAGAGCATCTACATCTCTGAAACTATCAGAGTTTCTAATCTGATGTGGCAGTTTCTAGACCAGTTTCAGGGATGTAGACCAGTTTCTTATTTAGCAACTGTGCTCAATAATTTCTTAATAAGAAATCGTTTATAAACTGTGAGTTGACAAAATAATTGGCTGATGTTCGCTGAAAAAAAAATTATTTTATTTTATTGCTGATGTGGCATTTTAGAAACTCTTAAGATTAGTTTCAGGGATGTGAACTCTTAGAAACTCCATAACCTATAATTTCTAAAAATTAGTTAATAGTTACTTAGAAACTCTAAGAGTTTTAGAGATGTAGATGCTCTTAGCAACAAAAAAATATTAGAGACTGGACAAAAGAAATAGCATCATGATCAGGGATTTATTTTTTTTGGTCCGCTGGGTACATGCCGTTATTGTCTGTAACGTCTAGAATTTTTTTTTTTTCAAGACTTCTGAACGTGATTGTTTGTAACGTCCAGAACTGTAATTAGTTAGATAATTACAATTTTCTAAACTGACCGTGATAGCCACGTTTTTTCTATATGTCAAATTTTCACGAAAACTTTTTTCATTACTGATATTTCTTTTATTTATATTTCTATTAATAAAAATTTCGGTCCTTTTAATCGTCGGTCGGATTCGCAAATGAGCAGTCTCGACTCGCGAGTTCGCAACTCCAACTCTCTCTCTCCGATCGGACCACTCGACAATTTAATTTTTTTTTTTTTTTCTTTCAACCGTCATTGCTCAGTTTGAAACCTAGCTAAATGGAATTCGAGCGTCGAGAGTTGCGCGACGACGGCAGAGGCGCTTCGTTCTATGTCTCTTCTTCTGCCGCCGCGCGATATCCTTCCGACGCCGGATTGAGTCGTAAGTATTCATATAGAGTTTTGAATCGTTGATTAGTTTCTCTGATTTTGGCGACGTAACAGGAGAATTTTTTTATTAGTTGTTAGGTTACTTAGGTACTCTTTGTTCCTTTCTCCTGTAGTTCTGTCTGTGTGTAAATCAATGGTTTTAATGAAATTTATATGAGGCTTTCGCCTATTATGAAAAGAAGAAAAGGTTGGTTTTAGAGTTAAAAGGAAATAATTATGTTTGGACAAGATGGGAACTAGCATAGGTTTTTTTTAAAAAAAAAAAAAATAGGCATAAGCCCTCCCATTGCAATTAAAAAGTTCCTTACAGATGCAGAAAACTGAAAACAATCTAACTACCCGAATTAGCTATAGAAAACCCTGATGCCAGTATTTGTCTCAGCACACACACCCAGCATCCTTAATCAGACACTGAAACTCTGACTGACTGACCCATCAGAGAGCCAATGTCTAGATTTCAGCACACAAGGGTTTCATCCTTGACCTGGCATCAAAACTCAAGTTCCCCTAAAACCCTTATTACAAGACAATCAGTTCTGAAACAAAGAATAGCAACAAAACAGTTTGATATACCCAGTGTCAACATGACAGGAGGGTATACCTCAACAACTTTATTCTCATTAAGTGCAAACTTGCAAAATAAAGCAAAAAATAGTGATCCATCTTGCTGTCAAAATCCCTCTATCATCATGGGTACCAGGATGGAATTGGTACCAGCAACATTCTCAAAGTCTGGTACCAGCAGGGCAGAACTGGTACCAGCAGCTCTCTCTCTGGCTGGTACCAGTCTCTTGTCCTAAGGCTGGGAGACATGGTGTACAGGTAACCATGTCTAAATGTTCTGGCATCCATTTTGCCACCAAATCATGAGGTACCATCTTTCTAGCTTTAATGCCTGTCCAATAATCCAACATAGAGCAAGTCAGTAATACAATATTTCTAACTGAAGGAAGAGGTGTATTCTCAAAACAGACTGAATTTCTACATTTCCAAGTGCACCAACAGATGGCACTCACCACCATGAGCACTTGTCTCTGAGAGAGAGACAAAGTCATGGCATAGTTCAGAATATCAGATAAGGAATTCCAAGATTGATATAACTGTTGAAAAGTCCCCATCCAGAACCATATCTGAGACAGATAAGGGCATTTGAGGAATAAGTGTAAAGCAGTTTCCTCTTCCCCACTGTGTGCACAAAATAAACATGCAGATTGGCCTTGCCAACTAGCATAGGTTTTACTCAACACAAAAGAACATTGCTTGAATAATACTGCTATAGATTTTTGTAATTTCAAGTCTCGTTCCTTTGAATTTGAGTTTAAATTTACGACTTAATTGATTCAGGTTACAATATCAGTGCACTGGGTAGTTCTTCACAGCCTGATCAAGTACGGCAATTGTCATACAACACAGATTCAACATTTCTCGGTAAGGATCCAGCAATACTAAACTTTGAATTATTTTTCAAGGAGTATATATTTTGAGTAAAATATTGAACTCGTGTGTCTGCAATCTGGATGGCATCTGGTTGTCTATGACCTATGCTCAAGTTTGTAATATTCTCCAGATTATCAGTTGTATATAATTTACGACACCCCATGTTGTACTTCGTACTAGTTTTAATCTCATT
The DNA here is from genome assembly GCA_028015225.1 of Carex myosuroides. NCBI lineage: Eukaryota > Viridiplantae > Streptophyta > Magnoliopsida > Poales > Cyperaceae > Carex > Carex myosuroides. The sequence continues at coordinate 3,110,879 of CM051474.1, read as the reverse complement.
AAACACAATGCGCCTTCTCTCCATCTTTTTAAACATGTCACGTCTTGTCTTCAAAGTTGGGTCCACTTATGCTAGGTGAATCCCATTTCCTGCTGACTCTTTCTGTTTCTGCAACAAGTCCAACAGATAAATTTTTTAATTTATTCTCTCCTCAAATCACAAACCATTCTCTCCTGTGCAAGTCTTCATTATACTTTTACACTGAACAGAAACAAGACGTCGCAGTGGTCCACCTGGTCCGTCTTTGCGGGACCCACTGCTGGACCCCTCCTACCGTGAAGACCTAGAGCTAGATATTCATCGTGACCGCTTGTGTGAGGTTGCCGATAGGATCGAGCTTGCTCACTATCGTATGCTGGAAGCACATGACAGGCGGGCCCTAGCTATTGCTGAGCAGGATCCTTATGCCCGTCGCATCCCTTTCTACCCTGTGCTACCTCCTGACAACGGCCAGATCAATAACACTGCACAGGGAGAGAGAAGCGAGGTACAAAAGGACCTGAACGTGGGGTCAGACGGGGGCCCAAGGGCTGGTGTTGAAGGGCCTCCAATTCTGAGGGAGGAGGTTGTACCTCATGTGGGGCTGGATGGAGCTAGGTCGCACTACCAGCCCATTGGGCCTGTTGAGGCAGTGTGTCCAGTGGGACCTGCCCAAGATGTTTGGATAGATGAGAGACCGGGTCATGATCCTATTTTGCAGAATCAGTTTACTGGATATAACATGATGCTTCTGCCTCAGATCATACATGAATTACCACTGCCCTTAGTGGCGCCTGTATCGGTACCGGTACCGACTACTGAAAATGTGAGACACTTATTTGTTATTTAGACTATCCACTTTGTTGATTAGGTCTAGCTTTGGCTTTTTCTTTGGGATGGAATAGGAGAAATGATTTTAAAACCTCAGCATGACTATGCAACTGTTGTGGGGGGTTGTAATTTTTCTTTTTACTTGTTTTTACAAAATTTTACCAATTGTTATATCTTTTGCATTTGTGTTTGTATGACAGAAGATAGGGTCATCAGCTGGCACCAACAAAAAGCGCAAGAAAGAGTATGGCCAGGAGGTGATTCAGGTCAAGCCTACAATGAGTTGGTCAAAGTGGCCATGTGTGTGGTGCTCTGTAAACTTTGACAGCAAAGAGGCCATGGATGCTCATCTCAAAGAGCAACATCAATGCTGCAAAGGCAATGGCCCAAGCGAATTTGAGAAGGTTGAGAATAATAGGAATGAGGAGACAAGAACTGGTTTAACTGTGATGAGTGATGGTGATCAGAAGGAGGTATGGTCTTTTATTGTAAATCCTCTGATAATTTATTAATTCAAATACTTACAACATATCATGGCACATATCAGTTGCAACTAAGAAATTTGCACTATGCAGATATCTGAGGTATCAGGGCCCCGCACCAATAAAAAGATCCAGCTATATATGCCTCCAGCAAACTTAAAGCGAAAATCCAATGAGTTACAGAAAGGGAATGTTGTGCCTACCCCAGAAAACAAAGAGGTTGCTGGTTCGGATACGAATAAGAAGATCAAGCTAGTATTGCCTCTATTTTGCTCTACAAGGAAATCCGATGAATCTAACAAAGAGGAAGTTGCCCCTGAAGACAAAGAAATTGTTGGCTCCGTACCACTAAGAAGATCAAGCCATATTTGCCTCCGTCGAACTTAGGACTGATACCGAATGAACGTGTGCAAACCCCAGAAGAAAAAGAGATTGCTGGTTCCAGTATTAACAGAAAGATGAAGCTAGTTTGTCTCCATCAAACTTAAAACAGATATCCGATGAACCAAGCAAAGAGGAAGTAGTGCAAATCCCAGAAAACAAAGACATTGCTGGTTCCAGTATTAACAGAAATACGAAGCTAGATTTGTCTCCATCAAACTTAAAACAGATAAGATAAGATCCATACTCTTGCAATCTCTTTCTCACTCTCTCTGTTTTTTTTTTTTTGAAAACTTGAACAGCGGCTGTCAAGATCTCTCTCCCTCTCTCTCTTTTTGAAAACCTTGGCAGATGCTGCCAAGTGATGTATTCTTGAAATCTCTCTCTCTCTCTCTCTGGAGATGGTGAAACAAAAAGAAAAAACCTCCAAGTGATCTTGACAGATAAGATAAGATCTGTACTCTTGAAATCTCTCTCTCTCTCTCTCTGGGCGCTCGCTTCTGTGTGTCTGCGTGTGTATTAATAAGCTCACACTCTCTTTCAGAAACCAGCTACTGGTACGATGGAACCAGGTTGGTTTGTTCCAGAGGGTGGGTGGTTCTGCTACCTATGCAAGATAAACATATTTAGCACAAGGACCCTAGACGATCACTTACAGAGTAATGCTCACCAAGATGCACTGGCATATGGTTCCCTGAAATCTGAACCTGCTAATAAGATTGTGGCAGAGAAGCCTGTCCAGGGATTATCTCAAGCTGTGGCAGTACCAAAGTTGGAGGAAGAAAAAGAAGAAACCTCAAAATCTATACCTATGCCCCAATTGGATAAACTAAAAGAGGCGGTGTCTCAAGATAAAGGGAACCGAAGTTCAAGTAATAGGATGGTGATTCTGACAGGTCACAAGAAGGTAAGTTCTTTATCCACTCTGTACCATAATATATACCTATATTGGTGATATGTCAGGAAGACACCTTTATTGTTTCTCAACGCCATACTGGTTTTTTGTTTTTGTTTTTTTTGTTATTCAAAGCCCGTAGGCACCTTACATTACATCAGGGCTCACTCATTACTACCTAATAAACACCATACTGGTTAAGGCAGTAATTGTTCACTAAATGATGTCATGATAGCATCAATTAACACAGTTGCTGGTTTGTTTGCCAACTAGTTTTCTGATTAATAGGTGAATACTGAATTCTTGTTCTTCATTTTACAGACAGCACAGCAAACTCTGAAGTTCTCCAACAGTAAAAACGGTGTACCAGTTAATGGTATCCCTAAGCCGGTTCTGGTCATGAAAAATGGCAAATGGTTCTGCAACCTTTGCGAGGTAAAGTTGATAAATGAGAGGAGCAAAGAGGAACACATAAAAGGTAAGAGGCACGGGATGAATCTTCAATCTCAAGCCGTGTCCCACACACCAGAACCTAATGAACCATCTGCCAAGTTGAGCTGGTGCTATATCTGCAATATATGTTTCACAAATGAAAATGGTCTTATTGCGCATATTAATGAGAAGAAACACCACCAGGTATTGATGAAGCCAATGCATTTTGTATAACAGGAAGGAGCATTCAGTTAATGATGATTTCCTCATACTTCTGTTATTTGTGTTCGGTGATGTCGTAATTTTATTTTTGCTACTGAATAGGTTAGCAACTTTTGGTATATTAACAAATTAGGGGAAGTGGTTGGGGGAGGGAAAGATAGGGTAAATTAAAGGGGTTGTTTATAGCTTTATTATTGGAGCAATTGTAAAAAAAATTAATTAGAGTGTAGTGCTTGCTATTATGGTTCCTTTGGAAAAATACCAAATTATCAGTCCAATTCTTTTGTACTTTTAGAAAATTTTACCGCGGTGCTCGTCACTAGCAACTCTCAATTGTTGCTTCCCCTAAAAAGAAATTATGAGAATGAAAGCTGCAGTGAGGAAAATGGACGACGATAGGGAAGATATACATGCTTTGAAATATTCAATTGTTTGATTTAAGTCTCTCCTGTTGAAGTAGTCGGGATGCTATATTGAAGCAATTGTAAAGGTGCAAAAATTGTTGATTATGTGGTCTCTTTTGGCGCATGTCATCCAAATATTAGGTTTCGATGCATAGCAATACTGCATGGAAGCACAGTTAGAAGCAGACAAACGCTGATGCAATCCTTCTAACTAGAAAATAATTATTTTCTGTTAGTGTGTCAATTCAAACTTTGTCCCTATATATGACTTATCCTCTCCATTACTGTAAAAAGGGCAGCAACAACTAATATAGCATGCAAGAAGTACCCAAAAGGGTGAAGGACATATCCTCTCCATTACTGTAAAAGATTTCCTTCACTTTACGGTTTGAGATTAACTCTCAACCGCTTTGGGATTCGGGCTGACGGAGGGGGCATTATTATTGAGCTTTGAGATTCGTGCCAAGTTAAAAAGAACAGTCCAGATCAAGTACTTGTAAAAGATTCCTTATTACGGTACCGGGGAAGATGTGAATTCAAGGGTGAAGACACACACAGAACTAAAAAGAAATGAGGAAATGAGTTTACTCAATATAGAAAAAAGCTAATTTTGTTTTGTTATCTTTTCCCGAGTAGTTCTCTGGTATATCTGTAGCAATACTATCCTAGAAAACTAAAATTATACACAGATTCTTCTTCAGTTAATTTGAATGGGTACACGTTTTTGTCAACTTAAAAGTTATTTAATTCTCATCAAATAAATTGAAAACTTAATTATTATGGATGAGCAAACAAATTGACAAACCCCATATGATGAATGTGTCTAAGGCTTTAATAATTCATTTGGATGAGATTAAATGTCAAAAACATTAAATAGATGTACAATTGACTTCCTCCTTTTTGGTTAATCATGTTGTTTTCTCTTCTTATTGTTGCATTTATATATTATCATTATTATAATTGTTGTTAGCATTCAATAATTAATTAAGTGCCTTTGGTCTACACATGTGACATGCACCACCCATTTTCTTTTTTCATTTACATAATGAATAACGCTTTAACGGTAAATTTCTTGGAACACATGCAATGGATCTCAGTGGCAATAATGAACAGCCTTTTTTGATGAAGTTGAATGGAATTTGAATAATAGAGAAAGAAAGGACTGCTTTAATCTCTTATTTGATACTTTACCTTCTTTTGGAGCCATCCTCTTTCTTTTTCCTCTTGTGTGGCTAGCTACGGATTCTTTTACATTAGCTGGAAAAGTGCTAGATATCTTTCCCAAAAATCATGACGCCTTACACAACAAGCATACCAGAATAGTAGATTATAATATTATTATTATTATGTTCACACGCTAAATAATAAAAAATAAGAGGAGTAAAACTGGTTTTAATGTTTATGTTTATTATTTTTAACTCGAGTAACACTGGTTATTGATGACAAGAATGAGAAAACACAGGACTAATAAATCATGTATAATACAAAGATAAAATTTTGAATTAAAGTCACCATTGAATTAAGATTAATATTGGGAGGTTTTATGCAATTGAGATATATAAATGAAGTACATCAACTGAGACAGATCTTAAAAAGAAAAGAAAGCCTCTAAACCTTAAAAGTCGGCTAGCACCTTTTGTAGCTATTGATTAATAATTACTATGATCATTGTTCCCGCATAGACACGCTAAATTACATTCTCTGTTATGGCATTCATGAAATGATTTAAAATCACAGCATTTTAAAAATTGTTTTCTGATTACCAAGAGGTCACAAGATCAATCGACTATCACCATCTTAGTCAATACCATAAAAAACATACTCCAAGTATATATTACAATTACATTTTTTCTCTAAAATTAAGTTCCCATCAACTAGGGGTGTAAACGAACCGAACCGAATCGAACTTACCTCCAGTTTGAGTTTGGTTTGAATTAATTTCGAACGAACTCAATTTCGAATCGAATTTTTTACGAACTCAATTTCGAACTTTTACGAACTTTGTTACGACTTACGATTTATGACTTATGGCTGGGCTATAGTTCGAAATTACAACACTTCAATAAAAACTCAAGCATTCTGAATTCTAATTACACAATATACCAAAGTTTATATCAAAGTTCATTACAAATACCAAAATTTATATCAAACACCAAGTTTAGTACAATCAATCAAAGTTCAGTACAATTACAGAACTAAAGTTTTCCAAATAGCCAACAGGAGCAACATCACCAAAGTTTTCAAATATCCAAAGTATTCAAAGTACAATTTAAATATCAATAGAAGTACAAAACAATCACCAAAGTCTTAGAATTATTACAAACCCAAATATTATTCTAAATAAAACATTAAAGTTCATTATCAGCGGAAATCAACGGTTCACGTTTGAGTTAATTTTGAACTAAGTTTGGTTTGCGAACCTATTTCGAACGAACTAGGTTCAGTTTGAGTTTGGTTTGAATTAATTTTGAACTAAGTTTGGTTTGAATTAATTTCGAACGAACTCAATTTCGAATCGAATTTTTTACGAACTTTTTCGAATCAAACTCGAATCGAATTACGAACTACAAATATTTTGTGCAGCCCTAGCATGAACCATGATGTACACATAACACAAGTACATTTTTTGTTGCCAATTTTTGATTGCAGATATTTACGATTTCAAGAAAAACAGAGGATGCGGAACCTCCAGTAAACTTTTCTCTCTCTCCTTTTGTTAATGAAATTCTTTCCCTCTTGGTTAACTCCCACTTCTGCTTCATACCCCAAAACCGGTGCTCTCTCTAATCTCTCTTCTCACTCTGTTTCTCCACAATGCTACACTGTTCTCCTCTCCCCCTCCTCATCTTGACCATCTCCATTTTCTTCCCACATATCTTCTCCATCTCTCACTCATCCAATTTCACCTCCCCAATTGGCATAAACTACGGTCAAGTAGCCGACAACCTTCCATCTCCCGGCTCGGTTTTGCCCCTCCTTCATTCCCTCTGTGCGAATCGCGTCAAGCTCTATGATACCGATCCCCGGGTTCTTTCCGCATTTGCCAACACTGGCATAGAATTTGTCGTTGGTTTGCCTGACGATTTGGTCCCGCATCTAGCCCGGGATCCATCAGCCGCCTCTTCATGGGTCCGTTCTTCAATCCTTCCCCACATGCCAGGCACCAAAATAACCGCTATAACAATCGGTAATGAAGTGTTATCCGGTAATGACATGAGTCTCATAAGATCGCTTGTACCGGCAATGGAGTCGGTCCAGTCAGCACTTACATCATCAGGGTTAGACAATAAGATCATGGTTACCACCGCGCATTCTCTCGCGGTGCTTGAGACGTCATTCCCGCCATCTGGTGCGGCATTCAAAAAGGAACTGATACCATATTTGTCACAGCTTCTTTGTTTTCTTCAGAAAACGGGCTCGCCTTTCTTGATTAATGCGTACCCGTACTTTGCTTACAAGGCAGATCCGAAGAATATGAATTTGAATTATGTGTTGTTTGAGCCGAATGCTGGGGTGGTTGATTCCAGTTCGGGGCTCCGGTACGATAACATGCTCCATGCACAGGTGGATGCGGTTAGGACCGCAATTAGAAAGGTAAAACAATAGTAATCTGAGTGGCACACTTTCAAAAAGAAAAAAAAGGCATAATTATTTAGTAATTTATTTCACTTCAACTTCCACTATATATACTCTAGGTAGGATCTGTTTAGCTGGAAAGGAAACTAAGAATTAATTGAGCATGAAAAATACATTAAACAAATAACAAACATCAATACATCATCTCAGAGTAGCATGCACTAGTTATCAGTTATCACTTATTACCCGCTTTTGTCTCAAAGTTAATAAAAAAAATTAAAGTACATTTTGATCCCTATACATTGCCATGTTTACTATTTGATCCTTCCATCATCAATTCTGTAGTTAAAAATAACTACACCCAATTGAATAATGAGAAAAGCATTAGCTAAGTCAAAATTGTGATTCTCTTTAAATTTGCAAGAACTGAAGCATTAGTTAGTCATTTGCTCCGTATTATTTTCTTTAGTCTCATTATATAAATAACCAAATGTGCGTTACGCAGGTCATGCCTAGCAATGCCAAAATTGAAATCAGGGTTTCAGAAACCGGTTGGCCATCGAAGGGGGACGATGATGAGGCCGGAGCAACTCCGGAGAATGCCCGTCGGTACAACGGGAACCTAATGCATATTGTTTCTCAGAACAAGGGAACTCCGGCTGCACCGGATGAACCGCTTCAAGTTTATGTCTTTGCCTTATTCAACGAGAATCTCAAGCCAGGACCCGCTTCTGAGCGGCATTATGGGTTGTTCCAGCCTGATGGGACACCAGCATACAATCTTGGTGTCGTGTTGGGGTCAGGGGTGGGACCCACTGGTGGTAAGGGTAACTCAGGCAATGCGACAGCTGAGTCTCCGGTATCTCAGATAGGGGAGGTTTCTTCGGCAGGTTACTACACGATTTCTGGTACCAAGGTAGGTTCCTTTTTTTTTTACTTTCTTTATCCAAGTTTTCTCTGATATATTTGATTTGATTTCTAGAATTATATAAAATGCATGGGTAGTTCAGAAGTTTGTAACTGATAGAAATATGAAATGCTGAGTGTGGCGTTTTTGGAGGGACACATTAGGAAAAAAAATTCTGTTTGCATTTTTCAACATTTATGTAGACACATTAGGCGGATTGGATCAGCATCGGCTATTCAGACATGAGAAATCACAATTTAGATCATTTTATATTTCAACTGAAATACAAATATTTGTACAGCTATCGCCAAAGCAAATAAAAAACATGGCAATTATATTATGAAACTTTTATTGCCAAAGCAAATCTACACTCATGTGGTAATTCGTAAACTACTTGAAATAACTTAAAAAAAAAAGCATTGTCATTAGGTTCTTTGTTGAATTGTCCTTTGTGTTTTCAATTGCAGATTTTGAGGCCATTTTGTTTGGAGAAGCTGTGCGCTTTAGCAGTGACACTGCTGCTGGTCTGGCATTAGTAGGTAGCTTATGTAGAAAGAGAGAATTAAACTGAACAAATTTATTGATCTATCTATTTATCAATTCAATTGATTTCCTTTATGAATGTGGTACACTCATAAAGTGTTTCACTTGAAACATACTGATAGCCTACATTTCATTCTTATGTATTTTTTGAAATTAGGAAATACCCAATCATTAGTTGCTAGTTGCCAAAGATATAGACATTTTCCCAAACTGTCAACAATGAATTCCATGATGGGTATTAAGCCCAACAATGTAAGATTGCTAGAACTGGGATTTTTGGGCTTTAGAAATATGAAACTCAAAACTAGGGATGCTAATGAGCCAAGCTTGGCTCAAAACTCAGCTCAGCTCGTCATATAACTAAACAGGCTCAACTCAGGCTCGGCTCGGTCTTGAAGAAAAAAGCTTAGCTCAATTTAATGAGTTTGAGCCTTTAGCTCGGCTCAAATTCGGCTCATAACTCGCGAGCTCAACTCATGCCAAGCATTAGAAAAACAAACATTTACTTGATTACAAGTCATAACCTTACCTAATGTATTCCCGCAAATCAAACATAACCAAGTAGTCCGAATGAAACAAATGTGCCACGACAAAGCAAATTCCAACAGAGAGCACGACATGACTGATTGTTTTCATATACCAAAAAATCACAACTGAGTACTGACACCAAACGAAACTGATATAAAATCCTTACTACCCACACATTTGAATTCAACATTTTGCATAATTAAAAGTTGTTGGGTATTTTTTAAAATCTTTACTACCCACACATATATGCGACTCTGTTATAAAATTATCTTTTATTTATTTTATTTGTTACAATCTGCTACTCTGTTATAAAATTCCCCTGTCTATTCAAATGATTAATTAAAACAAAACAAGAAATGAGATAGTTAGAAATATTAGATGAGATGAGACATAAGTTAAAAATATTTTATGTTTTGAGTGGGTGCATAAGAATAATTGGATCAGATTTTCGATAGATAGGCAATAATTATAACTAATTCTAGCACATGCAAGTTTCATGTTTTATGGAACGTTGAGACTGGAGAGCGACTGCATCTGTATGGCAGCAGTTTGCCAGTTTCACAGGTACGCTGTATGGATGTTCCTTTCGCAATTTGCATTGATGACAACAGAACTGATTGTTTTCAATTTAAAGAGAAGAGACTCCTTGGCTCATGAGCCGGCTCGGCTCGGGCTCGACCCTGTTTGAGTGAAAAATATGAGCCGAGTCGAGTTCGGACTTTATTTAGTTTAGGGCCTAGCTCAATACAATTTATTGAGCTATTCAACTCATTAGCTCATGAGCCGGCTCGGCTCATTAGCAGCCCTACTCAAAACTAATAGGACTTGAATCATGTGTGCTTTCTGGAAGCATACATTTGGGATTTAATTACAAGTGCTTATGATAGCACTATTTTATAGGAGTAAAGCTAGTATGCATTATGGTTACCAAGAAGGTTTGGTGAGCATAACTCTATATCTATCGGATTGACTTCAAATGACGAATTCAAACAATTGAAATCGATCTATTTCACGAGCGATCTGTGTACATACAAAAATTTTAAAATTTCAAATTAATTTAGTACAAAATCAAGCTGTAAAAAAATAATAAAAAATAAATGCATTAAAATAACTCATAAACTTTCATTTTTTTGACCTGTTGATTTTGTCCTGAATGGTTTTGTAGAAGCTTAGTTGCAACTTGCAAGTAACCAATTGTAAACCATCAACAGGGAGAAAAATAAAGTTTTTTTATTTATTTTTGTTTATAAGCCCGTAGGTAGAAAAATAAAGTTTTCAACGAGAAGAAGGAAATGAACTTGTAGGCCCTTTAAGGGCCTAAAAGAATAAAATTTGTGAAGTTATTGTATATTATGGCCCAGCTGACGAGAGGTATAAGTTCACGTTAGCTGCTTGGTAAGTTCACGTGCCCCTGTCTTTATTTTAAGCATGTACAGCATTTTCATATTAAACAAAATAAAACTTAAGGCAAGGAAATATACCAAAAAGAAAAAAAAGAAATCTCAGAAAAAAGTGCCTGTATTTTAGATGTATCAAACAAGGAACATTCAATCTAAACAAAATGGCTATTCAGTGCATGCCGATATTTTTATTAATATCCAAAGTTAATTACAAATTAATAAATATACCCAGAATCAGTGGCTATTTCGAAAAATGTCCAAACTGGCCAGATTCTGGCCGGTTTCCTCTTCCCCCAGAAGCCGGCCAGAATCCTCAATTTTTTTTTAATATTTTCTGTTTAGATTTTCTGTTGTACTATTATTGTTATTTTTGAAATTTGGACATTTTTGAAATTATTTTCTGTTTAGATTTCTGTTCAGAATCTGGCCGGTTTGGATATTTTTCGAAATTTCTACTAATTCTGCGTATATTTATTAATTTGTAATTAACTTTGGATATTAATAAAAATATCGGTGATATGGTAGTACACTCCTAAGATTTACTGGCCAACTATGTTTAATTTTTTTTTTCTTATCTACTGTACATTTTTGTACAATATATATATATATATATATATATATGTATATATATATATATATATATATTGGGTCCCTTTGTATATTATATACAGTCCTGGCAATTAGTCAGTGTTTTTACATTATCATTTTTCCACTCTGATCCGGAGCCACATAACTTCCTCCTCTGGCTCAAAGTTAAAAAAAAAATATACTTCTATTTATATGCATTTATTAGAAAAAATATAAAAATATACTTAAAATACAAAAGATTATAAATTTAGGCTCACCCTACTAAACATCTTGGCAAAAAAAAATTAAACATAGTTGGCCAGTAAACCTTAGGAGTACCATATCACCGACATTTTTATTAATATCCAAAGTTAATTACAAATTAATAAATATACCCAGAATTAGTGGAAATTTCGAAAAATGTCCAACTGGCCAGATTCTGAACAGAAATCTAAACATAAAATAATTTCAAAAAAATCCAAATTTCGAAAATAACAATAATAGTACAACATAAAATCTAAATAAAATACTAAAAAAAAAAATTGAGGAAACCGACCAGATTCTGGCCAGCTTATAGGGGAAGAGGAAACCAGCCAGAATCTGGCTGATTTGGACATTTTTCGAAATACCCACTGATTTTGGGTATATTTATTAATTTGTAATTAACTTTGGGTATTAATAAAAATGTCGGCAGTGCATGCGTCAGACAAATATTGCATGAATCATGATAAATAAATGCAGGAAAGGTAGGTCTGGCATGAACGCACTTTTTTATCATGAAGGCCAGCGGTCAAACATCAATTACCTAATGACAATAACACTCCAACGGTAATTAATATTATCCCTAATTTTTTATTTATTTTAATTTTACACCCTTTTATCTGTCAGCTTTGAAGTAGACATGCATGCATGGTCTCCTAGCAAATCATGAGACATGGTGCTGGCAATGGTTTATGCATATGACCTTGTCAAAAAACATGTTGGTTTGATTTGATGGAGAACTCATATCTTGTGTTTGACATGGTTCGCTGATTACGAGTTCTTCAATGGCTGGGCACGATGATCTAGTATTGTGGAAGTACCAAGTTCAGAGGCGGTGGTAGATGTGCGCTGTCAGCGGTGGCTGAACAAGTCGGATTGGTCGCAATTTGGAAAGCCTGCGGCATGGGCTGAGGTCGCATGCAGTATGCGTGATGCCGTATGGGTTGTCTCAGCCTGGCTCGGCTGCCTGTCTTCGTGAGGTGTCGTGATAGCCTCATGCGGTATGGGCGATGCCGCACGGACTGCAGGTTGAGCAGAAACTTCGTGTGCAAGTGGCTCGGTTGTCTCCTAATCTGATGCGTTGACTGCGTAGACCATTTTAGGTAGTGCTAGTGCCTGACTATGTACCTTGTATGGCTTGCTTCTGCTCTTGGACCTGATGCGACGTTCTGATCTACCACATTTTCTTTCTCTTGCTCGTGAAACACTTCGAGTAAGGACTTGGTTGGCTTGTTGATGGTCCTCCTCCGGTTCTCCGATAGGTTCACCTTCTAAGGTTGGATGGTGATCTTTCTCTGGTTCCTTGGCAGGTCCATCTTCCAAAGTTTTGGCGAGTTCGCTAGAAGTTGAAGTGACTACGCTTGCATACATAAACCCTAGCAATCTATCCGCCATGTGGATGTAGACGTGGAGCTCCTTGCGACCACTATACCATGTGGTCATGAGTTGACGATGCTATATTAGATATGTCAGGTTGATGTAAGGATCTCCGTGCATCTCCTCTTCTAGTATGTTCACCTCTTCTAGTATGTTCACCTTACTAAGAATGGATCAGACCATTGCCCACTAGTCTTACAGGTCACCGGGTCCTCTCCCACAAATTTTCATCAATTTAAGTTTGACCCACTGTGGCTTGAAGAAGAAGATTTTATACAGTTAGTGGCTAAATGGTGGGTAAAACATCCTCTTTCTCTTCCTGATATAGCACATAGCTGGAACACAAAAATATGACATGTTAGAAGGAAAATAAGAGGATGAGCCAAGAATTATTATGGGAAAAAGAAAACAAAAAAACAAAATATCCTTACTAGGTTGCATGAACTAGAAATTATTTAGAAAACTAGAACATTTACAACACATGAATACACTAAATGGAAAAAGATTAAGGCCAGATTAGAACATATATATACTTAGAAGAGGAAATTTATTGGAAACACAGGGCTAAACAACAATGGTTAGAGGAAGGAGATCAGAATTTTAGTTTCTTTCATGTAGTGGTCAATCAGAGGAAAAAGAAAAATATAATCAATAGTCTAGAGATCAACAATCAAAATACCCAATCTTTAGTAGATAAAAATCATGTTAGTTCATATTATAAAGATATTTTAGGAACTGAAGGGCATAAATATGCTAGTTTAGAAGATACATTTTGGAATGATCAAGATAAAGTAATATAAGAGGAAAATCTCCTTCTTCAACTCCCTATTCCATTAGAGGAAATTAAATATGCACTGTTTGAATGTGAACCAAATGGAGCTCCTGGCCCAGATGGTTTTTCATTCAAGTTTTATCAACATTTTTGGGATTTGGTTAAAGATGATTCACTAGTGTTATGCACACAATTCTACCAAAATAGTTTGAATTTAGATAAATTGAATAAATCCACCATTTGTCTTATTCTAAAAGAGAAAGATGCTTCTCATATTGGTAAATATAGACCTATTAGTTTAGTGAATTGTATCTTTAAACTTATTTCCAAAATTCTCACACATAAGTCAACCAAAATCATGAATAAAATAGTAGATGATAGTCAATCAACATTATAGGTATATATCAGATAATGTAATTCTAGGTCAAGAAATAATTCACTATAGTAAGCATAAAGACCAACAAAAGGTAGTGATTAAAGCTGATTTCGAAAAAGCTTATGACAAGATACATTAGGGATATCTCTTGGAGGTGTTGCAAAGTAGAGGGTTTAATAATAAGATGGATACATTGGATCACAAATTGGTTAACAGGCTCATAGTCTTGTATTAGTATTAATGGTGAATTAACTCCTTATTTTTATTGTAAAAGGGGAGTTAGGCAAGGAGACCCATTATCTCCTTACCTTTTTATTCTAGCATCAGATTCTCTGAGCAAAATCTTAGGCAAGCTTAGGTATTAAAAGGATTAAGACCTTCTTGCTTTAGTAATCAGGCAATCACAAACTGCCACTATGCAGATGACACTATTTTATTTTTGAAAGCCAAATCTAAAATAGTGGAAGCTGCATGGTGGGCAATGCAAGCTTTTGAAGCTATCTCTCGAATTAAAGTTAATTTAGACAAGACAGAAATGTACACAATCAATACAAAATGCTCCTTAACAGATGAATTAGCTCATTTATTCAGATGTAAAAATGCTCAATTTCCTATTAAATATTTATGTTTACCTTTACATGATAGGAAGCTTAGTTGCAAAGATTGGAGATTTCTAATTGATAAAGTTGAAAAGAAGCTACAAAACTGGAAGGGTTAACTCTTATCATATGGGGGTAGATATACCCTTCTCAATTCTGTGTTATCAGCTATACCACTCTATGCACTGTCTTTATTTAGGATACTTGCTACAGTCATTCAAGATATAAATAAGGTTAGACGTAGATTTCTTTGGCAAGGCAGTGATAAGTAGGAAAAGATATTCATTAATTAAATGGCCTATAATATGTTTAGCTAAAGAGTATGGGGATTTAGGCATTCTAGATCTAGACAATATGAATGTAGCTTTACTTGCTAAATAGTGGTGGAAATTTAAGCACTAGTGGAAAATGTGCAAACAGTATCGCCTCATTAGGATCGGTTAAATTAAAAAACTGACACTAATACCTTTAGAATCGGATAAAACAATGAACCGATCTTGATTGTTAGGTATCCGGATCGGTTACCTAATTAACCGATCCGGATAACAATCAAGATCGATTAAATAAATAACCGATCTTGATTGTTAAGTATCAGGATCGGTTGTTTTATTAACCGAACCTGATATCTAACAATCAAGATCGGCTAATTTTAGAACCGATCCTGATGGTTATCAGGATCGGTTATTTATAAACGACCGTTCCTGATAGTGGCTAATCAGGAACGGCTCTTTAAATTACCCGATCCTAATATATCTTTGTCGGAGTCGGTGCCAACTCTGATATTATAAAATTCTGAAATTAACATCCAACTTCTTTTTACAGCTGATCCAGATTTTTAACAGCTGTCCACGACCTTCATTTCTCTATGTTTCAACAGCTGTCCACCACCTTCATTTCTCTATGTTTCAAATCCATAGCTCAAACCCTAGCCGCTTCTCGTTTTTGGTTCTCGTTTCAAATCCATAGCTTCTCGTTTCAAATCCATAGCTCAAATCCATAGCTCAAATCCATAGCTCAAACTCGTTTTTGGTTCTCTCCTCCTCCATAGCTCAAACCCTAGCCGCTTCAGATCCACCTCCTCTCCTTCAGGTATTTTTATTTTTATTGACGCTCAAACTCGATTTTTGGGTCGTACAAATAATGCCGTCTTTTTGTCTATTAGCATGATCTCAGGCTCTCAGCCATGACTTTGGTATGACAAAAGTTTTATAGTTGTTTCCAATTATAGTTTAAAATATGATAGCTCTTGTTCTGACTCTTGAATTTTATGTTCATTTTATCAGGAATTTCATCTTGTAGAAAATTACCAACAAAAGTTATCACTCCGTCAGAAGTCATCAGATTTTGTACTTGGTGAGTGACTTATCTTATTCATAAGCTCATTTTATTCAAAAAAAAGTGAACTGACAGTACTGTTTTTTTTTTCTTTTTGCCTCTTAATCGAGTAATTGGAGATGGAAGCATACAAGGAAATGGACAAGCGATCAGATTTTGAAGAAGAGTTTGTATTCTTGATTTAGATGACTTTGTTTAGGTTTGTTTTGATATTTTTTTAATATTTTGACTGATTCTGGATGTATGAAATTGTGAGTGTTGAATAATAATCGGATACTTTGATTTTGTAAATTTGATACTTTGATTTTTGTATTACTTAATTAGTCATATTTTGAATTTTTGATATAATAGTATGATTAATTGGAATTGTTGAGTGTTGATTATTTGTGGCAGCCACACTACAAAATAATTCTCAAAAAAAAAAAAAGAATCAGGGTCGGCTATTAAAGTAAACAGGGTCGGATATTATATTCTCTAATATATAAAAAATAATAAATCAATTGAATCAGGTTCGGGTATTAATAAGTGGCCGACATTGATGGTTCCATTCAGTATCGGCTTTATGCCCATGTCCGACCTTGATGGTTACATTCAGGATCGGTTGTATGTCCGATCCTAATTCCTTTCGTTTTCAGTATCGCCTGGATCAACGACGCACTCAAATCCGATCCTGATGACTTAATTTGACCGTTCCTGATTATTATTTCTCCACTAGTGAAGGATCCCATCTTTCACAGTAAATGGAAAACAATGATTACTCATCTATATTATAGTTCTGATCATTCCAATGTCATCTCTCCTTTTTGGTCAGAGATTATGAAATTAGAATCATTAGGACATTGTAGTATTAGATATACACCTGGACAATAATCTATAGTTAGATTCTGGGAGGATTTGTGGTATGGAGAATTCTCATTAGCAGTTACTTACTCTCAATTATATGAAATATGTAACAATCCACATGTGATCAATTCTCAGGGGCAATGTGTTCACTTTAGGAGAACACTTACATGGATCAACCTCCAAGAATGGACTCACATTCTGCATTTTCTTAGCACCATATCTTTTACACATATTCAAGATAATATAACATGGAGATGGGAACAATCAGGGACCTTTTCAGTACAATCTTTGTATAAATTGTTAATCTTTAGAGGAATCAATGTAGCTCATCCAATGTTGTGGTGACACACTACCCTTCCCTATAAAATAAAGATTTTTATGTGGTTAACTTGTAAAAAGAGAATTCTTACTAAAGACCTTTTAAGTAAGAAAGGTTGGGTAGGTGATACAACATGTAGATTCTGCAATCAAATTGAAACTGTTGACCACCTGTTTCTCACATGCCAATTAGTTTAACAAGTAAGGTTTTGGATGGGGAACACACAATTTTATTTCAAACAATAGTCTTCTTTGGCTGATATAGTAGAATTTGCCACAACACTTCCTAAACATCAACAACAAGCTTTTTTATTATCTTTAGGGGCATTTGTTGGACGATTTGGGAACATCGAAATGAGATTTGTTTTCAAAATACACCAATTAAACTAGGTAGATAGATTATATTACTAACTATCTCTGATTGAATACTGGACAGGGAGCGAAAAGACCAGGGGCTGAACTAGAAAATAGAGATTGGGGGGGCTGAAGAATCAAATATAGTGTAATTTCATTTTAGAAAAGGGGCTAACAGATATTAAGGCATATAAAAATTACAAAATTTAATGGACCAAACTACAAATTTTCAAACTATAGGAGGTGCTTAGCACCCTTTCCCCACCACTATGTTTCGCCCCTGAAAAAAACTAAGCCAAAAACTAAGGAAGCATCTTGCCACTGGATGCCTACTGAAGAAGCTCTAGAGGCGATTCCCCTTCGAGTCTGGTTGCCAGGGGATGATCAGCTAGTGTTACAGCCCACTGGAGACACTCCTCCTCGTCCCTCCCACCTTCTCCATCTCCTCACAGTGATTGAAGATCTGCACTTCATGAGAGCTCGACTTAGGTGTTGCAAAAACATAGTTACTCACTAGTGCTTAGGAATTAGTATATATCTATACAATCTTGCAAATTTTGTTGACTTGCTTGCATGCAAAATAACCCTCTGCTATTAGTCTTTTAAGATATTATGAACTTTGATTATGATAGCTCTGTTGAAACTCGGTTTTCCATTTTTGTAATTTAACTATGTTTCGCAATGAAGCTGAGCCTCAGCCTTTTTAACAAAAAAAAAAAAAAAGTGGTGCGGTGTACCTTTCGGAGCTAATATGTGGGGTATTCTAGCTTGGTGACAAATAATAGCACCGTGCATGCATCGGTCGATCTTGTCGGTCGTTTCTTTGTCTCGTTTGGTTAATATATGAGCTTGCTTGACACTTAATTTAATTCCAATATTCAACGTACGTATATGTATCTTCATTTTATTATATTTTTTTGAACTTCTTCGTAAGAGGTCGCCATGCATGTCATACATGTATGAGCTAATTCAAAAATGGACAAGTTTCACATAGGAAAATGCACAATATTGATTACGTCATATTGTCACAATAACTGATAAATGTTTCAGTTAAAAAAAAACAACAACAACTAATAAATGCTTTGTTACTGTTTTTTAATTCTCCTTGTTTATTGTCTTGCTGCAGTGAGTCAATGACAATTCCAGAAAAAAAAGTGTTATAATGCCATATATTTAGAGGCAAATTTACATTTTATGTCGGAAATACTTTGATCACCTCTATGATTTTAATTTTTTAATCATATATGTTGAGTTAAAATGCCTCGTTGGTTTTGTGCCCCAACATTATTATATCTATTTTCAAAGTCTAAATAATCGATCCGAACCATTCAACAAGATCTTCATACTAAAATGTGCTAGGATAACAAATTTTAGAATTTTTTTTACTAATTGTTTAGAGAGGTACAAATTCACTATTTTTGAATGGTCTAGAATCTTCTAAAAACAGTGATTTTGTACCTATTTTAAAAAAAATAGCAAAAAAGTTTCAAAAAATATAAAATTTTGTATCTAAGCATATTTTAATATGAAGATCATATTGAACGGTTCGGATCGACTATTTAAATTATGAAAATAGAGATAACGATGTTGGGGCATAATGGGATACAAAACCAATGGGGCATTTTAACCATACTCTTAAATTTAATTGAAATTTTGTTTTTTTCTTTGAGTTTTTATAAAATTTAGTCCCCTCATTAAATACTAAATATGTACGTTCTTATAATTTAGTGGTTGAAATTTTACTTTATGCATGCATATATAGTTGTGGAGTTTTGGATTTAAATTATAATAACACACATTATGCGTTTTATGTGTGGGCCATGAATCAGACGTCAGTCTATGCACAATCCAACGATGAGAGAACCTCTAAAATTCGTACAATTTTTATTGACATCCGACAAAAAGAAAAGAAAAAAAAATACCACCTCGATCTACTTCGCATGAGATAAATGAAGTATTTGTCGTAATTAATGATTAACTATACAAAACACGAAATGAATGTATGCATATTAATTTATTGATTCGGCGCCGCCATTATTTTTATGTACAACCTATATATAATTGACCTTCTCTAGGAATTAATCATGAAAGGCCACCTAAAGATATTGACAATTTATACATGCATGGGGACTACACACATGTGTGGCACATGTTAGACGAACCACCAAATTTTTCTAAAGACAAAACTTGTACCTAGCTAGCTAATAACTGCCCAAACTGTCTACAACCTTTTATTGCACAAAAAAAAAGGAAAATAAAATGAAACAACAAACATAAAAAGGAAGAGAATTAAACTGTCCAAATTAATTGTCAATAAATTTAATGGTTATCCAAATTTTCCCAAAGGGTAACCGTAGCTAGTAATTAATTAACTGCCTATACGGCCTTTTATTGCAAAAAAAGAGAGGAAAATACAATGAAACAAAGAACATAAAAGAAGAAGAGAATGTTAAACTGCCCAAATTAATTCTCAATAAATTGAATGGTTATCCAACTTTTTTTCAAGAGAAACCTTGTACTAGCAATTAACTAGCAACTGCACAAACGGGCGCCTATGGCCTTTTATTGCAAAATAATTAAAACAATATGAAACAGAAAACATAAAAAAAGAAAAGAATTAAATTGCTCAATATTCAATAATTAATTATGAAAAATTGAATGGTTATTATAAACATTTGTGGAAAAAATTGAATGGTTGTTATTTATTTATTCTTATTTTTTTATGATAGATGTAGCAGCTGTAAATAGTGGTTTTTTTATTTAATATTATTTTGCGTGACTTCTTTTGATTTAATAGACATTCTGCTGATTTTATGCTATTAATTTCGGGAAATAAGTGTTTATTATTCTGAGGCTATATTATTTAATTTCTGGAGTGATGACAATTTTAGCTAGCAATATTTTTACATGTGCAATTTCCACCATCTCTTTCAATACATATATATATAATCCAAAAAAACAGATAGAAAAAAAGGCTTTAAAAATTAAGGGGAAACCGGAAAAGATATTGGACTTGCGACGTACAGCTGGTCTAAAGTATAACTACCATTAGTAGTGTATAATAGGATGAGGCGTTTGTGCGAAAAAAAGCTCATACATACCCACACGGTCTACTAGTACCGAACTATGTACAAAAGTCACCAATATTTGTTACACGGTTTGTTAATACTGAACCGTGTACGATTGTAGACGAACATACACGGTCTTTTAGGTATAAATCATATACAATAATGTTATATCCAAACACGAATTTTTGTTACTAACCACGTACGTATCATTCGCACTTTCACAAATCAAACTCTTGTAAAATTTAATTTCTTGAAGGGTCGCCCTCTCGTCGTCTTCAATCAATTCAAGTCATGCCCTCTTCATCATTCTCATATCTTATTAAATCCTCTCACCATGGTAGGGAGATTTATCTCCCTTGACTCTGGGTACCACCAAGATTTAAGTAACACGTACGATATTGATGGTGCCCAAAGTCATAGGAAGATTAATCTCGACGATATCTATGTTTAAAGGGCCAAAGAGCCACAAAGCCCCAAAGTCATAGGAAGATTAATCAACTTCATTTCTCTGAATATGGTGGGGAGATTTATCTCGTCTCGATATTGGATAGCTGTCATGATTTAAGTGTCTTGATCGCTCCCAATACCGAGATGAGATTAATCTCGACATTATCTGTGAATTGTCTAGTGATTTTATACAACCCATGAATTGATCAACAACACTTGACAATGTTGGTGTTGGTTGCATGCAATCTTCTAATTACTTTGTTTGACATAATTTGCAAAAGATACATTAGTTGAATTTAACCATTTCCATGATTGAGTGAGTTTGTAGGTTCATGATGATTATAATTGTAATTGAAGAACCAAAAAAAGGTTCATGAAGATCTTAATTGCAAGACCAAATTGAAGAACCGACAAAATCAACAAGACTTTACGAAGACATAGAATTGTAATAATCAAATAGAAAAGTAAAGTAAATTTGAGATTGTTGATTTCTGTGGACCAACTATTTAGAACAGATGCTGGACCGTCCGGAATGAATTACTGCAGAATTCACAAAGAGTTTCAAATTGGTTCCGTCCAGAACAGTTGTGATCCATTAGAACACTTATCAAGAAAATCATGGGATAAATTGTACTAACCGTTCTGAACGTACATATACGTTCAGAACAGTTAATATTAATTTAATATTGTGAAAACTCTAATTTCAATATTCGTACAGTCCATTCGGAATGGATCACTTCTGTTTGAACGAATCTGGTCAAATCTGGAGCCCCCACTATAAAATGAGTTAACCCACTTCAAATTTGACCAAGCTAGCCGCCTCCCACATTAACAAACCATTTATTGTGCATTCTTGAAAGCTTCCATTGTTGAGTGAGTTTAAACTTCAATATCCTCTCAACTATCTCAAATCCACTTGACTAATCTTCTCTTAGATCTAGTTAAAGTGTCTATAATTTAGTTCTAGAACCTTCCAATCCGTAGTGTGGAGATCTACATAGTGCTCACATTGAATAGTCGTGTTATTTCCCGCATGTAGGACATTAAATGGCTCAACGGCTTGAAAGTCTTTCGCTCACTATATAACCATAGTTGTGTGACGATCCCCTTTGTTGGGACTCTCCAAATCGAGCTTCTCACCCTTGTACACGAGTTAGGTCGTGACTTTCCACTTCGTTTGGGCTCACGTGTCACGAATTGTATAATTTTTTTTTGGATAATAGGAAAGGGGCGCCGACGAGAATGCTCTACCCCAGAGACGTAGGCATTTTACGTTAAAATCCTTTATCATCTTGTGTCAAATTTCTCTTACTCTCATATATATATTTACTTGTGTACACTTGCTTGGTTGTTGTTTGACTTGTTAGTTTAGAGGGATTACACGAAAAACATCCAAGAGTCTTTAAGACTCCCTATTCACCCCCCTTTAGGTGCCGTTAGGGAATACAAAGTGATATTAGAGCAAGTTAACTTGAATTAAGATTCACTTAATTTAAGTATTTCTAGATCTAAAATGGCACTAAACATGCAAAGACCTTCAATTGTAGTCTTGTAATAGGGTGGGTTGCAACTACCCTCTTCGTTTGCCATATGGCAACACTACTATAGTGCTTCAAAGGCCTTCAATTGGAGTGTTGTAATAGGGTTGCAACTATCCTATTTTCTTTCCATCTGACGACATTATTAGAGTGCTGCAAAGACCTTCTATTAGAATGTTGTATTATATTTGCAACTACCATCTTCTCTTGCCATCTAGCGACACTAGTAGAGTGCTGCAAAGACCTTCTATTAGAGTGTTGTATTAGGGTTCCAACTACCCTATTCTCTTGTCATTTAGTGACACTACTAGAGTGTAGCAAAGACCTTCAATTAGCGCATTGTATTAGGGTTGTAACTACCCCCTTGTCTTACCATCCGACAACCCAGCTAGATAGAGTGCTGCAAAGACCTTCAATTAAAGTGTTGTATTAGCGTTGCAACTACCCTCTTCACTTGCCATCTAACGAAACAACTAGAGTGCTATAAAGGCCTTCAATTAGAATGTTGTATTAGAGTTGCAACTATCCTCTATCTTTCCATCTGGCGACACTACTAGAGTCCTGCAAAGACCTTCAATTGGAGTGTTGTATTAGGGTTGTAACAACCTTATTTTCTTTCCATCTGGAGACACTCCTAGAGTACTACAAAGGAATTCACATCACCTCAGGTTACTTGACTCAAGCAAATTATGATCGGACGGTTCTTTTAACATGGCACAAATCTCAAAACATCTACAGTCTCCATAGGCACCAGATTGAGTTTGGCCCGGATAGGATTAATCTGGACCATCCATTTCAATTTGATTGAGTCAGGTACCTGGGAGGACACGGATCCACTACAAAGACCACCAATTGGAGTGTTGTAATAGGGTTACAACTACCCTATGCTTTTGTCATGTAGAGACACTACTAGAGTTTCGCAAATTACTTCAATTAGAATGTTGTATTAGAGTTGCAGCTACCCTCTTCTCTTGCCATATGGAGACACTACTGGAGTGCTGTGAAGACCTTCAATTTGATTGTTGTAATAGGTTGCAACTACCCTCTTCTCTTGACATCTGGAGACACAACTAGAGTGCTGGAAAGACCTTCAATTGGAGTCTTTTAATGGGGTTGCAACTATCCTCTCCTTTTGCCAAACGGTAACACTACTATAGTGCTTCAAAGACTTTCAATTAGAGTGTTGTATAAGGGCTGCAACTACCATCTTCTCTTGTCATCTGTAGCCACAACTAGAGTGCTGCAAAAATATTCAATTTGTGTGTTGTAATAAGGTTGCAACTATCCTCTTCTTAAGCCATACGACAACACTACTAAGTGCTTCAAAGTCCTTCAATTGGAGTGTTGTAATAGGATTGCAACTACCATCTTCTCTTGCCATTAGGCGACACTAGTAGAGTGCTGCAAAGACCATCAATTGGAGTGCTGTATTAGGGTTGCAACTACCCTCTTCTCTTGTCATCTAACGAAACTACTAGAGTGTTGCAAATACCTTCTATTAGCGCGTTGTATTACGGTTGCAACAACCCCCTTGTCTTGCCATCTGACGACCTAGCTAGATAGAGTGCTACAAAGAACTTCAATTGGAGTGTTGTATTAGGGTTGTATCTACCTCTCTTGCTATCTGGCGACACTACTAGAGTCCTGCAAAGACCTTCAATTGGAGTGTTGTATTAGGGTTGCAGTTACCCTCTTATCTTGCCATACATAGACACTACTGGAGTGCGGTGAAGACCTTCATTTTGAGTGTTGTAATAGGGTTGCAACTACCCTCTTCTCTTGACATCTAGAGACACTACAAGAGTGCTGCAAAGACCCTCAATTGGTGTCTTGTAATGGGGTTGCAACTACCTCTCTTTTTTCCATACGGCAACACTACTAAAGTGTGTTTCAAAGACCTTCAATTGGAGTGTTGTATTCAACTACCCCCTTTTCTTGCCATTTAGAGACACTACTAGAGTGTGATAAGACCTTAAACTGGATTGTTGTATTAGGGTTGCAACTACCTTCTATTGCCATTTAGAGGCACTACTAGAGTGCTGTAAAGACCTTCACTTTATGTGTTGTAATAGGATTGCAACTACCCTCTTCATTTGCCAAACGACAACACTACTATAATGCTTCAAAGACCTTCAATTGGAGTGTTCGAATAGGGTTGCAACTACCCTCTTCTCTTTCCATCTAACGACATTATTAGAGTGTGGCAAAGACCTTCTATTAGGAATGTTGTATTATATTTGCAACGACCCTCTTCTCTTGCCATCTGGCGACACTAGTAGAGTGCTGCAAAGACCATCAATTAGAGTGTTGGAATTGCCACTATCATCTTCTATTAGTGTGTTGTATTAGGGTTGCAACTACACCCTTATCTTACCATCCGACGACACAACTAGATAGAGTGCTGCTGCAAAGAAATTCAATTAGAGGGTTGTATTAGGGTTGCAACTACCCTCTTCTCATACCATCTGGCGACACTAGTAGAGTCTTGCAAAGACCTTAGATTGGAGTGTTGAATTAGGGTTGCAACAACCCTTTTTCTTGCCAACAAGTGACACTCCTAAAGTACTACAAAGACCACCAACTAGAGTGGTGTAATAGGGTTGCAACTATCCTCGGCTCTTGCCCTCTGGAGACACTACTAGAGTTTTGCAAAGTACTACAATTAAAGTGTTGTATTAGGGTTGTAGCTACCCTTTTCTCTTGCCATATGAATACACTACTAGGTGCAGTGAAGACCTTTAATTTGAGTGTTGCAACTACCCTCTTCTCTTGACATCTGGAGTGCTGCAAAGGCCTTCAATTGTAGTCTTGTAATGGAGTTGCAATTACCCTGTTCTTTTGCCATACGACAACACAACTATATTGCTTCAAAGTCCATCAATTAGAGTGTTTGTATTAGGATTGCAACTACCCTCTTCACTTGTCATCTAGGGACACTACTAGAGTGTTGCAAAGACCTTCTATTAGCGCAATGTATTAGGGTTGCAACTACCCGCTTCACTTGCCATCTGGCAACACTCCTTGAGTGCTGCATAGACCATCAATTAGAGTGGTGTATTAGGGTTGCAACTACCCTCTTCTCTTGTCATCTAGCGACACTACTAGAGTGTTGCAAAGACTTTCAATTAGAGTATTGTATTAGGGTTGCAGTTACCCTCTTCTCTTGTCATATGGTGACACTACTAGAGTGCTGCAAATACCATCAATTAGAGTGTTGTATTAGGGTGGCAACTACCCTCTTCTCTTGCCATCTGGCGACACTAGCTGAGTGCTGTCATGACCTTCTATTGGAGTGTTGTATTAGAGTAGCAACTACCCTCTTCTCTTGCCACTTAATGACATTATTAGTGTGCTGCAAAGACCTTCAATTATTATGTTGCTTTATGGTTCCAACTATCTTCTTCCCTTGCCAAGTAGCGGCACTTCTAGAGTGCTGCAAAGATCACCAATTAGAGTGTTATATTAGGGTTGCAACTACACTCTTCTCATGCCATCTGGCGACACTACTTGAGTGTTGCTATGATCTTCTATTGGAGTGTTGTATTTGGGTTGCAACTACCCTCTTCTCTTGTCATTTGAAGACAGTACTAGAGTGTTGCAAATACCTTCCATTGGTGTGTTGTAATAGGGTTTCAACTACCCTCTTCTCTTGCATCTAACAAAACAACTAGAGTGCTACAAAAACCTTCAATTAGAATGTTGTATTAGAGCTGCAACTATCCTCTTCTCTTGCCATCTGGCGACACTACTAGAGCGCTGCAAAAATCTTCCATTGGAGTGTTTTATTAGGGTTGCAACTACCCATTTCTCTTGCCATCTGGCGACACTACTAGAGTGCTGCAAAGACCTTCAATTGAAGTGTTGTATTAGGGTTGTAAATACCCTCTTCTGTTGCCATATGGAGACACTACTAGAGTTTTGCAAAGTGCATCAATTAGAGTGTTGCATTTGGGTTGCAACTACCCTCTTCTATTGCAATCCGAAGACATTACTGGAGTGCTGCAAATTCTTTCAATTTGAGTGTTTTAATAGGGTTGCAACTACCCTATTCTCTCGCCATATGGCAACACTAAGTGCTTCAAAGACATTCAATTAGAGTGTTGTAATAGGGTTGCAACTACACTCTTCTCATTCCATCTGACGACTTTATTAGAGTAAAGTACTGCAAAGACCATCAATTAGATTGTTGTACTATGGTTGCAACTACCCTTTTCTCTTGTAATCTATTTGCGCAATGTATTAGGATTGCAACTACCCCTTTGTCTTACCATCCGACGACCAAAATAGATAGAGTGTTGCAAAGACCTTCAATTAGAGTACTGTAATAGGGTTGCAACTATCCTCTTTGCTTGTCATCTGGAGACACTCCAGGAGTACTACAAAGACCATCAATTGGAGTGTTGTAATTGGGTTGCATCTACCCTTTTCTCTTTCCATCGGGAGACACTACTAGAGTTTTGCAAATCACTTCAATTTGAGTGTTGTATTAGTGTTGTAGCTTCTCTCTTCTCTTGCCATAAAGAGACATTGCACGAGTTTTGTGAAAACCTTCAATTTGAGTGTTGTAATAGGGTTACAACTACACTCTTCTCCTTCCATCTAACGACATTATTAGAGTACTGCAAAGACCTTCTATTAAATGTTGTATTAGGTTTGCAACTAGCCCCTTCTCTTGCCATCTGGCGACACTAGTAGAGTGTTGCCCATCAAGTAGAGTGTTGTATTAGGGTTGCAACTACCCTCTTCTCTTGTTATCTAGCAACACTACTAGATTGTTGCAAAGATGTTCTATTAGAGTGTTTTATAAGGTTGCAACTACCCTCTTCTCTTTCTATCCGACAACACAACTAGATAGAGTGCTGCAACGAACTTCAATTAGAGTGTTGTATTAGGGTTGCAACTACTCCCTTCTCTTGCCATCTGGAGACACTACTATAGTGCTGCAAAGACCTTTAATTTATGTGTTGTAATAGGGTTGCAACTACCCTATTCTTTTGCCAAACGACAACACTACTATAATGCTTCAAAGACCTTCAATTGGAGTGTTCTAATAGGGTTGCAACTATACCCTCTTCTCTTTCCATCTGACGATATAATTAGAGCGCGGCAAAGACCTTATATTAGAATGTTGTATTATATTTGCAACTACCCTCTTCTCTTGTCATCTGGCGACACTAGTAGATTGCTGCAAAGACCATCAATTAGAGTGTTGTATTAGGATTGCAACAATCCTCTTGTATTGTCTTCTAGCGACACTACAAGAGTGTTGCAAAAACCTTCTATTAGCGCGTTGTATTAGGGTTACAAATACCACCTTGTCTTACCATCCGACGTCACAACTAGATAGAGTGCTGCTGCAAAGAAATTCAATTAGAGAGTTGTATTAGGGTTGCAACTACCCTCTTCTCTTGCCATCTGGTGACACTACTAGAGTCGGAAAGACCTTCAATTGGAGTGTTGTATTAGGGTTGCAACAACCATTTTTCTTGCCATCAGGAGACACTCCTAGAGTACTACAAAGACCACCAATTGGAGTGGTGTAATAGGGTTGCAACTACCCTTCTTTTCTCATCTAGCAACACTACTAGAGTATTGCAAACATGTTCTATTAGAGTGTTTTATAAGGTTGCAACTACCCTCTTCTCTTTTAATCCGACAACACAACTAAATAGAGTGCTGCAAAGACTTTCAATTAGAGTGTTGAATTAGGGTTGCAACTACCCTCTTCTCTTGCCGTCTAACAAAACAACTATAGTGCTACAAAACCTTCAATTAGAATGTCATATTAGAGTTGCAACTATCATCTCTTGCCATCTGGAGACACTACTAGAGTACTGCAAAGACCTTCAACTGGAGTGTTGTATTTGGGTTTCAACTACTCTCTTTTCTTGTCATCTGGAGACACTCCTAGAGTACTACAAAGATCATCAATTGGAGTGTTGTAATAGGATTGCAACTACCCTCTTCTCTTGCCCTCTAACGATACAACTAGAGTGCTATAAGGACTTTCAATTAGAATGTTTTATTAGAGTTGCAACTATCATCTTCTCATGCTATCAGGCGACACTACTAGAGTCCTGTAAAGACCTTCAATTAAAGTGTTCTATTTGGGTTACAACAACACTCTTTTCTTGCCATCTGGAGACACTCCTAGAGTACTAAACACCAATTGGAGTACTGTAATAGGGTTGCAACTACCCTCTGCTCTTGTCATCTGGAGACACTACGAGAGATTTGCAAAGTACTTCAATTAGACTGTTGTATTAGGATTGCAACTACCCTCTTCTCTTGCCATATGGAGATACTACCAGAGTGTTGTGAAGATCTTCAATTTGATTTTTGTAATAGGGTGGCAACTACCCTCTTCTCTTGATATATGGACACACTACTAGAGTGATGCATATACCTTCAATTGGAGTTTTGTAATGGGTAAAACCTACCCTCTTCTTTTGCCATACGACAACACTATACTATAGTTTTTCAAAGACCTTCAATTAAAGTGTTGTATTAGGGTTGCAACCAACCTCTTCTCTTGCCATCTAGCGACACTACTAGAGCATTGCAAAGACCTTCTATTAGCAAAGTGTGTTAGGGTCGCAACTACCTTCTTATCTTACCATCCGACGACCCAACTATATAGAGTGCTGCAAAGAACTTCCATTAGGATGTTGCATTAGGGTTGCAACTACCCTCTTCTCTTTTCATCTAACAAAACTGCTAGAGTGCTACAAAGACCTTCAATTAGAATGATGTATTAGAGTTGCAACTACCCTCATTTCTTGCCATCTGGAGACACTACTAAAGTACTACAAAAACCATCAATTGGAGTGTTGTAATAGGGTTGTAACTACCCCCTGTAGACACTACCACAATACTACCAATACCTTCAATTGGTGTCTTGTAATATGGTTGCAACTACACTCTTCTTTTGCCATATGGCAACACTACTATAGTGCTTCGAAGACCTTCAATTGGAGTGTTATAATAGGGTTACAATTACCCTCTTCTCTTTCCATCTAACGACATTATTAGAGTGTTGCAAAGACCTTTTATTAAATGTTGTATTAGGTATGCAACTACCCTCTTCTCTTACCATCTGGCGACACTAGTAGAGTGTTGCAAAGCCTATCAAGTAGAGAGTTGTATTAGGGTTGCAACTACCCTCTTCTCTTGTTATCTAGCAACACTATTGGAATGTTGCAAAGATGTTCTATTAGAGTGTTTTATAAGATTGCAACTACCCTTTTCTTTTTCTATCCGACAACACAACTAGATAGAGTGTTGCAAAGAACTTCACTTAGAGTGTTGTAGTAGGGTTGCAACTACCCTCTTCTCTTGCCGACTAACGAAACTACTATAGTGCTACAAAACCGTCAATTAGAATGTTGTATTAGAGTTGCAACTATGCTCTTCTCTTGCCATCTGGAGACACTACTAGAGCAAAGACCTTTAATTGAAATGTTGTATTAGTGTTGCAACTACTCTCTTTTCTTGCCACTTTGGAGACACTCCTAGAGTACTACAAAGACCATCAATTGGGGGTGTTGTAATAGGGTTGCAACCACCCTCTTCTCTTTCCATCTAACGAAACAACTAGAGTGCTATAAAGACTTCCAATTAGAATGTTTTATTAGAGTTGCAACTATCATATTCTCTTGTCATCTGGCGACACTACTAGAGTCTTGCAAAGACCTTCAATTGGAGTGTTGTATTTGGATTGCAACAACACACTTTTCTTGCCATATAGAGACACTCCTAGAGTACTACAAAGACCACCAATTAGAGTGTTGTAATAGGGTAGCAACTACCCTCTGCTCTTGTCAACTGAAGACACTACTAGAGATTTGCAAAGTACTTCAATTAGAGTGTTGTATTAGGGTTGCAGCTACGCTCTTCTCTTGCCATATAGAGACACTACCGGAGTGCTGTGAAAACCTTCAATTTGATTGTTGTAATAGGGTGGCAACTACCCTCTTCTCTTGACAAATGGACACACTACTACAGTACTGCAAAGACCTTCAATTGGAGTCTTGTAATGGGGCTGCAACTACCCTCTTCTTTTGACATACGACAACACTATACAACTACCGTCTTCTCTTGCCATCTTGCGACACTAGTAAAGTGCTGCAAAGACCATCAATTTGAGTGTTGTATTAGGGTTGCAACGACCACCTTCTCTTGTCATCTAGCGACACTACTATAGTGTTGCGAAGACCTTCTATTAGCGTATTGTATTTGTGTTGAATCTACTCCCTCGTCTTACTATCCGACGACCCAACTAGATATAGTGCTGCAAAGAACTTCAGTTAGAGTGTTGTATTAGGGTTGCAACTACACTCTTCTATTTCCATCTAACGAAACAACTAGAGTGCTACAAAGACCATCAATTATAATGTTGTATAAGAGTTGCAACTATCCCCTTCTCTTGCCATCTGGAGACTATAAATACCATCAATTAGAGTGTTGTAATAGGATTGCAACTCTTTTCTTGCCATCTGGAGACACTACTAGAGTATTGCAAAGACCTTCAATTGGAGTCTAGTAATAGGATTGCAACTACCCTCTTATCTTGCCATATGGAGACACTACTGGAGTACTGCAAAGAGCTTCAATTGGAGTCTTGTAATAGGGTTGCAACTACGCTCTTCTTTTTCCATATGGCAACACTACTATAGGGCATCAAAAACCTTCAATTGGAGTGTTTTAATAGGGTTGCAACTACCCTCTTCTCTTGCCATCTGGCGACAATGGTGAGTGGTATAAAGACCATCAATTGGAGTGTTGTATTAGGATTGCAAGTATCCTCTTGTCTTACTATCCAACGGCACAACTAGATACAGTGCTGCTGCACAAAAATTCAATTAGAGGGTTGTATTAGGGTTGCAACTACCCTCTTCTCTTGCCATCTAGCGACACTACTAGAGTCGCAAAGACCTTCAATTGGAGTGTTGTATTAAGGTTGCAACAACCCTTTTTCTTGCCATCAGGATCCTAGAGTACTACAAAGACCACCAATTGGAGTGGTGTATTAGGGTTGCAACTATCCTCTGCGCTTTTCCTCTGGAGACACTACTAGAGTATTGCAAAGTACTTTAATTAAAATGTTGTATTAGGGTTGCAGCTACCCTCTTCTCTTGCCATATGAATACACTACTGGGTGCTGTGAAGACCTTTAATTTGATTGTTGTAATAGGGTTGCAACTACCCTCTTCTCTTGACGTGCTGTAAAGACCTTCAATTGTAGTCTAGTAATGGGGTTGCAACTACCCTCTTCACTTGTCATCTAGCGACACTACTAGAGTGTTGCAAAGACCTTCTATTAGCGCAATGTAATAGGGTTGCAACTCCCCTTGTCTTACCATCCGACTACCCAATTAGATAGCGTGCTGCAAAGACCTACAATTATTATGTTGTTTTTCGGTTGCAACTACCCGCTTCACTTGCCATCTGGCAACACTCCTTGAGTGCTGCATAGACCATCAATTAGAGTGGTGTATTAGGGTTGCAACTACCCTCTTCTCTTGTCATCTGGCGACACTACTAGAGTGTTGCAAAGACCTTCTATTAGCGCGTTGTATTACGGTTACAACTACCCCTTTTCCTACCATCCGATGACCCAATTATATAGAGTGCTGCAAAGAACTTCAATTAGAGTGTTGTATTAGAGTTGCAACTACCCTCTTCTCTTTCAATCTAACGACACTACTTGAGTGCTACCATGACTGTTGTATTAGTGTTGCAACTAACCTCTGCTCTTTCCATCTAAAGACCTAACTAGTGCTGCAAAGACCTTCAATTGGAGTGTTGTATTAGGGTTGCAACTACCTCTTCTCTTGTCACCTAATATATTATTAGAGTGCTACAAAGACCTTCAATTATTATGTTGTTTTATGGTTCCAACTATCTTCTTCCCTTGCCATCTAGCGACACTCCTAGAGTGAAGCAAAAATCATCAATTAGAGTGTTATATTGGGTTGCAACTACACTTTTCTCTTTCCATCTGGCGACATTACTTGTGTGTTGCTATGATCTTCTATTAGTGTGTTGTAATAGGGTTGCAAGTACCATCTTCTCTTGCATCTAACAAAACAACTAGGGTGCTACAAAGATCTTCAATTAGAATGTTGTATTAGAGTTGCAAGTATCATCTTCTCTTGCCATCTGGCGACACTACTAGAGTGCTGCAAAACCTTCAATTGGAGTGTTTTATTAGGGTTGCAACTACCCTCTTCTCTTGCCATCTGGCGACACTACTAGAGTGCTGCAAAGACCTTCAATTGAAGTGTTGTATTAGGGTTGTAACTACTTTCAAGTGCAATCTACACACGTAAGCACCTCATATTCTTTTGATTTTGAAAATTATGCTTATATGAAGTTATTGTTTTGTTTATTCTGATCTCATATTTATATTATTCTAAATTTAGGAATTGCCAACAACAGTTTTGGCTATAAAACACCCAATATTTCATCAATTGACGGATCTCACTGTTTCTTTTTGTTACTCATTTTTTAAAATGGAAACTTGGATCCTAAAGAGTTCGCCAAAGTTGAAAAAGCTTACAATAGTTTAACATGAAAACAGTGTAAGTTTTTTTTTTCCAAAAAGTACTAATTTTATCACTCTAGTATTTTAATTGCATGATCAAGTTATTAACTAGTTAGTAGTTGCAGAAATGTTATGTGCATGCAGATATCCTGTGTGGTTTTTCATATCATCGAATCCCGCTGGTTGCAACATCTCCAAGACGAAATCTTGAATGGTTGAGTTATTTAATCCCATGATATGGTGTTTGGTAAAGAAATTTATGCTCGGTACAGGTGAAGTGCATAACTTTAGGAACTATAGAGTACGATCGTATACTTGTTTTAATTTCTTTATAGATCATACTAAAAAGCTCGACATGTCCTATAGGGAGTTGAATTGGAAAGATGTAGAATCACATTCTTTCAATTACAATACGCCTAATATTTTGAGCCATTGCATTATACAGTTATACTAGGTTTAAATGCATGTGTTTTGCTACCTCTTCCAATTTTTTGGATAAAATGTTATAGTTGTTACTAAGTTTATATGAATTCATTATGTTGAATATTAGTTGAATTGGATTTATAATTGTACATGTCTATTGAACTTGAAATATTGATTTCTATTTGTTGAATATTGAATTAATGAATATGATTGATTTTTATATGCTGTGATGATGAATATATATTGAATTATGGATGTGTAATATTAATTGTATGTTTAATGGCTAGCAAATATGGCTGCTAGCTTATTATAAATCGTTTAAAAAAACAAAAAACAAAAAACAAAAAATATACACGGTTCTAAATAACAAATCGTGTATGGTTATGAAAATAATACACGGATGACTTATATAAACCGTGTATATAAACCTAGTTATTGTACACGGTTACTTTGACCGTGTACAAACTACCATTTTCGACATCTTTCTTTTTGAGATCTAACACGGTTGTTTTTTATTAACCGTGTATATTAGTACTATATAGAGACGGTTCGGAAACCGTGTACAACTTATCCCTTTTCATATACAATGCTCGCTGACACGGTCGTGTAACCGTGTGTCATTAGCTTTTCGGACCGTGTATGGTCGCGTTTTCTGTACTAGTGTACCTATCAGTCAACAAAGTGCATCCTAAATTCCTAATAAGCTTAAATTATCTCAACAAATTTATAATTGAATATGTGTACCGTGTACGTCCCTTTTGGTATTTTTAATTCATTTAAAGAAATATCAATTTGATTTCATTAGTCTCATATTTTATTTTGAGAAGAAATACGTTCCTCATGTAGTTTCGACTTGCAAAACGAATTCCCAACCTCAATTAATTACAGCGATTTAATTAATTAAAAATTTAATATCTATTCGACAAAATGGTACACTTTTGAACCCCACCTTAATTTCTTCCTTTTTGTTATATGACAAGAAGTGGATCCTTCCGCATCGATCATTTTCTCTAAAGTTGGCCAGGCTACATTAATTCCAGTTTAATTCCTGTATGGAGCTGTCTGCACATGTTTTAGTTCCTTTGTGGCGAAAGATTTTAGATCAATAATTTGGCTTGTTGGAGAAATTTCACCTTTAATTGGCTAGTCAATAGGAATCTATCGTTTTAATTAATGCGCATTAGACTAATAAGTATGAATTAATTATGTAGAAATTTATATTTTTATAGGAGCAAAGCTAGAGTGTGATGTGCTTACCAAGAGGATTTGGTGAGCACAACTCCAAAAGTATATCAGATTGGCTTCAAATGGCGAATTCAAACTGTTGAAATCCATATACTTCATAAGTGATGCATGTACATGCAAAATTTTGAAAGTTTTATTTGCTACAATGTCAAGCGGTCAAAGAAATGAATTTTTTTGTAAGTTATTTTATAAGTTGTTTTATATATTTATTTTTCATCATTTCTTTGACCGCTTGACCTTGTAGCAAATAAGTTCGAAACTTTCAAAATTTTGCATGTACATGCATCACTCATGAAGTACATGGATTTCAACGATTTGAATTCGCCGTTTGAAGCCGATCCGATATATTTTTAAAGTTGTGTTCACCAAACCCTCTTGGTGAGCACATCACACCCTCTTTTTATAGAGTTCCACTTCCACACTTATCAAGATAATTTATATATAATTCACACATAATTTATATAGGATATTGCATGTTCACGAGCGGAAACGAAAATAATTTTTCCTATAATTGTTAGCAGACCTCATGTTTTGTTAAATCTATGGGATGAATTAATTGCTCCTTTTTTCTGATTTATTATTTCTTTCTTTCCCGGTACATTTGTTATGTGCTTATTGAATTTTAATTCATTCAGTAAAACAAGTGAAGAACAAAAACTGTAACCATATAATCTCTGTTAAAAAAAAAAAAGGATGCCTGTGAAAAAGAAACTGTCCTTCTATACAGAATGGACATATTTAATTTTGAGCATCTTGAATCTTAGGAGTGTAAACCGATCGGATATTA
Organism: Carex myosuroides; assembly: GCA_028015225.1. NCBI lineage: Eukaryota > Viridiplantae > Streptophyta > Magnoliopsida > Poales > Cyperaceae > Carex > Carex myosuroides. The sequence continues at coordinate 3,075,443 of CM051474.1, read as the reverse complement.
TCCAATTTTATTCGGATCAATTTTATTCGGATCCGAATTTGAAAAATTATTTGAGCTATCCAATTTGTATCTGTCTATCTGAGTCTATCCGTATTCGTATCAGTATCAAAAAATTTATAATGAATAAGAATACGGTTTGAACACTATTCATCCATATATATTCGATCCGTTTACACCTCTAGACCACAACAAAGGTATTATTTATTCTTAACTGATTTATTGAACTGCATATACATACGAATGATTTATTACTTGAATTTTTTAGGTTGCATAGCATCAATGTATGATCTTGTTGAATAAGTAGAAGCAAAAGATGCAGCTGATTCAGAAGATTGAAGATGACATCATATGAATTGGCATCTTAATTTGATGCAACTGGTTTAAGGCTCTTTTAGTTTTTTTTTTTAATCCTATATATTTAGAAAGAATGTTCTTAAGATTGGCTTGATAAATTTTGATGAACAATATAAAATTATGACATAATTAGTGACTATTATTTTGTTAACATGATATATGTTTGTAACCAGTAAACTTATTATGAAAAATATTAGATATAATTTATGAATAAAAAAATTATATTTAGATAATATTCTTTTTCATAATGTACATCAGTAATTTATTCAATTATTCAAATTATATTCATCCATATTCGTATTCGTCTGATATTTGATCTGTATCGGTATTCATATGTATCCGAAAAATTAGAACGGATAAGGATCACTATCCGTTCGTATCCGATCCGTTTACACCCCTTGATGTTTGTTGAATAGTTTATATATCTAATTTCATTATATAAGAAACTAATGAGGTGAGCAATCATGCATGGAGCCTGTTTGTCATATAATTTATTTTGTCTTTTATATACAGTTATACTTCAGTACATGTTCTATAGGATATTATTACTTTTAATATTAATTAATTAATTAATTGGATCTGAATCTTGATTGTGCTTCATTTTTGGAGGCATCTCATTGTGAGTCGCTGTAGTGTTGTTATAGACATAAAAATATCATTTAATTTTTTTAATGACCTTATGTATCGCACCTCTCAACTGATCAATAAATGTGTCATCATAAATTAGAGCACTCATTGACATACTAATTACGTGAAAAAGAAATAAGGGCACTAATTAATTGCACCACATATATTATTATGTTAAAATATATATAACATTGCAATTTTTTATAATTAAATTAAAGATACTTAGATCAGCAAAAACGAGTCTTGCTATATATGATGTTTTCTTTGAACTTTTTGTTGTTTTTTGTCATTATTAATTATAAGCGTACGATTTAAAATCTGCAACGTTGATTTGGTAAAAGATAAAATAAATTCACAGCAGTTAATATTCATTAGGTTTTATATTTACTTAAAATAGAAATAACCCACAAAGACAGACACACGTACAGCAAGTCACTTAATAATTAATTAGGTTAATTTGTTTGCTACATAGTCTCCACTGAAAAGAGGGCCCACCTTACTGCACTACTAAAGAAAAGCTACCTTTTTCTCCTAACAAACGGGCCTTCCATGCACTGACCATTATGCTAAATCTAATAATGAATTAACAACTAGATCATGCTTATATATGGCAGGTCGCTTTCCATCTCTCTCTAGCTAACTCCCTCAATCATTAATATATATGTTATAGTATCCGATATCATAATTAGCATTCACCTAAACATAGCTAACTATTAGTAATTAATTGCTACTAATATAGGAACCAACATATATGTATATTCTCTCTAGTCTCTACACAACCATGCATTCTTAGTGCGCCGTACCGTTAAGGAGACAGATTGTCAATATATCCCATACATGGAGAATATACACCAGACTTTGTAAAGCTCCACAGGTCGCCATCGCCTCCATTGCACACCGCATTATCAATCTCTGGTTTCTCTCCATTGCTACTGATCAACTTAATTCCTGATCCAAACCCGAAACCCGATTCGTCAAAAAGGACACCAGCCTGTTTCAACGTGTCGGGCGATTGTCCGTTAAGCTGACATGCTGAAAAACTATCAAGTGTAGCCCAATCAGTTGGTACCGATGCTACAGTTGGATTCTCGAGCGGTGGAAGTTTCGGGAACCTTTCATGCATGGTGCTAGTGTTGAAGAGAGATTCTATGGGGTTTAAATGTCTCATGGTGAGATTCTCAGTGTTTTCTTTCTCTTGTTTGCATGATCTTCCCATATACTGGAGGATTTGGTCCAGTGTGTCGCTACTGGAGGGGTCCATTATCAGCTGTTTATTGATCTCACTTCTTATGGAAGAGAAGTTGTTAGAGCAATCCGATGTTCTCTGGAGGAGCAACTTCTTTTTGAACACTCTGCAAATAACCCATCCTTCTTCTTGTGTTGTATCTCCAGTTGAACTTGACATCTGTTTCAATTAACAAGGAAAACAAATGTTCTAACTTGTAAACATCACATATGCATATATCTGCCTAAGTTAATTATTAATATATTTAAGTAGCTAATTAGTGAAATCTGCGTGCATATAGAATAATTATATATAGAAAAGAAATTTTCACTTGAATTAAAGGTTAAGATATTGATGAAGAATAGATTTTTGTTTATTGGCACATGCATGTTAAATGTGGATATATAAAAGTAACAATATATATATATATATATATATATAGAGTATGGCTAAGTTGCTGCCGGCAGCATTTCGGCGAGGTGCTGCCGGCAGCGTTTCGGCCATTCCGATGTTCAAACAACAAATTTTTTTATATAGATGTTCAATCTATATTAAAATCTACTTGGAGACCAAATTTTACATTTTTTGGAATTTTTTTACTATTTATTAAGCCACTTTGAAAATTGCTGATCCGGGTGAACAGTAAAAACAGTCTGGACCATATGATCTGGAATTTTCAAAGTGGCTTAATAAATAGTAAATAAATTCCAAAAAATGTAAAATTTGGTCTCCAAGTAGATTTTAATATTTAGAACACGTTGAACGGTTCGGATTTTCTGTTTGAACAACAGAATGGCTGAAACGCTGCCGGCAACACCTCGCCGAAATGCTGCCGGCAGCAACTTAGCCATACTCTATATATATATATATATATGCATGGTGTGCCATTATTCTCAGGATCTTCAATTTAATTTACTCAATCAATCACCTAACTTCATGAATGATTATACTTTCCAATTAAAATTGATCACAAAATCAATAATTGAAGAGCTATAGAGGCACCTACAATGGAGTTCAAGTTGGCATCTGAAAAGTCGTCAAGCCTGTACTCATGCATAATCCAGTCTGACTTCTGGCCATGCGGGGCCCGGCCTTTGTAGAATACCAATGTTTTTCTCATACCGATGCGTCTGAAACTCGTGCTGATCACCTTGTCTCGACCGGTGGCCTTCCAAAATCCTGCGGCTGTCGCGCGGTTAGTTCGTGTACCGGTTGGGTATTTCTTATCCTTGTGGCTGAAGAAGTACCAATCATTTTGTAGTGCAGTCCCTATCCTACAATTCTCTGCACAAAGACATTCATGTAAGTACAGATTGTTAATTCTTACTCTTTGGATTGATTCTTTGCAATTTTGATTAAGGTCATAATATAAAATAAAAAGGGCTTGTAATTCTTTAAAGGAAGATCATTCGTGTTTGTTAATTATTTCTGTTTTGACCCTAATTAATCCCAAATTTAATTCTGATGACATATAAATGCTTAAAGGTGTTATACAATTCGTCGAAAACCATGCACTAATTAAACTTCAATTTATCAATGGAGACTGGAGATATATAACTAAATGACTACCTTGAATGTCCCATGGCTCGAGTTTAGTCAGATCGACATCGCGAATGACATCCAAATCGATCCTTTCGGACGCGACCTTCTTCCTCAAGTAGTAGTTGAGCAACTCTTCTTCGGTAGGGTGAAACCGAAAGCCGGGAGGCAAACGCGACTGCCCATTCACAGTTATGTTCATCTTCTTGTATCTTTCTCAAGTTTTTATGTTATATATAAGTTCGGTTTAATTTTAGATGCGTGATTTTTGGAAAAGAGACAGAGAGAAATTAAAGTGCTTTTAGTATCTAGTACAAGGGGAATGAGGTGAGGTGTGTGTATTAAAATGGTAGAGAAAGAGAGATGCTATATATAGAGAGAGAGAGGTATGATGCCATGCCATGTTTTTGGTGTACTTCAAAGAGGTTCAGTTTTGCTACAATAGAGAAGAGCTACCAACCCTGAAAAGAAAGAAATGGGCCCAAAAACAGAGCAAAAGGAGCTGCAATAAGAAATGCAAATGGGAATCCACATTTCTCTGTTATAGAAATAACCCCCAGATCAGACTGTTGGGTGATTGATTATATGCATTATTAATAAGATGTTATAGATACATTATTTGATTTTGCATGATCAAATAGTGTTAGTACATAATTAATAACACATTTGCTGTAAAACCACAAATCTACAGCACCATAATAAATTCAGATTTCTGGCATGTACATGCATGGCAAGCCTTTTTTTTTATGATTTTGCAAAATTCCTCTTCTCCTCACTTTTGAAAATTGAAATATTCCAAAAGAAAAAAGTGTAGATTATCAGGCTGTATATATATATGATATCATGCACGGTGGCACGGTGCAGAGAGTTACAAAACACCTTTCAACCTATCACCATATTCGACCAACAAGTCGTTGCGATAAAAAAGGACCCCAAAAAAGAGAAAAAAAATTAGATAATTAATGAAAAAGAAACTCACGTGCGTTACCTATCAGTCTATCAGTCCCACAGATAATTACACAACCACATAACCAAGATTGAAAAATATGACAAATTAACATTATCTGTTGTACAATTCTTATCTTATAATTAGTACCTTTTGTTTTTATTCATATGATGAGCTAAAATTCGTCAGGTTTTAACGGAAAACACCATTAATATATTTGTGTAAACTGACTATAATTTTGTATTTTGTGTTAGCTATATATTAGGCATTACTTCACCACTATTTTTGCTGGAGCTTTGTATAACTACAAAATGCTAAATACAGATAGAGAGACACATAGAGGAATCTAATTTTATAAAATCAAATAAATCAATAGTCCGTGCCAAAAGCAGAGTCAGACTTTGAAACTATGAATGTCAAATACATACATAATCAATCATATAATTTTTTCATTATGACATCTTACTCTAAATTATATAAAAAAATATACATAAATACAATTTTTATTTTTAAAATAGAGGTTAATTTTATCCCATTCCTATTACTTAAATTTGCATCTGTCTCTGTGGTTATTCCAGTGGTACGAGTCCTCATCTCACTTTGGAAGAATACATATTCAATTCTGAAAAATAACATTTAAAAGATGTTGAAGAGCCTTTAATATAAAAAGTTACACGGCCGCCACAAAGGATCTGGTGGGAGCAACGACGGTAGCGGTGACATATTTCAAAAACACGACACCTGACCTTAAA